>JAZAVK010000004.1:0-605199 GCA_037954305.1 Neonectria magnoliae
CCCCCCCGATCTACCTATCTATATTCGTTTAGTTTGTGAAACGCCATCTCCAGGTAGAATATAAGGCAATCAGGGCCCTTGGCAATTTATACTTCAAAAACTCCTCATCTGGAGCACTACAGACGTTTTTCGGGCTGTGGAGGGGCCGACGGAGTGGATCACGGAGAACCGGCCATGTAAGTGCTAAGGTAGTAAGCGCGCGAGACGTGGCGGCCATTGACTTGGCATCTGCTGCACGGGCAGATCACTTCCCATTGCTTCCATATTCTGCGGGTGACATGGGACCCTTTACAAGACGAAGAGTAATATGGAACGGAAGTTAGTGTATATTAAGCGGCATTGTTAGTTTCCCCCTGCGCCCTTGGGCTGTTGCAACTGCAATCCTCCCGGCCCCCCGTTTTGTTCGTCGCGAGTCGTTAATCCAACCATTAAGTATCCAAACCAATCACTAGCCCCGCGCCGGAAGACCGTGAAACCCACTTCATCTGCAATGAATCTGACAACATGCCCGTTTCTGGAACAGCCGCGGCTGCAAAGCCTCGGCGGCAACCCACCGGCGGTCCCTCCCCCGGCAACCTCAACCCTCAACGCCGGAAGCGACAGCGCGTCAGTTCGTGCGTGTTGCGATACCACTTGGTCGTGAGGACCTTGGTGCAGTTCTCGTTGCGACACCGATACACCTTCTTTTCTATTTTTGCACATCCCTCCCGCATGTGCTTGTTGCGGTTGCTGACGCTCGAGAACGTCTTGTGGCAGGACAAGCATTTGACTCGTCGCTCAGTCGACCGCGCCGTGTCGGGAGATGAGAAGTCGGTCGATATCAGGGAAGAACCGCTGGTGGAAAGTGTCAGTCTTGTTACTTTCTTGTCCTTGGTTTCATGGCTCGCTGGTCTACTTACCTTGGACTGCTCATCGATGCCGCCACAGTCATAGTTGCCGATGCTGGCCCTGCAGGGTTCAACGACCTCAGCCGGGAGTTCCGTTGACTAGCCTTCTTCATCTCCTGGATGTAGGGACTGGACCATTCCTCGCTGGCGGATCGTACGTCTATCCCAGAATCATAGAAGTTGTCGTCAGACTGGAAACTGATGAACCCTTCTACAATGGCGCATGATCGGCCATAGCCCGGCGCAGCGCAGGGAAACGCCCTCGACCTATGCTCTTCCGGCTCGTCTTGGATCGCTGACGAACCTGTGTTAGCCTCTACTATGTTTCACACGTCAGGTCCAGCAAACTTACCAGATACTGCAGTCAAGGCGATTGAAAACGCGACCGAGGCCAGAACAAGCACCACGATGGGATGCACATCCTTCCAATCCACCGACGGCTCCACCGGCTCCTTGGGCGCCGTCGGCTTTGCGTCGACAACGTCATATCCTAGCGCATCGAGATCAATAAACTCCGCAAGGTCGACATCGTCTTCGTAGAAAGAATCCGTGTCATGTGTTAGCCTGCCCAGAACGCTGCCGATGCTCTGGAAACTACCGATGGGCTGGACAGACGGGCGATTCGCTCTCGGCATCAGCCCCGGTTTCCGCTTACGGCTCTGAAGCTGTCGCTGAACTGCTCGGAGCCGGCTGCCAGAGGATCTGGACTTCACACGCTTCATGTCTTCAAGAGATATGAGGTTTTGGATCAGTTCTTGAAAGCGGTACAGCTCATCGGGGTCGCTTTCCGGCATGTCCAAAGTCGGGACAGTGTCGATGTTCCAGACCGCACAAACTATCTCGTCAAACATTGTCTTCTCGGAACCCTGCAGGAGAGTTCTCCATCGTCCGAGGTCATTTGAGAACCTGCATATTATTAGCTCGGAAAACAAACGGTACTAGTAGCTGAACATACTCGACTGCAAGATCTTCGCTTGCGTGTGGGATCTGACAGCCTAAGGCATCTGCAACGAGGAGCACCCGAAGAACTTCTACAAGACTCGAGGGTGCCTTGTTTCTAGTGATTTCCCGGAAACAGTCGATTCCCGACTCCCAGATGTTCTGAGTCACCTCGAAGTACTTTGCCACCTCCACATACGCCCTTGATGCACGGTGACTACTACATACACCTCTTAGACTCTTGCACCGCGCCTCCAACCTTTGCATGAAATTACGCCCCAGCTGTTGCCGGACTTTATGACTGCTGGTGTGCCGAATAGAGGAGACTGGCGGTGGGTTGAACTGGGCAAACATCTCTGTGAGTTGGCTTGTCTGGGGGAAGTCCCCGAGATGGCCTGGGTCTATTACGATAGGCGGAGGGAATCCAGGCTCGGTGATGTATTGCATGGGTTGAGCAATGGAGGTGCCTTGGGTGTTTGTCGAGGTAAAGCTTCCTTGTTGAAAGGGAGCATCGCCTTCAAGACCACACAGCGCGTTCGTGATACCCGAGACGCTTCTCGCCAGTCCAGGAGGGCTCTGGCCCGTGGGAGCTGCGGCATAGTGCAGACTCTGCGGGGATATCGAAAATTGGAATTGGGACGAATTCGATTGAGGATGGATGCCATTGACGAAACTAGGAGGGGAAGACTGCTCATGATGCTCCATCAACGCCTGGAGAATGTCAATCGACCCGTTTTGCTGCGCCAGTGCAGTGGCCTGCGGCAAGCCCGCGTAGTAGAATGGCCCGGAGTCCAGCAGCAGCCGCGCAATCTCCGGCTGGTGCCAGTAGGTGGCGGCGAAGAGAGGCGTGAAGATGCGGTCCTTGCTCGCCTGGGGGTCATCGAAGACGTACCCTTCAAAGGTTGCGTGGTCGCCTATGAAGTGCCGCACCGCCTTCGCCTGCCCGAGGCTGATGGCCACGTAGAGCGGGTCGTATGTGACATCGGAGTACTGAGGATCGGGAATCTCGAACGAGGTCTGCTTTGTGCGGTCGACCAGATCAAGCATGTACTGGTAGACGTCCAAGTGGCCGTTCTCCAGCACTTGGAGGATCAGTGAGGGGTCGTACTGGAGTTCAATTTCTCCAGATCGCACGATGGGCTCGCAGAGGCTTCGAAGCTCGGCGTAGTCGCCCAATCGCGCGAGGTCCGCGTATCTGAGGTTCAGTGCTTCTAGATACTGCTCGCTGATGGTATCAGGGATGAGACCGAGGGAAAAACAGTCCTCGATCTCGTTTAGTCCAGTGCCGACGTTTCGCGCGTGGATATCCTGGAGATGGGCTACACAAAGTATCTGCCGCTGACGAAGCACGTCCATGTTCATGCCGTCGTATAACGCATGCTCCAGCAGCAGGTCCTCCACAAGGAGCTGCATCTCGGATGTCACGTCATCATAGGGATACCGCTCACGAATGCCATTGAGGTGGGCTTTCAAGGCCTTGTAGTTCTTGAGGACGGTGTTGAAGTCCAATTCCAGCGACGCCAGCGAGGCTGTCGGGTGGCGGATGGCTTGGCAAACAGCCTGTTTGAGGCCCAGACTCGTAATCTCGACAGTGATGCTCCTCGTGAACCGATCCTTCTCGACAATGAAGGCGGAGGTAGGCAGCGAGCATCGCGCGCCGATCTCGACATACTTGCCAGAGCCGGACGAGAGGGCACGGTATACATGGCCACTGGGTTCAATTAGCGTACCATAGGCAGCGCGGAACCGAGTGGCGGCTTACCTCTCGAACAGCTCAATGTACCCAAAATAAGGGCCCTCGTCAGCCGGGAAGACGGATTTGTCAAGAGTCGCGGCGTGGAGGCGACTCCTCTTGACGGGGATGTCGATGGGCTGGGCCATGATTGCGGCAGTGCAAGGGAATGCGCCTCAGTGTAGGTGTAAGTAGTGCCACGCCGCCCAACAGCGACAAAAGGACAAAACCTGTCAGCTACTCTACTTGCCAGTAGCCGTGCTGCCAGAAGAACAAGGAGCCCAAACTTTCCCAGACGGGAGATAATTTGTGAAGAGAAGAAGCATCTACGACGGGCTGGCTCACTGACCGAACTGTCAGCAATGACTGAATCAGCCGGGCGGTGTTTCTGGGGCTGCGGCAGGGAGGGGCCTCCACTGAGAATTAGGAATCCCTCCACCATCGCAGGTCGTCATGCGCACCTGGACGGGACGGGGATCTAGGAGACTAGATGCCTGTATTGCGCCTTGCGGGCCATTGTGTGGTGCCTCGCACATGCAGCGTGACGAATCACGGACGCCGAACTGTGGCTGAATTGCGGAATTGCGAACCAGACGCATCCGCTCTGTGTCGCATCTTCGCATCTTCGCATCTTCGCCGTTTGGTGTTACTCGTGTTGTGTCGCCAGTCGGTTCTGCACCAAGCCGAAGTTCAGTTGGATTCTGCCGCAATGACATAGTAGCCGCTGCGGAATCTGCTTGGATTTTTTCTAAAGCGCCCGATCAGCCACCTTCGTGGCAACTCGCAACACAGGCTTGAACCAAGGCCTACCAGTTGTCATCACCTTCCTCTCCAACACCAACCTGAGCATCGCAAGTCATAAAAATGCAAGCTCCGTCCTGGTCATAAACGCAGGGACAACCTCCGCGATGGTCAATAAACCTCCGTGATAGTCACTAAAGGCATGCCGCCCTAAACCGGCCAATTGAAATCTGAGACCAACGACTCCCAAGTCACAACTCTCACCCCTCTTTTCCACAGTTTCGTATTCGACAATTTTTCCGCCTTCGCCCAGTAGCTTTTTCTTGTCAGCCGATACTTCATGCAATCCCAACAGAAGGCTCACGACTGACCCCGACGGCCCCGGGCATGCCTCGGTCGAAACCGGCTGAGCATGGATTGAAGTTCCTCGCATCGGCAGGCAGACTTTTATGCCCACCATGCTGCGGGGTCCCTCGCATCTCCAACCGATGATATGGTGATGAGGTTCTGGCAGATACAACCCGCACAGCTTTGCAATACCGAGAAGAGCCTTGCAGGATACAGTTAGACAGATGAAATCGGCAAAAGTTTCGGTTTGTTGGAAAACCATTGTGAGAATCTCCGGTGGTATCTTGAGAAGCATAGATGCGTTGGGGTGGGTCCCGGCGATCAACTGCATGCCATTGTAAGCCTCCGCACTGTGCGGCGGATTGATCGCGGACCTACTTCTTGGGGAATCTTGAAGGGGACGCCAAGTAAATCGCCGCATGGGCCCTTTTGTAGAGCTGACGATCCATGTCGAGTAGCTGGTTTGGATACCTACTGAGGATCCTGTAGGAAGCATGATGAACGTCGAAAGCTCTAGATCGCCGGTGTTCCCAATCGTTGAATCACGCTGAGCCGTGCCTCAGATTTGCAACAGCCGGGGGAAGTGGGGGAAGGCCGTACCTGCCTGTGTTACCCCTCCGCACAACCTGACGTCTTCACACCCAAATAGCACGGATTAGGAACCCGAATACCTGAGGCAACATTAGGGTTCTGAGAATGTACCTTACTTCAGGTATTACTGCGAGACTGATAGTGATCTCGTTGTAAGCGAATTCAGATGAGGACCGGGTTGTCGGAGGGACTATTCAAGTCCAAGCTGTCTGTTTAATAGGGATATATATGTCGAAACAGGTTGTGATTTTCACCTGCCCTCACCCATCTATCAACTATTGCAACCTGGAACTGAAGGGATGACTGTGGACAACACTCATCTGCGGCGAGTACATGTATCCGTCTGACTTGCTAGAGGACGTCAATTTAGTTGCCTGTGATTCGCCCCCCAGCACTTCGTAGGTGCCCCACCAACCCACCCTGCGTTCGCGCTCCGCTCCAACGCCAACGCGTCTTCACGCGTCTCCCACTTTACGCTCTTCTCCATCGTCATTATCAACACAACCCACAGCCACTGTACTCGCCCTAGCACAACGACAAGATGCTTCGACAAGACTTCAATCGGATTGATCCCAAACGGCGGAATGTCGTCGACCACCGCAAAAAGCAGTTTGCCACCCCTCAGTACAAGGACCTGGAATACCCCCATCGACTCAACTTCTACGCCGAGGCGCCCACGGCCGACATCACGCTCGAGCAGTTCGAGCAGTGGGCCATCGACCGACTACGAGGTATGCCAGCCACATCTTACGCCTCTGGAATTATGAACCATTCTAACTCGTGGTAGTGCTCGCCGAACTTGAAGCATGCTCGTTCCGCAACAAGACGGCCGCCGAGACGGCAACACACATGAAGCCTATCCTCGACAAGTACCTCCCACTCGATACCAACAGCTCGGGATCCGCCAAGATGTTCCTACAGCGCCAAAAAGATCACTATAGTCACTTTATCCTTCGCTTGGCCTTTGCATCCACGGAGGACCTGCGACGGCGATTCTCACGTGTGGAGACAACCCTTTTCCGCATGAGATTTAACAACGACGACCTCAGTGAGCGATCTGCATTCGTGGCCGGCCTCGACCTGGACTGGTGGGACAACGTGACGGATGATGAGAGGAGGGAGTACGCTGCAGAGCTATTGGCCATGACCAGGAAAGCTGGCAGCGAAGACGACACTTGGTTCAAGGTAGACTGGGACCGAGTCCCTGAACTCATTGAAAGCCGAAGGGTCTTTGTGAGGGCCGGCAAGGCGTTTGTGCCTGGCCGAGAACAGTCCAGCATGGTGGTGGCAGAGTTTACATCGCGACTAGATCGGCAACTGGAGGTACGGGTCTTCTAAGGATATGCCCTTATTCGAGATACTAACAGCGTACAGTTGACAGCACGCGCTCTCCCCAGACTCGACGAAGACGATCGCCTCACCCCTATTCTCAACCACCTCTCCAAGAACTTCATCACACCCGACGCCTCCTACATGTCAAGCTCCTCAGCACTATCTAGCGACCAAATTTCCGCCGCCAACATCGACAGCCTCTCACAACACTTCCCTGCGTGCATGTCCCACTTGCACCGATCTCTCCGACGCGATGCCCATCTCAAGCACTTCGGCCGTCTACAATACTCGCTCTTCCTCAAGGGAATTGGTCTCAACCTCGAAGAATGTCTCATGTTTTGGCGGAGTAGCTTCAACAAAATCACCGACGATACGTTCAACAAGGAGTACCGGTACAACATTCGCCACGTCTACGGTGATGTGGGTGGTGACTCGAACCGAAGGGGCGGGGGTTACAGTCCGTTTAGCTGCCAAAAGATCCTCATGGAGCACCCACCAGGTCCTGGAGAGGCACACGGATGCCCTTATAGACACTTCAACCTGGAGAACCTCAATGCGCTGGTGCAGAGCATGGGCGTCAATGACCGGTCGGTGATGCAAGGTGTGAAGGAGGACAAGGAGAAGCAAAAGTTCCACATGGCTTGCAACCGGTAAGTGACTAATACCTTGACCTCGGTGACGTTCGTCCATAGATATATGGACGCTTCCCAACTTGCGTTATTGCATTTGCTAACCAGTAACAGCGTCTTTGAACATCTGCACAAAGCCGAGATTCGCAAGGCCAAGGACGAGGGCGTGATGACGGCGACGCAGCTCGTAACCATTGTGCACCCCAACGAATACTTCAAGCGTAGCTATACGCTAAAGAACCTCGGCAAAGAAACGGACGTAAAGATGGAAGGCTAGGAAATGGACTATTGGCTTAAGTTATGAAAACGATTTGGGATATATGTAGCCTCGTCGGTCAGGCAGGAATTTTGTAATGACGGAGAGATGCAGACACTGGAGGAGTACGGCGTTGGGCAAGGGTAAGGAGACCCAACTGAATCCATTATCCTCGGAATGACAGAGACGTTCCAGAAAGTGCTTATATTGTATTGTCCTGTTAACCGTGCCGTCCGGTTATTAGGATAGAGGGATCGTCTCACAGGTGTATCGATTTACTACCTACCAAAGCCAACGGCGGCAGCACGATGCATCTATCGGGTTGGAGATAATGGATCCTACTGCAGTCTCACTCGCCGTAATTAGCACGCCGCGCACTTACGCCATCTAAAACACCACCTGCATCCTATCACGCCGCCTCACCCACGCAATCTCAGCCTCATCACGGCCCTCACCTCCTAGCGTCGTCTACTCTACCTACGCCTCTAACAGGTCCCACACACCCCCGCAGACCGCCCACCTAAGTAAGTCAACTTACGCCGTGACGGCTCGTCTGCTTCCGGTGCACCACCACCCTCCTTCAGTTAATTACGTTGCGTCCTTGGCGGGGGAGCGAGATGCGCGATGAGGTCAGCGGGCGGGATGACGACAACGGGCGTGCGGGAAAAAAGGGCCTAGAGGAGAGCGGAAGAACGGGTTGAGAGCATACGCTATTGGGGCCGGGGAGTTGCAAAAATTGGCGCATGCATGCAGGTTGGGGGGTGTTTGGAAACAGAGCGGATATAGATAGGACGTAACTTGGATACGTTGCGAATACTACCACCGGTGCTCGACGTGGACAAGAAGGTTTACGGGAATGCGCGTTGGTGGATGCTCCCTTCATTGATTAGAACGACACCGTTGTTGCGAAGAAACAAGAAAAGATTTGCTCCGTTTGGCAAGGTAAAGTTGAGCCTCGCAGCAGATCTCCGTGATGATCTCCCGTCGTGAATCTCCACAGGGCTCATGGAAACTGAAACTCCCCTCACCCACGCGCCATCAATCTCTCTTGATACAGTACGTCTTGTATTCACACCCGCGAAAGTTGACATCGCGCCGCCGTCTGTCACGGTTCTATCTCCTCAAGCTAGCTCATGCTGCACGATTGACAAACCCATGTTGTCGACGTCATAGCGACATCAACCCGGTCCATCCGCCGTCCCCCACCCCCCAAAAATGACATCGTCGTGCAGTGCACGAAAAGCCGAAGAGTCTCGGGGGAGGACCCTTTAGCGTAGTGCGGTAAAGGCCACTCTTCAAAGGCCAAGGGACAATGAAAGGTTTAAAGCTTCCCCTCTAACTCGGGCCGAAGGGACCATTGGATTGGCTGATGAGATTCCATTTTCCCTTTCTCCAAGATCACGTTTGCGTGCCGGCCGCCGGACGAGAGTTTCCCACAGTCAGCGAGACGGCGAGGAGTACCGAAACCAAACCGATGTTGAAGTTTAAGACACGGGTTGGTAGCCATAGAGATCGGGCGGTAAACCGGTGAGGGCATCGGCGAGCTAATCAGTTGGTTCCGTGAACCAATGACTCCACGTACTAAACTGTAGCAATCGTCGCCAACTGCCTCGCCTAGTGAGACCAACATACGGACAACCCCGTCCATCGCCAATGCACGCGTTTGGGTTGAAAATCACCAACCAAGACATGCATGCATGCCATTCTCGGGACGTGTCCCATCCGTGCCGTCTGTCTCACTCCAGCACCTTTTCCCCCACCGGCCTCAGTCATTACCGCGTATTAATGACATGGCAACGCCGACACTTTGCAACTAGAACTGCCGTCGCAAAAGTCCAAGCCCCAGTCTGTGCCGTGCCGTGCGCCTCTCGCATTTTCCACAATCTCATCCTCCACACTCCGGGAGGGGGGGGAGGGGGGCTGGCTGAACACGGCACTCGCCGCGCCGATAAAGACACCGAGCCCGCTCTCCCGCATCCTAATCCAGTCACTGGCAGTCAGTCAGTGTCTTCTTTCTCGCCAGGGCGAGCGAAAATAACACAAGACATTGCCAGGGCTGGGCCTGTTCGTATCTGCATTCCCTCGGCTACCCCCGCAACCCTGTTTTTGTCTGGCTGATCCCCCAAGCGCAAAAGGAGCCCTGTCGCAAGGTCACTGACCCTCCCCCCAATCCAAACCCCGGCACATCTATTTTCAGACTGGTTGAAACAAACGAAACGAAACGAAACATTCGACTCGTACACGTCCCGTCCATCACATTCACTTTGCGAAACATCACGGCACACGAGACCAGCTCCGCAATACCCAATGTTTCCCGGGCTGATCCGGGGGGTGGACCGGGAGAAAGGACCTACTTCTCATGAGGCCATGGGCATTGAACCGAAACAGCGTCAAGTCCCATTCCCTTCCACAACCGAAAAACAGGGTAAACTCCGTCCACCAGCACCGTGAACATGCTAAACTTGGAAACCCCTTCCCCAATTGCTACGTAGCATCATTCGTCGGCGCTGCTGGCGTCACGCCAGCCCTCAGCCACCGTCATAGCTCTCTGCCAGGGTTGTGGTTGTGGCCTACTGGGGCCCGGAGCCGAAGCGTCGGAGCTTCCTCCAGTTTTTGCCTTCTCCAGTCCGCCGACCCATCTACTAACTTAACGCCGGTTGAAGGTAACCTCTTAGTCATGTGCCAAGCTGCCTAATACACGAGAAATGTGCGAGTTTTGCCTATGCGAAGGAAATGCGGCGCGGATAGAGTCCCATCCGTGAGCGGACCCTTCCAGACAGGCGTCCGCGCCGCCGGTGCCCAGGTCTAGGAAAGGTCTAGCCTTACCTTTTCTAGCCTTGTGTCTTTTTTTTTTTCTTTTTTTCTTTTCCCCACAACTCTGACAAAGACGGGATGCGCTTTTCATATTCGCACAAAGAAAAGGAAAGAAAAGGAAAAATGAGACATTGGCGATTTAGCATTTGGAGGCGTGCGCGGTACGGTCACAAGACGCGAGCTGTGACATTCCAGCAACCAGATGCCGCGGCCGATTCGGTTCGTTGAGAAGTGACAGCAGCCAGATCAGGGACCTAGCCAAACCTCAGACAGAGTTGCCCTAATGAGCTTAGACTGTGTGTCCCTCTGACGCCGGTTGAGCCAATTCAGCGGCCATGACGCGGATGGGGGTTTGGAGACGGAATGCGTTGATAGTAAAAAGCATCCCCGTCCATAGTAGTATGCACTCGCGATGCAATCACCCGCACGCTGGGGTTGGCTGGCTGCAAGTCGTAGCCCGCCGTTGCATTATGCCGTTGCATCGTGCAGCCCGGGCGCCCACAGATGACCATCTCACATGCCCGCCCGACAGAACGCCATACATGCTTCGAGCCAGCACGCAAAGCGCAGCAAGACAAGAAAAGGTTTCAGTTCTCTGGCATGCAACTCGATACCTTAGCGGTCAGGACCTGCAACTCCCACCGTGGGCCGGCAATGGATAGCGCGGTCCCTGAGCTAAAATGTCCAGATGCCAAAATGCCCAAGCACTAATGTCGTCCGCCATTTTCCCCCCATGCCCACAATGCGAAGCCGAAATGCAGTCGAGGTCGTAGGACCCACCCATAGTAGCTGGCCGAAACAGAAAAGAGCAGAAAGAAAAAGAATGAAGAAGACACTTCGTAGCAAAGATTGCATTCTCAGTCCGGGGGGGAAAGGGCATGGTCTGTCGGGTCCCAAAAGAGACGAAATGAAGCCAAGACTATATCTTCATGATATCATGATTGTTGACGAAATGATACCGCGGAAGTCCAAACAAGCCCATTCTTCAACCTGACGCAGCCCGCCTCTCATTAGCCAGCCATTAGCAGCCCTCTCACTGGCGTGTCCTCGCATCACGTCGCAGCGTCCCATCCCATTCCCCCGCTCAGACAATCCAGCCAGGTTAGGGCCGTTTGAACCCCGCGACGTCAGCGGCTGCATGTACCTATTTTGGACTGGGAGCTGCCAAGTTGGCCCGTTGTTGGCCTGTTGAGCCGGCCTGCATGTTCCTGCTGCAGCGCGCGTCATCTGCGTCCAATCCGCTGCGTCTGCGAAGACAAGGCAAAAAAGATGCCAAACCCCTGCCCCTGACGCACGACCGAGCAGGAGAGCGGAATTGCGGTTATGGCGCTGCGGCGGTTCGTTTCGCGCCTGCGGCGTCACGGTGCTGAGGTGGCGGTCATGGTCTGACGGGGAAGACGCCAGTCAAGGCGTGTTAGTCGCGAGAAATTGGCAGTGCGGAGGACGGCATGTCACAACGGGTCTCATGTCTAGTACGGTGGATTGGCTCAGGAATGGACGCGGTAGTTATGTCATGGCATATGTGAATTGAATGTGATACTGCTGAGCCCACCAATGAGACTTGGCGGAGCGAAGTCCGAAGCCGCACCAGCACAGACCGCGTCCGTAAGGGACCCAACGGGAATAACCAAGCCGTCTCCTCCTTTGGAGCCCGACGAGAAAAAAGACAAGAAGTGGTGGAACATGATGTGATACTGTAGGGGTGTTGATGAGAGAAGATAAAAAAGACTGTATATGATAATGGTTTTGCGGATGGGAAATCCTCAATCCTGCAACCTCTTCCCATGCTGAACACTAGGGATATGGTGTGGTGTTTTTGTCGCTCAGGCAGTGAATTGCTGGGTTTGTGAGTCCCCCGCCTGCGGGTGGCAGCCTGGTTGACCCTTGGACCGCTAATCCGGGAGCTGACAGAAGCCCTGATCCCGGCGGTGCCGCGCCCAATCATGCGTCCGTTGTGGTGCAAGATCTTTGGCTCCGAGCATCTGGGAGAGGTACTCGGGGGGATTGGAGTCTTGGGACGTTCCCGTGGTGGTGTTTACCCCGTGTAAGGCAGGGCCATGGCTGCCTCTTCCATGCATTGATCGGCGAGGGTCGAGTGAGTTGCTGCACCTGGGTCTCTGCTGAGTACCTAGAAGTACGAGCGATGCTCTTTGATTCATCCGTTGCGTCGAACGGGAGGGGATGCGCGTTGAGATGCGCAGGCGCCCATGCGCCGATAGGGAGGTTTGGTGGTGAGTGGGAGATGCTGATGTTGATGGTATCCAATCTACCGAGTCATGATTGCCGATGCGATGCCTGAACGATGTCGTTGCAGGTTCTCCGAGTGAAATGCAAGCGTCATGAGAAGAGAAGACCGCGCAGGGTCTGGTCGAGCTTGATAGAGGTAGCGAGCGTGCGGGGCTTCATCTACTTGTAGCCGACCATCTTGGCACAGCGTTCGCAGTAGTAGAGGTTGTGGGCGATGCGGACCATGCCCATGGCGGTGATGTCGTCGGTGGAGGTGGCCTCGACGGAGCGGGCACATCGCATGCAGCGAAGCACCGCGACCGAGGCGATGGGGAGTTGTACAGAGTCCATGCTGTATCTAAAGCCGGTAGCTGAGTTGGAGTCGGAGGAGATGTCTGAATCAGAAGCTGAAGAGGAAGAAGACGAGGAGCCGTTGCGCTGGAAGCTGGAGGAGGGCATGGTGGATGTATTATATCTCCACGTCAGGGGACGGGAGGTGAGTGACGGGGGTTGTGAATGTGCTGGCTGACTAGACCTGGCTGGCAGGTTGGCTTGAATGACCGACCGGGGTGTGTCCTGTATTAAATTGAACAGGGCGATGAGGCAGCACGGGTCTGCAGGTGGCTGAGGCTTAGTCCGGTTGGTTGCAGGAGCACTGGGCTGAAGGTGTTTTTTTCTTCTTCCAACGATGGAAGATTGAAGGGTCCTGGTCTGGTCTTGGGCCTTGAGAGCGTCCTAGGGTCCTTTGAAGTGGGAACGGGCGTGTAGGTATGTTTGGGGTATGGATGGATGTTGCTCTCGTGTCAGCGGGCCGGGGGTCTGCACTTTGCGTTGTTTCGTTTTGGGAGCTTTGGTGTTTTGGTATCTGAAGCAGGATGAAGGGTGAAGGAGAATCCGGGAAAAGGGGAAGGGATGAAGCGGCCTAGAAAAGGAAATCTCTCTGGGTTTTTTTTTTGGCTTCCTTGCTGGGCGTGGTCTTGGGCTTCAAGCTAGATCGTCGATGACTACAGGATTGTTGCGAGGGGGAGTGCGCGGCAGGGAGTAGGGATCGGCGGCGGTGGTGTCTTAAGGCCCCAGGACACACACACACGCCCGCCCGCTCAGCCCAGCGCAGGAAGAGGGAAAAAGGGCCCTAGAGCGATGGCTTGCGCGGGTCGCATGCGTCTTGGCGGAGAGGGCGGAGGCCGAGACGACGACGACGACGAAGCCCCGGGGCGTGGGCTGGGCGTGCTGGGCGTGCGCATCCAATGGAGCCAGCCATGGGAGGGCGTGTACGACAGTTGCGGCGCCGTGCAGCGCTGTTGCAGCGCCAGTTTACGGTACGAAGCGTCGAATGGAAGCCTCCATCGGCGTCGCGGGCGTAGCTCGGTAGCCTGTACGAAGGCTGGAGCCTCGATGCAACGTCAAGGTCTGCGCCAGGCGAAGCCCGTTCCGCCCGTTCCCATCGGCCTCTGCCCTCCGTCAGCCGGATCCTCCGTTTCGAAAAAGGGCCTGCGTAAAGAGGTATATGCACGTATGCGAGTTGAGCCCCCAGCGAGACGGGGTCACCCACTAGGAGTGCTCCTAGCCATCAGCGCTTGCCCTCATGACAGCCTTTCATTGTATCCATTTCGTCCCGTCTGCACCGCACCCTGGGTTGGGAACTTAGGAAACGCTTTCTACTGGACGCGCCCGGCTGTTTCGGAGGCGCCTTTGTCGGGAGCTCGCACTCTATCGCTAACTAACCCACAGGTCAAGAGGTCAAGAACAAAGAGGGCCCGGACATAACTCGCATCACGCTGCCGAGCACTACCGCTACGGCGGACTCCGGGACTGCGTTGGGAATACACTTTTTGGGCCGTTTCTGAGTCCGGGTCCAAGCTGATTGGGATGTGCCCTGTTGACCGCTGACGTGCTGGAGTTGCGAGGTTGCCGGTTTGCCTTTGCTGCTACCTATCCATCCAATGCGGTCTGTTGTTGTTGCTCCGAGATCCCGCCCTCCGCTGGACGGCACGGGAATCTCCCTGCTCCGGGGAGCCTCTGCCGACTTTTCCCATCAGCAATGCGTTATTCTTGTCTCGGACCCCGTACGATGATGCGTGTCACCTTTGTGTCGCCCGTGGCTTGCTTGAAACTGCTGCGCTGTCCTCTGTTGGCGAGGTGAAGTGAGTCAACGGCGGCGCCCTGTAAGTTACCTGTGCGACAAGCAGCAGCCTAAACAAACGAGATCAACCAAACGCCCAGGCAAGGGCACACACGCCACGCAGGAACGGACGGACGGACGGCCGGGCATCTCGGCCTAGAGCTGGGAAGACATTGGACTTGGCGCCGAACCATGTCCGTGGCTTTCAAGTGCACTTGGCGGTCGGCAGGCTCCGTGGTCTGAGCCGTCCAACCCGAGCAATGGGAAATCAGCTTTCAAGCGCCAAATGTGACCGTCTCGCTCATCGACATTGGCAATCACACACACATTGGCGGAATAGCCGGTCGACGTGATGCGGGTGGTTTGGAAGCCTGGATGCATGTTTCAAGCCTACGACATGCCTACGACATGCCTTACGACCAACAACATGCCAAAACGAGCGTGTCACACGACGATGGCAATGTCTCGTCGTCGTGACGGGATAGCCCAAATCGCGCTCGCTCTCGGCTGTAAATAGAAACGAAACAACAACGCCGAACTCTGAGGCAACCCTTTTTGTCTCGGAGTGTCCAGGATGTGTCCTGTACTCCAGAAACAGCACCAACGCGTCCCGCAGGGCTTTGATGAATTGCGCCTCGGGGTGCAGCAACAACAAAGCCTCCAATTGTCATTGTCACGATTACGCACACGCACACAACAACAAAGAATCAACAAGGGCTTTGCCTCTCTTCGAACAGGGGACTTGCCTGCTGGCTGAATGAGCACGACGGGGGCCCGACGGGGCCTGAACGGGGGCGGATGCTGCCCGGCGTCTCGGGACGGACCCTTAGATGCGCCACCGGGGCCCCCGCGGACATCTTTTCGGGGTTGAAAGAAAGAAAAATTCAACGACAAGGGCCTTTTTGTTGACCGACCTTGGGTTTTTTCTTTGGGCTTGGGCCACTGGACCCGTTTGTGGTGGTCGGGCGCTGAGGTTTAAGCACCTGGACCTTGTCTGCTGTTGAGCGAGTGCCTGAACCGTTGGGCTGGGCTCTAGGGCTCTGGGGCTCTGGGGTTCCGTGCTCGACCGGTGTAAAGTTCTAATAGCCTATTGAGCTAGGAGTGAGGCAGTAAGCTAGGTATGGAGTCGTAATTAGAATACCCGACCACCTGTGATCTACTGCCTGCATATCCAACTGATGGAGGCGTTGAACGAGGCACCGAAACAGAACTGAATGTTCGTGTCACCAATAGAACCTGGAATCTCTAAGCATAAAAGTCAATGCTTCTGGAGCTTGAACAACAATTACGTGTATGTCCCCCTATTTCAGGCGGTCTACGAATAACACCGCCAATTCCTCTCTGTTGTACAACACTTAGACGGGGTTGATTGCCCCCCGTGCGATGGAGCATGAGGATTGATAATCCCACGCTCGTCGCCTTGCCAGGTTTGTGGTGACTCACTCACAGCGCCCTGCTGACAAGCCGCGATTGCTGCATGTCATGTCTCGTGCTGCGACCGCGTCGATATCGACTAATCGGGGCCTCACGACGGAGTCTGCGGGGGCCCCTGTCAAGCTGGACGGACAAGACGGAACCATAGGACAGGGGGGCCTTCTTACTTGTCTTTGGCTGGCATCCTGCGATTGGTCCCCTTTGGCTGCTGCCTTTTGGTTCGCTGGCCTTGGACGCTTGGCGGCTTGGCTTCCTGGCTGCGCCTGTCTGTCACTGAACAGGCCCCGTCCGTCTCATTGGATCTGGAGGCCCTTGTTTCGCTGGTCGGTTTGAGGATTTGGCTGATCCCCCGGAATGGCTTAGCCCCATCGGCGACTCCTTGATGACCCTGCCAATTTCCGATACTCAGAGTCTCCAGAATAGCACCCTCCTCGCTTGGCAATTGATGGGGGGATGATACGATGACGGCGACAGCGAAATGGTGGTGGTTTCTGCATCCTCAGTTTATTACCGTGGAGTCTCTCATCTTGTTTGGTGCGACGGAGCCCCGTCTCTTAGATTGATTCACCAGCGAGCGTATCGAGCCCTAAGTGTCCCTACGGATAACGGTCATGAACTTGCTCATACGAATACGTACCTTATTCGGTCTCATGCCGCGACGGGACTGGGCTTTTCGTACACGACCCCCTCTCATTCGTCTCTCGACGCTGTTTCTGCACCCATCCGGACATTCCATGGAATTTCGAAGAATGGCACGACATGGCCAGATTACCACCCTGACCCCGCAAGCCAGACAGCCAGGTAGGTTTCTGTGTGCCCGGATTGGATTGACGCAGTCGATGTCCGGCTCCTTGTCTCAGCTTGGCCTTGCCCGGCTGGCATCTTCACCCGGATCTCGATCGATTGCTGCAGCGCCGCCAAAGAAATCGAGACACATTGTCCTTCGGGGCATTCGTTCTCATATCGTGTTACGGCAAGGGTGTTGCACGGCATAATTCGGTGCGTAGGCGGCTTTTCAATCCTGATTGTCCGTCCCAGTCTCACCTGTCTTTGATCGGATGAGTCCGTCGTCATCCTCTGCCCATCTGCAATTTCGCATTTTCCTCAACCTTAACCCGACGCCCATGATCATAATGCAATCGTCGCTGGCCGAGTTTCATCTTATCTCTGTGCCCCCCCCCCCCGCAAACCGAGGCGCTCATCACCTCTGCTCTGAGGGAAAAATCTCGTCAGGCATTTATCTACCGAGGCCTCGTGGGTCGATAAACATGGACGCATCGCACGTGCCAGTGCCCGTCGTTCATCGGCTCGCCCCTGTGGCTGATCAAATCTGTGATCGTCCAACTTTTCTCCAGAGTGATCGGCGCCCTTGGGCTCGCTCTGGCTGCTGATACGCGCAGCTGAATATAAGCTGTTTCTCCCTCCTTTTTGTTACACGTACGCCTCGCTCCGCAGAAATGCGCGAGGCCGATGAAGAAATCCAGGAGGCCTGGTCAGTTACCAATAGCAAGGGCGAGCGGTGGGGTGTCCAGGGACGATGATTGACAGATGACAAGACGGGCTTGTTTGATCGTCGTCTTCGTCGCGGAGTCTGAGCATGAAGTGGTGTTTGCGCCGTCACATCTCGATTTGCCCCTCAATGTGCTGTATCAGCCGTCGATTGCCGTCGATTGCCCCTCGATGGTCTGCGTCACCGAACCGTTATAAACGGATCCCAATGCGCCTGAACGTCTGGTGATGCATACTCTGACCAGCCCAGCCTAGTCGCTCATCCCACGCACACCCTCCCTCCGTTTCTCCATTGAACTAACAATTCTGTGTCTGTCGTTCCCTGCAACTCTTCGGCAGCCCCAGTCTTTGCTGCGTCTCGACCACAGGCCGCGGGTCTAAGGTCTCCTTCTTGTCCGCAACATCTTAATAATGGTATGAAGCTCTGCATCCAAACGACAGCAAAAACGCCACCACCCATCAACTCCACATGCCAAATCTCGGATGCAGGTGGCCGTTCAGGCACATTTCGCAGAATGCTTTCTACTAAAAAAGCCCTTGTTCGCTTAGGCGTGTTGTGCGGCCCGCAATATTCGCCACTCGCCGAATCTCGTTTCATCCCTACGATGCCGCATTCCGATCCCAGGTCCCGCCCGAAACCGAGACCGGGCGAGAGCCGCTCCAGGAACAATCCGTTCGTCAAATCGTCGGTGTCTTCCAAACGCCTCACCGCCGAGGGATCCCCTTTGGGCCCTTCGGACGGTCGTCTGTACGAAAAATTACTGTGGCCGGGGTACGACGTACGAATATCTACAGCCTGAAGCTCCAAGCCATATTCTCCGAGATGCCGTGCCCCCCGGCGGATGCAACGGAACCAAAGGTCAGATGGACTGCGTGCTTTGGCATCATCACATCAGACAGCCAAGCGGCTCTTTCAGTTCAGCAGGGTGCTATTCTGTCGCTTGCGTGGTCCTCGCAGCTCGCTCACTCGTCGACCCGACAGCTCCGGCGACACAAACCGACAAAGCCTGCCCGCCCACCCCCGCGCCATTAAGGTCCAGAAGTCTAGACCTCAGCGGCCACCTCTTGGCAGGGCCACCATTCACATCGTGCCTGAGGGGGGTGGACCAGTACTCTGTCGACCAATCGCCATCGTCGCGCTATGGCTTTCAACCCAACTCACGGCGTGGCGCCCCGTTGCTTCCTATCGCGACCCGCTTCAACCCTGGAATCCACGGTCTTATTGAATGCTGTGTGAAGCCACGTTTGGAAGCCCAGATCGCTGCAGCCTAGAGAAGAATGAACAACAAAGGGAGAATACCGTCTGTTGGGGCTTGACTAATTCCCCTGCAATTACAACTCCAAGCTGACCACTCCTCTGGATACGCACTGACAAACGTACCCGTGTTGCGATATCACTGCATTGCTGTGCCTCAGCCAGGACCAAAGTCTTTCGCAACCGCTCAGCCCTCCAGAATTAGCACCTGCGCCAGGCTGAGCCAGGATGTAACCCTGGCCCGCCTAACAAGCTAGAACGATCCGTGGCCCGCATACGGCCGTCTGGCAATGCCTGACATAAAGTGCTAAATTTACCGAGAGGAAAGTTTCGCACGGATTGTGTTAAAGAGTCAGGCAACCCCAATTTGAACCAACGAGGCCCCCCCTCTGGGTCTTACGCGATCAAGAGCCGGCTTCTCGTAACGGATAGGTTACATCCTCTTGGCGTGTTGAGGACCAGGTAGGATGTCTCACAATGGAATCATGGCTACCGTTTGCCAAGATAGAAGTTAATCATGATGGACATTACCCTTGCGTCCAGACTGCAGATGTTCACCCTCCGCTCACTAAATTTTTTTGTATAGCTCGTTGAGACTTACGAGTCTCGGTTTCTCGAAGGGCGTTTTGTCGTATTGAGAAGGGCGAAGTCTCGGTCATGGTCCAAAGACACTTACTCAATCTTAAACTCGACAGTGCTATTTTTAACCCACTGTCAACCCCAAATCTCAAACCGAATCGCCCTCCATCTGGAAGCTAAAATGAGCATGGGCGCGTTTGAGCTTCAACGAACTATTGACACGGTCATAGCGCGCAGGGCCTTGTTAATTGCCCGGTACGTGAGCCCATGTCGGACCCTTCTTCCGACTCCAGACCGATCTATTGGCCGTGTTCAGGTCTCGAACGTCGCCTTTATTCAACTTCAGCCCACTCGAGTTCCTGGGCTTTCTTTCCTTGGCAATAATGGAGATCACTGCGGAGCACCTGGTGGGATTCATATCCCTACCTCAGACCCTGAAGCCATCAAACATGACTTCACCAGAGCTTTCGGAACGAAGGAATGAACGAGATAAATGATCATCTCGAGCTCGATAAGCCAGGGGACTTGAAACATGTGGGGTGGCTGGCTGTCAGTTAGCTTTCACGATCACCTAGGTATCCCTACTCGTTCAGTTGTTTGAGCATTTTGGTTGATTTTTGCAGGGACAGGAACCAGGCCAACACTGCGAAATTACCAAAAGGGGCCTTTACATGTGATGAACATGCTGGCATGGAGCATTTTCCCTTCTTCGCGCGTTCTAGAAGAGCCCAGGCCCAAGAAGCAGACCAAGGGTTACCTGTGCTCCCAATGCGTTCGTCGGGGGTAAATAGGGCCCGAAAAGACCGGCTGCTATCGCCGTCTCTCGGTGTTCACTGTTCATCAAAGCCGCAGTGAAAGAGTTCGCCCAGAACAGACAGAGACCCAATCTCGGCGTGTCTCGTATCCAGACCCTGGCGTACGTAGTCCCAGGGTAGACGACTGCAACGCAGTACATGACTTTCCAGAATGCCGTTCTGGGCGGCCAATGCCGTTTCAGTGGCGCCCCTGTGCTGCGGGCGGACCAACGGTCTAGACCGCGCTGCCTGTGTGTCCGTGCTCTGAGCCACAGCGACGCTGTGAAAGTCTTGGCGGTCCAGGCAACACAACCAGAACGCCCTCTCTCGACATGACTGGGCGCCACCGAGACTCAAAGGTTATTGTTCCACAGCGGTCCTTTTTTTTTTTGGTGGCGGGCCGTTGGACGGGTCTAGACCGCGCGCCCTCGGCTCTAGGGCGGCTTCTGCCTCCAGTCTGGAGTCCGGCGTGACGCTCGGCTGCGACGGATGTTGCACAACGGCCTTCATGGTCTGTCATTGTGATGACTTCTAGGGTCGCTCCTGTGCAGCAACGGGGCTCCCGTGACTTGTTAAAGGGGTCCAGTTCATCTGGAGTCTTCTGCGAGGCTTGCTGTATGCTTAGCATGGGGCTCTGCAGTGCAAGGGATACGACACATCTTCGTATTGGTCCGGTGGAACAGTCCTCCGGCTTGGTAAAGAGTCATTAGTCCGCGTGGATAGTCACGAGGCCACCTTGTGGCTTGTCACATTTTGCCCTTGTCTTGGGACTTCTTGCAGCATGAAGGCGCATCACCCATACAGAGACGGGTCGGGTGACCACGGAGTCGCAAACGCAGACGGCGCAAGCGTTCGAGGAGTTGGTGTGCAATGGCTTACCACCCGGGACAAGTCGGCACTGCGCTCCATGCAACTGAACCCTCGAAACCGTGCCTGACAATCAGGTGTGTTGTTGCGTAGCATTGCAGAGTTGCAATGCGCCTGCAGCTGACCCGTGGCTGTGGTCAGTTACATCCGCCGGAGTGGAACATTTCTGTGTCAGACTCATGACTAGATTTTAGAGCAGTCAGATCATAAATGACCACTGCGAGTGATTCCAATCTTGTCCACTTTGTAATTTGTCTTCTAAAGCTCGCTGGTCCTGTCATCTGTCAGGTTGTGACCAACCTGCCATGCATCGCATATGAACAATTTACAGGTTATGGTTATTCTCTCGACTATTGACATATGCAATTACAGCAAAGAACAGACACGGTGTAAGTAGCACAAGGCTAAGTGTCTCAAGAGACGGTTGAACGACTCCGTGGTTAAAGCACCGTTCCAGGCTGCCTACCCTAGAGAGCGCTGGGTCCACATTTCTACGGTCCGATACAGAATGACTATGAGACTAGAACCCTCAAGAAAAGCTGTCTTATTTCGCCTAATAATTGCAACTTTTTGCGAACCCAGTACTTGCGTCGGTGGCCAATTCGCCAAGTGCAGGTCAACTTGATGTTCGGAATTTCGGTCCATCAGCCTGAGCATGTGACTGAAGTGGGGTACAGATCCGCCCATCCAGGCAGCATTAGGCACCCCATGCTGGACGACTCATGACGTGGAAATCTTAGGCAAAACCAACGACAATTCACCAACGTTCTCGAGCCGCGAAATCTAGGACTGAGAGAACGTCTAGATACGCCTTTAAAATCACGGCGCTATCAATTACTCGCCCCACGTGGCTCCGCCCGACGCAATGAGCAAGGAAATCGAGCTCTGCGACTCCATGTCCATGGCGTCTACAGCTGACGGCGACGGCTGCAACACACCGACCACCACGACAATCACCAGTGATGGCTTCGACGCGCTGGACGAAGCGGTGCCCGGGCCCGACGAGGTCTTCATCATCCGGCACCGCGAGCACGGCCTGGTGATCACTCTCGTCGATGGCCAGCTGCAGCTGTGTACCAAACTCAGCCCCCAAGGCGGCTTCCACTGGCGATGCGTGGAGAAGGACGGATGGCTAGGGTTCCGTAACAGCATCTCCGGCACGTACATCGGCCATGACGAGAGGAAGAAGTTCATCGCGCGGGTCAGTCACCACAAGGGACACGAGAAGTTCTGCGTGCGCCCGCACCCGAAGAAGGGCGGGTATGAGCTTTTGATGAGGCATGGGAATGAGCTGTGGAGGATGGATATGGGCAGCGATGGAAAGACGCTGGTTGAGACCAAGCAGGAAGGGGCTACGTGGGATTTCTTCAAGACTCAACTACCACTTGCGTAATTTGTGACTGCATATACGGACGCTCCGCATGATATCCTACCAGAGTTCCGAGACATATCCTCGGATACCTTCTTTTTCCTCTACTTCTAGCGAAATTGAAAAGTACTTCTCCAACGCTTCCAATCGTTCTGCTTCAGACTTGCATTCAGCGATGACTTGTGTCTTTCCCCCGAGGTTTTCTTTGATGACACCATCAACCAGCATTCGCTTGCCATAAATCTCGTACTCTTCCCTCTCTCCCTCGGCTGCTTCCTTGAGTCTCCGAAGAAACTTGATGACCAGCATATTGACTCTCTGATGGCTTGAAGGATGATTGCCGATCCAGAAGTTGACGACGCCCCAGTCCAATGCGTAGAACTCAATCCCCGGGAAGGAATAAAACGAATTCCAGTCTTTGTCGACGCCGTTTCGGTACTGGTAGATCCACAATCTTGAGTCTTCAGTCCGGTGCACCTGATGAGGTATCCAGTCGCGCACTAATCGGATCTGCTGGGTTCCCAGGTTCTGATACACCAAGCCATCGACGAGGACCATTGGGAACAATGCGCCGTCGCCTCCAAACGCAACGTCGGTGTGGTACTTGCTACCGTCGGGAAATGTCACGATGTTGACGATGTGGTTCCTGTAGGCAAAATCAGTTGCTGAATCCTTGAGCTGGGTAGAATGGCCACTACCATCCGGGATAGTCTCCTCGTGGAACGCCTTGAAGTCTCCCACGCGTCCTGACTCCCGCGGTGTAAGCATCAAAGCCAGCCGCGCGGAGAATGTGGTTGTAGAGAATCGCAATCTCCATGCAAAACCCGCCTCGGCCTCGATTATCGGTTACCATTTTACGGAAGAGATGTTGCGGGTCGAGCTCAATCTGGTGAGTGGCATTGTAGTGGAGTGAAAGGTTCTCGTATGGGAGCGTTGATAGACAATGGGTGTGCAACGTCTGCAAAAGACTCAATGAAGGCGCTTCATGGCGGAAGTGTTCAGGTAACTCGATGTGCGCAAAGAATTGTTGAAGTTGCTCTGAACAGTATGCAGAAACCGATGTCATTGGGGCTGTAATTATGAGTTTTCGAGTTTAGGAACAGCTACAATACTTAAGTCCGGGTGGTTTCGTGTCGCAGGAGGCCTTATCGCACGAATACTGTCTCAATCAATGACTCAAGTATGACTAACGTCTATTCCGATTTAGGCCGACCGGAGCTGGGGTGATGTCGCAATCTGAGCTCAACAAGGCGAGCTGCATGATAGGTTGGAAAATGATCAAAAAGTCTTAGTACAATAATGAATAGGACTATCCTGTTCTTCACGAAACTCAACATGATCGTGAAAATCCTTTGGACTTTGCAAGTAAATGACTGAGCGAGACAGGTAATCTCTTTCTGCAAAGCACATTAGGTATTGTGCAACTTTTAGCTCATCATCTATCTCAGTAATTGCCTTCATCTTTGATTCAGTCGAGTTTCTATCGGATTGTGCATTCTGTCTCCTAGAAAGTGTAATAACTGCAATTGCGTCATAGACATGGACATTGTGCCATAGAAGTCCTGGTTCCAGAGAAGCGAGACATATTTTTCTATAACCAAACTGAGCACGACCATAGATGGTGTTACGCGGACGTGGAGGAAGAGGGAGAGAACTCGCAGGCCTGATAAGACGTCAAAATCAGATAGACTCGTGAGAATATGGGATATGAGCGTACCAAGTCATACCATGCAACTCCAGCATAGTTTGATTCGCTTTTACCGTAGTTCTTGAAGCCCAGACCCTCATAGTAAGGGACAAGCCGATCGTACGTCAAGATTGAAATCCTGTCTGCATGGCCGGCCTCCTTCATCTGCGTGATGTAAGACTTCATCAAAGCCTTGCCTAGGCCTGATCTTTGGTACTTCGGAGAAACGGCTAGTGCATGTAGGGCAATCGTTCTGCCTTTGGGCTGGTGGCCAACTTCATACTCAGCCAGGGGGTTCGCCTTCCAGTCGCTGGGGAAGTCCATGTCTTGATCCTTCACAGGTCGGGTAGTCGACTTGGTAGAAATAGTGTGAGCGACTAGTGTGTCTTCCTCGGACCCAGACGCGTCAGGAACATAGGGGATGCTGTCTGGGAGCTGGAAAGGAAGATGGGGCTCCCCTCCGCAGAAGAGACCGAGACAGATCTCTGGGCAGACAGTGAGGCGATATTCTATCTAGTCTTCCAGGTCAGTTCGCTATAAAGAATGAGTTTGTGGGCAAGCCAAACAAGTTTAATACAAAGGACAGGAGATGTAGAGGAGGTAAGTCGGTGGTTGATCGTTGATGGGACATGTCCTCGGCGCGCGGGGAACAAACCTTGTCACGAGAAGCTGCCTGATCAGGCGGGAAAGCCGAAGACTCGACAACCACGCACTGCTCTAGGTCACGGATCGACAGAGTACGAATGTAGAATTCCGTCATGTTGGCTGATTGTGGATGGCGAAGCTGATAGTTGACACTGGAAAACGCAAGCGTTATTTGCAGTGTTGAATCTTTAGAAGATTCGGTTTGCGGGGGATTGTGGCAGGTGGCCAACCTAAATCTCGAGTGGGGCGGCCCGCTAATCTCTGGTTGAGGGCGTCGAGAAGCATGTTTTAAGTGTTACAATTTTCAGACGTTAATTCATAGAGGCCTTGAGTAATTTTGGGTTTGAAAAATTATGGTGCAGAAATTGATGAGAACAGCATGCAACTATTCAGGAAACGTCTGTCATGGCTCCGAAAACCATACAGCCAGGTTAGTCAACTGACACCGCCTTGGCTGATGATGTCTGCAATAATAAGGACCATGTACAAACTGGCCTCTTCCATAGTTAATGGAAACCCTTGAATGTATAAGAGACTTGGTAAGTCTGAGGCCGCCCTCGAGTTGACTGGGACGTAAGTTTGGCTTCTTCATTCGACGGTCCAGGTAAGCAAACAAGAACACACCACCGCACTGTTAGCAAACTAATATTCTGTAACGAAGGACATTCCTGAAACTTTAGGGTATTTCCTATATATTAAGAGGACCAATTAATTATCAAAATAGCTATGGCCTGAGACTGAATGGGTGCAATCGCCACTCTATTCATTCGTTGCCTCTACACCGTCACTTACAATTTGGGATGAGAATAACGCCGTAATTAGCAAACTAGTTTATTATTGAATTAAACCGTGCTGTTGCGCAATCAATTCAAAAAATCCCCAAGCCAGGTGCTGTCTCCGCCTATGTAGCCCTTCAGCTTCCTTAGGCCAAGCAGCTCTCGTGAGTCGTGACGTCTGACCTCTATTGTAGATCGCTGCAACTTTAATTTCCCGGACGCGGAGTAAAGCCAATCATTGAGCGACTCGAGGAGAACTGTTACATCTGAACCTTTTCTGAATGCACCTGCTGACGCGTAAACTGCCCGTTATCTGGAGTACATCGTTCGACGCCTCCGCGCGGCCGACCAGTCTAACCAAATAGGCGTCAGATATTAACAAGGACGATATCCCGATAGACGTTAGTTAGCTAAAATAACCTCCGTTACTGAATCACGCGGTGCCGCTCACACATTCTCGGATCTCGTACCGCCGGAAGTCGTACACCTCGAAGAGCGAACCCGCCGGATCTCGTTTAGCATGTGGATCTAGATCTAGCTTCGCGATAGTATTGTTGGGGAATCAACTGATGCTAACCGCCTATTTCGGTAGGATCTCAGCTGTCAGGCCTTGTTCCTCGGAATTCCTCAACCGACCCTTACAATCACGACATTGACCCTCCTCGGCCTAGAGCATGGCCTATAATAAATTGACGGATCCTTCTGATCCATCGTCAGACTTTCGTTGCTCTATGACATAGTCTGGGCTTCAATCTGCCGGCTTCATTTCCAATGGCTGTCTTTGCCAAATTCCGCCTCTTCAATCAGAGGCTTGCCCTCGCATGCGCTTTGATCGCCGTGTCAACGTTCAACTATGGCTTCGATAACCAAGCATTCGCGAGTACGCAGGCGATGGACGCATTCGACAAACAGTTTGGCGTGTGGAGCGAAGAGACAGGCACATACGTGCTTGAGCCGTCCTGGTTAGCCCTCTTTAACAGTTTGAATTATATCGGCTTTGCCGCTGGTACGCTGATAGTAGCTCGAGCGTCTCTCACTATCTAATGTTAAGACTAGGGGTCTCTCTTGGCAGCTTTGTCTCTTCCCGATGGGGTCGGAGATGGTGCATGTTCAGCATGAGTTGCTATGCTATCATGACTGCAACCCTTGCAGTGACGTCTTCTCGCCGAGAACAGATTATGGCGGCACGGATACTCAACTACGTCTATGTTGGGATGGAGTTAGGAGTCGTACCGACGTTTCAGTCAGAGATTGGTATGTCCCTTGATCGGAATTAAGTATGGTTAGGGTTGCTAACAACAGTGGTGGGTAGTCCCGGCCGAGGTACGAGGATTGATGGTTGGGTCGTATCAACTAAGTCTCGCCGTCGGTGGCCTAGTCATCAACTCGGTTTGCTTTGGAACGAGCGGTATTACCGATAACAGAGCTTGGCGTATTCCGCTAGGTCTCTTCTACATCGTCCCATCCATCGTCTTGAGCCTCATCTGGTTCATACCCGAGTCTCCACGCTGGCTTCTTCGCAAGAACCGTGTTGAAGAGGCGTGGCTCAATCTGCGCAAGCTGCGAGAGGGCGCGTTCTCCGAGGAGCAAATGGAGGCCGAGTTCAAAGAGCTGCGAACGTCACTGGAGAAAGACGTCGAGCAAGGCAAGTTCGCTGAGCTGTTCCGAGGACTGAACTTGAAGCGAACTGCCATTGCCATTGGCGTGAACGTTTTGATGCAGGCCAGTGGCCAGGCTTTCATTTCTCAGTATGGTGCGATTTATGTCAAGTCACTGGGCACCATCAATCCGTTCGGTTTCAATCTGATCACAGCTGGCATCAACATTGTAACGATGATCACGATTCTTCTCTGGACAGACCTCATTGGCAGAAGGTATGTGCTCTCATGCGGTGTGTCTTTTCTTCATTTGACTAAGTGCTGATCATATCAGGATTCTCATGATGCTCTCATCATTTGTTATGGCTGCTGCCATGATGATCATGGGAGGGATGGGAATCAGCTCTCCTGTCACAACACCGAGAAAGAACGGGATTATTGCAATGATGGCAATATTTCCTTTCGGCTTCGCAATAGGGTGGGCGCCACTTGGCTATGTTGTGACGACTGAAATATCTGCCCTCCGACTCCGCGATCTGACCTCACATGTTGGGTTTACAGTCAACGTGATCATGAAGTAAGTCTCCAGTGCGGGTGTCTGAAACATCTCTAACATTCGTGTGTAGCTTCGCCGTCAACTTCTCAATCCCGTACCTCGTTTACGATAAATACGCAGGCTTGAACAGCCGTGTCGGCTTCATCTTCGGCTCTTTGATGATAGTGGCTACTGGCTTTGTATACTGTTGTGTACCAGAGTGCAAAGGGAAAACACTTGAGCAAGTTGACTTCATGTTTAACAACGGTATACCACTACGAGACTTTGGCAAGACGGATGTAGCTGCATTGATGCGTGCCGCAGATACAGACGGACTAGGAAAAGGTGAAGAAGCCGATCTTGAGAGAGGTTCCACGGAGCTTGTAAACGGAGGTAAGGCATAAAAAAACCCATGGGTACCTATCATGGGTCCTACCCCTTGGATCTAAAGAAAAGGTTTAATAGATACTTATCTAAATTAACCTATATATCTCTTCTAGAGACTTAGATAAGCTATAATAGCTTTTTATTCTTTAAGTTCTATTTTTCTTAAATCTCTTTTATATCTTTAAATAGGTACTTATTACTATTTATTAAGTCCTAAGCTAATCCTTAGAAGCTTTTAGGTTTAGCTTTTTCTTTAGCCTATATTAGTTATAAAAAGTTAATATTAGAATATAAAATAGTATATTTATAAAGTAATAGAGATACTTAAAATTACTAAATTATTAAAAGCTTAGAAATTTTATCTAATTATTATTAAGTTTCTTATTAAATATTATCTATTAATAAAAATTAGTAACTTATAGATAATTACATTATTAGATTATATATTTTACTTAGATTTCTAGCCTATAGTATAAATCTCTTATAAATATCTATAACTTACTTAAGTAAGCTATTGTAAGAGGCGGGACCTATAGACGGCTAAGCCCTAGCGCAGCCCTAGGAGCTACGGGCTCCAGGAGTATTTAGGAAACTCGGCGAGCGGTCGGAGACTGCTCGCTAAGTTGAAGTCTTACACAATACTAATACCTACCATTACCAGATACTTCACCCTAGTCGCATTACCCTTTACAGCTATGTAGTAAATTTAAACTTTTTAATAAAAGAAAAATTAAACTTAAGAAGTATTGTAGCGGGACCCTAGGACAGATGGGCTAGCAGGTTGCTAGCGAGGATTTAATGGGAATAAAGTGGACAGTTAGAAGGGGATGAGGGAGACCGGGGAATCATCATCGAAAAAAACAAGCAAGAGAGAGAAGAGAGGAGAGACGCGCACGGAGAGAGATCAGAGATTCTTTGTTTTATTTACGAGAGATTATTTTCCTTCTTTGCAGAGATACGAGAGAGAGAGAGCTCTTCGAGCTCGAAGCTTGAGTTCTTTGCCTTTGTTTACAAGAGATTTTATGATCCTTCTTTTTTTCCGACCGCGATACGAATTGACGCCCACCCTTTGTCCCTCATACACCGATCTTCAAGCCGGCGGTAGGCCATTTCGATGCCTTGCCAACATTCTTTTCCTGCCACCGACTTGACAACCATTCTCATGAGATGCTTTCCTGCTAGAGGGTACTAAACACAAGACTGCTAGAGTACATACGCGCGATCTGGTGCAGCTTCGGGCTGACCGATGAAGACGCTTGTGCGACGCATTTCTGTGAACCTTCTTAAGGGATCACCATCGATTTGGGGTGTTGTTTCCAGTCCCTTTCCCCCACCAAAGTATTAATAGATACTCTAACTCCTCTCTATTATACTTTATATATTCCTTAGATAACTAGTTAGAAGGATTAAGCCTAAATATACCTATAGGTATTTATTATAAGTCTTACCTATTAAACCTATTAGGTCTTAATTAGTCCTAAAAATTACCCATAGGTACCCGGAGCCCTAGTATAGGTACCTATTTTACTCAACAGGGACCTATAGATAATTTTTTAAGATCTAAAGGTGGGAATAATTATTGTAATTGAGCTATTAGCAGGTGATTGATGACGGGGTTACCTCCCACGCGAGCATGTGAAGTAACTCGGACTGTAGAGCTGTATACAAAATTGTAAGGGGTTAAAGGCTGGAGTTGCTGGCTCGCCGAGGGCTCGCCGCACTGAAGCTGCGAGGCCCCAGTCCCTTATAACCTGTTGTGCAGCGCGGTCTTGGTAACGTAGCTTACTGGGATTGGTTGATTTTTTTGGCCGTACGGCTGGATTTATCTATTGAAGGTTAGGAACGCTGCCCTCACTCTTACAAAAATGAAGCCGAGAAATACCTTAATATCCCCGGGACTTCTTTCAACATTTCATCACCCGAAGATGGCCCACCACATCTCTTTCCTCGTGAGAAAGTCTAGCGTCAACCTTGTGCATCGAAATCTGGATAGCATTATGAAGGATATCTAAAGAGCTTGGTTTCGACTCTCAGTGAGTCCAGCCAAAGGAATAAGAGGAACAATGCCCAAGCGTCTGTCCCGAGCACTTTACGTATAATCTGCAGAAATTACCAATCACAGCCTCCGAAATCAGAGTTATTCTTAGCAAAGGAGGATTGAGGTTGCAATACTGCAGGGTTAGGTTTAACAATGGCGAATCCGTCCGCAATCGCCTCTTCTGTATATTCTAAGAGCACTACGGCAAGTCTGAGAAGCTGTTGATTCCGAGTCTTCGATCACCTTTTACTCATCAAGTTTGTGACTGTTTACGGAACTTGGAGAGACCTTACTTGGGGTTATGTACCATGTAGTTATAGTGGTCTTTCATCCCATTTAAGAGAACAAAGTCTGGGTTTCACCAGCTTCCACAGTCACGACGACGATTTACTTGCTCTATTAGGATTAGTGTGCAGCCCTCGTTCTTTGCTCTCCGCGCCTCGGTCGAGCCTATCATTTGCCCCTTTGGTCGCCACGATCTGGGGAAGCGAACACAGTTGATTGCGGGGTAAACACCTTTGACCGAGGCTCGACCAGATCAACAAAGCACCGTACGGGCCTATTAAATACGAGAGATTTGTGGTGTGACTGAGTAACCTCGGAGATGCTACAATGCCTAGTTGTGTGGGTTGAAACTGGTTCTCTCGATCTTGTCAGCATCAACACACTCGCCCATAGTCTCAGCAAGACTAGAGACGAAATTACTCCTCACGATAATGATTTTTAACGAAGGAAACGTGGTTCCAATTCCTAGTCTGGACCTTCTCACCTTCTTATTTGGTAAGCGCTCTCTAGGCCTAGATTCTATGAACTTCTGCTAACGGTCTTCAGATTCAGAACACTGCCGCGCTCACGAAGACACTCCCATACATGCCGAAGCCAGAGATCCCGAACGACATATCACCAAATCCCAAGCACGAGCTTTGACCCAACAGTTTGCGTACTTCCTCCGGCACCACTATGGAATCGGCTCCATTGGCCCTGACAAAGACGTCGTCGTGACTGTATCCACAGGCCAGTCTGCACTCGCATGCTTGTTCTTTGGAGTGATTGCGGCCGATGGCATATACTCTGCTGCCTCTCCAGGGAGTACAGCGAAGGATCTGACGAGACAAATTCGTGATGGCCCCGGGAAACTGGTCGTCTGTAGTCCTGATGTGAAGAAGCTTGCTGTTGCTGCAGCGACGAACGCCGGGATGCCCACGAGGAATGTTCTCGTGCTGGAGAGCTATCCGGAAGTTAAGCTCAAGAGTGCTGATGGCTCGTTGGCCTGCGACTTTGGGCACAACCTTCCTTGGAGAAGAATCACAGACCAAGGAGAGCTAGAGAGGAGTAAAATCTGCATCCTGTACTCTTCTGGCACTACTGGCCTTCCTAAGGGTGAGTTTTCAACTGATTTGACGGAACCCTCTGATCTGCTCTACTAACATATTATAGGCATGCTCATTTCCCACACCAACATCGTATCTGAAGTTGCGATTCCGGCTACATTGACCAGACCGATATATGACGAAGAAGCCCGGAAAGGCAACCCATTCCACCATCGTACCCTAGGCCATCTTCCTACAGCCCACATCGCCGGCGTCCAAGGCTACTTCATCAACCCCTTCTACGAAGGTGGTATCGTCTATTGGATGCCAAAGTTCAACTTTGACGACTTTCTGCGTTACTGCGGAGAGCTACGCATAACAGGCTTTTTTACCGTGCCGCCCATCTTCATGGCCATTGCCAAACACCCGGAAGTGAAAGATCAGTTCCGCTACATGAGGGTTGCGACAAGCGGAGCAGCACCGTTGACGGGAGACTTACAGCTGGCAGCGACGGAGAAGATGAATTTTAGCACTTCGGTGGTCCAAACATGGGGACTGAGTGAGACGACCGGAGCAGCTACATTGACACTTCCGGGCGAACCGGTCACGATGGGCAGTCTAGGGTCTCTACTACCAAATATGCTCCTGAGGTGAGTTCTGTCTACCTTGGCGAGTGTGGTAGATACTAAGGAAAGGCTAGACTAGTCGACGATGAGGAAAAGGACGTGCAACCGGGCGAACCCGGCGAGGCTTTCGTAAAAGGACCCATCGTCACGCAAGGATACCACAATAACCCGAAAGCAAACCAGGAATCATTTACAAAGGATGGTTGGCTTCGCACGGGTGATATCCTTCGCATGGAGGGAACTGAGCTCTTCGTTGTTGACAGGAAAAAAGTAAGCAATTTATACTAGCCAAACGATTAAGTCGGCGATGCTAACTATTCCAGGAACTGATCAAGTACAAAGGCCTACAAGTTGCTCCCGCTGAACTTGAAGGGCTCCTTGCATCACACTCGTCTGTTCTCGACGCTGCCGTCATCGGAATCACTCAGAACGGCACTGAAGTCCCCCGAGCCTACGTTGTCCTTGCCCCGCAAGCAAAAGGCAAGATCTCAGAAGCGGAGTTGATGGAGTATGTGAGGTCTAAAGTATCGGATCATAAGCGATTAAGGGGTGGTGTCCGATTTGTTGAAAGGGTACCGCGCAGTCTATCTGGAAAGATCCTGAGGAAGGAGGTGAAAGAGATGAGGAAGATTGAAGAGAAGGGATCTAGATTATAACGTGGGCAGGTAGCATAGCTAATTAGAGACAAGAGACTTTGCTGGCTGTTTCTGAAATTACTCGTCCTTTTTGTCCGATTTCTCTTCCTTCTTGTCCGATTTCTCCTCGTCCGATTTCTCCTCCTTCTTGGCCGGTTCCTTCTCCTTATCTGATTTCTTTCCTTTATCATCCGATTCCCCCTTATGCTTTTTTTCTGCCTCGCCCTCCTCCCCCTCGCCCTCCTCCTTGTCATTTGAATCCAGCTCTTCCTCTTCCTCTTCCTCTTCCTCTTCCTCTTCCTCTTCCTCTTCCTCTTCCTCTTCCTCTTCCTCTTCCTCTTCCTCTTCCTCTTCCTCCGTTTTGTCAACTGCTGTCTCAGATCTTGGATCTGGCGGCCATTCTCCTCTCATGCACATTTCATAAACGTCTTTGAGCGTCTTGTGGTGCTTTTCCCGGTATCTGAAGGTATCCATGTAATCTTTGTGAACTTGAGGGTCAATGGAAACCCCCTGCTTCAGGTAGTTAGGATGCTGCTTGCAGAAGGGTAAACGTTTTCCGGGGATATTGCAATCAGTTGCCACAAAGACAATCTCTCCCTCTGGCTCGAACGCAGACTTCTTCTTGCTAAAGTCTTTCTTTGGGCTGATTGGCTTTTGGTGGACAGCGGTGGCACATTCACTCCTATATTTCGGATTCGTGCACCAACTAGCCAGCCAGAATCGGTGTCTTTGCCCCCTGACGGACAGGCCACAAGACCTATGATTGAATCTTAGAGAGGATTTTCTACAACTTGAAGAGGGGGAGGTTCGTGCTCACTTGACCATATGCGGGATAAAAGTCCAGTAACCGCAGTCATGAAGCACCTTTGCGGGCTTGTCGAGGGAGATGCTGCCCGTAGTCATGTTGGGAGAAAGGAAGTTCATGTGCGAGCCCACGGTGAGGGTTATTGGTTTGATTAATGCCGTCCAGTTCCACGTGCGACTGATGTCGTTTCGAATCTCTGGCATAAGCCTGCAATCTTCACGACTACAGCTGCTTCGTGGGAAAGGTGACTCCAGGCCATACCACCACTGGGTAGAGAATTCACAGTAACCTGTACACTAGGAGCACATCAGCCCCCATCTATCTGATCAACGCGTCGATAGGATCACTTACGTTGTGGTACCAGTCTGGTGGGCAGTGGCCGCCCTTTTTGAGTTTCCTTTTTGGCTTGCAACCGAAATAGTCCTACGGAATCTCAACGTCAGTAACTTGTTCAAGATTGGTGCCTTCTTCGCGGTTTCTAGACATGGTGTTTACCTCATATGGGAGCGTTTTCGAGGTATCCAAACATGCTGGGTTCATCAATTTGTTGATTTTGCGGTCGGTTCGGCTCATGCGTTTTCCCAGGACGGGAGTGAAGGCCATGGAGACCCAGAAGGCGACAGACAGGAGCTTCTTGGGCAGCATGATTGACGAAGAGCGTGTTGCACAAGGGAGCAGACTAAATCTCCTCTATTGAGGGAATTTGGAGCCGCTGAGTTCTTCGGTGCTTGACCGGCTGACAAGCCTCGGGAGGATGTCGCGGCTGGGGATCGCGAGGGAGGGTTCAGAATTAGAAAACTATGGAGGGAAAAGTCGGCACTGAAGAATTTATACAGAGGGAAGTCGGAAATGGGACGTTAAGGTTGCGTGACCGTTGTGAGAAAAGCAAAAATGCAGATGGTGTCGTCGCCGCTCGTTGTGGCTAAGCACTACAGTGCAAGGTTTGAGTCTATAGTACGTTTTCCCCCCGGTACCAAGAACTCAGACACCTTATGCTTTAGCTACTTGAGGCTTCCAGTGAGTACAAAGCGGTTGTCTACCCCATGTCTGCCCCAGGTGAAGATATGTTTCGGAGACGGGCGAAGCGTTGCATCCTGTGGTCTATCCATGATTACAGGCAACGCAGCTCCTGGTTGAATAGTAGCCACCAATGGGTTTTTCAGGGCCGTGCAAATCTTCGCAGAGCAATATAGAGTATCGCATGTTTAAACTCGCCAAAATAATGGTAGGTTAGCTGCCTGGACGGCGGTAGAGCCACTCCGGGTGCCCTTGCTTCCGAAGCCACGAGAAGCACCCAAATGGACACTTGGTACGGAAGGCAACTACAAATTATCCGCTTTGCGTGGCTGTGCTCATTCTTCAGCTGTTGTGAGATGCTGTGCAAAGCCTCTTTCAAAAGATAAACTTGTCGCATCTAGCTACTTCTTCATATCATTTCAGCTCCTCCTGTGCAGTTGGTATAAAGTCGGGTACTCCGCCCAGAGTGCCGAATATATCTCCCAAATAATTAGAAGGCTCAATCCCTTTGGCAAACACCTTATCCCAATCTCCAAGGATCCCTTTCAGGATCTCCAGTCCAGCCAAGTATATGTTATCCGCTGCAATCTCGATTCCATTCAGATGCTGGCCGCGCAAATGCGTCAGAGCATCGACGCCCGGTGGCGGGCGATCAAAATTAGAACCTAATTAGCATCCAGGTTATTAGCCAACATTATTCATGACGGAAAATAACTCTAGTACATACCTGTGCGAAGAACGATGACTCTGCTGAAGTCTACCATATCATGGACGTGGAACCTGACTAAAGCCTCTAGTATCGCATTGTCTTCCATGGCTGACATGCAGTACTTTCCAAGCCCATTCGTCCAAAGATTTGTCAGGTCCTCAAATGCTTCACCGAGGTGATTTCCAGAGAAGAAGACGTCGCTTGTTGTTACGTCGCATTTTAACACCGACGGCGATTTTGTCGCAGAATGATACCTAGGACCAACAGTCTCGTACTTAGCTCGATACTCCTGCGCGCCAGTGGTGTCGTTCAACGTAGCTGCCGAGGCAAAGCCAAAGGCGACGTCTCTCAAGGCCTCGTTCAGCTCGAAGACTTCAGTCCCATAGAACTCAGTCGGGTATTCGGTCGGGCTTTGTGTGCCGAAAGAAAAGTAGCCTGTCTTCCAGTCTGAAGGCGCCTCCCTCAGATCGATTTCGTACTGTAAGGCGACCTGGACGGCAAACCGAGCCAGGGCGACACTTCCGAGAGTCCCATGGTTCGGGTTGACCCCAGCAATTCCGGCTAGTAAGAAATAGGTCTTCCTCAAGTCAAATCTTCTTGAAAGAATGACCGAGGTGATGGTAGTGGCGGCGTTTATCTCAGACATTCCCGTGATGACTTGGCAGATAGCTCCGTCCGAAGTGCAGTGGATAGTTGGGTACAATGGGCTCAAACCAGGCACAGATATGTTCTGGGCGAATAGATCTCCCAGGTCGCTCCCGGGGAGGTGTTTGTACCACACATCTGCTTCGATGGGAAACTGATATCAGCTCCGCATTAGCCTGGGCACATTTTAAAGTCAATTAACATACCAAGCTGATTATGAATATCTTTGGTACCAGCAGGTTCTTCCCCTCCGTTGCTTGTGATACAACATGCTGCTGAGAAACCTTCAGTCCTGCAACTTTATGCTGAGAGTAGCCGGCCTGAACAGCAAAATAAATCCCAACAATTAAGAAAACACCGTAGGTGAGGGACCGGATCGGAAAGAATTCCATTATGAGTCGCCTTGTGATCCCCTTGTCTAGAATAAGAAGCGGTCAGAGAAGGAGACAGTTTGAGAAGTTTTAAGGCATGTTATTAGACTGCCGTACGCAAATCGGCTGATGCTGATGAGCCATTTGATAGGGCGATAGGAGATGGCTGAAGCAAGGGATAACGTAATTATGGAGTACCAACAGCCAAGGATTGTGTGAACGCAATAGCATCAACATGTGACGTTTGACGAAAAGCGGGCTGCCATACTGTAAGTATCTTAGTCTGCGCAAAATAGTACACGCTAAATGTAAGAGTTTGTATGTTCTTGTGTAAAGCCATGAGAAGCATTGAGTGTGAATCTACTGATTGAGAGTTTAAAATTAAATAAGAATGGTAAGAAAAGCAGTCATTGATATATCTGGTACGTGATACCATTTTCCTCATAATTATGGCTGATTTATCATGGTTTGGAATAAATGCGATTGAGATGGGCTAACCCGTGAGAAGTGGGTGCCGCGAAAAGGACCTTGGATCATCAGCTTGATATTTGTACATCCTCTCCCGCCTGAGACAGTTTGACAACCTCTTAGTTGGAATGACAATCAAAACGCTAATTATTATTAACAATGTCCGAGGCCGCATCAGTTATACCCAAGATGACGGGCCTACTCAGACCCATCCGTCTCTCGACAACGCAATTAGGCGTGAAGTAGGCCTCTTCGTCGCCCAATTACGTGCTTCCCGGGAATATCAGGTCGCTACGAATATTGAATTCTGTTGTGGCATCCAACCAGTATAAAATTTTGTTCTCTGACTTGGTTGTCAAACTCGTAGTATCTTTAGGATTAGCCCCGAGAGCAAATATTGGCGACGGGGTTACTGTATTTGGAGCTTGCTACGACGCCGCGCCTGATATCGCGGGGAGGGGGATTGCAAACCCGCCAACTCTGATTATGAGTGGTGCACAGCTTTCGGAAACTTCAAGGAAGCAGGCGTGATTCATGAGACCGTTCGCAATGTACTTGGAGCAACTACGGAGTTGACCTCAGATTTGGGTGGCGCTGGATCCTGGAACTAATGACAGTTGGACACCCGCACTTGCGACGGAAGTCAAGCAGTTGCTTGCATATAAGAGTGAGTAAGGATGCTTTCGAAAAATATGAACGATTAGATCATTAAGAGGACTCTCTTTTCCCAATTCACTCCACAACAGAGACATGCCACAGTACGCAGCAGACTCAGACGAGGCGGTATCTTCGAAGGCGCACGTGGAAGACTGAAGACCACAGGTATGTGAGTCTCTAAAAGAGTGTTCAAGATCCCCCTTGTATGGATTGTCTGCTCGGTTGCCTGAAGCCCGTAGAGGCGCCTGTCTCAGGCTCTCCATGCTTGTAGTCGAGGGTCCGTGAGCGCGAGGCACCAAAAAAGACGGCCCATCTCCTCGTGATGCTGTTGAAACCAGTCATATTTTGACACTTGTGTCTTGTCAGCACATTGAGCTTGAATCGCTGCGCCACATGGCGACGTTTGAGGCAAATTTGCTGCGTCATTCAGACGGATACGCACCTCCCCGCCACACTATCGGTCAAGTCTCATCCCGAAAACCGAGGTTGATCTCTGATCAAGGATAGTCATCATGATATGAGACGCTAGTGATGCATCGTGTGAGGCTGTGTCAAGTCTGGTCGATTCTCATATCCGCTCTCATCCAATGAACGATGTTCCGAAGAGGTTTCACGGCTCCATAGACATGGAAGCTAGCTGTGGATCCTATCGAGATTTGGTCTCTGGACGTTGAACCTAGTTGCACAGCCTCGTGGTACGTGTTGAGGTGTTGGCCTCGGAACACTGGCTCCCGCCGCTTCAGCGTTGGTAACACATGCCACTGTACGTAGTGTAACCGTCATATGGATCTTCATTCAAGCATAAGCTCGCGTCAACCCATCACATGAAGAGTGCGAGGCTGCATAGCCTCCCTGAAATTTCAAAGCGCCTCAGAGCAATCTGTAAACCGCGGGAGCTATCCGCTCGAACTAGTAGGACGCAAGATTATGAAGTATCCAGAGTACGGCCGCGGGAAGAAGATAGTCCTCTAGGATATCTCTTCGGTTGTAAGGCAGCGGCTTCATTGGATATCACACGAAAGAGCAAGGTCTTGCGGTACTAGATCGGTGGGGCCAAGCTGCGTTGGCGAGTCTATCGCATCCACAATCGATCGGTTAATCTCGGCGGAAGACCCACGTAAGAAAGAGCATAGCCTCGTTGTAAGATGTCGTTGCTGTCGCGTTGTTCCGCCTGTTTCTATCGAGGTCTGTCGCTCGCTCGCCTTTCGAATGCGTCAGCTTTGTGCCACCTGCCCTTATGTCGAAGGCGGCGATGTTCTGGATAAAATTCGATGGGCTGGTCCAGTTTTAACGAGGATATCTGGGGCGAGGCGATGATATCATCAAGTGCCAAGACGCGTTAAAAGGGGGCGGAGCATATTTTCCTTGGCAAAGGCTTCGACGATCAGATTTTTCCCGTATTCGCGTGTTGGCCCGTTGCTAAGTAGGTATCTTACAGGGCAAGTGACTGAAAGTCGAGGGCTGTATAGAGCCGGCTGCCTCTCGCAACTAACCTTGATAAGCTGTAATAAAGGAAAGGTTCGAGAAAAGCTACACGCGTCGTGGCAGCCACAGAAGCAGCGCCTTCCTTCTCGGTCAAAAGTAGAAAAAAAAACCCCCCTCTCTCTCTCTCACTAAGCAACATCCCTGCCCGTTCCTAATTCCCCTAACGTAGTGACATACGGCTCACTCGGGATTGGGAACGAAAAGACTCTTAGCTCGGGGAAGGTGGTGACAAGCACAGCCCCGGCGTCGGTGGATACGGCCCCACTCCTCGGATCAACTTTAACTTTATGGTTAATTGACTGCCCAGTCTGGTTATGAGCTTGATGATTGATGACGGAGGGTGCCACTCTGTCAAGAGAATGAATGTTTGTTGTTTCTCCGATGGGTTGGTACTGTACTGCACTGCACTATTCTGTCCCGTGCTGATCTTTTGCTCCGCCTCCTTGTTACGACATATTACCACTCCAAAATGCCGTCGAACCTGACCTGAACATGCCCTCACCATCAACCCAGCGTGCGACCAAATCTTCAAGCTGAGAGACCTCACCTGATTCCAGCTTTGATCCTGCCTCCTCCTTGTTCTCGAACCTCTTCGTAATGGCGGGCGACAGTCTTGCTCCCGCCACGCTTCAGGTAGACACGCGTGGTCGTGCGTCCTCCACGGCGGACACCATTGTGTCAACCGCTTCCAACCCGTTCCTAACCCCTGTTCCCACAACGCCTGGATCCAGTATTCTCGAAGACCAAGAGACAGCGCTTCGACCAGACCCGGGCACGGAAGCCGACTTCCAAGTCGACAACAACCCCTTCGCTTTTTCACCGGGACACCTCAACAAACTCCTGAATCCCAAGTCACTTGCCGCGTTCCGTGCGCTGGGCGGCCTCCAAGGCATCGCTAGAGGTCTTCAGACCGATGTTCACACAGGTCTCAGTCTTGATGAAACGTCCGCGCCCGGGCATGTCTCTTTTTCCGAAGCCGTCAGTCCTGCGTCTTCATACACCAAGGCCGCACAACCAGCGCCTCCATCTACTTCCGAGGCCTTTAACGACCGCATTCGCGTTTACAAGAAGAACGTCTTGCCTGCCAAGAAGGCTACTCCACTATGGAAGCTCATGTGGAACGCCTACAACGACAAGGTGCTCATTCTTCTCACGGTAGCTGCCGTCATCTCCCTGGCCCTCGGCCTCTACGAAACTCTGGGTGTTGAGCATGAGCCAGGCGATCCTACCCCCGTGGACTGGGTCGAGGGCGTTGCCATTTGCGTGGCCATCATCATTGTCACGGTGGTCGGCTCACTCAACGATTGGCAGAAAGAGCGAGCATTCGTCAGACTCAATGCCAAAAAGGAAGAGCGTGAGGTCAAAGTCATCCGATCGGGAACCTCCTTCATGATTAGCGTTTACGACATCCTGGCTGGAGACGTTCTTCACCTTGAGCCTGGTGATCTAGTGCCGGTTGATGGCATCTTCATCGATGGTCATGATCTCAAATGTGACGAATCCTCGGCAACGGGAGAGTCTGATGCTCTCAAGAAGACGGGTGGCGACCGGGTCTTCCAGGCCCTAGAGTCGGGCCAGCCAATCAAGGACCTGGATCCTTTCATTATCTCAGGCGCCAAGGTTCTTGAAGGTAAGTGCCTTCACCTTCAATGCTTGGGTTTCAATTAGAGCTAACAAATTGAAGGTATGGGTACCTTCTTATGTACTTCCGTCGGCGTCAACAGCAGCTTTGGTAAGATTATGATGTCCGTTCGCACCGAGACTGAGGCAACTCCCCTCCAGAGGAAGCTTGAGGGCCTTGCGCTTGCCATTGCCAAGTGTGGCAGTCTAGCGGCTGGTCTGTTGTTCTTTGTCCTGTTGTTCCGCTTCATTGGCGGCCTGCCCGGGGACTCTCGCTCTGCGTCGGACAAGGCCTCTGTCTTCATGGATATTCTGATTGTCGCCATCACCATCATTGTGGTAGCGGTTCCTGAAGGGCTGCCACTCGCAGTGACGCTGGCTCTCGCCTTTGCTACGACAAGAATGCTCAAGGAGAACAACTTGGTCCGAGTCCTTCGTGCATGTGAGACCATGGGAAACGCTACTACCATCTGTTCCGACAAGACAGGCACTCTGGTAAGTTCGACCCCGAACTGTAGTCCTGTTCGGGATTCCAGAGTTAACTCAAAGCCATCTAGACCACCAACAAAATGACTGTTGTCGCAGGCACTTTTGGATCCTCAAGCTTTTCCAAGTCAGACACGGAAACGGCGCAGGACCAATTAGTTACATCTTGGGCATCATCTCTCGCACCGGCTGTTAAAGACATTGTTGTTCAGTCTATTGCCATCAACTCCACCGCGTTTGAAGGAGAGGAAGACGGTCAGGCTACTTTCATCGGGTCCAAAACCGAGACAGCTCTGCTCCAGCTCGCCAAGGATCACCTTGGCCTTCAGGTTCTCGCTCAAACTCGTGCCAACGAACAGGTGGTCCAGATGATGCCATTCGATTCAGGCAAGAAGTGCATGGGTGCTGTCATCAAGCTGCGATCTGGTGGTTACCGTCTTCTCATCAAGGGAGCTTCAGAGATCTTGCTTGGATACTGTTCAAAGGAAGCTCACTTCCAGTCTCTCCAAGAGGAACCGCTCACCGAGAATCGCCGCCAGAGCCTGCAGGACACCATTGAACGATACGCAACCCAATCACTCAGGACCATCGGATTGGTTTACCAAGACTACGAGCAGTGGCCGCCGACCCAGGCCATACTGAACGATGGCGTCCCTTCTTTTGAGTCTCTGTTGAATAATCTGGTCTTCCTCGGCGTTGTTGGCATCCAAGACCCCGTGCGCCCTGGCGTTCCTGAAGCTGTTCGCAAAGCTCAGCATGCTGGAGTTGTTGTCCGAATGGTCACTGGAGATAACCTCGCTACCGCTCAGGCCATCGCTACCGAGTGCGGGATCTACAAGGATGGCGGCATCATCATGGAAGGTCCCGTCTTCCGCAAGCTGTCCGATGAAGAAATGAACGCCACCATTCCCAAGCTCTGTGTTCTCGCCCGGTCCTCCCCTGAGGACAAGCGCGTGTTGGTCGTCAAGCTCAAGGCTTTAGGCGAGACCGTTGCTGTGACTGGAGATGGTACCAATGATGCTCCTGCTCTCAAGGCTGCCGATGTCGGTTTCTCCATGGGTATCTCTGGTACAGAGGTTGCCAAGGAAGCGTCGTCCATTATTCTCATGGATGATAACTTCGCTTCTATTGTTACCGCGCTCAAGTGGGGACGTGCCGTCAATGATGCCGTTCAGAAATTTCTCCAGGTAATTAACAATCTTTCTCATCCGATCAGGGTGTCAGTTGAGCATGGACTAATGAAAGTAGTTCCAAATCACAGTCAACATCACCGCTGTGCTCTTGGCCTTCATCACTGCCGTCTATGACGAAGAAATGGAGTCCGTTCTAAAGGCTGTTCAACTCCTGTGGGTGAACCTGATCATGGACACCTTCGCTGCCTTGGCTCTTGCAACCGACCCGCCCACCGAGAAGATCCTCGATCGGCCTCCGCAGGGAAAGGACAAGCCCTTGATCACTACCAACGTAAGTCCAAACACCTTACTCGATGATGATGATAATGAAAGAACTCCGACTGACTTGTGGCCGCGCTCAGATGTGGAAGATGATTACTGGTCAGGCTATTTTTCAGCTCATCGTCACCTTGGTTCTCTACTTTGCCGGCGCAGAAATCCTGGGCTACGATAAAAATGACGAGGACAAGATGCTCGAACTCGACACCGTCATCTTCAACACCTTCGTCTGGATGCAAATCTTCAACGAGTTCAACAACCGTCGTCTTGACAACAAGTTCAACATCTTCGAAGGAGTCCACCGCAACCCTCTCTTCATCCTCATCAACATCCTTATGGTTGGTCTGCAGATCGGCATCATCATCGTTGGTTCGCGAGCCTTCTCTATCAATCCAGGCGGTCTCGATGCTACCCAATGGGCTATTTCAGTCGTTACTGCGATGGTGTGCCTACCCTGGGCTGTCCTGATTCGACTCTTCCCCGATGCATGGTTCGCTGCCATCACCCGTGTTGTTGGCGGACCGTTCGTCATCGTCTACAAGGTCTTGGTAAACGCCTGGTCCAAGGCGATGGGAGTTTTCAAGAAGGAGAAGGTACAGGATGACGATGAATCAGGTCCCGCGCCTGTCGTGGTCATTTCCGACAGCCCTCCAAACGAGGCTATAGAGAAGGAGAGGACGCATGGGATCTAGCGCTTCACACCGATAATCGGATACAGAAATGTGCTTGGTTTTATTTCCATCCTCTTGCGTGTTATCAGGTTCCAGGCTCACAAGCACGACGTTATGTCATAGAGAATAAAGGTAGAAAACCTTGATATGAATATTAAAATAGAACGTCTTTCATGACCTTGTCTGATCCGAAAAACGGCACTTTGCAAACCCATCTCCGATCTCTACACCAAGCTATCGCGTCAATAACATTGAAGAACGCGCCGTGTAGAAGGAAAACTCACCTTGTCCAGGTAGTTCATGACGAAGATGACCCAGGCACAAGCGAGGAGACGAAGATTCAACTCCTTCTTCAAGCTCCTATTTACAAAGCATCGTTGTTGCAGTAGAGTCCGATCACCGCCGTCGCGTCAACCGGCATCACCCCGAGATCCCGGCCAGCTTACGCCGTAACGCTCCCGGTGGCCGGATTCGCCGGGACACCAACCCCATTCATCAGGGTTGATTGTTTCATGTGTCGGCACACCAACCGATTCATCCCTTGCAGTGTGTGGAGGCTCCTTGGAGGTATCAGCCCCTTATCACCCCACCGCAAGGATAATAGATAGTACTTTAGCCCTCACCAATATTTAGTGTGGTTATATGTACTATTAATGATTAGACAAACATCCCTATAGCGAGGGGTATAGTTATCTGGTTTTTTTACTAGCTCTAGCATTAAACTAAAATAAAAGTTTTTAATTTTTAAAAGCTTTTAATAATATATTTTTATTCTTCTTAATATTTAAGTTTATAGTAATTATAAACTAATATTTTTTAGAATATTTTTATCTATACTTAATATATTATATATTTAGTAAATACTTTCTATTTATCATAGAAGAACTCAGGTCTTACTAATTAGCTACCCTACAGTTTATAGGTTAGCCATCACGCTATAGCTTCTCTTCAATACGCGCTGGGGTAAACAGAACCAAACCATCGAATCAACTGCCTTGATCTCATTTCTCCAGGCACCTTTCTCGGCTGATCTCTTTCCACCCCACCTCCATCATGACTTTGGCTGCCTCGACAACCGCGTCGTCGACGACAACGTAACGTAATGAGTCAGAATCGTCTGCGGCATTTCCCCCGACTATCTATTTTGTCGCAGACTCGTCCGTTTCCATACTCCTCCATCCCGACATCAGCATCCACATCAACACTCAGCTCCACGTGCCCCAGCCATGGATAATTACCAGAGGCTGGAGAAGATTGGCGAAGGTAGGCCTTGCCTTTTAACCCCCTTATTTGACGTCTTACTAACTAATGCTCCAGGTACTTACGGCGTTGTCTACAAGGCTCGCGACCTTGCCAATGCAGGACGAATCGTTGCGTTGAAGAAGATCCGCCTCGAGGCGGAGGATGAGGGTGTGCCCAGTACCGCCATTCGGGAGATTTCTCTTCTCAAGGAGATGCATAACCCCAACATCGTGCGTCTCTTCAACATCGTTCATGCCGACGGCCACAAGCTCTACCTTGTCTTCGAACTGCTCGAACTCGACCTGAAACAGTATATGGAAGCTCTTCCTGTTAGCGATGGCGGACGAAGTAAGGCATTCCCCGTGGGAGTATCTACACACTTAAAACAGCTGGGAATGGACGACGTGGTTGTACGCAAATTTCTATACCAGCTTTGTGATGGTGTCAGGTACTGCCACTCTCGTCGTGTTCTACATCGCGACCTAAAACCCCAGAACCTACTCATCGATAAAGACGGCAACCTCAAGCTGTCTGACTTCGGTCTGGCTCGAGCATTCGGTGTGCCTCTACGGACTTACACTCACGAAGTTGTGACTCTCTGGTACCGAGCTCCTGAAATTCTATTGGGAGGAAGACAGTACTCAACAGGAGTTGACGTGTGGTCTATCGGTTGCATCTTTGCTGAGATGTGCACCCGAAAGCCTCTATTCCCTGGCGACTCGGAGATTGACGAGATCTTCAAGATTTTCCGGTAAGTGCACCAGGTTGAAGCTTGTCCTACGAGAGGCCTGACTATGCTGCTTTAGGAGACTGGGCACTCCTAGTGAAGAAATTTGGCCGGGCGTCACTTCGCACCCCGATTTCAAATCGTCGTTCCCCAAGTGGGAGCGCAACTACGACCAAAACCTTTGCACTAACCTTGACGAGATGGGCCTTGAACTTTTGGAGATGATGCTTGCCTATGACCCGGCTGGCCGCATCTCGGCAAAACAGGCCTGCAATCACCCTTACTTTGAAAACTACCTTGCCTAGTCAGGCCGCTTACGAAACTACTACAAATGACAGCGTTTTGTTTCTGCTCTGGAGAATCACTTTCATGTAAATAAAAGGGTGTTTTTTTTTTAATCTTGCGTAGCAGAAATCAAGAACTCTTGTCTTGGATCTCCATCCTTGAATGTGACGCAAAAGCCCGATCGAAGTGTGATTCAATCGGACTCTCAGTCGCCGATCTCAGTCGCCGACTGCGTCTACCAGTCCATGGACAACCCCACAAACAAACTACCTACAACTATCTCGAAGTTTTATGTGAATAATTTCGGCCGTCGATACCGCGCAGATTCGAGTTTTTTCAGACGTTCTCGTGTTACACTGCTCACCAGTGAGCAGGTTCAGTCAGAAAAGAACTTCCATCGTCTCAAACCGTATGTATTAATCAAATATGTTGAATATCAATGAACCTCGGCAGAGAAGTATGAAATCCATAGTGCTATCCCTAAAGTGGTCTTGATATCTCCACGGCTTGACGCCGGTTCTTGGATTAAGAAATTATCAATGAAAAGCCTTAAAGTTCAAGTCTATTCGATGTTGTCAACTGTGTGACCGAAACAAAAGGCTCAATCTAACTCTACGACTTCTAGCTGAAAAGCGACACAAAGTTCTCATCTAAGCCTTGGTCCGAAAGGAGCGGGAGTCCGATAAGTCTATTGTCTACCTGAGTGTACTCCGCGACTTAAGGTAAAAAATACCCATGGATACCCATGGGGCCCCAAAGAAAAGAATTAGCTTAGGACCCAATGGGTCTCACAGGCAGGGCCCGCGATGGGTACCAATGGGTATTTTATGCCTTACTCCGCGTCGTACACCTTTAAGCAGCTGACTGAGGATTGCAGAGCCGAGAAAGCCTTTCTGTGAAACTTTGGCGTGATTCATAGTCACGGAAACTGTACAATACTTATACTCAAAAGGGCGACTTGAAAGAGCTCATTCTAACGAAGGCGGCGGATTTACTGAAAACCACCGGTGGTGTAGATGGAGCGATGGTTAAGGAACACGACGCCGTGATCTAAGAATGTCTAAAAACATGCCCTTCGACGTGCTGCACGCCCTAACCGGCAGATGTGCTCCTCGCTAATGTATGTGGAAACAAAAGTTTTCCCTTGTATCAACGAAATGACCATGCTGGGCCTAAATCGCGTTCAAGGATGGGTTGCATCCTGTTCATAGCGACTGCTGCTATGTATAACAATCGCTGCTATAAGACGAAGCCGTCATTAGTTCTAACTGCATGATCCCTGGGGCCTTCTTCTACACCTAAGACATGCTTGTATTCACCAATAAACATAGGTACACCGCCTTCAAAGTTGCAAATGGAGCGGAGTTTACTGCTGTGGATGTCATTCACTATCCGAAATGCCCAGGGTACTATCTTGCAAATAAAGTTACCATTCACTTTAGTCCGCCCCTGGACATATAATACATTTACAAGCAGGAAAGGGTTCAAAAGTCCTCCTCCCGATAGGCACTATGCTCATTTAGCAAATTACACATACCCTCAACCTAGCCAACTACCACTATAAGCTCCCATTGGGGAAATTCTCTTACCGAGAATTGTCTGTTGTCCTGGTAACCGTCCTACCTAACTATAAAGCTGATGGCAAGACGTTCTAGCACGTGCTTCTAGAGCTACGAGGAAACCGTCGGGGAAATGGGTATTGAACTGCGATTGCAATAGCGTCCATGTGCAGTTATCCGGGTGCAGAACACTTTGAGGCACGAAGCCTCTTAATTCCGGTAGGACCACAGAGTTTCATTGGAAACAAGCCATAGACATCGATAACAACTAGAGGTACAGTGCGTATCTGGGTGAGCATCCCGTCAGAGGACGTAATATGGGGTTACTGCAGAGTTTCAGGCTTCATGCCAAGTGACGCAGCAAGTTCCAATTACGTCATGTCCAATCTCGATAGGCCTGCATTAACATATTAAATTAAAATCAGGCCTGGGCATCACAGGCTGCAGAAACCTCAGTTTATCAGCATTGATGCATTCTCGTGCCAAGGGCTATAAGCATATTCAGGAATTCGTGTGCTGAGACTCGCACAAACACCTCTAGAGATAGATCTGACTGTTTCACAGAATTGTGCACAAATCCTCAGCCTTAGGGACAACAATTCTTGATCAGGCGAAGGGCTTTGGTTGTTCACTTTGTAGATTGAGATTGCCATCTCCTAAAGAGAAGTTTCTTATTTTTATGAGACCGTGACCAAGTTGTTTGCAGAGACCTATTCTTCGAGATTGCTAGTGCTCCGCTTGTAATGTCCACTGTCTGATCACATGACGGAAGATGCGTTTGCCAAGACAAGCCTAGGCGTGCAGAGTTCGGGTCTCTCGGTAGCTAGCATCTCGGTAGCTGTCATTGACTTTTTCAGTTTCACTGATCAAGGAATTTTGGAATGGTGAAATTGATCGGGTTATGATTCTTTGGGTTACACGTGGGTGTCGATAATGTTGTTGGCGCCATTGTATCAGACTTGTTCACAAGGGGTGATTACTTTCGCAGCCAAGACGACGAATCGAAGCTGACACTAACAGCCGAGGATGTCTCATGGGGGGAGCACTCAGCACTCATCGGGATAGCTCAGGTGAGACGATCCGCTCCACGGAAAAGCGGCTACTGATACAATCTTGGTACGGAAGCCATGGAGAGAAGAGAAAACAGGGCGTTCAGAGCAGATACCTGTGTGAATCTTCCGCGGGCGACTCAGTGCGAAGGCGTATGCTAGCGCGCCCTAAAAGACGGCAGACGCGGCACGCGGCTTCAGCTCCCAGATTAGCGTGGCACGAACTCGAGGCTAGCACAAGCCCGTCTTTCGGGGGCAATTAGCACTGCTCCGCGTTGAAACGTTCTAGCTGAGGCCTTGTACGCGTCGATGGATCGGTGCTAAGTCTTCAAGGCTGAGAGTTAAGTCCCACAACCGACGTCTTCGAGAGTCGAGGAAGACAAACGAGCTTGCGGCTTGGGGGAAGAGACTGGCCATCGGAGTATTTCGTGCCACGGTCTCCCACGTTCCGCGATACTATCTCGACTGCCAAGGAGCCGCTGCTCCCGAAGTATTGTCCCAAACGGAAACAATCAATGACCCATTTTCGGTCATTCGTCCCGAACGGAAGTCGTGGAGTTGCATTCCCAGGAACGCCGACGGCGACGCTCTGACAACCGGTCTGGTGGCGCACCTCACATGTCGCTGGCTCACTCCGGGCTCTGGCTCCCATCAAATCCAGGGGTTAAGTCCAATAGACTGGTGAATGTCCTTTGCCATTCCTCATCTGGGTTGAAGGCGTTCGCCACTCACGTGGCATGTAGGCATAGGAGCGGACGATAATCCTCCTGGGTTCGCTCCGTTGGCGTTGCGATTGGCTCAGAGTACGATGTCGGGGCTAGCGACTCACAAGGGAGGTGACATCGTGAGAATTTGGTGCATACGGTAAACTTCAGCTTCCCGGGGACACGTGTCGAATGGTGTTCGGGAACAGGCTGCATCGTTGAAGTCTGCGCCTGACGATCCTCCGAAGACCCTGACAAGGAACTACTTGCGTCAGGACAAGTCTAGAACACAACACGAGGTTACATCAGATCTCTCAATCAAGAAAGGTCCCCCATTCAATCCCTGGGTGAAAGGCCATGCCTATCTCAAGGGCATTGTTCTGGCCTGATTCTCTCCTCGTGTTCTGGGGTAATCAGCCAGGTGGCTTGGCTTGTAAGCGAAGAAAAGAACGACTAGGGTCCTGGTTTCTCTAGCAATCGGTGCCGCATCTCATGCACTCCATCTCGGACCTCTCGGTTGCTTGGTCAGTCCCCCCCGTGTTCAACCGCTCGACGTGCCCGTCTAACAAGTTACTAGGAACCACAGGTTTGTGGGGCCGCCTCGGCGCCAGTTCCCTGCCCTGTCGGCTGTGCCTCGATGCCACATCGCCCAAGCTTGAAGAGGCAAAGCCGGGAAAAGCGAAGTGGCCAAGATTACATGGGTGGGTGAAAGGCTAAAGAAGGATCTCAGTAACTTGAACACCCTTCCATGCATGCACCGGCCGAGATTATAAGTGAAGCCGGTTGGCCAACCTGGAATACGACGCAAGACGGATCACACGTGACGAGAAAAATATGTGAGTTAAAGATTGTATTTCGACTCTATGCCATTACAGGGTAGTCGTTAAATCAAAGGCGGCACAAGTGCCCAGAAGATGAATGAGACTATGTACTAAGATGGTAATCCTCTCCGTGTACATCTACAAGTACACGTAGCAGAAGGGACCATCGAGGGTGCTCATCAGGTCCTTGATCTGACGCTTGGGACCAGCAAACCCGTAGTTGACGTAGTCGTCGAAGGTGGTGTTGGCGCTGGCTGGGTTGTTAAGGAACGTGTTGGTGCCCTGAAGTGCGATACTGCTGTACTGGCGCTTTAAGGGGCTCAGCATCTGCCAGATCCACCACACGCGGTCAATCATGGAGTGGTGAAGGTAGAAGACAGGGTCACCGGGCGAGGTGTAGACATCGCGGCCGGGGTCACCGCCAAGGGAGTAGTGGCCACCACCGTGGATGCCGATGTCGCCACTGCCGGGGACGCCCTGCATCATCATCTGGAAGTCGTAGACAGTCTGGGGCTTGAGGATGTTGTTGAGGATGGAGGTGGCGTTGGCATATCGCCTGTTGACAACGTTGCTGAGGTCACGCTTCAAGCAGCGAGGGTTCCACGCAAGGGGGTTGGTGACGGACGAGACAAGGCCTCCGGGAAGATCAAGGGCAGCAGGTCCCAGGTTGACAGTCATGCCGCTGAAAGGACCAGTCTTGACACAGCCGCCACCGGAACCGGCGGGGAGGTAGACTGGGGGAAGGCCGCTCGAGGCACCAAGAACGACATCTGGTTCGCCGGGGATGTACAGACCGTCGCTACCCAAGGAGTAGTCGCTGCCATCGAAGATGGAGGACCTGTTCACGCCGGTGATGGCGGTGATGGCCCAGTCCCAGTACTGAGGGTAGTTGTCAGTGGGCGTGGTCACAAATATGGGGTGAAACACAAGCTTACGGGTTGAGTGCCAGTGTAACCACACTCCTTACGGAGTGCCTCCTCATACAGCCAGGTGAAGTATCTGTGCCACACAAGGAAGTTACCTGTGTAGTGGATGACCGTGGTCTGGTTGATATGCGTGGCAACGAAGTCATCGAAGCGGGTCTTGGCGCCAGGGGCAGCGGACGCAGGAGTCAACGCCGGCTTGGACTGGATGCACTTGACGGCATCGACGTACGCCTTCTTCTGCTTCTTGGAGAAGGTGTTCCTGCAGGGGGTGGTAAGCGATATGCAAGAGAAGAGGTGGGTTGTAGCGGTAGTTTCATGGATGTTGACTTACCACTCGCGACGGATGCGGATGTTACTCCAGCTGCAAGTGCTTCCACGCTTCTCAGCGTCCTGTACGAGCTCTTGGGCCTGATCATAGGCGTCCTGGGCCAGGCTGGAGATCTGGTCGATGTTGGTGACTTCCGGCGCAGACGCCGAGATGGTGGTAGCCTGGGGAGCGGCGAGCACACCAGAGGCGACGTTGAGGGCCAAGATAGTGACGAATGAGACACGCATGATGGTGGCAGCGTTCAATCAACAAGAGACAAAGACTGTAAGTGCGACACCTTGGTTTGGTTGACTTGAGGCAAGGCGAGGTGACGAAACGGGCATTAAACAACTAGACGGACAACCGACTATATAGTGCTTTGGCTTGGTAACGGCCGGCGAGGGAGAGCCGGAGGGCGAGCGGACCCAACGCATTGCAGCCAAGCGCAGAGAACAGGGCTCCCCCGAACGAACGAACGACAGGACCGTGGACAATGGATGGCAGACAGCGGACTATCGAGAAAACCCATCGCAGGTGCATTAGGCATGAGGGCCGTCACCGTCGTGGTAAAATTGGAGAGCTGGGGGACGGAGTCCTTGCAGGCCGTGTTGGTTGTGTCTCCTCGGTACTGGATGCCTAGGTAGGTAAGTCAGTATTCAGTACAATGCAGGGCATCCATGGATCTCGGTTGGTTCCAGAGTTGCCGAGTTTCCAAGCAGCCGGGTTCTAGAGTCGAAACGGGACAAAGGCCTCAAGAGACGGCCAACACGCATCCAGGGATGGGTCCACGTCCACCGTCGCCCTCGATACTGAGTCGAGCCGGAGGGGTTTTCGCCTGCTGGCACTTGGACGAGATTCGCTGTCGAGATCAGATTTCGAAATCGGCGGCCGCTGAAGTCTAAACTCTGACCCAGCCCATCTCCACCGAGCAGGGATCCGGCATTCGTGCTGCAGCTACAGGGCTGGGTGTTGGGACTAGCAAAGCAGGAGTTGAAGGCCACAAGTGATGACCCTGGCTTCATCAGGGGAAATGCCCGCCTGCTTCCGAGCTAGAAGTTAGAAACTTACTAGAATGTGGTGGCGGTGCCTGGGTGCCTTGGTGCCTCGTCGAGGGGTTGCCTTAGGTTCCATGTTCACCGGCTTCAACTTTGATTCCATCCCCAAGGTCTGTTGTCCAGTAGCTATCCATCGCTTCACCTTGTCGTTCCTCCCGCATTGGACCACAGCACTGGAGCAAACAGCCCCATGCCTACAGACCAAAGACTCCATCGAACTCATCGAACTCATCGCCCCAAGCACAAGACGAAACCATCCATGGCGTCCTTCGCGGGCTGGTGATGGCCCCCCCGCAACGCCCTGGCAGGGTAGGGGCTTTAATCGCCAAGACTAAGGGGCAAGGGTCAGTCAGCGCGCGCCCAGAGGCCAGAGCCCTGGCGTTCCATCATGGTCTGTCAGCGATCCTGGAATCCCGCTGATCCAGAAGAGTCCGGTCTCCCATGTGGGCAGAACTCTCGCTGATCTGATCGACCGAGCCCCGTCGTCCCTGTTCTGGAGCCCGCTGCATCAGCGCATCTTGCCTCCAAGTCGATAGTCTAGATCTGCCTGTCGATCGTCTCGCCCGCGCCTAGAGAAAAGGGACACACCGGACGTCAAAGCAAAGACCAACCCCAGCTTCCCGAGTCTAGCTGACGGTTTATTCTGCTAGCCAACGGCCTCCTTCCGGACGGCGCGTCGGAATTGTCAACTACATACACACAGACTCTCAGCCCAGTCGGTGCGGTAGCCGCAGATATTCTTCTTCCGCCGCTTCCCCCCCGACTCCCGCTTCCCCCACAAGCCGCATCCGTCAACTGATTTCCACCTCCCGGTTGCGCTTCTGGCCTAGCCTCACTCTTCGACTCGTGGAACCGCTGCCGATGTCACCCTCCAAAGCCCTAGCCAGCTTGCGAGCCACCGGCGTTGCGGCTTTTTACCCTAGTGTGTATCGCCCTTAGCTGTGCTTCGTGCTTCGTTGCTATTACGAGATGGCCGACATGGCTCCGGCCAAAAGAGGACTAACGATCCGTCAAGATGCAAGAACCAGGTATCGCCTGCGGGCAACATCCCTTCAAACCCTTGGAGATATTATCTCTCCCCCATGACAGGCATATTTGCGTCTTACTGAAATTGATCTGGGCCTGAGATAATGACCTTGTCGTCCACCACATCGTACCACCTCGCGCCGTCAGAGTCACTTTGATAAAGCCGTCATGATTGTGTTATTGTGACCGGAGAGACTATCGAATGTGCAATACCAAGTCTTTTCCGAACTATAATCCGGGATGCCTTTCATGGCCACCGGCCCTTCCCCTCTTGATGTTAGAGGAAGAACAAGGTTTCGGCCGCCGGCTGCCCTTCTACGAGAGCTGACCTGATGTTCCTGTTTTTTGTCTGCCTCGAAGCAGTCTAGCAAACGCCATGTACCGTACGGCGATAGGGGAGCAAGTACTACTGGCACTTACCAAACTACTACTGCGTGCGGCTGTGGTGGGTCCGAATTGCATGGCCAGATTCACCTCCCCATGGCGCAAACGCCTCGGACCTCGATGCGTCCTGGAACGAAATCTGTGCCAAGTCGATGTGGGACGCCATGTCTTACACATGTCACGGTCGCATAGATCCCTGGTTCGGCATCATCCCAAGTTCCTGGACATCTCCATTGTTCCCACGTGGAATAGACTGCCTGGTGCCCTCCTCTGTGATCTGTCCCAAAGGTCTTTGCTTTGCCCTCATCCCGTCTCCTTATTATTCCCTGCCCCGCCGTCCTGTTTCTTTGTCCAAAGTTTCAGGATCTCTCCACGCAGTCGACCGCCACCATGGATGCACGTGCAGCCACCGAGCTGCCTTCAAATCCCGACGAGAATGGAGCAACCAGTATTCTGGCTGCGACCATCTTCATCATCTCTTTAGCGACCATCACAGTGCTTGCTCGTCTCTGGGTCCGCATCTCAATCATCCGCAACACAGGATGGGATGTATGTTCAAAGATTCCTTTCTTTCCCCACTCCTTTTGCTTTTTTGTGCGCTCGTTGCCGTGATCTCACAATGCTGACTGCGTCCTCTGCAGGACTGGTTCATGGTATTGGCCCTGACCTTGGCTTGGGCTGGCCAAGGAGTCGTCTTCGGCCAGGTCTCACATGGCGCAGGACAACATGTTGGCGATGTCGATAGTGAGGTCTACCAAACCGGCATGAAGCTCAACTTTGTCAGCCAGCCGATCTACCTAATCGCCATCTGTGTCGTTAAGCTCTCTGTCGGATCCTCCCTTTTGAGAATTGCTTCCACAAAGTTCTATCGCTACCTCATCCTATCCATCATGGGTTTCATGGCCTTCTATACCATCGGGTGCTTTTTTGTGAGTCTGTCACAATCCTAGCCGCAGCCAAGCTATTGTCACTAACGACCCTGGCTGCAGACGATCGTCTTCCAGTGTACCGATATCCGTGTGCAATGGGACAGGTCCGTGCAATCGACTTGCTGGTCCAAGACCACACTTCTGGGCCTGTCGTACACGAACGCCGCACTCAACATCATCACCGATCTTCTCTTCGCTATTGTCATTCCCACGCCGATGCTATGGAACCTCAACGTGCACTTTCGTACCCGCGTTAGTCTCATTGCCATCCTTGGTCTCGGTGTCTTTGCCTGCGCGGCCGCCTTTGTCAAGCTGGGGTACGTCACCAAATATGGCGAGCTTGGCGACTGGCTTTGGGATTCACAAAACATCACTATATGGACCTGCGTGGAGCTCAATGTTGGCATCATCGCCGGCAGCCTGCCCTGCCTGCGACCAATATTCAGGCGCTTCCTCGGCAGCACCTACGGCAAGGGATCCAAGAAGACCCCAACCACCGGCAATACCAACTACGGCCGCGGTACACTGCGAAGCGGGAGCAACTGGCACACGTTGGGCAGCGGTCGACGTGGTGCCGACGACCAAGCGGATGAGACGAGCAGTCAGACAGCCATCAACACGGATGAGTACGAGCTTCAAAACCGAATAGCCAGCCCATCCGGGATCATAAACAAGACCACCGTCCTCACAGAAACCGAGGCCAAATCGAGTGACGAAAGCCTCGACCGCCTTGGCTTAGGGGGGCGGTACCCTCCTGGTATCACGAAGACGACGACCACCACGGTTGAGATCTCAGAACCAAAATCATCATCATCATAACTGACATACATCTAATCATTTCTTAACGTCATTTTCTTCATGGCCCTAGCTACGGCCTTTTTGTCTTCTAAAACTCGGAAGACACAAATTTGGTGCAGGCCTAGACGGGATGGGTTGATTTATCGTCTGGCAGAGCGCACTTCGATGGGTCACATGACTCTTCGCAAGGAAGTTATACCTCGATGTTGATGCCGGATATCAGGTTGCAAAAACCTGATTTGAATTTGATATGTAGACATTTGTGGACCATGATAAGGGCAGGATGTTAATTGATATCATGCATATACGTAAATTATTCTTTCCTGATACTTCTCATTCTGTCCGACATCCGAAGACGGCGCTGCGGCTCGGTTCTTCGGCTATCATTAACACCACAAGCTTGATCATCAGTTTGTAGGGGAGGACTCAGTGGCAGCGACACTATCATGACTTCGTGCGCCTCCCTTACCATAACATCCACGAAAAGAGTTTAGAATGTTCCACTTTATTGAATAGCGAGCCCTTTGATGGGGCCTTTACGGGAATGCGTGGGTGAAGTTCATTCATTAAACAATCGCATGGTTGACAGGACGCCGAAGTTGAACAAGATAAAGAGCACATTTGCCTTCAGATTAGCAAATGGTTCGCTAGTTGGCTTAGGTAGCTTCAATGTAATCGCTGTATTAAATTCCCCGTCTCAGGTTGGCTTATTGCTATCCCGGGTCAAGTACGAAATGAAAAACTCTCAATGTCGGGTTTAGGGCTGTGTGGTTATTGTGATTGGACGGGCGTGTGGTCAGTAAGAAACAACACTATTCACGGATCTCCGTAGAATGGTAATGAGCACGTACTAGAGCTGCTTTGTAATCAAAGTCTTCTGTCAAGTCTTGCATTGGAATTTCCGCAATTTGAGTCGCCGCATGTAGATTACTCCACATGTAGCGGAGAATGTCACCACTACACGGATATCCGTGAATAGGGAGATGAGGGCATGCGTCCGAATTTATAAGCCGCCATGGAACTCGTACACGGGGCATAGCGTTCTTGTGTATATAAGACTCATTGGGAAGTCTCTTGGGGTTTCGAATTAATCAAATCATTCATCCTTCTTTACATTAACAACTTCTTTCTACAACAACTACTCAACTCCTTTCAACACTCAGCAAATATGACTGCGGATACCTTCTCCCTCGCCGGTAAGACTGCCTTGGTCACTGGCTCTGCCAGAGAAAACGGCATCGGCGCTGCCATTGCCAAGGCCTTTGCCCGCAGCGGCGCATCTGTGGCAATCCACTACGTGTCGGCCTCCTCCAAGGCGAAGGCCGAGAAGGTGGCGGCCAGCATTGCTCGAGAGTTTGGGACCAAGACAACTGTCGTTCAGGGATCTGTGGAGGATCCCAGCATCGCCAACAAGATCGTTGAGCAGACGCTCAAGGGTCTCGGCGCTGACCACATCGATATCCTCGGTGCGTAACAGAACAAAAGATGATTTTGGACCGGGAACAGGACTAACAGCTTCTCTCCCCGTGTGCTAGTCAACAATGCAGGAGCTGCAGGCCCCAGGCAGAATCTCAAGGATACCACGAAGGAAGATCTCGAATACGAGTTCGGCGTCAACGTCTTCGGCACGATCTACTTGGGCCAGGCGGTCATCGGTGCAGGAAAGATGCCCCGGGGCGGCCGCATCATCAACGTCGGCACTATCGCCTCGAAGATCGCTCCCACGGGCACTTCCGTCTACGCTGCGGCCAAGGCTGCGCAGGACAGCTTGACGGCATCGTGGGCCGGCGAGGTACGTCCATCTATGAGACAATGCCCCTTTACACAATATGAAGGACGCCCTTTTCTAACAAGAACAACCCCTCTGTAGCTCGGCCGTAGCCACGGAATCACCGTCAACACTCTCGCCCCCGGGCCAATCCCGACGGACATGTCCAAGCCGTACCTGGTGAACCCCGACGGGTCTGAGCACCCGATGAAGGCCGGTATGCTGGCGGCGACGCGCGCGGGCGATCGCATCGGGACGGTCGAGGACATGGCCGATGCCGCGCTTCTGCTGGTGTCGGAGAAGAGCCGCTGGATCACCGCGCAGTGGATCTCCATCAGCGGCGGCATTACCGGCACCATGTAGGGAGGGAAGACGTTGGTGTCGTGTCGCATGAGACCAGATTAGACGCTATCTCCTAGACGCTATCTCCATGACGCAATTGTTTCGCGGTGGTGTGCTTCTATGAGGTCGCGAAACAGGCAATTTCGGCGGGTCATTGAGGCTTACTAAACACCCGAGGCGGGCCATTATTAAGCTGACGGGGTTGAATTCACGGACTTCCGTGAATTGTTTCCGGTGTATTTTAGTTACCAGCTTCTCACGCTCCTTAGTCCAGAAAACATTTACTCACAATCTCGAGAATCAAGTTGTAAATTCTCATCACGCCCGAACCATGTCTGAAGAATCGGGACGGATAGTGCCTGCAAACCCTGAACCAGACCATCAATGCATGATATGCAAGAGAACCTTTACCCAAGGTGAAGAGACCTTTAACCGGACGGGAATCAACAAAATTGCATATTAATTTATTCCCTTCAGAGTCCACGCGCAAGCGGCACTACTACTATTGTCGCTCCAAGCTCTCTGACACCAACGTGTCCCGGAGGCGATCCTGCGCGGCGTGTGTACGCGCGAAAACCCGCTGTGTTTGGTCGGCTGATAAAGGCCTAGATGCTTGCATCCGGTGCGGTAAACGCGGTGCCAAGTGCGAGTATAACGGATCAGATGCACCTCTCACAGAGAGCGCCGTCACTTCCGTCCTCACTAAAAGACTAAATAGCGCCAAGAACACAAATAACGGCGCGTCCGCCCCAACGTCCTCGCCTCCGAGATGGTCGACAGAACTCATGCGGAGTGGCGATTTCCTTGATCTTGGCATGATTGGGCTTGAAAGCAGAAACCAACACGTGTTAGACCTAGTCATGACTGCTCCCTCGATCCACCAAATATCCAGTCCCCCTCTTTTCAATCCGCGGGTCTTCGCAAAGGCGAGCCAAGTCCCCTTGGCGGCATTAGCGATGCGGATATTGCGATCCTATCCTTACATGTTGCTGCAAAAAGGCACGCTCCCGCCGTTCATGAGCCCTTTGGTGTACACATGGGCCAAAACAGGTAAAGGTCATCAGTCGCAAGTCAGTTTCCGCCTATTTTTCATCTATGCACGCCCTTGTTGTTGATGGCTGTTGGACCGTCTACTTAAAGCGAGCTTTTGCTAATCGCGAATTGCCAAACAGGCTCTAGTTAACTGCTTGGGCTTGGTTCAGAAGTTCAGAGCACGCACAGAAGCAAACAAAAACCATCTATGGATGCTAGTCTGGCTCGAACAAGACAGGATCTTGAACGAGGTAAGCCTGGCTTGCTGCCAACGCGAGAGCAATACTAACAATGACTAGCACACGAAGCACGGCCGATGGGAGCTTCTGGCTTCTTTGCAAGCCCTACTTGTTTACTGCTTGCTGCGCCTGCAGGATGTGCCAGCTGGGAATGACGTTCTGGACGTTTCGCTACTCACCACAGCCAATGTAAGTCGGTGGCGGTACACATACTTCCTAACGGAGAGACGTGCTCATTGAGGCTGACAACCAGGGAAGCTCGTCTCGGGTGCCCTGGCTTCAGTAATCGGCCAGAATTGCAACTTTGATATTCCCCGCGACCCCAACCAGGCGTGGAGAGATTGGGTCTTTAACGAATCAAGACGACGGTAAGCATGGCTCTCAACACAATCATCACGACCACGTTACTGAACCTCGGTGAAGCACAACGCTCATCTTCCAGATCATGGGCATGCTGGTCGACATGCTCACCACGGTGTCTACCCATTCGTTGGCTGGGTTTGCTCTGGTGCCCCTGCCGGCCAGCGCGGCATGGTGGACCGCACCGAACCTCGAGGAGTGGAAGACGCATTTTAGGCGATGCTACCAGGATCGCATCATGTACGGGCTTTCCGAGGATGGGACCTTGACGAAGCTCCAGATCAGCAATGGCGGGATTGATTTCAGTGCCATGCAGTGGGAGGAGTGGAGCGCAGAGGTTAGCGATTTGGGAACGCTGGTGATGGTCGTCGGGGGGTTGCTGTAACTTGGAGGTGGATAAGACATCTTCCTGGAAGCAATAAGGTACCGGAATAGATCTGGAAGGATTGTTAACAGAGACGTATAGCCAATGCAGAGACAGTGTCGACCCCTGCTAGTGCTATATCAGACTGTGATCCAGACGACACCATTGTGGCCTTCAATACACCCAATTCCTAAGCCTCGCAACACTGGCATATTATACCCAATCACCCTAATACCATTATCGTCTTCAAGAACCGCAACAATACAATCGCCCAAACCGGCCCAATCAGCCACTTCCGTCCAAACCAGAACGGCTCTGAATCATGCGAGATGCAGTTTTCCTCACCGCTCTCCCCCCTCCCTCTGGCGGTTCATCAGGCGGTGGCGTCTATTCAACACAGTGATTCCGTCTCCATGTCGGCTCTGCATCAGGCTTCGCACTCTGGACTTGATGTCTGCTGCCGCTTTGCGCGCTCGCCCATATAAAGCCCCGGTTCGTTTCGTCAAAAGCCAGGGGATCAGAAATCGTTGCGTTTTCCGACTTTACCTGGGCTCAGTTCTCTTCTCTTTTACCACTCGGCTTCCAAACACCTACGTACCTATCTAAGGGACCTTTGTCTTACACAACTGCTTCGACACGCCCCTATCTACAAGTGCCAGGCTTACTCCTTAACACGCTTCTAGTTTTCCTTGTTCGCAATATAGCGCTCATCGCTTGCTCTGTCCGGGAAGCGATTGAGCAACCTAATTTAATAATGGACGCTCCGTCGAAAGACGACGGCGCTTCCGAGTCGGACGCGCTCTCCAACGTCTCGCAGACGTCGCAAGACGAGCAGAAATCCCAGGTTCCTCAGACCGACAACAACGCCCCTAAGAACCCATCTCCTACGCATGACGCCCCCGAGCAACTCCCCCAAGAGGCAGCTGAATCCTCAACCCAGAACCGAACTCCTCTGCCGCCGAGCCGCCCTCCTCACACGGGCTGGGTCGGCACCGGCATCCCCATGGCCATCTGCGACTTCTGCGACAAGAGAAGCCAGGGCACGCTGCAGCGGTGTTCCGTGTGCAAGATCGCCGTCTGTAAAGAGTGTCTCGACGCCGGCAAGCTCGATTCCAGACACAGCCTCGATCCCGACAGCGTCCGCTGGGACCTTCACGTCGTGCAGCCGGCTGACAAGAAGCCCAAGAGGACGAGGGCGACGATGACGACGACGACGACGACGACGACTACCCGCGCGCGTGGAGCTGGTCGTGCGAGGGCTCGCGGCGGGAGAGCGACGAGGACTGTTTCCACGCGGGCGTCGGCTGTTGTTCCGGCGGCGGAGAGTCCAGCGCCGACACTCGCCAGTCATGACGAGAACATGGGCGACGTGCCAGAGCAAGACGACGAGCTCATCATCATACAGGAGCACTTCAGCACGCCCCCTGCTCGGCCTAGGCCAGAGCCAATGGAAGAGGTACGTCCAGCCAACCCAACGGAAAGTCTACAACGCCCCTCGTTCACTAACACGGAGCCCAGGTGCACCAGCTCCGGCCGCGATCGCCGATGCCGCAACTACTACCCTCCGGACAGCCCTCCTTTATAGAGCCTCCGGTTGAACCTCGACGCGGCCCTGTTCCGCTCCAGCCTCGTCCCCTCCAGCCTACTCTCCCTCGCCCGAGCCCGTTCCAGCAAGCCCGCGTGCCCTTGTCCCCGCGCTCTCAGGCGCCGTTCCCCGGAAACGCCTACGGGAGCCAGCCCCGGGGACAGGACCTCCGGGGCCCCGGAAGCAGCCAGGGGCCTGTAGCCCGCGAGGAACGAGGGCACCGTTATCACCCGTACTCCAGAACGAGCACGCCTCACCCGCCACCGTTCCAGTACGACGACCAGGTCTTGGGAACGCTGGGGATGGGCCGTCAAGGAGGAGGCCAGGGCGCTTACAGCCAGCCTCAACCCCCCCGTCCGGAGCACGCGTCGTTGCAGCCCAATTTGCCGCCGCTGTATCCGGCTGGGTCCGAGGGTCCGCCCGGGAACCATCGGGAGCCGTTCCGGGGAGAATATTCCCTGCCTCCTCTTCGTGAGCTTGCTCTCTATCCGCCTCGGCCTCCTACTCCCGCCCATGGCCATCTTCCTCCCCCGCAACACCCACAGCACTACGGACACCAGCAGCAACACCATAACCAGCCGCAACAACTCCAGTCGCAACAACTCCGGCCGCAACATCACAACCAACCACACTACTATAGTCAGCAGCAACAACACTACCAGCAACAAAACTACAGCCGGCAGCAGCCTCCTCCTCGCCAGGCGTCCGCCGACGCCCTCGTCCAAACCCTCAGCAAGCAACTCGAAGCCGACGCCCTCGCCACCCACCGCGACTACCCAGCCTGGCCCCTGGACCAATGCCTCCGCCACGAGCTCGACCGCGCCTGGTCCCGCCGCGGCGCCCAGCTCAGCCTCCTCCGCGCGGTCCAGGGCCCCAACGGCGTCGAGGACACAGACGTCGCCTTCCGCATCCTCATCAACGCCAACTACATGGCGTCCGTCCTCCTGCAGATCGGGACGCCCAACGCCGCCCACCAGTGGCTCGTCGACACGAAGAAGCAGCTGGTCGAACACGGTTTCTTGGCCCCCCTGCCAGCGGACAGCCAGCCCAATTAAACGGTTACACTGAGTGTGAGTGATTTGCTTTTCATCTAGGCTCGTCGAATGAAAGTGAGGTCTAGACGATTGGTTGGTTCTTTGGTCTACGCGTCCACGGTTACGGTGTGTGGAATTAATATCCAGGAACATGTTGGTCAGTTTGGTCTTGGTTTCGACTTGGCAGGGGAGCATTTGTACGGTAGAGACCGATAGTTAACAAACAATGATCTGCTCTACCTTGGTAACAGTCTCTGTGAGTTCATATAGTGAACCCTTCTATATCCTGAGTACTTACCTAGTTCAACCCAACCGGAATGCACCACATCACTCATACCAACATAGCACATGATACACCCATATTTAAACAGATTTCCAATCACGTATTCTTTTCGTACCAAGCTGCGTAAACGGCAACTTAAAAAATGCACAGACGTCGTCATAAGAGACCGCGTCCTCCGTTTCAAGTCATTAGAACGTGAGGTCCGCTGGTTGAGCTCTCTTTCTACCTGCAATCTTTCCCTTTGCTCCGCCCCGCACTCCGGTTCCCCCATCGCGAGAAAATCCTTCACACAATTTACTGCTCCGCACCATCCTCGGGCTGAGGAGCCTCTACTTCGTCCTCATCCTCGTCGTGGTCGAAGGTGCTGGTGGGCACCTCGTACAGGCGGAGGATGGACTTGTTGGGGTCCTTGACGAGCACGAACTTGGACTCCTCCTCGCCGCGGCTCAGGCACATGTCGGCAATGGTGCGGACAATGCCCCAGCCGTTGGACAGAGAGAGGTTCATCTGGTTGGCGAAGTCGCGGGGCTTCCAGCCAACGACGCCCAGGACGACATGCTTGTCGTTGGTTTTGGGGTTGACACGCGAGACGAAACTGGTATCACAAGGTTAGCTTCACACGGGTTCATACTTGCATCATGGGGTTCGGGAGGACATACCCAAGCTTCATCACGTCGGCCTTGGCCAGGATGCTCTGCACGGTCCATCGGGCCAGCTTGCAGCTGTTATTCTTCATCTCGGTGGCCACCACAGCGCCGCGCTGGGTAACGAGCTTGCTGCGCCAGTCGAGGGCGCCGCCGCTGCCCTGGGCCTTGTTGTCGAACTCGTTGAGCGCTTTGATGGTCATGTGCTGGTCCTCGCCGCTGATGCCGTTCCTCTGCACGGCGTCGACCTCGGTTCGCACGATCAGGTAGACGGGTTCCTCGTCGTTGGTCGACAGATCGAAGCGTCGGTACTTGTAGGCCTTGCTGGCGGGAGGGTCGGTGTCCTCGGAGGAGTTGTAGAAGGGGTTTGCGTGTGCCATCTCCACTTTGGACGACTCGTTCTCATTCACAACCTGGTTGGCGAAGTTGTGGTTGATGTAGGTGGCCTCCTCAGCCAGGGCGGTGGGTTGGTTGACCGTGTCCTTGCTGCCGTCGGCGGCATCCAGAGGGGCGTCGGCGGCGTTCTCGTTGACCGTCACCATATCAAGAGCAGCGTTCTCACGCTTGTCCAGGAAGATCTTGTTGCCCTGTCGAGAAATGACAATGTCCCAGGGGTAGACGGAGCGGGGCGAACACATGAGCATGGAGAGAATGCTGTCGGTGGCGAAGATGGTGGCCTCGTCCTTGTCGGCGAGCTCCTGGATAACGGGGTCGGAAGAGGTGGTGACGTTGTAGGCGGCACGGTCGATGGGGGTGAGCTTCCTCTCGGTGCCCTTGACAGGCTGCTTATCGTAGGACCGGTCGTAGTAGTAGAGGAAACCGTAGTCGTCCATATCTTCGCCCTCGTCCGTCTCGAGGTTCAGCTTGGCCAGACGGTTGAAGTCAATCTCCTCCAACAGCTTCCACTCGGCCTTGATGTTGACGCTAGCATCACGGTTGCGAGCAGGCTTGTCATAGTCCTTCCAGCCGAAGCGACGGCCGCCACGGCCGCCGCCACGACCACCGCGGTCGTTGTATCCTCCGTAGCCGCCTCGGGCACCACCGCGCTGGTTTCCCCCCTCCGTCCTCTGGAGGGCTTGTCGGCCACCGCGGGCGTTGGTGGCGGCACCGCGCTGGCCGCGGCCGCGGGTGAAGACGGCTCCACGGCCGAACCGGGTCTTGACTGAGTCTCGGGTGTTGCTGACGACGGAGAAGGACGACTCGTCTTCGGCGGGCGGGGCGTTGAAGGTGACGGCGTGGCTGGAGCCGTAGACTTGCTGGTCTGCAGAGGCGAGGCGTCAGCGGGTTGAAGCAGGGAAAAGGAGGAGCATGAGCACGGGACCGAAAGCCTACCTCGGAAGTTGCGGTTGTACTGCGCGCGGCCACCGCGATCACGATCCTTGCCCTCGGTGGTCCAGTCAGCCATGCGGCCTAGCTTGTCGCCCTTGGAGAAGGGCGCATAGGGAACGCCGTTGAGGGTGGTCTCGGTGGTGACGGAGGGACCCCAGCCGTCGCCGGCGGGGCAGCTTTCGCAGATCTGAACGTAGTCGAGTAGGTCCGCCATGTTGGGTGGTTTGAGATGCGGCGGTCGGCGGGTGCGCGTGCGGGTGGGGGAGGGCGAGAGAGTTGCGCTTTATCGACCGGGCGATGCTTGAATTTGGACGTCGACGATGAATTTGTGGTGGGGTGGAGTGTGGGGCACCCTGGCCGTGCCGAAAAAAAATCACTGCCCAAGCCCCGCGACACGCCGCACGGTGAGAGTTGTGGGCTGTCACCAGCCACACTCACAGTCTCAGTCACAGCCACACTTTGCCGGGACGTATTCGGGTGTAGGGTACGTCAAGGCGAACCTCGTGAAGCATCTCGTGGGTGATAGCCATTGACTTAGCATCAATCAGTCCGTTATTATCATCAGCACTCTTATTAAATCTTCGAGGCTAATCTGGATTAACTTGGAAACAGAGTGGTGATACAACTAAAAGGAATGCCCCATACAAGTAATCCTCATTACATACATCTTCCAATGTGCCCTAGATATCCCAAACATCATCCTGTTGCTCAGCATGCTTACATCCAACGTTGCCTTGAGCTGCACCTATTCTACATTCTGCCCGTACCTAATAGTAGCATCGCTGATAAAACTCCAAACAAGCATCTTCTAATCCCATGTGTGCTCCCGACTTCAAGTCCAACACTCTCGGCGTGCCTCCCTCCAATCACCAAACAGCCATTTCCGGCTTCCGAGTAAACAAACCGTCAAGTGCATCCCGCACTTCAAACTCCTCCATAACAGCGCCGAATCTGTCATCCCAGTTAGTAACAGACAACACCAGCGAAGAACTCGGCATATCCTTACCCGTAGCATCTCACTTTCCGAACTAACTCATCCGATAGCCTCTGAAAGTCCTCAACACCTAGGTCTTGTGCCCTCGGATGAGCCAACAACATTCCCCACGCCATAACCGGAGTAACCTCGCCATCGAGATCCAACTTCTGACTGAGGTCTAGCAGCGTCGCGAGGTCGGCTTTGGTCGGCTGCCAGGTCCCATGCCCCCATGCGGCGTCACCCTGAAGGTGAGCGTGACCGAACGGAAGATCTGATCTCGACTCTGGAAATGGTTCTGGCGGACACGAGGCCATCAGTGCATGGCCACACGGCTCTCCCTCTGGCTCATCTTTTCGCTCAAGCAGAAACTGAAGGTGCGACTTGCAGGGTTTCTCTAGACTACATGACCACTCGATGAAATCGAACGAGTTAGCCAGCCTGATGACGATGCATAACCCTGCCCCCCCGCCCATGCGTGACATGACGAGACTCTCGTCAAATCACTGAGGGGGAGACGAGAGGTAAGGCTTGGATTTGGAGGGGAAGTTGTCGTACGTTAAAACGAAATCAATGCCTGCTTGTTCCACATCCATACCTCCTTGACCTGACGTCTGCTGTGACGGCGTCGTAGAGTGTGCAGTCATGGGTGGGGTGAAGGCGCTGGATCCAGGGCCGTGACTGGTTCCGCTCACAGGACTCCCAAGCTGAATCCCGTTTTCCACCAGCGCGTTCCGTAGGTGCTTGTTTTCCTCGGCTAGCCTCTCCCTGTCAATCGAGACATTGCTGAAGATCTCCTTGAGTCTAAGAACCTCGTCCTCCAAAGCCTTGATGTAGAGCTCCTTTCTCTCTCGGTGCGTTCTGGGAAGTGGCATGAGATTGATGTCATGAATAAGCGAACACGCGGCGGCCATACCTCTGGGCTTGTCGGTTAAGCTCTTGGCGCCTTGTTAAAGCTGGCTTGCTGTTGGGTTTCGGCCCACGCTTCTTCGGCAGGTTGCCCTCTGATCCCGATTATTAGGTGCTGGACGGCTGAGATGGCGGTGAAGACGAGTCATGGACTTACCGCGGGTTGTCTTCTTGTCGGCAAGCGTTTGGAAGATATTCAGGTCGGGGCCCGAGGATCCGGCCTTGTCCTCCCCTTCCGATATCATGGCCCCACGGTCCGGAGACGTTGAAGATGACATGGAGCGCTGTGAAACCGCGGGGAAGTGTGACGAGGAGGAAGCCATGGCTGACCGCCTCGCTTATAGGCCGATGATGGTCCTGGAAATTGATTAGTCTCCCGGAGGCTGTCATCGAGTGTCTGGTTAGGTTTGCATGGTAACAACGGGACGGAACCCCCTGGTAGACCGGGGTTTGCGTGCCGCCGATCCAACAGACAGATGTACGTACGTACGTACAGTGCAGTGTCAGTGGCGTGCGCCTTGGTATCGTGTCCGATGGCGGATTGACGTGTTTACAGGCAAATTCCTCGAGGCGTCTCTTTCTGAGGGAGTCGGTGAGAGTTGACAAGTGAGTCTTGCCTTGGGAGCTTGGTTATGCGACACTCTGAGTAGATTTGATGACGCCTGGAAGATGAAACGACGGTGCGTCGACGTTCCGAGCGCAGTGACCAACCCACCACCGAAGGACGTCTACTACTCCGGCCAGGCGGATTAGGTAAGTTGGGAGCGACAGAGGCAATTCGAAAACCGAGAAGCAGCTCTCTGAACGTAGCCTCGTACCCACCAGATCTGCTCGGTACGTAAGGCTGAAGGACGTGATGCCGTGAACAGCAGATATAAGCACGGGGTGGAGGTGCGGGGGACGGCGAGAAGTGGCGTTTTGTAGGCCTCGACAAGGGCGACGGGCAGTGAGGTGCCGATTGGGTCCGCGAGAGAGCGATGGCGATGCGAGGAGAAGCGAGAGAAACTGAAGCAATCTCGACGAAAGGCCCAGACTGTCCGGAGTCAGGTCGCAGGAGTCCGCACGGAGATGCGTCTTCAAGCGGGCACCTAGACTAGAAGCGCACAGCCCCGCCACAGCCCGACGTTGCCATAATCCAAGCCCTCAATCCCGATAGGGCAGCCGCTGAAAGCGCAACCCCACCAGATGGCTACGTAAGCACGGAGAAGCCTCGTGTCCACGGCACTCGGGCAGTCTGACAGCTTCCCCTCTGGCGTTCCATCGCTGAGCTTTCCACAGGGCCCATCTTGTACCCGTGATACGGACCAATGGGGAGTTGGGGGTCGTTTGAGTCGGAGTCCATCGGTATCCATCCGTACCTTTAAGTCTGGAATGGTGTCGTCATCCATTGTCTCGGCGGTTGCTGTCTAGAAACCTTAGATGTGCGAATTGACATGAAACTCTGATCTTGAACATTATAACTAGATACGCGGGAAGGGCTTCTCCTTGACGTCTAATCAGCATCATGGCTCAGCTTGACGCTCTCCAGACCCATCTTCGGGGCGTCGCCCTCACCGTGCCGTGGGTGCTGTATCTCCTCCTGGCTGACATCGCCCTGTCGCTCTTGTTACCGCTGAAACTGATATCGCCTCGTCTTGTGTATAACACGTCGTCCCTCATCGCCCAGTCTGTTTGGGCCTGGATCCAGGCCATCTTCACACACTTCAATGGGGCTCGTATCTCCACTTCTGGCGATCTTCTACCCCCGGATGAGTCGGCCGTCGTCGTAGCTAACCATGTCGCCTGGGCCGACTTCTATCTCATCCAAGCCCTGGCACAGAGATCTGGCATGCTGGGGCGATGTCGGTACTTTGCCAAGGCCCAGCTGCGCCTGGTTCCCTTTCTCGGCTGGGGACTATGGGCCATGGGGATGCCTCTGGTGAGCCGCAACTGGCTCAAGGATAAGACCGAGCTGGACCATGTGTTCTCCAATGTCGTCCAAAGAGCCTTTCCCACATGTAAGGACATACTGTGCCTCGATGGCTGACGTAGCTGTTCACATGCAGAACTGACGTTGCCGGCAGGGCTTATCAGTTTCAGTGAGGGCACCCGCTTCAGCCAACGCAAGTACGAAGAGTCGCTGGCTTTCTGCAAGACGGGTAATCGGCGGCAGCCGTCGCATCTACTTTACCCCCGCACCAAGGGCTTCATCACCACGGTGCAGCATCTTAGAAAGGCGCCGCACGTCAAGGCAGTGTACGACTTCACCATCGCTTACCAACACCAAGGGGCATTCCAGAGGGCACCATCCATGTGGCAGACGCTCAGCGCTCCAGGAATCAGCGGCCAAGACGGATATAAGTTCCACGTGCGTGCTCGGCGATTCCCCATTGAAACTCTACCCGCCAAGGATGAGGAGCTGGCGACTTGGCTAGAACAACTCTGGATAGACAAGGGTGAGTGGCTCGAAACACAGAGACGAGAATGGGCACTCGATGGGCAGATGTGAGATGATCGAAGACCCCACACCTTGCGCCTATCGCCGGGTCGTCTTCTCGGAACATTACCAGCCTGTCGCGCCTATTTTCAGCATTGGCTGGATCGCACTACCCTACTACGGTAGATAAAGTGCTCCTGTTCCGGCCCTCTAACGTGCCGTCTCCGTCACGGGAAGAAGCCGGGCGTAGGAGGGTGGGAGGAGATGAAACTCCGGATGAGGAGGAGGGTTGATTCGTCAGAGTCTGCAAGAGGGTGGTGGTGGTGGGCGTATAGCAAGGGCAGCATAAGCAGATTGAGGCAGAGCGAGCAGCCGGATTGTGTATGTACGTAGCGTAGCGCATGTGACGGTCACGAACGCATCAACTGCCAACGATGACGCTTGAAAAAGCTCCGGCAGTTGAGGGTGGATGCGCCGAAGCGATCCTGGAATCCTGCAACCCTGGTCATGGAACCCTGGAGATTGGCCAACTACGCAGCATGTACTACGTACGTACCTCAGACGTGTGGAGGTGGGAGCGTCGGAAACCGGGAGGGAAGAGAATTGGGGGCATGGATGCATTGGATGGTAGGGCATGTCGCCCCGGTACGACGGTACAGGCAGGATCATCAGGGTCGACCGACGACCAGGGCGGATGCGAATGTGAATGTGAATGTGACGAGACGCGACGGAGGGTAAATGGCTACTGAAGAGCGAGATCAGCTCATTGCTGCAGCCGTGACGAGACTCGGTCGGTGTTTATGCTGCTTGGGGATCGGACTCGGGCTACGGAGAAACAGACGGCAGAGGATGGGGCGGCGGTGAGAGATGGAACTGACGAGAAGTGCCTGAGTGAGAGTCCGAGTCCGTGAGTCCTGTCTCATCAATGTGATGCAGCAGGCGGCCCTTGACCAAAAGAGGGTGACTCACAGTGCCCGCTGCCCGTGATCAAGGGCCCGAGTCGTTCGATCAGCAACGTTGGGTAGGTAACCTAGGCGGTAGCACGCTGGCTGTAGTGTTCCAGCTGCAGTGTCCCAGCTGCAATGCTCCAGCTGCATTGGGGGACCTGTGAGTGATATATGCACCTGAACGATACGGAAGGGGAACGCGAGGGCCGAGGAGTCCAACGTGGGTCAACGGCCAACGGTGGTTCAACCGTCAACGGGATCGAAAGCACGCGGGAATGAATGCATGATGAGACCGGAGGGCGCAGTGTCCAATTGCAGGTCCCGGCGCGGCAAGGGAGGGAGGGAGGTTCAGCCCAGCGAGAAACAATCTTGTTTGTTGATGGCCATCATCATGCACTATGCACTAAGCACTCAAGTCAGTGACTTAACCATGCGCTGATATGCGCCGGGTGCCCGCCTTTTCGCTGGATACAGGGCACCTAATTGCTAGCACTGACTATTAGCTAGCTCCTCCTCCCGCCGTCCCTCGCCCGGCCCGTCTCCGCGGCGCCCGTTGTCGGTCGACGGGTGGTCATGGGGAAAGGGAATGAATATGCACAGGGCGAGACAGTGGAGGGAGAGACACAAGCAATGCTTGCTTGGTTGCCGGGGTGCGTGCAGCTTGTGTGCGCCTCTTGGTAGTCTACTTACGGCCCAGGGTGAGACTCGGGGTGGGGGAGGAGACGGGGGGAGCTTGGAAGAGGGACGTTTAGAAGGCAAAGTAAAGGTAAACGCAAAGCAAAGGCAAGCCCGAGGGCGAAACCAGAAGCGATCTACTGCGTTTTCCCGCCTTCGTTCTGGTTTGTTCTGACCTCCCCTTCTTTTCAGCGATTTTCTTCAAGGCACCTGATGGCGGATGGGTTGCAGTAGTTAGTACCTTAGATAGATGACTAGTACGTACATGTATGGCATGGCATCCGGGGATGATCTCAGTCTCATGCCTCTGGGTCTTGAATCGATCGAGATTCATGGCGTCCTAAGAATGGTGATGATTGACTGGGTGAGGCAAGGCATGTAGTCTACGGAGTGATATCTTATGTTGTTGTCGTCGTGCAGTTCGAAATACAGCCCCCCAAGTGGAGCGGCGGGCGTTGGGTGAGCTCCCTCATCAGTTTCTGTCAGCTCGAGTAAGACGAGGGCCCTACTAATATTAAGGGGTCCTGGAGGAAACACAGGGTCCGATCGTTTACCGATGTTTACTTGACAACACTGAGAGAAAGCAGAGGGAGAAGGAGTGTGCGTATGTACGAAGTAGAATATGCCTTGCCCGCCGCACGCACGCACGCACGCACACACACGAACACGCACACGCAGAGAGACGTATGCAGACACCAAACGCCCACGTACCGGACTGACCCCGCCGTTGCAATGCAGCATGATGAAGCATGCATGTACTGACTAGACTAGACTAATACCCAAGCAGTAGACTACATGATCCAGCCCCGAGAAGGGAGAGAAATGGACAAAAACCCGTCAGAAATGCAGAGAGAAGCGGAAAGCCGGCATCAGATGAGAAGAGTTGCATCCCCCGAAGCAAAAAAAAAAATGCTTGCTCAGCAGACTAGGAGCTAGCCCCCGCCGGTGGTGGTGGGTGGTGATTGGCCCCTGCGCCACCGCCTTCCCCGCTTATTGTATCATGAGAGGAACGCGAGCCCACTGACGGGCAAGCTGGCTGGGCTGTCCATGCTACCAAATGCACCCAAGAACTGGTGAGGCGCCTGGGCTCGAACTCTGCGTGTCTTTCCCCGAAGAAGTTCGTTCCATCGCTCGTTGGCTCAATTCCCATTCGTACTGTACGTGTACGTGTACTGTGCTGTGCTGTACTGTACGTGCTTCTGAACTTTGCGACTTCGTCTTCCCATCGGGCAACGGTGACGAGCAACCCCCCTGCCTCGAGTCTGCTCTGCCAGCCATTTTCTGCCGTTTCTGTCTTCGTCAAGCTTCTTCATTCAGCGACGCAACTTCGAGTCCGGCCTCGTTCAAATCGGCAATCGGCATTCGGCCCTCGACCGGCCCAGTCGTCCGCTCTCTCTCTCTTGCCGTCCGTTCCTCTGCCGTTTCTTTTGCTGCCGTTTGCTCGCTGGCGCCCGAGTCCTGTCCCCCGGTCCATGCCCGCCGCGCCCACGCTCACGCCCGCTCCCGCTCCCGCTCTCGCACCCTGACCTCCCGACTCCGAATCCCCATTCCCACCACGTCCTACGTCCTTCGTCCACGTCCACGTCCACGCCCACGTCCACGTCGTCAACGTCAACGCCAACGTCAACCCCCCCCCCCCCCGCCAAGTCAGCCTCGAGACTTTCCTCGCCGCCGACCCTCAGTCATGTCTTCGAGTCTCGCGGGTCTGTAGTTCTGGCGCCCTTGCCAGACCCCGAGTCTCCCACTTGTGCTTCCTGTTGGGCCACCCACCGCCGGCCCCTTCGCCGGGCACACGGCCGTCTTCACACGGCTCGCCAGCCATCACTACGCACACACGACTACCGGACCGTCTTCCCCGTCCCCAAGACCCTCGGCCGCCATGGAGTCTCCCGTCGGCGCCACGCTGGTCCCCCCAGCTGTTGCCTCGCTGCGGGTACAACAGACGACCGCCATGGAGAGATCATTGAGCCAGGATATACGGGAAGAGAGGGAAGAACTACGTGAAGCAGCCGAGCAGACCCTCAATATCATTGTCGACCTCAACCTTGACGGGACTTTCAAATGGGTGAGTCCCTCCTGGACCGACGTCGTCGGTACACCATACGAAACCGTCAGCGGCCCCATTTCAGACTTAATCGTCAGCGACAACAAAAATGTCTTTACCGAGGTCGTCGAGTCTATGCAGAAGGATGACTCCCGCAGTCATCGACTTCGCTTTGCCATCCAGCTTGGGCCCTTGTCCAAACTCTTGCCACCGCAGGACGGCCAGGATACCGATCCCGATACCGATCCCGAGAACCAGCAGCCACAGACCCTCGACCTCGAAGCCCAAGGAATAATGGTTTACGACAGTGTGTCGGGTGGTGAAAGTCATGTAAGTCCTGTTACGTCTGAATTTGGACTGGCCTGCCTGGGATTCTAATATGTGTACCCATTCATAGGTTATGTGGATGCTGCGGCCATGGATCGCTCCGCGGGAAATCAAGATTGATCTCCCCACCGTCATCGTGAACTCGCTGGGTTCTGGCGCTGAAGTTCTTGCCGGTTACTTGACACAACTTGCAGATTGTGGCCTGGATAACCCCGAGGAACAAGACCCCCCGCCCCCCGTGCTCTGCCGCATCTGTGAACGGCAGATCCCGCGTTGGTGGTTTGAGAAGCACACCGATCTCTGTCTCCAAGAGCACCGAGCTGAGATGGACGTACAAATGGCCCAAGAAAACTTGACGGAGCACCGCCACGCCATTGTCAAGGTCCTCGATGCTTTGGAAGCCCGCAAAAGCCGCTCCATGACAGGTGAGCCGTCCGCGCTTCCTGTCGCTGAGTATAAGGGTTTGCCCATCGGGCCACCGCCGTCGACCCATTCCTCACCCGGCAGTTCTCTGCCACGGTCAAGAGAGCGTTCTGGCGGATTCGGGCACGCTAGGGCACGCTCATTCGCCATTCGACGACCACAGGCCCGCATTGTCGAGCTTCTAATGGACCTCTGTGACACCGCCATTGAAGTCAGCACTCCTGCCATCAAAGAATCGTCGTCGCAACAGGCCAACGGCGAGCTGCGTACTCAGTCGCCGCAATCCGAGTCCCGGATCTCGCAGGTTCTTCAGTGGCAGTCTCCGAGCACAAACACACTGGAGCAGGAGCAGGGGCTGGCACTTCTGTGCGCTGACACCGAAAAGGTTGCCAGGGCCAAGGTCGATGCCGTCTTTCGCCACAGGAAGATCATTGAATACTCGGAGCGTATTCGGATTGAGCTGGCAGTGCTCGTTCAGGACTGTATCGACGAGGCATTGAGGAAGGCGGCTCGCATTGCCGCTGGTGATCTCACGGACTCGACGGAGAATGGAGATGATGGGGTCCATGAACAGTACGAAGAGTGTGAAGAAGAAGTGGGAGACGTAGAAGGCTCTCACGAGTCCCAAGAACCGGAAAACTTTTCTGAACCCTTGGATAGCCCATCTGCCCTGGCTACGGCCTTGCGCCAGATGGATCTGTCAGACCGGCACAATCGATCTCGACCTACCTCCTTCATTGCCTCAACGAGATCCAGCAGCCCGAAGGAGTGCCCGACCCCTCGATCCCATTTCGGCGGGCCAAGTGGTTTGGGGCCCCAGCTTCGGGATACTCGGAGAGACTCGGTCTACCTCGAGGGTGACACTGTCGATAGCGAAGGCAGTATGCGATCCTCATCGGTTGCATCCCGCAACGCTCCCAGGACTGAGTCCCCTATTTCCGAGTTTGGAGACCTTAGACGTGCCGCCAGTACCCGGCAACGCCATCGGCGAAGTCTGATCCTCCCCGGCGCTTCGTCTCCGCGACGCCAGGAGTCCCCTTCTCGACCGCCTCCGCCTGCGTCCCCTTTGCGGATCAAGGCTCGAGGTTTCCCCATTTCCCAAGACGGTATCGTTTCTCCCGAGGCATCGCCCATGCTCCCCGGTAGCGACTTCAGTTCTCCGGCTCCAGTCTCTCATCGGCACCACAGAAGGCAGTCCTCGGCTGCCATCTCTGACTTTGTCATGAAGCCGCCACCTTCGCCGCGAATGGGCCCAAACCAAGCTCCGCCTCAACCCCGACCAACACAGCCCTCAATCAAGGATTTCGAGATCATCAAGCCAATCAGCAAGGGAGCTTTCGGAAGTGTCTATCTCTCCAAGAAGAAGTCCACGGGAGAGTACTTTGCGATCAAAGTCCTCAAGAAAGCGGACATGGTTGCTAAGAATCAAGTTGGTAACGTCAAGGCCGAGCGTGCCATCATGATGTGGCAAGGGCAAAGCGATTTCGTCGCCAAACTCTACTGGACTTTTTCCAGCAAGGACTACTTGTATCTTGTCATGGAATATCTCAATGGCGGCGACTGCGCTTCGCTCATCAAAGTTCTTGGTGGCCTTCCTGAAGAATGGGTCAAGAAGTATCTTGGCGAAGTAGTCTTGGGCGTGGAGCATCTTCACAGCCGGGGCATCATCCATCGAGATCTGAAGCCTGATAACCTCTTGATAGACCAGAAAGGCCACCTCAAGCTGACTGATTTTGGATTGTCTCGAATGGGTCTGGTGGGACGACAGAAGCGAGCACTGAATAGCGAGAATTCTGATGCGACCCCTGACTTGCTCAAGCAAGGGCCATTTGCCCGTTCTGCGTCGATTGCGTCCTCGCGATCTACCTCGCTCGATTTGCATGGCCACGTTCACTCCCCAAGTTCAACACCACAAATGACCCCAGACGTCGGTAGCTTTCAGCCGTCCTACTTCAGCCTTGGCCAAGAACCTCGCCGGGTTTCCAGTAGTCACCGGAGCGATAGCGGTGGAAGCGAGACGCTGGCGCACATGGTCACGACCTTCTCTTTGAACGATTCTGAGGCAGGATCACAAGCGAACAGCATGAAGTCACCGTTGGAAGACGAGGCGATCACGCAAGGCTCCCCAGACATGCCGGCCCACTTCAACCACCGCATGAGCTTGGACGGCGGTCACAGACATTCTCTCCCGCCATCAAACATGATGCCTCCTCCCATGGCTCTTTTCAACCCAGAGGACACAAATCGTCGATTCGTGGGCACTCCAGACTACCTGGCTCCGGAAACTATAAAGGGTGATAAACAGGACGAGACCAGCGATTGGTGGTCTGTAGGCTGCATCATGTTCGAATTTCTCTTTGGCATTCCGCCGTTCCATGCTGGAGAGGCTGAGCAAGTCTTCGAAAACATTCTCGAACGCAGAATCCAATGGCCTGACGAGAGCGAGTGCGAGCCCGTGTCCGACGAGGCCAAGGACCTCATCAACAAACTACTGTGCATGCAACCTTCTCAACGTCTCGGCTCCAACCTCGAGGATAAGTTCGCCTCTGGCGGCGAGGAAATTCGCAACCATCCATGGTTCCAAAGCGTGAACTGGGAAACACTTGTCGATGACGAAGCTCAGTTTGTGCCCGAGCCAGAGAACCCCGAGGACACGGAATACTTCGATGCCAGAGGTGCAGTGCTGCAGTCCTTTGCGGAGGAGATGGAGGATCAATCCTCACCGCCATCCTCCACCGGTGCAGGGGATTACTCCGAGCGACCCCACGATGCCCTTTCTCGAGTTCGATCGCAGGTCAATTCGATGAATCGGAAGCTCATGCCTCTGCATATCCCGCCCCACGTGCGTGACTTGAAGTCCAGGCGACTGAGCGAGCCAGTGGCTGTGGATGACTTCGGGAACTTTACCTTCAAGAATCTTCCCGTGCTTGAGAAGGCCAACAAGGACGTGATCCAGAAATTGCGAGCAGAGGCGCTGGCCGCCCAGAAACAGTCCACCAGTCCTGGGGGAGCCTCGAACGGCATCTCGCCTGGGCCCTCACTCGAAGGGAGCCCCGTGCTCGCAAACCCGATTCAACGGACTATTTCCAACGCCAAGGCGGGAAATCGGCCACAGTCGCCGTCTGGCTTCAACCACTCAAACGCGTCTCCAAGTCGGATTTCACAGCCATCATCACCCCTGCTTGTTTCTTTCGTGGCGGGACAAGGGGGCGACGGGCGAAGGAAAGCATCAAGCAACTCGTCGAGCCTTTCTCACCAGTCGGGCCCGTCGCTTCAACCAACCTCGGGATTTGAGATACCAAAGGTTCCGCCCAGCCTCCAAAAGGCTGCCACTACGGTTGCGGCTTCCCCTTCGAAAGGTCGGGGGTCAGCGCCTCCACCCCCCTTGTCTTTGTCACCACAGAAATCGGTTTCAACTCCACGGCAGTCAAGCAACTCCTCGGGTCGTTCTCGTTCCTTGACCGTTGGCTCTCAGTCACAGGACGGAAGTCCTGTTGCATCCGACATTTTGCATCACCATCGGAATCGAAGGAGCCAAGTGTTTGACATGTCCCCGTCGTCTTCGGACAACGAAGGAGAAAAACATAACGCCCTGCTTCGGGTCCAGCGACGCAGGCAGAGCTCACGGCGACTTTCCCAGATAGCGTTCGATGCGGGACCTACGTTCCGACCACTGGATGTTTTGATCTGCGAAGACCATCCCGTATCGCGCATGGTGATGGAAAAACTGTTGGAGAAGTTGCGGTGCCGAACAATCTCCGTCGCCAATGGTTCCGAGGCAGTTCGGTACTCGATGAGCGAGATCAAATTTGACGTCATTTTCCTCGAGTATCAGCTGCCTCAAATTAGCGGAGCGGATGTAGCCCGCATGATTCGAGAAACCAAGAATGCCAACTCGCACACGCCCATTGTGGCCATCACGGCTTACCTGAAGGAACTCCAGGCCCCACACTACTTTGACTCGCTCATTGAAAAACCCATCAGTTCGTCAAAGTTGATCGAAGTTTTGCGGGGCTTGTGCCAGTGGCGTCCTGAGTCGCCCGGACCCGGCACGTCAACGGGCATGCCGCGACCGGTTCCATTGGGCGTTCGCAAGGCGAACAGTCGGCTGGAAGATAGCCCAACGTCGACTTCGTCCATTTATGCCGGGCGCCTTGGGACGGCGATGGTGTCGAGCCGAGAAGACTCTATTAGCTCATCACTGTTTGGCGACTCAGAGTCTGTCATGACAGATGATGTCCCCGTTGTCATCAGCCGCAAGGCGACGAATGAATGGGACGAGGGCGGCTTGGGAATCACCACGGACAACGACGCCACGAACGTGTTTGATGGGCCAGGAAAGCCTGTCCCCCCTCTGCTCACCCAGCAGTCCGCCCCCGGAATGATGGAGCATGAGCCACGGTCACTCGACAAGACCAAAGCCAGGAGAGACGCGGGAGAACGGCTGGCGCCTGAGGGCACCGAATCTGCCGACGACGAAGATGAGGAGCTCGGAACGGGGCCGGACAAGCAGCTTGGACGCAGCAGCCAGCAGTTGCTCGGCAAGGCAGGTCTCCCCAGCTCGAAGCTCGGCATCGAAATGATGCGCGCCAACAGCCACGACAGCGTGACAATGGGGTCCGAGAGCACGCCTGAAGCCGTGACCCAGGTGGTGACTACGCCATCTAAGGAGATGGAGATGGGAATCCTGGAGGCCGCAGCTACCGCGGCAGCGCAGACTCCGCCAGACTCCGGTCTCAAGGGTGACGGCCACGGCGATGAAACGGGTTCGGACAGCGTTGATGCTACTCCGCGGCCCCTGACGACGCGGACTGCGAGTGACGAGGACGCCGAAGAGGCAACCCCACGGGCGCCGGCGAAGTAGATTGCTATCCCTTCTTTGGTCTCGGACAGGGATGTTACCGGAATCTCTGCACAATCTGGTTTCATTCATTCAATTTCTCTACTTTTCATTCTTCTCACATGATTTTTCTTTTGTCTGGATTGCAGCGTGGCGTTTGCGTGGAGAGGCCTGAGCTGAGCTGAGCTCAGCTGTATCGTGGAATGAGGGAGGCCCTCTCATCCAAGCGCACAGATAGTACCGCGGAGGCGGCAAACGAAGGGGGAAAAGGGGGCACGGAGGAAGACGGAGAACCTCAGACCGACAAAGACTGGCATTCGCGTCAAAGTACCTCGAGGGGCATCTATCAAATCAGGTGGCAAATGGAGATGGAGTTGTTCAATTTTCTAGTCGTGTTGGTTTTTGAGACTTGGACAAGCAAGCAAGTGAGCAGACGGACGAGTCGAAAGGGAGGGAGATAAGCCCGTTAGTACACAAGCGTGTCTACCTAGTGGCGCGGGTGACGATGAGGCGGCAAACATTTTTTCTTCTTCGTGGCGACGAGCTTGGAGTCATGGTAGATAGTGGGGAGGTGGTGAATCCGCGGAGACGAGACGACGAGAATTAAAACACTTTAAAAGTCGTCTCCACCGCTTTCACCACCGCCACCGCTGCCATTGCGACAGCCTTCACCAGCAGTGTATAAGAGACCCCGGATACGATACATACCTACCACATTTACACCTCCAATCATTGGCCGTTGGTGGACCCGTGACACATCCATGTAAAAGTACTTGGGCAGTGAATGTTTTGCACAGCCTATTGTTGAGAATTGCGCGGATAATCATAGCGGGGAGTGCAGATACTGACCGGAGCAGAGGGAGACTGACAAAGCTGGGGGATAGACGACCGGGTCGGGGAGAATGGCATAGCGTGGCAGATGTAGAAAATGCCTCTTTCTGATGGACACCGGCCCGGCCAGACAACCGAGCATGATTTATCCAACCCTGGCATAATCTCCGTCTGGCGGTGGAGAGGAGAGGGACGTCCTCCTCCGCGCAGCAAGGGACCCTGAGCTCAACCACAGACGTGGAAGCATGCATGGTGTTATGGTTATCCATAGCTCGTAGATTCGTGTGGAGAAGAGTGGCGGGGATGGCCGTGGCAGTCCAGTCAGCGACGAGATGGCTTCTCCGAGAGCGTTGCTGTTGCACTGAAGAAGTGGAGGGACGTGGATGTCTCCCCGAAGTGATGCTATTCTATCTGAGCGTCACGAGGGCGGTGAATTCTTTGCAGCGGAGGCTGTGAGGATGAGATGGAGGGAGGGAGGTTGGCAGCGGCCTTGTGGTTGTCGGGTAATTTAGGCAATTTGGTCAAAAGGCGGAAGCAGAGGAGAAGGCGGAACGAGACATGCCGAGACGAGAGATGCCATCTCAGATGGGGAAGGCTGCTAGCGAGTCTTTATGTACGTGTATGCATGCGAGAGTGCGTGGTAAGCAGTGGTGAAGAGGGGAAGAGAAGAGGGAGGGAGGGAGGGTAGAGAGATGGATGATATGGAGAGTTGTGGAATAGAAAGAGGGGAGGACAGAGACAAACGAAGATTGAAGGAAAAAAGGAAGGAAAGCCGGGAGAAAGGAGGGAAGAAAGGAAATTACGGTTATTGATGATATCAGATCAGAGGATTCATTGATGAGTAAATGATTTGATGAACAACCCGAGGCTGCTTTGGTTCACCGAAGGGTCGAAAGGATGTTAAGGTTGAGAGATTAATTGTTACCAAGTCGTAGTTGCTCTTTCCTTAGGGTGTCGTTGGTAGGTGTAGTGTACGTACGAGAAACAAGGAAAGAGGTCGTGTGATGTCTTTCCCACTTGGGCCGTGAAAGGCGGGGCAGCGGGGCCAAAGGTCGTCTGGCCAAGACGCCTCAGAGGTCGCCAAGCAAACACGTGCATGAGACCCTGGGTTTTTTTTTTCTCTACTTCGTACTGGATCTTCTCTCCGTTCCTTGACTTTCCTGCGAGCGAGCGTCTTTTCGCCCAAGTCTTCTTTTTTCTCTGTCCTTTACCCCGTCGTTAATGCCGAGCCGCTACGCCGCTAGCTGCCGGCCGGTTTCCAAAGGGCCGCTACCGACCGAGCCGGGGAACACCGAAAGTGGCGACGCCTGGTAGGAGGCAAGGCATTGGGCAACGAGATGAAGTGATGCGATTGCCGAATTGCCCTTGGATGGCGTCGATTTGCGTTGCGTTGCCTCCGATCGCTGGATTGGGACACCGAGAGGTTGCGTGTGTGTGTCTCTGTGTGTGTATCCCGTCGTGAAACATGTTGTTGGGAATGCGGTCCGTGGTGGTTCATGTGGTTAACCCATCTCGGCGTGATGCAGAGTCTTTTCGACCCGCGAATTAGCTGACGGCGGGCTCTCTGGAGGGTCTAAGAGGATCCGGGATCCAGACGGTCCCAGATATTGCTGCGATGATCCTCGCGTCGCCCAATGGCCCTCGCGCGAGTGTCCCAGGGGGCCCGCTGCCACATGTGCCGTCATAGCCGGTCACGCGCGCAATTGCCCTCCTCGTCGTTCTTTTTGTCCTTCTCCCGCTAGTTTGCGACGGGGTCCTTTTTCGTCATGGCCCATGCCCGGGATCTCGCCTGGATCTCTCGGCGTCGAACCCCCCGGCGCGGTTGAGGCTTGCAGGTAAGTACTTCGTACTCCGTACTCAGAAAGGCTGCTGCTGGCCACAGGATTGCCCACGGTGCTGCTGCGCCGTCTCTGACTGGCTGCGAGGACCTCACGATGATCGGTCCAGCTGCGTCTCGCCGCCTCCCGTGGACGTTGCGAGTCGAGACGGCCATCTGGTTCAAATACTGCCCGTCGTCGCTGCTCGATGTAGAGGGTTCTGCCATGCTGAGACAAGCTCGTCCCATCTTCGGTCCGACTTCGACTTCAAACATTTTTCTTAATTGATCGTCTCGTCTGCAGACAATCAGTCTCTGTAGATAGTTGCTGTCTTGGTGTTGAGCCTTCCTTGTTACTGGCCACCGGCACTTACACCCAGTTGCGCATCATCACCACCACCACCACCTTCACCTCACCACCACCACCACCTTCACCTCACCACAAAGAGTGCCCTCTTCAACCAACCACATTCACCATAACCATCCAGAATGGTCCACAGCCACCACCACGACTCTGCCATCCCCGGCGAGATCCCCGTTCCCCATGGCCCACCCGACAGCGACGACCCTGATGACTTCCCCGGCCTCAGCGATGTCGAGCGTCGCATCTTCAGCCATGTCACCCGCCCGGACGACTCCTACACCGAGGACGGCGTCTACTGGGCCGACTTGCCCCTCATGAAGCGCGCCAAGTTTGTCTCCAAGGTCGACAACTCGGCCGCCGTCGAGGAGGCCAAATCCGCCTGGGGCATGTTCAAGGAGGACCCCCTGTCTCCCTTGTTCTGGTACTTCCGCCACGCCGTCATCCCCGGTGCCGGCCTCGGTCTCGAGGGTTATGTCCTCTTCTCTATCGGTAACCTGGAGCCGCTGTTCAAGGCCGCCTGGCCTGAATGCTGGTCGGACCACGATGTGTGCAGCAAGAACTGGGTTGCCAGTGTTACCTATCTGGAAATCATCGGTATCATGGTTGGCCAGGCCTTTGTCGGTGTAAGTTCCGACCCCTCCCCTTTGAAAGTGTTTTACACCCCATCCGGCGTTACTTGCACCATTGTTGCTAGCTCTGGTTGCCTCTATCTTCACTTCCATTTTCGGCAATTCTCAAATCACATCCTGGATCAACGCTAACGGTATACTTGCAGGTCATCGGCGATTGGATTGGTCGACGATGGGGTCTCATTCAGGACGCCGCCATCATGTTCATCGGTCTACTCATGCTCACGGCTAGCTGGGGCCTTACCCTCCAAGGCTGGATTATCTGCTACGCCTGGTCTCTCTTCTTCTACGGCATCGGTGTCGGCGGCGAGTATCCCATCACCGCCACCTCGTCTCTGGAGGGCGCTTCTACCGGAGGCAAGCTCTCCACTCGCGAGGACCGTCTTCACCGCGGTCGCCGTGTTACCACCGCCTTCTTGATGCAAGGCTGGGGCCAGTTCGTCAACCAGGTTGTCCTCATCGTCCTTCTCGTTATCTTCAACAAGGGCAACGGCAGCGGCCCCTACAGCGTCTCCGCCGCCCAGTACACGTTCCGCCTGTCCTTCGCCTTCCCCGCCGTCGGCACCCTCTGGCTGCTCTACTACCGTACCTACCGCATGCCCAACGCCTCTAAGCAGCTCGCCGAGGCCAAGAAGCGCTCCAACGTCACCGGCTACGACATCAACTCCCTCGGCTACTGCTTTACCCACTTCGGCGGCCGTCTCTTCGCCACCGCCGGCACGTGGTTCTGCAACGACGTCTTCTTCTACGGCAACAAGCTCTTCCAGAGCCAGTTCATCAAGGTCATCTCCAGTAACCCCGACTCCCTCCTGACGACCTGGTCCTGGAACCTGGTCAACATCGTCGTCTCCCTGGCCGGCTACTACCTCGCCTCCCTACTCATCGACAACAAGCTCTACGGCCGCAAGATGATGCAGCAGGTCGGCTTCTTCATGTGCTTCCTCATGTTCGTTATCCCCGCCTTCAAGTTCGACTACTACACCAGCCCCGCCGGCATCCACGGCTTCCAGGCCATGTACTTCATCTCGTCCTTCTTCAACCAGTTCGGCCCCAACTCCGTCACCTTCCTCGTCGCCGGCGAGGTCTTCCCCACTCCCGTACGCGCCACCGCCCACGGCTTCGCCGCCTGCATCGGCAAGTCGGGCGCCCTCCTCGCCTCCGTGCTGTACAACTACATCGACACCGAGACCAAGTTCCTCGTCGTCCCGTGGTTCGGCCTCGCCGGCATGCTCCTCACCTGGCTCTTCCTTCCCGACACCACCGGCCTCGACCTCAAGGAGCAGGAGCGCCGCTGGAACTACATCCGCCAAGACAAGAGCCACGAATACCACGGCGTCGCCGTCAACCCCGCCCACCTGAGCCTCTGGGAGAACCTCCGCGGCCTCGGCAAGACCTACGACCCGGAGCAGGACTGGAAGACCAAGATCGAGGACATGCGCGCCGAGTGGGAAATCGTCCAGGCCTCCCTCGGCCCCAAGGAGACCGAGGCCGCCATGCCCGACGACGGCGAGTTCTCCCCCGAGATCCACGAGTTCTTCAAGCGCTCCAGCCCCAAGGGCCGCCGTCGCGACAACGCCGTCATGGTCGACGACCTCAACGAGAAGACGGCCATCCCTACATCTGAATAAAACCTCACTCCTCATTTCCTCCTTGCTTTTTTTGGTTGTTGTGGCGCGGCGAAGACACCTGATGTAGCGGTAGCGAGATAAAGCATGGCAGCGGCGTTTTTCTGTTTTCCGGTTTCACTTTTCACCATGTTCCATCTTCCGTTTCCTTGTCATTGTTCTTGCTCTCGATGCCCCGCTCAGCATGGGTATATAGGCTGTCCTACATAAGAAGCGTCATGGCACCTCTACTGCTGGTAAACGGTGTATAAAAAGACAGCATCGAGTATAGCATCATAAATAGGGCGCGGCTGTCCGTCCTCGGACAAAACTGCCCATTTGAAAATTTAATACAAGACACTGAAACTGAAACTTCCTTCATTCATCCAGATATCAAGTCATACAATGTGTTTTCTCGTTTTTCATCTGACCCCCACCCCGTCGCCTGTCCTCAAATTGGAAAGTGTCCGACATGGCCTTGCAACCCCGGGACGATAAAAAAGACCGAGAGGCGCCTGCTCTGGTGGTATCGATACAAAAAGAAGAAGAAAAAGGAAGTAATAAGGCTAGAAAACATGGACATCCAAACCAAAAACAAAAATCCGAATTTGCCGCCCAATTCCCTTAAGCAAAAAATGGCTCTCAATGTGACTCCGTCCTCATATGCGGTCCTTGCGGCCCAGTCTCTGCTGTGTCTGCGTCTCTTCTCGTTGAATTCTCCCTGGTCTGGGTCTGTGAAGGCCTCGGGCCTGCGGTTTGGTGCTGCTGCGGTTGCGGTTGCTTTTGCTGTTGATGTAGTGGTGAGTTAAGGGGTATTTGCTGCGACGAAGACGACGGGGTACCCGCCGGGGGAACGATGACGCTGAGGACGCAGTCGTCGAGGTGTTCGTAGAAGTCTTGGGCGGTTGTGAATTCGCCATGGCATATGGAGCATTGAGCCCTCGTTCCAACCGGGTCCTCGCCGCTGGGGAAAAACCGACGCCCACCGGGGCCGGCCTGGTCGACGTGATGGGCGGCCGTCAGGTGACGCTTGAAGACGTCGGCTCGGTTGAAGGCCTTTTCGAAAGCGGTGCCGGCTCCGGGACAAAAGGGGCAGGCCATGGAACCGCGGTAGTGGGTGAGGGCGTGGCGGTTCTTGTCGTACTTGCGGGCGAAGCCCTTTGTGTGGTACTCGCATGTCACGATGGGACACTTCTCAGGGCGTTCCTCCTGGTGAGTGAGCATGTGGGCGGCGAGGTCGCGGAAGACGCGTCCACAGTCGGGGTGAGGACATCGGGTGCGATTTTCGATAGGTCGTCGCGAGGGGCTGATGCGATCGATGGGCATGGGAGGTTCGACAGAGACCGACGATAGTTGATTCGGTACAGGCGCCGCGGCGAGTCGGGCAGGTTCAACTATGGGTGAGGGCTGGTGTATATCGGCGTAGCCCACCAAGTTCCTCGGCTCCATATCCTCGCCGCCGCTGGAGGAAGCATCATCGTTGGTATCGGCCGACTGCTGAATCTCTCGCATCCAGTTCTTGAGAACCGTCATCGACGGCCAGTCGCCACTCGCCTTACCAGCCCGATGTGGCCGGAAGTGCGCACGGCGGAGATGGGCCGCGGCGTTGTAATATGCCCCGTAGCGCTTCTGTGCCAAACACGCCTTGCAGCGGGACAAGGGGATGAGTGGCTGAGGTGACGACGACGAGTGCTTGGGCTCCTTGCAAATCCACCGTTTGACCATGGGCGAGTGCTTGGCATCGACATGTCGCCTGAGTTCGTGCTCCCCCCGAAAGCCGTCGGGATGCTCGTTGCATTTGTCGCAGTACACACGGCGTAGCGAGGGTTTGTGGTATGACGGCTGGAACTTCGGGGGAGGAATCGGCTCTCTCAGAGGTCGTCGAGGTTCCGGGATCGATGACATGTCTTCTCCCACCGTGTGTCGTCGAGTCCGCCCCGGAGCGTCGTGGGCTGGGTCGAACTGCTCTGAAGCGTGGCGTTCGGGCCTGCTAGCGAAGCCCACCGACTCTGTTTTCCATGGACCAGGACCGGTTTCGAGAGCTGGAAAAGGCTGATGGGAGGTTGAATCGTGTTGGAGGAGCGAGGGGAGAAGGGCGGCACCTAGATCCGCTTCGTTACGTTTCCCTGGCCGCAGAAACCCGTTGAATCCATACCCCCCGGTTTCGCCCTTGCCGAGGCTCATGAGGAATTCGAAACTTGAGGTTATGTTCTGCCTCGCCCACGTTTCTCGACGAATCACACGGTTAGTTTGTTGCAGTAATAGGCCTTCGTCTGGTGTCATGTTGTTGAAGAACGCGTCGCTCGAGGCGGCGAACAAGCCAACGAGGACTTTGTACACGCTGTGGATGGCTGCCCCTGTTGGTGTGGTCCCGGGATATCTCGGCGGGTAGTGGCCCTGTAGAGAGGGAAGAGTGGTGTCGATGAGGATTGTTTGCACGGCGCTGAAGATGCAGAGAGAAATCAAAACCCCCAACCAGTGCCTCAGGTTCAAACTCGAGTTTTCCGAAACCACCAAGTCGAATGAGCTCAAGAATCGCATTGTGAAGGACCTCAGGAGGTGGCTGCGTTCCGGAATAGTAGCGTCCTCGATCATCGGGTTCCGAAGGTGATTTGGCTTTGGACGGAGGGCTGGGCGCGGTTGCAATACGTCGTAAAACACCACCTCCCGGAGTAGTTGCTTCGCTCGAAATAGAGTGGGATACGTCGTCATTTCCATATCTCGGGAGGAGGAAAGCTGGCCGCTGACAGTTAACAGGTCGAGAAGATTGTAGGCTGTGTCTTGATAGTTCCAGCTCGTGGTGATGACGCGGAGAATCGGGGGCATTGTCATCGCTTCCGTGGGCAATAGACTGCTCTGGCGTTGACCCAGGTCGAAGTCACCCTCTGACCACCAAAAGGCATCCTGAAAATCGAGTCTGAACGGCCCAGAAAAAGCAGAGCTTGCTAATGAAGGGTACACTCGATATATGTAATCATTTATATTGCCTTGGCGGGGGTGAGGAGGAGTTATTGGCGTCTGGGTTGGCGAAGCAGATAGGGGCCCTATTTCTTCGTCAGTCAGGGAACCCAAACCACTTTGCCAGGGACTCCTCTACCTGGCAGTATTCTTTCAACCAAGGACACAATCGACCCGCGATAGCAGCCAAGATACCTCCAGTGGGCCTCGCTCTCTGATGGGGGTAGATCCGAACAAGATGCGCATGGGCGGCTAGAGTCACACTAGAGAGATATAAATAAGTTCACGGAACCGGGGATTACGACGGAAGAAGTTCAGAATGTCCCTACTGATCTGTTCAAAGCCCGACATCGAAGACAGGGTTCGTTTTCTCGCAGAAGTTGCAGCTCGCCGATGGATTTTAGGCGATGGTGACCGACTCGAGCTCGTTTTAAGGGAGGCAGCTGGGGATCCACATCGGCGTCTATCATACTCCGACCAAGCGTAGTGCGGCTCTCTGGAAAGTTGAAGCTCGTAGCAGAATCCCTCGTCCCTGTGCTGGCCGTGGAAGGTGTCGGGAGAGGAAGAGGCGGCAAGTTGGTAGTCACTAGCGGACCTGGGGGTTGAACAGAGGACATTCGACCTCGCGGGATGGAATCGATGGGCTTCATCATTAATTTCTCTGTCGGTGGCATTGGTCGTCTCGTCCCTGTGGGAGGATCCGGATTCCGCGTCAATGGAGAGGAGTGAAGTCGAGCGTGATTATCTCGGTCGAGCTTAGTTGCAAACCCGTAGATGTAGTGGATGCATTGGTCATGCCAGCACTTGAAAGATGCTGTTGGGCCGGCGCGAGACAAGGCAGCCTCTCGAGAAGGAAGAGGGGGTTTCGCTTTATCGTTGTGGGTAAATGCGAAGTGATTGTCGAGCCATGGGGCAAAACCCGGAGGGATCTGCTCTGGAGGCGAGTGCGTCAAGATGGCAGCCACATCCAAATCTGTCTTGTTAGTTCCCCTGGGTCCAAGAATTTTGAATTCGCAAAACCCGTGGGACAAAACTTGTCAACTCACCTTGTTGAGCAAAGGCAGCTTCGAGACACTCGCAGCGGTACTGCAAGGCCCTGGCCTCTTCGGCCTCGGAGAGAGTAGGGATGCGTGACGCGATGCCTGGGCGGGGGAGCAGTAAGCAGACTGAGCAGTGTTTATTGGTTGCGGAATTACGTCAAGTAGCTGTTGAGGGTAGCATAGTAAGAAGGCAAGGCAAGGCAAGGCGGGACAAGACGAACCGTGACGTTCAATTGCAGCTTCGAGGAGTCGCAGCTTGTGCCGCAACATATCCATCTCGCGAGCAACATCGAGGCTGGCCTGGGGGACATGCCGCGTAGGAGACGAGACGAGCGGCCTCGCCCCGATGTTAGTAACGGGAGGGGGAACAGAGGTAGAAGCAGAAATAGAAGTAGAGATGGAAGTAGAAGTAGAAGTAGAAGTAGAAGTAGAAGTAGAAGTAGAAGTAGAAGTAGAGGCAGAGGCAGAGGCAGAGGCAGAGGCAGAGGCAGAGGCAGAGGCGGAGGCAGAGACGGGAGCAGCAGTAGCGGGAGCAGGAGCCGAAGCCGTAATAGCAGCAGCAGCGGCAACAGCAGCAGCAGCTGGAGGGCGTGGCAGACGATGGACGGGCCAGTTGAGATTGAGCTCCGGACCGGACATGGTCAACGGAGTGGACTCATCCCTGCTCATATCTAGATCGGGTCACCTCATCTCGTCTCGTCTTGTCGAGTGAGGGCGGTTGTGCTGGGCTGGACTGCCGAGCATGAGCATGGCGGGCCGTCCGACTATCTGGCGGGATGCTATAGTCGGCCAGCGGCCATTGCCTGCCTACCTGGGGGGATAGGACAGGGACACACAGCAGACGGATGGCGGGTAGCCGGAGACCGGGCGGCGGGCGGCGGGGAGGGGGGAGCACTCGGAGCACTCAGACGAGGAGGGGGGAACCTGAGGACGGAGTTCTCTGGACGGGTTCACTCCTGAGGCTGAGGCTGAGGCTCTGGCAGAGAGACGGGTTCGATGGGAATGAAAGAGCTAGGTTTTATCGACGGGCACGACATTGTGCTGGGACCCCCCCGTGGTCCTTTGGGGCATGTGTGTGAGAGAGAGGGAGAGGAGAGAGAGAGTGAGCGAGGTGGGGCAGCTCCCCGACGCGGCAGATTTGGAGATAGTGCCGACGATGTTGGATGCGTGGGTGGTGGCCTGGAAGGCATGTAGTATGTAATAGCCCTGGGAGGCTACTATGGAGGGATTGGAAGGCTATGGAGGCTATGGAGCTGTTGGAGCCCTTGGAGGGAACCCTTGGAACCCTTCCATGGAGCCCTTGGAGCCCTGGCTGGACCCGAGCTGGACCCGAGCTGGACCAGACAGGGAAGGGAACCACGAGGGCCAGGCCACAGCGAGCGGGCAGGGTAGTCTAGGTAGGTACCCAGTAGGGTAGGTGAGGGCCCTAGGGATAATAGTAAGGCGCAGGTAAGGTAGGTAAGGTCTGTAAGTGCGAAGTTGGTGGCTCACCCGCGGCTACTAGGTACCCGACCTTGACCGTTGAGCAGGTGGACACTAGTAAGCTAGTACATCCCTAGGTTGGTAGGTGGGCGGACAGGAACGGGAACAAGACTTCAACGGGGGACAGGCAGGCAGGACAACAGCAACTAATTACCTTCATAGGCAAGAGGGCAAGCAAGCAGCGAGGAGACGAGACAAGAGGAGATAGAGACAGGCAAGGACAAGATGAGAACGACAAAGATAGACAAGGAAGACAAGGAAAACAAGGACAGCGGGAGAAACAAGGACGTGAACGGGGACTGGAACTGCAACAACAACAATAAAAAAAACAGAACCAAAAACAGGAACAGGCAAAGCCGTGCCTTCTTTTCTTGGCTCCACGAGGCACGCACGGTACCTCCCTCCCTCCCCAGCTCAGGCCGTTGCGGGTGGGAGGATTCAGTGTGGATTCGAGCCCCGAGTCGGTCTGGCCTCACGCATTGGTAGACCGAAGCATTGGATGTATCCCGACGCCGGCAGGGCAGCGGGGAGCTACCAACCGGGTCCCGGTCCCGGCCACGACGAGCAGCCATTCGGTTCCCATCAGCATCAGCAATAGCAGCAACAACAACAGCGGCGGCACCAGCAGCACAACCCCTCTATCACAGCAGGGCCAGGCCAGGCGGCCAGGCCGCAGAGGGCCGCATAGACCAGACCTGTCATGGCATGTGTGTGTGTGTGTGTGTGTGTATGTGTGTGTGGCGCGTGCGTGTGCGTACGAGTGAGTGTGTGCGTGTGTTGTTTGTAGTTTGCACGTAGTAGCACTGTACCGTCGATACTTATGTACCGGCATTGTACAGTATGGATTGCGGTGGCCCGACCGAGGGTGCCCTGTCACGGACTCGCGGTAGCCCTGTCATGGAAGGTGCTGAAGCCGTCCAGTAAGCCGGGGTGATGGGGCATGAGAAGGCCAAGCCCATGTCGACCGCTGCAACAAGTACCGCCTGATGTTGCAGTGGTTTGTGCCACAACGGTTGGCTACTGGTGCTGGTGGTGAGTTTGCGTTTGCTTCCTTTTTCCTCGATGCGCCTTCGTGTCTCGACTGCCGCCGCAACTCGAACGACCTCAGGCCCATGCATCCATCCATCACTCAGCAACACACGCGTCGAACGACTGGGAAAGGGTTCTCTCGCAGGTGGGGCAAGGCCAACTTGTGCGGGAACCCTTCGTTTTCGAGGAGGCTCTGGCTTCGGGAAGGCTTTGGTGGTGGTCAAAGTTCGCATGTACATGCATCGTCAGCTTGCAGGATGCCGGGAGGAGACGTAAGCTCTTCAAGGTCAAGTAGGGTCCAATAGGCTTGCATTTTGATGCTGATGCTCAGAGAGTGTCGGAAAGCCGGAGAGCGGCCCGCGGAGTTTATACAGCAACGTTGGAGAGAACAAGAGCTCTGCGAATAGAGAGCCAAAGAGCCAGAGAAGAGCCAAAGAGACGAGACGGAGACAGAGCGACGCAGTGGACAAGCAAGAGGCCAATGGGAGCGGCAGCGGCAAGATGGTGCCACCGGCGTCCCCCTGCTCAGCACGCTAAAAGACTGCGTGCTGGTCTTGGCTTGGACTCCTGGTATGTGTGCTGCTGGTGTTGCCGTGACTGTGCCATGTGCTTCCCTGTCGGGGTGTAATACGCATCCATGAATGGATGGACCATGGCTGTGGTCAGCCATGCGAGATGGGAGAGATGCAGCAACCAGGAAAGCAGCAAGGCAACATGGAAGATTGGAGTTTGGAGATTTGGAGGGGAATTGGGACGGATGTGATGGACAGCCACGATGCGCCTAGTGTGTGTCACCAGTCGATATAGTGGCTTGGGCAAGATGAGAAGAGATAAAGTAATTACGCCGTGCTTTCGTACGTGCAGCGGGAAGGCGGTTTTGCAGTTCAGTCGTGTTAGTCCGGACTCCAGAGCAGTTAGTGGTCGAGCATTGTCGGTCGGTCGGCAGACGTGGGGGAAAAGAGGGAAAAGAGAATCTGGGTGGCGTTTCCGACCCGTCTGTGCTCCGTTGCCCTGTTGCCCTGTCGCCCTGTGCGGCTGTGCCACTGTGCTACTGTGCCGCTGTGGTGGACTGGGGAAGGGTGGGTGCAGGCAGATGGGGACCGTGGGATGGGGGGCATGGACAACACGGACATGGACATGGACATGGGGGATAAGGTATGGTAGGAGTGCCCTGCGTGGTACACAGTAGGTTAGGTGCACACTTAGGTACTGTAGTAGTGTGATGGACCGTGCTCGGATTTCGTCCGTTCCATGTTCTTTCTGCGCTCCTCAGGATGATTGACGTTGAATGAATCATGGGCCACGATCAGGATGAGGATGGACGGATGGGTGGATGGATGGATGAATCAAGCAAGAGGTGGCTAATGGATGAAAATGAAACGGGGCATCTCGTAAGCAAGCACTCGCAGCAATCCCGGAGCAACAGGAACATCTCTCCTTCCACTCTCCGCTGACACGGCACAGGGAAGGAACGAAGAGATGCAGAAATAACAACAAACAACCCTGAAACTGAAGAAGAAAAACTGGGCCTTCCATCTCAACCCAAGACAAAGGCCCAGACAAGGGCAGGAGAAAAGCAAGCACAAAGGGAACCAACCGTTGAGTCGGCGCCTGGCGTCTTTGCGTCCTCGCGCGCACTAGCCGTCGGGCGATCCCCGCTTCTTCACCGTTCCCAGCGCCGCGCCTCACACACCCCAAAAAAGCCACCACCCAAGAAAAAGAAAAAAAGAAAAAAAGCCACTGCAAAAGGCTCCCAAGAAAACGGGCGCGCCACCACCCAGGTTAAACCGTTTTCCTTTTTTTTTTCCTACTCTCGCGATGTGGAAACGCATGGCACACAGTTTTCCACTTGGGGGAGGTACAGACGGGGGACGACCTCGTCAATGTGGCATCGCGGTTATTTACCATGTTATTGCGACTGGCAGGTAGTCTCTCCAAATAAGGTACTTTGCCTTACGTGTACCTCATCTCATCTCATCTCATCAACCTCAGCCACGATGGTTTGAACCATGCTACTAGCCACGGTGCCGCATCGACCCTCTCATCTCGCCTCACCTCGCCTCATCTTTCTCGTCCATGCCTTTGACGCCTAGTCCCATCACATTGCATCTCGCCCGCGCCGGGCCCTCCCTCCCTCCATGCGCTTACTTATACAGTACCGCAATTTAGCTTGTGCATGTGCCCGGGACCTAACTTACGGGTACGTACCCAAGCTGCGAACCCGGCCTGACAGCTGCCACCTCATCGGGATGGGGACCAGAACAGATGGGACGAAATGCACCTCGCTAAACCCGGACGAACGCATTTTTTAGAGCCTGCATCCTCTTTAGATGCCCCCTCTCACAAGCCTCAGCTCCCGCCTGCCTCGGGCCATCATCCTTCGGCCTCGTCCTGGTTGGTCATCTGCGGGTGCCGGCGTTGGTGACACCGACGGCGGAGGTGTTTAAAACTCATTCGTTCATTCGATCATTCATTTATGACATGGACGTTCGGGGCCATCTCCGCCAACATGCATATGGTGGTCATGAAATGTACATTATTATAGGTGTGTAGGTAGGTAGGTAGGTAGGTGTAGACTGCTATGTGTGGTATAATGCCGACGCAGGCTCGTATGCCGTAGCTCATGTTGAATGGCTGCCTCCCCGTTTTTGCCATTCACATCGTCCCGGTTGAGCTCTTTTGTATCATCATGAACCGAAGAAGAAAACAAGAAAAGGAACAAGGACTAGGGCGGGGAGTGAGTGACGTCCTTCGTCCGAAGGAAACGGGTTGGAAGGAGGGGCGAAGAGGCGGGGAAGAAGGCAACGAGGAGACCACCGGCCGGTTGAGAAACTCTCAACCGCCCTCTCTCTGTATCCCTTCTTGCATCCCCGATCCGTTCGTTTCGTTGCCCGCTCGCTCAGCTGCCCGCTCACTCACTCACCACGCGCCAGTTCGCTCAACACAGATCATCCGCTGATCTAGTCTCTCATCCCACTCCGTCCGTCTCTCTCTCACACTTTCGCTCTCGCTCTCCCTCCCACTTTCTCTCACGTATCCACTCGCTTGTTCAGCCGGTGGCCAGGTCGCTCTCACATGCGACCTCACTCGGTACTCCACCACGTCTTCTCCCGCAACGGCATCTCTTCTCCTGCGGCCTCCCGGCTCCCGTCCGTCTCGGCCTTGTACGCCCAGTACTCGCCCAGTCGCAACTCGGCGTATGAAGCGTAGTCAAAATCGATCTCGGAGATGACGGACTGGATCAGCGACCAGATACCCCAGTAGAACCCGGGCACCCCTCGGTAGACGTCCACCTCCTCCATGAGCTTGCGGACCTCTTCCTCCTCGTCAACAACCTCCCCTGTGAGCTTGAAGTACGTCTTGACGTACTCGCGGATAAACACCCCTCGTTGGGACTGGGTCGGCACCGCCGAGTAGTCGCAGTCGTAGCCAGCCCACTCCGCAAAGTGATTGGCCACGTCAAACGCTGCTGGCGATGGCGTCGCGTACTCGTAGTCGATGAAGCTCACCGACGTCTCTACGCCTTCTTCGCGATGGATGATGACATTGGCACACAGCAGGTCGCAGTGAGCAAAAACAAGCTGAACGGTTAAAAGGTTAGCCAACGTGTCCCCAATCCAGAGGATCTCATCCATCACATACCCCATTCTTGCCGAGTCCAGGTCGCTGGCTGAGCTTCTCACTCATCTCCACCAGCTCGCGCTGCAGCAAAGCTTGCCTCTCACGGCGAGCATCGGTGTCGGTGGGCAAAGCGAGAATCCACTTCTGCATGGTCGTCCACATGTTGGGCGGGGGCTTCCCCGGAGCGGCGTTGTCGATCATGGCCTGCTGTGACGTCTGTTCATCGCCGTTTGCATGGCCGTTGATGTTGGCATCGGAGCTGGAGCTGGAGTTGCCGTTGGTGTAGCCGTTGGCCTCAGCATGGCCACGGGCCGGGCTCGGGAGACAAGGCACCGTCGCGTGCCACTGGGCAAGACGTCGAGCGATACCAGTCAGTACAGGAGGGTCCTGGAGGTCCTGGGCGCGGGCAACGGTGCCGGTGATGTAGCGGTACAGCATGCCATTTTGGAAGCGGGCGAGCAGCTCGGTGGCCAGGCCGTGTTTCCAGAGCAGCTCGTGGTTGGCGGCTTCGCGCTCGCGGTCGATGAGGACGGCGGTCCCGTGACCGTAAGCCCGGAGCAGGATGGACTCCCGGTCGATGTCCTGCTTGGACAGCCCCGGCCGGCGGTTGACGGCCTTGAGCAGCGTGTTGGTAATGCCGTCGGTGAAGCGCACAAAATCCACGCGGGAGTCCTCACTGGCCCAGTCGGGGGCGAGGGTCAGGATGAGCCTGAGGGCGGAGTTTTGCGAGTCGTGGCTGTCGTAGGAGAGGGGGAGGAAGGGGACATGGCTGTTCTGGCCGTGCTGGCCGGTTTGGCCGTTGGAAGCCGACGGCGACATGGTCGCGGTGCGGAGGAGACTCGGGGTCGAGGAGAGTTGGCGGGGTGGGAGGGGACAGGAGGAAACAGAGGGGACGGGACGGTCGTGGGGGCGGGCTGCGACCGAGGAAGCGGGCTGCGCAGGGGAAGAGAAAGAGAATAGGATGGGATGGATGGAAATGTCCAAGGAGGGATGCAGCCCAGGTACGTAGATAGTAGAGAGAGGGGATGTAGGGCTGAAGCTGAAGACGCGGGAGGGTTGGCTGGTAGGAGAGCTGCGAGGCGTTGCGAGGCGTTGCGAGGCGTTGAAAGGCGAGAAGAGTGCGACACCAGGGGTTCAGGGGCTCTCTCCGGGACCGAAACAGACGACGACCGGGCGGGCCAACACGGCGAAACACGGCGGCACGAAAGCACGAAAGCACGGAGGTCGGGCGGCTGATGGGCTCGGCGGGCGGCGGCGGGCGGGAAGAGCACAAACGACGGACGACGAAGGACGGACGGGGCGAGATGAAGTTGGTAGAAGCACACGACCTGTTGCCCTTCCAGTCGGGAAACGAGACGGTGAGTTTTGTGGGCGAGCTTGAGAGAGAGAGAGAGTGGGCCAGTGAGGTGGACGGCCGAGACCATGTGAAGGCCGTTCGTTTAAGCCGCTACCGTTTTGGTTTGGGGTTGGCTTCGTTTCGATTAATGTCTTTGGATGAGCAGCAAGGTCTGTATCTCTGTCTCTGTCCCTCTCGGGGTTGTCTAGGTTGCTGGGAAAATCGAGAACCGTAATGATCTACACCTAATAAATACCTGCCCGGCAAACCTGTTTTGCGGTGGCAAAACGACGGCACCAGTCAAGTGTCAGTCAAGCAAAAGGTGTCCTCGAGTGTGTTTCCAGGATAATTACTAGCTACAACGTACGTGTACGCGGCGGTGTGATGTGTGCTATCAAAGTAATAAGGTGGTGCTCGTAAGGTCCTAATCTAGCTACCTACCTACCTACACCCAGGGTCTATTTGCACGGCGTCGCGGATAATTAGATGCAATTTACCACGTATCACTCCCTGCAATACGCTATACGTCAGCGAGCCGAATTTTGTGTTGGGAATTCTGTTGGGCTGGCTGCCCGGGCAATTGCACACGCGGATAACTCCACGCGCCCAGCCCAGTGGCGGTCAACCTTTGTTGCTCAGTGCGGCCTTCAAACCGACAGGAAAGCAACCAATTTGATTAATCGGCCGCAGACATGTGATCGAGCCTTCTTAGGTAAGGCACTTAGGGAATCAAATCAAATCAATCAAACCCACTCACTGCTCCCTCAAGTCCTCCAATCCCATTTCCCTAATCAACGTCCAAGGCCCCCAGAGTCATCTCCACTAATAACTAATGGTCGAAATAACCCACCAAGAGACCCTGAACAGAGAGGATCCAATGGAGGGAGGGCATTGGCGCCAAAAAAGAAGGGTCCCTTTAAGGGTGGAGGCTTCTAAGCTGTCAGCCCATCAGCCTCTATCGAAATGTGGCGCCCTGTGGCTCAGCTCCCTCCAGCCGCATCAACCTCATCAACTCGTTCATCTCCACTCTCATTGAAGCTCTCATCATTGGACGACAGTTCACGATAGCAACCGCAGCGTCCTCAGTCGTTGAGCAGCAAGGACGGATTCAATACTATAGCCTCAACGATAGAATATTGACCACTTCACCGGCCTCCACGGGGCTATGTGACCCGCACCATGGCCACCCCGTTCGTCACCAGCGACAACTTCCTCACCATTGCCCTCGTCATCAACCGTTCTCGCGACGGCCCGGCCTTTGTCTTTCACTATCCCCCTCACGTCCAGTCCGGCTCTAGCACTTCGCAGGCCGCCCCCGTCGACTTCGAGGATATTCTCCTCGAGCGCCTCTCTCAGCAGGGCCACCAGGATGTCGACGACGACGGCGCCACGCCCCGGCAAGCCCGCAACCCGGAGGAGCACTACTTCACCGAGTCCGGCACCCAGATCGTCCCCTGGGAGCGCGTCGCCGGCTTCCCTTCGCGCGATCTCGCCGGAATTCTAACCCCCGCGCGCTCCTACCATAAGCGCCTCTTTCAGCTATCCTTGGACCCTCTCTACTGCGTCTCGTATCCCATCCATGTCCCCGAGAACGGCAAGTGGAAGAGGCCTAAAAAGACCACCAAGTCCTCCAAGCGCTCTGCCTACACCGATGACCTCGCTGCCTCTCACGAACAGGATGGTTCCGCTACCGGCAAACCCCCTGAACAGCCTCCCAAGGAGAAGGACGGCAAGAAGGAAGAGGATGACGAGAAGCGCAGCTCCATGACCATGTTCAACCTCGTCTTTATCCTCAACCCCAAGAGCAACGAGGTCAAGGAGGTTGTCGAAGCTGTCTACGATCATCTGATCAAAAAAGTTAGCAAGGCGTTAAAGTACAGCCAACAGCACAGCGAATTCGTCTGGAAGGAGTCGAAGCGCATCCTGGTCGCCAAGGACAAAGCCCGCGAAGAGCGTACGTTGCGCCCCTCCCTCGGGTCACTTTCGCACAAACACTCACTGACTTACACCGGATACAGGCAAGACGATGAATGTGCTATGGAAGGAGATCCTACAGAGCTCATCGCTGGCCGCCGCCATGCATGACATCTACGAGGCCGTGTCGCAGAACAAGATCGCGACACTCCACCTCGACACCGCAGCAGGCTCCCTCACACCCTCCGTCCAGATCCCAGTGCCATTCTACGTCGACGACCTCCCTCAAGGCGAGGCGCCTGCTCAGCGCGGTCTCTGGCTCACCACTGCCAACACTTTTATGAGCCAAGACGCCCTCGAGGAGCCCGGCTTTCTCGACCGCAATTTCGCGCTCCTGCTGATGGACGACGAGAAAAAGATCATCTCGGAGCTGCAAGCCGATCCAGACCCGACAACTGCGTCCATGGTCGAGTTTGTGCGGCTCTCCAAACCGACAATGTCGTACGTAAACCCCCCCCCGGAACTACAATGCCTTCCAAGTCTCCAGGTTCATTCATCTTACTGCTCCAACTTCCATACTGATCTCCCTCACAGCTTCCACCAAGTCAGCCAAAGCAACATCCTCACCGTGGGCCAGGTCCGCAAATACGCCCAGCACTTCATCTTCTGGCGCCGCGCCATCGCCATCCCGCCCCTCCACGCGCGAGACCAGTACATCGGGTCCCCCAACGCCGACTTCACCCAGCTCCCCCAGGACACCCTCGAGTGGCAGCGCGCCTTCCCCCTCGCGCCGCCCCTCCCCAACTTCATCGCTGAGCTGTCCCAGTGCCCCCGCCCCTACAAGGGCTTCTCCCCCAGCAAGGCCCACCGCCCAACCTACCTCCTCATGCTCGCCTGGCTCATGCGCCGTGGCTGGGTCACGCAGCTGTGCACCTTCGCCTACGTCGTCGTCTGGCCCGAGATCCTCTACGAGGTCGACTACGAGATGGAGGCCGAGGAGCTCCGCGCCGCCGCCGACGCCGACGGGGCCCGCTCCGAGGACTCGTCCGGCGCCGCCCCGCCCCGCACCTCCGAATCCTCCGAGGACCACTCCGGCACCGACGGCTCCCACGTCCCCACCATGACGGAGCAGGCCGCCGAGAAGGCCCGCCTCGAGCGCATCGCCTCCAAGGCCCACCGCGAAGCCGCCGAGAAGGCCACCGCCCACGCCCGCAAGGCCGTCCCCATCGCCACCGCCCACCCCTCCGTCAACGACCACCCGCACCTCGCCGGCCTGACGCCGCGCATCATCCTCGACGCCAAGAAGGCCACCGGTAAGGAGTCGCGGTACCTCTCCGCTATCGCCCGTCGCTTCACCGACGACAAGCTCCGCGCCGGCTGGCAGCAACTTTCCAAGTATTTCGACGGCCAGTGCGCCCTAGAGCGCATCGCCCTGCAGGAAGAGATGAAACGCAAGGAAGTCTGGAACATGCTCACTGCCATGAGTGAGTATCTTCTATGCGCCCGGCATTGGTGATTAGCCTCATCTGGTGCTGCATTACCGCCTACGGCCTAGAAGGAAATTTGCAGGCATCTAAGTCATTACAATGGGACTCGGTAACCCTCAAGAGTTGGAATATGATTGTATAGCAGGTAGCTCGCTGGTGGTATCTGAGCAAAACATAAACGATGAAAAATGTAAAACGATGATAAATACACAAATGTAGATGCCGATGCTCGGAGTCCCGCCCGAGAAATTCACGCAATGAAGCCAAAGTCCCATTGCCGTCTCCATCCAAGCAGGATCGACAACCCGGCAGTACCACGGATTAAACGGCGAGATAGATGAAGGAAGGCCCGTAGGCCTTCTATCCATTTCCTCCGTCCGTCCGTCCCGCTCTTGGTTGGGCACAAAGGTATCGCAAAACAAACCCCAGCAAAACCCAGCAAAGTAAACTCAACAGCAGATATCAGAAGAACAAGAAGGAAAGAAAAGATCCGGTCGGATATACCCCAGCACTGTATAAGCCAACCTATATGCCATACCCTACCCACGCCTTGACACCCCGGGTTCGCTCTTCAAGAGCGAAACAAAAAAGAGACGTCAAACAAACCATAACAACCGTACTAGGTGGCAATAAACCCAACGCCGAAGGGGCCACAGCCCTTAAAGCGGTGCCCCTAAATGCTGAGTAAAGATGTAGAAGGGCGGACATGCCATGATGATGCGAACGCCGAAAGCAAATAAAACAAGAGGAAGAATGATTCTCCGTCGTCTCCCTCTTGGCCTGCCTGGGGTTCCCAAGTTGAGCGGGTTCCCTTCTCTAGGTAGGGCCCGTCCGAAGAATATGACGATGGAGCTTAGCTGGTCACTCCTACTGAGTAAGGTCCATGTCGTACTCGTCCTCCTCTTTGAAGTTGAGGGAAGCTCGCCCGCTGCCATCATCATCGGGGTCGTGCCAGTACTGGTCGGCATCTCCCAGGCCACCCGGCATGACGCCGCTTCCATTCTCATCTGGGCTAATGGAGATGGGGTCAACGCTACCGCCCATGCTGTCGAGAGCATCGCCGCGGTAGTCTGTGTGGTGAGGCACACGAAGGCCAGATCCAGAGGTGCGCGAGTAAGAGAAGATGCCATTCTCGTTCTTGGATATGGCGTCCATGAGCTCGGTTTGCATGCGTCGCTCATCTTCGGTTTGCTCAAATGGGAAATGGCCACCAAGCTCAGCGATGGTGTTCATCATCTCCTCTTGCTGTTGAAGCTTGAGATGGAGCATCCACATGAGATCCCTCGTCCAGCTAACAGAGCCATTGAGAATATCACCCTTGTTGGGACCCTTGTCCTTCTCTTCGAGTGGAAGACCCGTGGTGATGTTACCGGCGCTAGCTCCAGCCGCTCTCCGCGCGCCGGGGCCAGCAAGGCTCGAGGTTGCCTGGGATGGACTGGGAATGCCAGTGAGGGTAGGAGAAAGAGGAGTCCCGTTCTGGATGAGCTTTCGAATCTTCTCGTCCTCGAGGCGGTGAGTAGGAACCAGTCTGCTGAGGTCCTGTATCCTCTCGTTGATGTTGTCACGTCGACGGCGCTCTACCAAGTTGTGCGACTCTCGGCGCCGCTTGCGCTTCATTTCTTGAGAGGAGACGGCAGCCGGGGGTACGCCGAGCTTGGCGGGCATTGAAGTGCCTCCCTTCATCATGACTTCGTTGATCTGGCCCATGGATGGCTGCATGGGCGAGGAGAAACCTGAGTTGTATGAGGCGGGAATGCTGCCGGTTGGGGTGTTCATCCACTGGCCGGAAGGCGACTTCTCGTGCATGCCGGTAGTCCGAATGGGCTGTGCGCCGAAGCCTTGGGAGTCTTGCGAACCTATGGTCATTCCGTGGATGGTGGCGGTCTTTGGGGTCATCGGGCTACGGCTACTTGAGGATTTGCGCTGCATCTGCTGGGACATGCGAGCTCGGGCCTTGAGAAGGTTTGGGTCGTCGGCATTCATGTCTGCCAAGGGAGAGTTTGAATAGGACAAAGGTGAGTGCAGAGAGGTGCCGAGAGAGTGGCCGGCTTGCATCTGGCGGAACTGGTTGTTGTAGCCGGCAGCGAAGGGACTTTGGATGGGGTCCCCATCGGGGGTGTTTGAGTAGCCATTCATGTGAGGCTGGGCAAAGCCGCCCTGGGAGAAGCCCATGTTCAGGCCGGAGTTCAGGCCGGAGTAATCCTGACCTTGACCTGGCATGCCGGACTGGGCATCGGCGGGACTGCCGAGGCCATCGAGAAGCTCATCGTCACCGAACAAGGCGGAACCGCTGGAGAAGCCGTTGGGGCCGTTGCCAGAATTGGAGTTGAAGTTGTTGTTATTGTTGTTGTTGCTGTTGGAGAAGGAGGCGGGATAGCCGCTGCCCATGGCGAGCTCGTTAGGGTCGATGCTGCCAGGGTTATGGCTGGAGCCAAATTGATTGAAGCCGTGCTGGGCCATCGTGGGCGACGGCAAGACTAGGCTTGGTGGGTGCTGGATCAGATGTTGTTGCCCTAGACGAAGGGATGTGGGCAGAATATTGTGGGCGTGCGCCGGTTTGGCGGGAAAAAAGCCAAGAGTCGTCGAGATGGTCAAGAAGAGTATTGGGAGTCTATTCGCATCATGGCATCAGCATCCGAGAGCGACAGCAGCGGAATGGGGAGGTGGCGGACAAGGCAGCCTCGGGGAGGGAAGTGGACAGCTGGAATGCCCGCTCACACGTCTGACTTCCCACGTTGTAGGACGCAGCCCACCAAGGGAAGGGCTAGGAGTCGGGACTCACCTCGCAGGCAGCGGTGGCGCTGGGGCTGGACAGGGTTGAAGCTGGGAAGAAGCAGGTTGCTACTTGAACTTGAAGGCCATCAAGGGTATTTAAGAAGGGTCAAGGAGGCGACTCAGGCAGACGAGGGCGGAAGCGACGTCGGAGTCGGTGGTCGCAAGAAGAGGGATTGTGGGAGAGTGTGAGTCGGAGTCGGAGGGAGGCGGAGGAGCTTGTGGTTGAAATGGCGGGCACTCAGGCCAGGTTCGTGGTTCGTGGTTCTGGGTTCTGGGGGCGTTGGTGCGGTGCGGGTGCAAAGTGTGGGCACGCAAGTGCGGGCTTTGGGAGAGGGGGAACGTTTAGCTTGGGGTACCACGCACGGGCTTGTGAAGAGGGTTCAACTCACACAGGGTAGGTTGGGTGTTGGGTGTGGGTGTGGGGGTGGCAGGTAGCTTTACGTGGTCGCAAACGCGCAGCGGCGGTCCAGTCCAGTAATAGTTCGGGTGGTGGTGAGAATAGGGGACTCGCAGGGGTTGCGTAGCGCAGGTGCTAACGGTGCTAGGGAGCTATTCGTAGGTAGGGAGGCAGAGACAGTTGGAAGAGTGGGCGTCGCGGGCTTATACGAATCGCCTCGGGTTCAGGTTCAGGCTCTCGCTCGGGTTGGACGCTTCTTTCAACGCCGGTGGCTGAAGCGCTAGGGAAGGCTGGCCGTGTCGGGCGTCTGTTCAGGGAAGTGGCTGTTCTTGGATGGCGGCCACCAGTCAGCGTGGGTGCGCGGGCGGGAGGAGGATGAAAGCGTCGGATAGGGGCATAGCCAGCCGCAGCCAACAACCAACGGCGGGGAGGGGGGGGAAAGGAGGATAGGGAGGGGGTCAGAAGGAATAAGGAGGGGGGTTTAAGTGGTAGCGGGAGTGGAAGCTGTAGGAGGGAAAGGGAAAAGAGCGGTGATGGGGCAGAGGATGGAGCATGGAATGGAACTCTGAGAAACGGAGGGGGGGACGGTGACATGGAAGAGAAGGGAAACGGGCTCTTGTCACTCACCACTAGTTCGACGACGACAGTCCGAAAGCATGGAAACAGTCGCTTTCGTTCGGGTGGTCCGGGAGAGACGAGGTGGGTTGCACAGCCCGAAGCCGAAGAGAGGGCAGAGGATAACAAACGAGGTGACGGTGGACGATGACGAAGTGCGTCCAGACTGGTCGAGCTTGGGTGGTTTCTAAGGTACCTTCGGATCCCGGGGAGACGTGCGGGCAGGCGCAGGTACTCTGGGGGGGCGCGGGTCCGTATTTATCGGTCGCAGGGGGGCTTTGTGTGTGAGCGCCAGGTGCAGCAGTGCATCCAACGGAGGGTGATCGACCGGGGCGAGGCGGGGCAGATGTATGGAGCGGGCGAATCGCCAACCGGTGAGGCTGAGAGGCACGGAGAGAAAATGAGACGACGAGAGGGCGGAGAGGTGGATATCTTAGGTTGGCGTAGAAGACGGCCGGGATAGGGTTGACCCAAAGGTGAGTAAGGTAAGGCAAGGTAAGGTAAGAAGGTTAGGTGAAAGGATGAGGCAGTGATGATGACACCCAACGCCTCTGTTTCGCTGTGGCTTCCGAGTATATATCTCTCAACCGCGTTGCTGATGGCCGTCCGGGGTTGCAACGAGCAACGATGGGCGCGAACGGGATAAGGTGATGATAGGCGTGAGATGTACGGTTGACAGTCCAAATGCCGGATATCCAGCAGGCGGTCTGACGTTTTATTGTCTTCTGGCGCTCACTCGGGTAGAAGACGACGATGGGCGGTGGGACGAAGGTCAAGCGGCGTCCGAAACGGTGGGCAGACTGCAGAATGGCTAAGGTAGGTACGTTGTTAGGCTTCCGTCGCCCGTGTTCGTCTCGCTTCTGCTGCGTCTTCTGGCCTTGTTTTTTCCTTTTTTTTTTTTCCTTTTCACGCCCGGCCTGGGTTCGGGTTCAGGGTGTCACAACGTTGCTGCAAGATGAGATAGATCGGTTCTTGGCCTTCCGGGCCTGGCCAGAGGTACCGATGTCCTCCATTTTATACTCGCCCCGGCTGGCTAAAAATACTAAGCCTCTGCGCAAGTCATCTGTACGAGGCTCATCATCTTCTGACCCTCTAGGTCCTAGGTATAGCGGACGGCCTTTCTGGTCCTGGTGGCTCTGGGGGGCTCTGCACCGTGGTCAACTGCTCTCGGGGGAGGGAAAGGTGGTGGTCGTCGTTCTTGTTATCCATCTTGAGCCCTCCCCAGGCCCCCCTGCGCAAAGTGGTCCACAAACTTACGGATGAGAATGGAGACCAGGCAAATAAAAACCAAAGAGGGTGTGTATATGTGTGTGCGTGCGTGCCTGTGTGGGCGCCAGTAGGTCCAGCGTGACTCAGGATTTAAGACACCAAGGCAAACCTGCTGCTGGGCTCTGGGCCCGCGTCGGGATGCAACATGAAATCGACCACCAGCCCAACCCCCCATCTCCCACCTCGCCTCCCCCTTGCGCGGGTCATGCGGTTGGGCTGGTTTACCCTCCGTTGCGTCCTCCATGGCCACGCGCCTCGCCGGCCGACACCATCTTTTTTCTTTTCCTTCGGGCCCTTCCTTCGGTAGAGCGTCCCGTACCATGCAAGCATGTTTGGCGCCAGCACTACGTAGTATGCGGCATCCATGCGGCATCAGACCCACGACGCAAGACATAGGGCTTGCTGCCTTGATCTTCCCTTGGGACGCGCGCTATCTGTTTACTATCTGACCGTCCGGCGTCGTCTCAAGCTAATAATAATACTTGGCCGTTATCCTCCATGGATGGCAGAAACGGGTCGTGTCCGGCCCTCGACGGTCCGCTCCTCGTAAACGGAGAGCTTGTTAGCCCTCGCAGCCGCCCGCCCCCATCCGCCTCATCCGGCTGGTTAGTGGTATCTGGGTATCTGGGCCTTTCTTGGTTGCACCGTAGCTGCCGAGGAAAACAAGAAAGAGACGCTTCAGCCAGCTCCGAAGCCTGGAACGTCGAGTCTCGTATCAGTCACCCACCTCGACAGCGAGGCGTGAAGCGTCAGGTAGAGTGCGAACTACCAACTGCGAACCGCCCAAGGTGTTGGTTCGAGGACTCCGGTCTGGGTCTCCCCACGTTGATGGCGCTCGGCCGGAGGTAAGCCTCCAGCCCGTTTCCATTCCGGCGGGACCCTCTCACGTCTCATGTTCCACATCTCACAACCTGAAGGTTGTTGCGGCTTGCCATCTGGGTTGCAGCCTAGACCAGAGCGGCCAAGACGGTGCGTAGACGCCTTATTATTGACTATACGCACTATGCCCCGGGAGGCTGCCAGCCTAACTGCCAATCATGTGGCACCCTTCAACAGCTGCATACCGCCACAGGCAGCACGGGCCGTCGCAAGGCCAAGCCTCCAGTTGGTCGATTACAGTCGCGGCACAGTGTGAATGGCGTACAGTTTACGCCACAACAAGGCCAGAGACTCCATCCATCCTCTCCACGGACCACACCACCTCCAGCCCATCGACGACACACCTTCCCCCAAGCTGCCCAGGCTCTCTCCATCTGTCCTCTTTGTCTGCCATCTCCACGCGTCGCGCGTCGCCCTTTGCCCATCGCTCACCCGCTTATCGCCTATCGCCCGCCGCTCGTCGCCCGTCGCCTGTCGTCATCCCGGATTTCCTGCGCAACGCGCGGTCGTCTGCCCAAGCCCCCATCTTCAACCCGTCGACCATCGCTGCCTTGACCCAACACTCAACGGCGTCGTCACCAGCCGAGCAATCTCGACGTAGGCCTTGTCCACCCCCCTCCAGACGTGTCGTATATCATACCCAGATAGTCGTCGACTGACCAGAGTCAAAGTGGAGTTGCTCGCTCCCCCAACTCCCAAGCCGCCTCTCCTCGTCTTCTCGACGCGCTCCTCCCACCCTCCATCCCGATCACGAACTTGTGCCCGCCCGATCGACGTAGCCGTGCCGTCCCCCGTCGAACCCGCTCCCCTAGTCCCCGCTTCCATGGCTTCGAATACCTTCCGAGACTCCATCAACTCCCTGGGCTGGAGCCGTCGCGATGAGCCCGTCAACACCTCCCAGCAAAGCGGCCTGATGTCCTCCATCCAGAGCCTGAACCCATTCGGGGACCGTGGCTATGTCCGTCTCCCCGTCACCGAGAGCGCCGGCGCACCCCTGCCCCAGCCTACTCGCCGCGAAGAGGAGGAAGGCTGGTATGTTCGTAAGTCGACCTGGCAACAACCCCGATCCATGGCCCTTCGGCACCCCTGCAGCGGGACATGTGCATTGCATCTCAGCCATGCCTTAGATCATGCATGTGATACGGATGACATGCCTCGTGGGTAAGAGAAGCTAACCCCAGTCACAGTTAGTCGATGGGATCGCTTGATGGTCTTTGGGGCTTGCAACCTCGCTGCCCTGGCCTGTTTCGTCATCTGCTTCACCCTCTTCCCGGTCCTCTCCTTGAGGCCTCGCAAGTTTGTCATCTTGTAAGTCGACAACCTATACAGCTTCCCCGACGGCCCCTCTCCTATGTCACGCGTCCGAGCATCGTGACTACATCTTTATCCATATCATGACAATGTTGTGGATATTGAGTCGACATTTGGATTCCGTGCTCCATGCTTACACCACGATAGGTGGTCCGTCGGGTCTATGATGTTCTTAGCATCTTTTGCGGCGATGATGGGACCTATGAACTATGTGTACCATCTCCTATCGGCCCCCCGGTTGCCGTTCACCGCGATGTACTTTGGCTCCATTACAATGACATTGGTGTTTGCTTTAAAGGTAAGTGTTGTGAGGGTCCAGGACAAAGACTTTTTGCTGACCAATATCGTAGCTTCACAGCACTATCCTGACGCTCCTTTCGGCAATCCTCCAACTCGCTTGCCTGGTGTGGTACCTGATCAGCTACTTTCCTATGGGGTCAACTGGCCTGCGCTTGGCTGCGTCCTTTGGAACAAGGCAAGCCACAGCTTGGATGTCTGGTTGAGAGCGGGTTCGTGCTTGGGAAGAAACCTAGTCTCTCTTTGCGGTTCAGCTGGTGTCATATGAACCCGCCGCGACCAGCTTTGAGTTGTCGAAAAAGAGAAAATGTCTATATGTACGATAATCGAGCAGTTTGTATCAGTACAGTCAAGTACGACTATTGAAACGGTAGTAGAAGGCGTTCGTGTTTGGATGGGTTATGCTAACCTGGAAGCTGCGTTACGGATTTATGATCAGAAGAGCCGGCGACATTAGATACGGGTGTTACTAGGCGCCTAGTTAGCTAATATATATATGTATGTCTCATCATGGGGAAAAGAGAAGCGAGACGATGGAGAATGCCAGGATCCAAAATCATGCTAGTTGGAAACCGAAATCCGACGTAGGTACTCTATCTGATCGCATCGCACCTAAATCATGCATATGCAAGGTATCTATCAGGAATAGGGCTCTTAACAAGCGCAGGAGTTTCCACTCGACATCTCTGCATGAATGAGGAAGGGAAGGAATGGAAGTCATGAAAGGCCTGCCTCCCACACTCAACCCAAAACTACAGGAATAGAGTTCCAGTGGTAAGATATCGTGCATAAGTCTGCATAGATCTGAAATCTACCCGTCGCGAGTCTGTCTAGTCCAGTCAAGTCGGTCAGAATACGATGCGCTTCGAGGCATCGAGCTGAACGACTTCGCATGATGCCGCCGGACAAAGGATGAGGGGTACCTCCGGTTTCCGTTGCGAACCCACGCGACACAAGGTATCCCCCGCGGGGTCTAACACCAGAACGGGCAGCCTGCCTGTCAAGTCATCTCGCGCCCAATGAGCGCTGTGCCGGCCCGCTAACACTGGGGCCTCGGCCTGCAGGGTCTGGCCCCTCCAGGGCTGGGCAGCGTCTGTTCAACGGGAATCGAAGAAAAAGAAAGCGCTGCGCGTGAAAGATGAAAGATACTTATTATTTAGCTTACCTTGGTAGTCGGTGACGGCATGTTGGTGCCACTTTACCACTTTAATAACCCTGGCGCGGAATTGGGAGCGGCAGGGCACGGAGCAGGTTCGGAAATACAAGGCTCCCGCCCATCCACGGGCCCATCCATCCATTCATCCTTCTTCCTTCCTTCCTTCCTTCCTTCCTTCCAGTGCCGTCCCGCTTGCCTGAAGGGGGAAAACCTTGGGCTGTGGGTGTCCGGTGGCACGGGAGCTTTGTCGACTTCGAGCAAGGGCGCGTCGAAGTTATTATCGCATGGGATTACGAAGTACACGAGGCCCCTACCAAAATTCGGGTGCTAGATATCAACCCGCCACGGAGCGGCCGGACTAAACAGCGTCCGCATCGTGGCCGGACGTTCCCTAGCAAACACTTAGCCTCGACGGTTTTGCGGCGAGGCTAATGTGCGGGATTGTTTTGGCTTTTTTTTTTTGTGTTTGTAGTCGCACTGCAATGCATGGCATGCCCTTCCGTTCCCATTTGCGGAGGTGGTACACCACAGAACGTACTTCGTAGTCTACATGAGTAATTACCATCGTGGTCATAGAGACATGGAGGCAGCGTTTGTACCCTCCTTGCCTCCGCTCCCTTACGGCTCCGATTTCTTGCGCCTGCCATTCGCTTGTTTGGCGTGGCCTCCATTAATGGAGCCGGTCTGTACGGATTAGCCCGAAGCATCTCTTTGCATGTATCCGTCCGACGGGAGCCTTTGCTTGCCGGCAGCAAAGCGGATTCTTTCCATGGAAGCGTCGTTGGGGCATCACGCACATCACGCACATAACAGCAACAAAGATACATCTGCGAATCCAAGTCCTCTCCCCGGGCCTGTAGGTTCCCGTGGTTTGCATGACCATGTCATGATGCCTGCGAGGTAGCATTCCATGGTCTACTCTCCCTTGCTGCCAATTTGATGTTGCTTGCCTGACACTCACGACCTTTCCCAGGCAGACAGGCAATGCCGGATCTAATCGTGGACATCCAACCTAATAACGCAAGCAATCCAATGGCATGTAGTCCAAGACATCCCGTCGCAGTGAGTCGTGACGACGATCCAGGCCGTTCCGTGCCCTGCCCGCACCGGCTGGCGTCACTCCCATCACTCAATCAGCATCAGCCTAAGTAATCAAAGGCGCACACAAAACATGGGTGACCAGACAGGGCCTGATAGGGCCTGCCGGCCGGCCTGAGCCGATTTATATTCGCGCATCCCCACCAGCCCATCACGGCCGTCCGGGTGGACCACAGTGGCCGCCGGGGCGTGGCTGGCGCTGAATCGCCGGGCGCCCACAGTGGAGGACAGCCCCGTCTTCCCAGCTGCAAAGTACCTGGGATGCCTTGTAGCCCGCTGGAGAACCCCTCCTTTAGTGCCCTACAACTTTCCCCCCGTCCAGTCCGCTGGGCCAGAAATGGAGGACAGTGCCTGCCCGTTTCCCCCCCATCACTATCACCACCACCACCCACCAGCGAGCTGGAGCGCTGGCGCAGCGCCGATTCAATGATGGACCACCTTCTCCGGCCGCTAGACAGCGCCTACAAAGTAAGGTATCCGTATCCGCTTCCAGGGATCCCGCCTGGTACCTCTCGCTCTCGGAGAGGGGAAAGAAAGGCAGAAAAAATTTATTATTCACACAACGCAAAAATAACCTCCGGCTCTGATTTTCTCAGTCAGTCCTGTGCCGTGCCCTCCTTTCATACCACAATTCCTTCGTCAGCCTCAATTCTCTACGAATTGCCGCTGTCATTTTCCCCCTCTATCGTGTCATAAGCTACTTGGTCTGCGCTTTTCAACCCTCGTTTCGTGTTGAAAGCCTGAAGCCCCGAGCCTGAGCAAGCACCGTCGCCCCCCTGCATCAATTCGTCACTCGTCCCTCGTCACTCCTCGTGGTTGTGGTTGTTGCCTCGACGAGCCGAGCCGGTCTCTTCACCTTTGCCCATCTTCCTCCCTTCGTCAAACTGTTTGCCCTTGGGTTTGTTTGCCTCACCAGCGCCGTTCCCGCCGAACCAAAAATCCTTCCCGCAGACCTATTGTTCTGCGCAACGATCCAAACCTCGTTCGCCCCGAATCACGCACCCGCTTTTCTACACAAAAGTCCTCGGCCCTACGGACGTTCTTCCACGCCCAACCCGCCAACCTACACCCTCTCGACGCCGTTGTCTTCTCTTCTCGAAGTAGGGCACACGACTCTCTCGCTAGAACCGACCACCGTCGACCACCGTCGACGCCCTCACCAGTTGGGGAATCCCGAATTGCGACTGCACTGTACATTGGGTGCGCTGCAACTCTCCCACGTGCGGAGGGGGTCGAGATACCTCTCCCAGTCGGTGGCCCTAGGTGAAGAAGCGCCTGCGGCTCACCACGTATCCTGTCCTGTCTCGCCGTAAGCCTTCGCTTCACGGCTCACCTTGACATGACTTCAGTAGCAACTACGAACACCTCCGAGATGTCGGTCGCTTCGTCGTTCTCCTACGCCCAAGCCGCGAAGGGCCAGGGCGCCGTATCTCCGTCGAATACGTCTGCCGCTGTCACCCCCCAGCCTCAGGACGCCCAGGCTCCTGACGCTGACGCTGCGCCTGCGGCTGCGACTGCTGCTGCTACCAGCACTGCCGCCAGTACTACCACGCCTGACGTCGAGCAGGCCAAGTCAACCGAGATCCCCGAGACCACTGACAGCACTGATGCCCAGTTGGCTGCTCCCGAAAAGCAGGATCTCGACAACGGCCCTGGATCCGAGAGTGATACCCGATCCGAGTCCACACAAGAGAGGCGGCCCGATTCGAGGCGCGATGATGACGCCTCGAGATTAGATCGCCCATGGCGACGCAATGACAAGTCTACGAGGTCCTCCAGCACGACAACAAGATCTGCGGATGAACAGGATTCCCGAAAGGCTTGGAGGAATAAGAAGGGCAAGGCCTCCGAGAAGCAGGCCGGCGATCAGGCGACCGCAGCGGACAAAGACCTGGAAACCGTCCCTGAGCCGCCCAAGGTCGCGCTGTCTGAGGCGCCCATCCCCGCCGTCAACATTTGGCATCAGCGCAAGGAGGCTCACAAGGCGAAGGGCAAGCCCTCTGAAGAGTTAGTCAATGGCCAACAGGAGAATGCTATGGTCTCTGCCAAGACCACTGAGGATGCGCCCTCCCACAATGGCCCCGTTATCAACGGTGTCAAGCCTCAGCGAAAGGCTGTAGACGCCACTCGACCTGAGCGAAACGGACCTCGCGGTTCCAGAGCGTCGGAGAAGGATGGCAAGGATGTGCCTCCATCGGTTGATGACTCTGCTTCGTGGCCTACTCCGGAGACTGCCATCAAGGAGGTCAAGGACGACAAGAAGAAGCCTACTGAGCAGTCTACCCAGTCTATCAAGGACACCAAGGATGCACAAGACGATGGAGCCTCGGGCAAGTCGCGACAGAAGGAGAAGTGGGTGACATACGACTACGTCCCGACCGTCAGCTTCGAGACCCAGTTGCCTCAGATGCGCAACTCCAAGCCCCGTGGTGGCGCTCGAAGCGGCCGTGATGCTGGTGCTCGGGCGGCCGCGAATGGCGTCCCTGAAAAGACCCCGACCGCCCCCTTGAACAAGGCCAACGAAGCCAAGCCCCGAGAGGTCAACGGCTCCATCGGAATCTCCCAGCCGCCGGCTGCCAAGCGTGGATCGCTTGATGCCTCCAACAACCAGAAGAAGGCTTCCGCCAGTGTCGACAAGGCCAAGGATTCAACCACTCAGTCAACTGTAAGTCATACCCTAGTTTCTTGCCCAGCACGCACAACTTGGAAGCCTCAAAATAGACGGTGATTCTTGGTTTATATTGTTCAATCATCATTACTGACATGTCTCGATCCCCCAGGAGAATTCTCAAGCTGCTCGACTAGATGGTCGTGGTGAGCGAGGACGAGGCGGCTACCGTGGTAGGGGCTCTCACCCCTCTGCAAATGCCCACCACCAGCACTCCGCCTCCGCTTCTGCCGTTGCAAGTGCCGGGTTCAACGGCTCTACTCCCCGAGTTCAGGGTCCTTACAGCCCCCCTCTCCGCCAAGGTGCTCACGGCCAGATGTTCGTACCTCCCACTCAGCGAGGCCGAGGAGGCCGCAACGGCGCTAGCAGCTATCACCGCATGTCTCTGCCTAACGGCCAGTCGCGGATGCCTGCTATCCAGGCTCAGTTCGGCGGTCCCTACGACTACACGATTCCTCAGATGGCGGGCCTTCCGTTCCCACCTCACCCTTACTGGGACAACATGGTTGTTCCCATGTTGAAGAGCCAGATTGAGTACTATTTCTCGATTGAGAACCTCTGCAAGGACATGTACCTCCGAGCTCGCATGGACTCTCAGGGCTTCGTCCCCCTACACTTCATCGCTGCCTTCAAGCGCATGCGAGATCTGTCCCCTGACTTGACCCTCATCCGGGCCGTCTGTGAGGAGTCCGTCGACGTTGAGTACATCGTCGGTGAGGATGACTGTGAGCGTTTGCGCCGTCGAGAGGACTGGCAGAAATTTGTCCTACCCATGGAGGAAAGGGACGAGCTAGCTCGCAACCACGGTCCCGCCCACCTGACCTACAAGAACCGGGCATATGCATTCAGCAGCCAGTTCAACGGAGTCCCAATGGTGCCCTACGGTGCCTACCCCAACGATCCTTCTTTCCAGCAGTACCCCGACGGTGCTCAGGTGGCCCCGACTGTTAACGGCCTTGTCAACGGCAACAGCACCACCCAGCTTTCTGCCGAGGTTCCCGACTTCTCTCCTTCGGGCACGATCCCAATTGTTCAGACTGTGGGCAAGACCGCGAAGGTCGGGACGTCAGAGCTGCCAAACGGCCACGCCGAAGTCCCCCTGACAAATGGGGAGCAATCCGAGGAGCACCAGGTTGCCCAGTCGTAAACTAGCCTCCCAGAAACGGGGACGGCACCTACGGCGGTGAGGCTCAGTACGGTGGTCAGTCCATGTCGCGATCTACCAGCCTACAACTGGCTATAGGTACGTTCGTCACATGGACGAGAACGGGTTGTTGTCTTATTTGAGACGGGGGTTTGGGGATTATGTATATCCCGAATCCGATTCACATAGTACTCGGGGCGCGATGCTCCCTCGACCACAATGACGCCAAGAACGAAGGCGTTGTATCAGTTGCGACCGCATTTCTTGGTTCACGATTTTCGAGAGAATGAATGTATGGGGATTTGAAGGTTTCTGCACTCGATTGTGCACGCGGGCATGTCGCAAGCACAAATGGACCGGAACTACTACGCTGCTTTGCGGGGGGTATCAGGATCAAGGGGTGGGAAAGGAGTTATCCGTGACTTGATGCCAACAGGACACGGGAGGCAAGGGCTTGATATACGATGAGACCACTTACGGTTTTTAAGATGGACGACAAAATCCATGGAAGATGGAGGAGCGAAGGAGCGATGAATACCCAACTACGGCGATATCCTCTTTGCCCGGCCCAACGAATCGAGGGCCGGGCTGCCATCGCGAACTGGCGATGGGGCTGGGGGATACGGTTGGCTCAATCCTCGACTTATTGGCTTTTCTGGGCGGGATCTGGGCAACATTGGCGAGACATATGGTCCCCACCAACGCCCCGTTGGAAAGACCTGCGGTTTTTTTTTTTTTTTTTTTTTCTCTCCAGGGAGTTCATTGGGCCCAGTCTCCTGGGTCTCGTGGCTCTCGTGTCTCATGGAAGGACCAAGGAATTATGTGGACTGTGTCCCAGTCACACGAGGGAGGGTTGGACTGGGCAGCGGAGAACGGTGGAGGAAGAGCCAGAAAGAGAAAAGACAGGGACGAAAAAAGCACATTGCATGTTATTGAGCCACGACACGGGTCTTTCTGAACTGCATTTCCGAGGGGTTTTACGGTGGTCTGCTTTTCTCGTGGATTATTGATATTAGACGGTCCTCTCCAAGCTGCTGAAGGTGTTTTTTGTTTCCAGCATTGTACAATAGTTTCCAAGAAAAATACCAAAAAGTCGAACAAACTCGGGTCTCATGATCTGGACGGGTCACCTGCGGGGAACTCCGTTGAGATGTTTTTGGGGCTCGCTAATGCAAATTCTCGTCTGGCAACACTTATCATGAGTGGGTTCCATCACAACTGGGTTGGTCTACCAATGCGCAAATGAGAAGGGTTTATGGGAGATTTTTCAGGAAGTGAGTGGCACAATGGTTGTAATTCTCCTTCGCTTAATCAATATCCTTACGATTGCTGTGAATCACTAGGGTTTGTGAAGGTCGATGGGACACTTCATCAGGACTGTTGATTTCCGTGATCATGGTGTTGCGGGGTAGTATATGGCGGGGTCATCCTGGCTGAGTTCTAGGGTAGACCCGATGGCTAAGATAAAGTTGGCCCTTGCTATAATCGGAAGGGTGTGTAAAACGGGATCGTTGGGCACAACCGAGTTGGGCTGTACTGTAGGGTTTTTGCTTGTGTATTTTGTGCTCGGATGCCCCTACGTATACCAGGCATGCAAAGGGACGCCAGAGGCAAGGATAACCTGGAGTTTGCCCCGTGCTTTCTACAAAGCGCCATCGCAATTAAGGATGTGTTTTTAACACACGGTAACAAACTCTGGCCCGGAAATATTGAAGCCAAAAACATGTAGATCCAGGGTCCTGGACGGCAGGGGCTGAGGGCGGACAGGCAGGCGAAACAAGACGACGGCTCATGGGAGAGACCAAGCAAAACTTGGTCGAGGGGGCCCTCATGACACCGTCGGAACCAATGGCAATAGACTAAGCTTGGGCATGAACAAGATAAAACCAGAGCAGCCTGGGGCCACCGGTGCTATACCTGTGAGAATAGTTATTACTCGTCAGCCATTTATGCCTTCGCTTCGGATCGAGGAAACGTGGCAGTGGCCGGGCGGCCCGACTGGATGAAGAAGCGCAGCATCCTGAGAGCGGGGGAAAAAAAAACCGACGGCGAACTCGTGTGCGGGGTGAATCCGGTGACATCATTCCAAATTTGGGCGTCACCAGGTGGGGCCATCGGATTTTGGGTGCCTCGGGGTTTGTGGCTGACGGGGGCTTGTGACTGTGTTGTCGGGGATGAAGGGGGGAGTGTGGCTTGGGGGCTCATGGTCCGGGGGTCAGCGGACTTGGGGCGTTGGGAGAATGGATCTCGCGTCACACCCACTCTGGGAGACAGAGAACGGCCGGGCGAGGCCGGGCGGCTGGGCAAAACGAGAGGAAAGGTGTGTGTGCATGTCTGAGAAAGAGGGCGCGTAGTGACGCAAGGAGTCTCAGAGCCTGAGAAGAGGCCTCACCTACAATACATAGCTGTGACTTTTTACAGTACTCTACCTAGCGGCTTCCTCGGCGCGAGATGTAATGTACTGTAGTGATGAGTTTGTCGAGGAGAATCGAAGAATGACAACGAATGATCGATCCGATGATGGATCCCTTGCATCACGAGAAAGCCCGACCAGCAGAGCCTCATCCAGCTGACGTGAGGAGACACACTGACAACCATGTGGACTGGCAGAGAGTCAAAGGCACCAACTCATCTTGGTCACTACAGCATCTCCACTGCCCATGGCCTTCGCCAGACGGATTGGAAGAAAGGCCCACCTCGTCCACTTGCAAACAAGGTCCATCGCCGTAAAAGACAACCACAAGTGCCAGCCTCGAAGTTTGAAGACCCACGTCACAGGGCGGACGGAGAGCCCTGAGAAGTTTTCGCCCCCCGAGCGGTTGCTGTAACGTGGTTACCAGTCTTCTAGAAAGGACGGCAGGAAAGGGGAAACAACTCGCGGGTGAACTGACTAGAACAGAGGCGAAACAATTCGTGAATAACGTGATAATAACCAATATTCGGGGTGACCGGCAGCTTTAGACCGTGGACGGGTCTGGGGACTTCCTTGGGGTGTGGCGCAGTTGCTTGGTAGAGGAACTTGCCTAGAACTCGCCCCGGGAGAGATCTAGACGCGGCTGTGCTCTCACTGGAATGGGTTCGGTGGTTCCAGCGAACGGTTGGGGACTGAGTGCCCTGTAAGTTAAGGTAGGTAGCCGCCCGGAAGGGACATTGCAGGAACGACGTCACGGACAGCCGCATATTTCGGGCTCCTGTTTATGCTTCAGTTTCGAGGAACTCGACATAACTAAAACATACAGAAGTTTATCTGGGCCATTACAGATCTAGGGGAACACGGGGAGTTATTTCTATTCATAGCATTTGCAATCGAGTTCCATGATTCCTGCAAGTTGCCAAAGCAGGTTCTGTCGATCGGATGGCAGGGCGAACGGCTCCCCTGGAAAATTGCCCTGGAACTTGGGTGAGTGCCGGTGACAGTGGGGACAACGACCCGGAGTTCGACCCCTGTCCTTCAAGTTCCCTCATAGCGTCCGTCACTGCGTCAGTTATCGATTTGCCCCCCCGCTCTCATCATTACGTCGTTGGGAGGGTCTGGCCAAGTCGCTCGAGGTACCGAGGGGCAGGACGTGCTGCGGAATATGTACACCACGGCGGCGGAGCAGGTATGGAGATACCTTTAACACCCACAGCTCGCGCCAGGGACTTCTCCGAGGTACTTACATCCCCAAGGCACAGACAGGAAGCCGACCGGACCCTAGCAGGGAAGTGGCTGCCTCGATTGCTGCCTTCCCAGGTTCCATGCACGCAACTCTTGATGAGTTGATGCCCATCCGCACTCAAAGTCACTCAGCCCACTACCCCCCTTGCGCCTACGCTCCGCTCTCGACCCTGCTAGGACCCTGTTTCCTGATTCATCTTCGTGTTCTTCTTCTGTTGGCCTTCCCCCTTCCTCTCTCCTCTCACCATCTCTACTATTACACCTCGCAAACAGTCTATACCTCACAAGTTTGCGTCCATTTACGACTCCCATCTACAAACAACTTTTGAAGTAACATAACACCGCACGCCATCTCCATCAAACTCTATACCACAGTTACTCCCGCAGTCCGGCCTGATGGCAAACTACGACCCGTACGATTACGGCCGCCGCTATGTGCGCGAGGAGCGCAGGGAAGACCGCCACGCTGACCCCCGCGAGTCCTACACCAAGGTACACACAACCCGCGAAATTGTTCCCCGGGGCCGCGAGGACAGTGATCTGTCCGTCGAGGAGGTTCGACGAGACTTCCCCCCTCCGACCGGCCGACATGGCCGACCCGCAGAGCCCGGTTACTACGAGGATGAGTACGAATACCGCCGCGGCTACGACTCCCGCTATGACCGAGATGACCGCCGCTCTCGCCGGAGCCCCGGCAGCACTTACTACGATGACGATGAGCGCAAGTCTAAGCCGAAGGGCATGTCCAAGCAGGAGAAGATTATTGCCGCTGTAGCCGGAGCGGCCCTCCTTGCCGGAGGTAAGGAGCTCTTCGACCGCCGCGAAGCCAAAGAGGAAGGTACCGAAGTTCAACGAAACCCTCTTTCCTCCATTGCTCTAGCTGGCGTTGGCGCCCTGGCTGCCTATCAAGGCGCCGAGTTTTACACCAAGCAACAGGCCAAGAAGGACCAGAAGGCCAACTACATCCTGAACCGTGGCCGCGACGGCTTTGCTGAGTACTACTCCGACGAAGACGAAGGCCCCAAGGAGAGAAAGGGCCACAAGAACTTCCTTGAGAGTGCTCTTGCCGCCACTGGTCTGGGTGCTGCTGTCAAGACCCTCACCGGCGGCGGTCATGACCACCGATCAGACACCCGAAGCCGCCGAGGAGGCAGCCCCTACAGTGATCGATCCCGCTCTCGCGGCGGCGGCGGCGGCTTGGGTAGCAACAAGATCCAGAAGGCCGCCATGGCCTCCCTTCTGGCTGGTGCCACCGAGGCTTTCCGCGTCTCCAAGGAGCCCGGTGGTTGGAAGGGTGAGAAGACGAAGCGAATTCTTACCGCAGCTGCCGGTGCTGCCACGGTCGATGCGGCTACTGACGACAAGCACGGCAAACTTGGCCTGGCCGAATCGGTGATCGGCGGTTTGGTCGGCAACCGTTTGATCAACGGATCCAAGAACGACATCGAGGAAGACAAATTGACGGGACGCAGCCGTTCTCGATCGAGGGCGCGATCCAAATCTCGAAGCAGCGGCGGCGGCGGCGGCAGCGGACTTGCCGCTCTTGCAACTGCCGGCCTAGGTGCCCTCGGTGCGAAGAAAGTACTGGACCGCTCGCGATCCCGGAGCCGCAGTCATCGGGGTCGGGACGACTCTTACAGCCCCTCGCCGGAGCGACGTCGCCACCGAAGCCGAAGCCGCAGTGTCGTTGACAAGGCCCGGAACAGTCTCGCCAAGCTCGGCCTTGGCGGTGGTGCCGCGGGCGCTACCGAAGAATACCATCGCCGTGATCAGGACGACTTTAGCGACCGTGGCTCGCATCGTTCTCGGCGGCACGATGACGACTCGTACGATGACCGCCGACGAGGCACCTCCCGGGATTACTACGATGAAGAACGCTCATACCGAAGCAAGCATGGAAACCGGTCGGATCGGAAAGGGGGACGATCTGACTATGGATCCGAGTCTGATTTGGGAGACTCGGATGAAGATGAGAGGCGGGCCAAGAAAATGAAAGGTAAGCAAATTGTCACAACCGGCCTGGCGGCCGTGGCAACCATCCACGCAGCACACGAAGTCTATCAGAGTTTGGAGAAGAGGAATGCAAGGCATAAGGCTGTTAGTGAGGGACGTCTCAGCGAAGCCAAGGCCAAGAAGCTCAAGACCAAGGCCATCATGCAAGATGTCGCCTCGGTGGGCATCGCGGCCATGGGAATCAAGGGGGCCTTCTCAGAGCTCAAGGAAGCGAAGCACTTGTCACACGAGTGCAAGGAATTCCAAACAGAGAAGGCTCGCCGCCATGAGAAGCGCCTTCAAAAGCGCCAGCGCCAGCCTGCCGACGGCAGGAGCCAGTCTGTCGATGTCAGGAGAAGGGCGGATAGCATGGGACCATCATACCGTGGAGGATATGACTCGGATGACGAGTTAGGTCCCCGCTACTATGGGGACAACCCCTACAGTGGTGGTTCTTTGCCCGCCCCTCCTCTGGGAGGCAGGTGGTAGAACGAGCCGGATCGCTTGGGACGGTTTGCAAGCAGCCCGTTGATTCGGATTACTGCCTCGCAATTCCTGACTGGGCGGTTTGGTCTTCTATCCGCTTTCCTCTCCGCCACGTGTATCAACAATACTACTTCGGCTTTACGATTCATGACGACGTGAGCTAGACTGCTAAGACTACTGCGTCCTCTTGAGCAGTGGCGTTACAGAAGGAACGAGACCAGAGAATGGCCTCTCTTTGAGGAATAAGGGACCTCGGGCTGAGACGACTTGTGCTGTGTGGAATGATTAATGCCGAATTCCCCTGCCTCAGATAGAACCAGCAGCAATGCTGTCTCCCTTTCACTTTTTCTCATCACGCTTTAACAAAATTATTAAGATTGGAAACTAATTTCGGAATGACTTGTGCAGACTATGGCCGACACTGAACCAACAGTGGCTGCGCATCCCCAGGAATGGCGATGAACCCACCCGGAGTTTCGCAGAACCACGCCTCCTGGAGACTAGCAGCGATGTAATGCAGCTCAGCGGCAGATGTCTCATCGACGACACCAGGGGATGCTACGATGCGTGGACGTGAGTGGGTGTGGACTGCGGGACGAGCACGCACATCTGGAGCGCACCGGGATCAGGAGATCGGGGCGGTGTACGAGGATCATGACGGGATCGAGCTGGGCGCTTTTGCATGCACGATGATGAGCATGTGGAAGTGGCTGGTCCGGGATCCGGGAAACACGGCTTCTCTATTATCTGGGATGACAGGATGTGCGTGGGGATGGGGAATTTAACGATTGGGCGGGGCTTTTTCTGCAAGCATGGAAACTGGGATGAAACAGGGTAAAGGTAAGGCAGGGTAACATGCCGTACTGCGGTATACATGAAGGCTTTCTGCTACTTGGGTAGTAGGGCGGGTGGCTTATTTGGTTAGTTTGTGTGTTGTCGAACTTGATCTCCTTGGTGGCTTTTTGGAAGGAATACTTTGGCTAGAATTACAGAGTAACGAACGAATGACGATGTGTTATGACCCTCTGGATGCTCTTACGTAGTGCAGTACTGTGGACTTGGTTCCCATTATATCCGGAGTCTTCTCTCCTCACGCGACTTGCTAGTGGGTGATGCGTTGGCCATAGGACATTGCCATACTCTCATGGTCTAACTGATGGTGCAAGGCATTACTGTGCAAGTGCGCCGTCCGCCGTGCCGTGTCCCGGGTGCCTGTACACTAGACCAACGTCTAGAGCCCGCCAAGTTGAAACACATTCTTTGCGGTGAGGCGAGCGGGCAGGACGGCGCAAGAGCAAGCAAACAAGGGTAGGCCTTGCTCCTCGACACCTGGCTCGATGCAAGGGAGCTCGTCGGGCGTTGGGCTGACATGCTTGCAATTTTTTTATTTTTTATTTTTTCTCTCTCTCTCTCTCTCTCTACTTTTTTTCTTCTTTCTTTCTTTCTTCTTTTCTGGATGGATTACGGGGCCGTAACCAGCCGGGCGTTCGATGATGTCATGCCGAATCCCCGGCGTGGGACGTTGGCTTGGCCTTGGTGGAGTGACCTACCTCAGCCGCGCGGGCGCGGGCACCGGGAGGACGCGCAAGCATGCAACCACACACGCACGACATGCTCTAACCTGACGGCCTTGTTTTATGCGTCAGGCATCAAATGGTGAAGCTCGCTGGTGGGTGTACAAGATAGAGAGGTATACAGTGCCATGGCTGGGATGCATGTAGAAGGATTTGCGTAGATGTAGATGCTATGTAGGATAGCAGAACACTCTAGTCTCACTTCACCGGGAGACGAGACAGGGCTATGGGCATCGCGCCTACAGTAGGCAAGCGATCGCCATGGGAAAGGGCCATGGTTCGATTCAACAGTCGCCCACCGCGGGTTAGAGGGCAAACGGAGCCGCGCTTCGGCCCCATCATGACAGCACGGCACGACGCCAAAAAAAAAACCCCCCAAAAAAAGGACAGGGGGCGAAATCTCCATGTTACGCCAACGCCAACAGAATTGCCCCTCCCTCTCACGCCGCACCCGAAAGGTCGCCGCCCGTCTGCTGCTTCCACTTCTGTGCCAGAGCCATGACGTTGGACAGGTTCGTCGCCTGCTGGTCGTCGGCCGGGAAGATGTAGTCGACGTACTCCTCCCACGAGTCGTCGTCGAGCTGGCGCCGGCGCTTCGTCTTGCGCGGCATCTGCTTCTGCACACTCTCGATGTCGTCCTCGCTGCCGTGCGTCCGCTCGAACGACAGCCACGCGTTGAGCAGCGACACGCGCTCCTCCTTGAGATCCTTGTCGCGCATGCTCTTGTGCGCCCGCCCAAACACCTTGCGCGCCCGCGCCTTGGCCTCGTCGCTGACGGGTTGCTCCTCGGCCCCTTCGTCCTCGTCGTCCTCCGGGATGTTGATCTCGAAGTGCGCGTAGCTAATCCAGACCTTGACGTGGTCCGTTTTCTCCAGCAGTCGCTCGTACAGCTCGCGCGTGCGTTCGTACTCGCCCTCCTCTTCCTCGAAGTCGATGTACGCCTTCCACAGCAGCTCTGGCATGTCGAGCTGCGGCTGTTGCACTGCAAGCTCGAAGATGGCCCGCGTGCGCTCTAGGTCGTCGAGGCCGCGCTCCAGCTCCGCAAACTTGATCCACGTCTGGCAGTTGGCCGCGTTGTACTCGATGTGCTTCTCGTACAGCGTGCGGCACCGCACGAACTCGAAGAGTCTGCGCTCTAGGTCGATGTAGCCGTTGAAGATCTTGTCCTTGGGGCATATGCCAATGGCCCGCCCCAGGATCTTCCTTGCCGCCGTGAGCTCGCCCTGTCGGATCTCAAACTGCGCCGCCATGAGCCAGATCTTGGCAAACGTAAACTTCTTGTGGGGGATCAGCCCTAGGCATGTGTTGTATATCTGCCGCGTTCGCTGCACATTCTGTCCCTCCATCTCCTCCCAGATGGCGTAGAAGATCCACAGATAGATGTACCGTCGCCAGTGGCGCTTCTCCTGCGTCGGTGGGACCTGGGCAACGGCTCTCTCGTAGACGTCCCGGATGCGGTCGACGTCCTGGGAAGATTCCTCCAGCTTGGCATAGTCGAACCAGGCATCGTAGTTCTTGGGGTTCTCTCGAACCTGCTCCTCGTAGTACACCCTCCTCTTCGACAAGATGACATCTTCCACGCCATCCTTGTCACCAAATTGCTTCTCAAAGGTTGTGTACGCCTTGTGAAGAATCATCGCCTTGGATCGCGGCAGGCGATCAAGGGCATACTTATAAATAGCCCGACAACGCTCGTACTCCTTCAGTTTAGCTTCAAATCGGGCATAGGCGATGAACAGCTTCTCGTCCACGAACTCATCGCCCAGAGTCTCGACGGCGGTCCCAAACACTTCCCGGACAAGGTCGCTGGTGCCGTATTCCTCCTCAAATTTCGCCCACTTGATCCAGTTTCGGGGTTCGGGGTGGACCATGGTGAAGGTCCGGAAGATCTCACGGGCCCGGTCGAACTCGCTGTATCGCTTCTCGAGCTTGATGTATGCGCTCCATGCCGCCTCGTCCGGCTGCCACTGCATCCATCGATCGAAGACCTGTCGGGTTCCAGGGATGTTGCCGAGCATCTCCTCCATGTAAACATACTTGTACCACAGCTTGTCGACTCGAGGCTGGCGGGACACGGCACGGTCGAGCAGGTTTCGCGCATGGTTGATGTTTCTCGACTTCATCTCCGATTCAATGTATCGAATCCATAGCGGGACGGTATTGGGGTGGACGTCGAGTGCGCGCTCGAAGACGGATCGGGCGCGGGCGAACTCCTTCTGCTCCAGCTCCCATTGCGCATAACGCATCCAGTTGTTGAGGTTGACCCGGTTCCGCCGCACATAGTCCTCGAACTCCTTGCGTTTCCTGCCTTGGTACTCGTGGAGCTCTTCGAGGTCGGCAAACCGCTGGGTCGGAGCCTGGATGTCGACTTCTTGTCGGTCGACAGCTTCTCGAAGGAGCTGTTCGGCGCTGATCTGGACAGGCGCCGCCGCCTTGTTCTTGACCCTCGGAGGGCCCCTAGACGACTCCATCTTGCGCGACCGGCTCCTTGGCGAAGGATCGAAGATGGAAGGGAAATGGACCGGCAGGAGTTGATGTTGATGTGGTTGATGAAGTGGCAACGACCAAGCGCGACGTGAACAAGGCTCAAAAAATTAGACATGTGGCTGACCACCTGTCAACGATAAGATTGCAGGTGTGGCGTAAGCACCGTTTAGGCTGTGGCGCCTCTTCAGCCTTGCACCCTGGCAGATATTTGTAACTCTCTTGCGCCCAGGCACGACTTGTCGCAAACCAACTTTCCTTCCACTTCCATTTCTATTTCATCACCTTCATCTGCCACCCGCCGCCAACATGACGACAGTCGCAGACGATCTGCTCAACGACTTCGGCAGCTCCGGCGATGAGGCCGAAGATGTCGAAAACAATGGCCTTGTCCAGGAGGACGAGTCCAACGCCGACGGCGACGCTATGGACGTTGACGGCGACGCGGACGACACGGACGACCGACTCTTCGACAAGCCGGAAAACGATATGAAAGACATCGAAGATGCAGAGGCCACAAAGGCAAAGGTCGAGAAGATGCAGCTCGGCGCGGTCAAGGATGTGCGCAGTGTCGCAGGCCTGATGCAGACTCTGGAGCCAGTTCTTGAGGTTAGTACTCCCCTCAGTCGCCGACACAGCGGTCGTGTCTTGATGGACGATTCGTTTACATCTTTTCTCTGGAGGGATAGCCCTGACATGTTGGTTCGGACGCTACAGAAAATCGCACACTATCGATCACAAGTCGAGACGCAGAGCACCACGGTCGGAAACATCGAGGACCATCCCGAGTACCACCTCCTCACTCAGTCGAACAGCCTATCAACCATGATCGACGGTGAGGTGGTCCTGGTGCACAAATTTATCCGCGACCACTACTCGACTCGATTCCCGGAGCTCGAAAGACTAGTCACAACTCCCTTGGAGTACGCCAAGGTCGTGGCCATCCTGGGCAACGGCCCCATGGACTCGGAGAGCATTAAGGCGCTACAGACCTCAACAGACAACCCCTTGAAGACGAGTTTGAAGTCTGTATTGGACGGTCCATCTCTCATGATTGTGACTGTGGAGGCGACGACATCCAAAGGCCACGAGATGATAGAAGAGGAGCTACAACGAGTGATCCAGGCATGCCACATGGTCATCGCACTCCACAAGGCGAAGCAGACTCTAACGGAATATGTCCAATCGCGCATGAACATCTTTGCTCCAAACCTGACAGCCCTCATCGGCTCGCTTACAGCTGCGCAGCTCCTCAACGCCGCGGGTGGACTCACCGGCCTGTCCAAGACGCCAGCCTGTAACATTCCCTCCTGGGGCTCCAAGAAGAAGCAGTCTGGTCTTGCAACAAACATCGGCGTCCGACAGCAGGGATATCTCTACAACTCGGAGATGATCCGGGGCATCCCTAACGATCTGAAGAAACAGGCCATGAGGATTGTTTCCGCCAAACTCGTTCTAGCAGCCCGAGTCGATCGTATCCACTCGAGCGCCGACGGATCTACGGGAGAGGATTTAAAGTCTGCTTGCCTGGAGCGACTGGAAAAGCTTACGGAACCACCGAAAAACAAGGGACAGCGAGCTTTGCCAGTACCGGACGACAAACCCTCCCGCAAGCGAGGTGGACGACGGGCCCGCAAGGCCAAGGAGGCTCTCGCCATGACTGACCTGCGCAAGGCCCAGAACAGGATGACCTTTGGCAAGGAGGAGAAGGAGGTTGGTTACGGCACAGGCGAGTCGACGATAGGTATGGGCATGATCGGACAGAGCAACGACGGCCGGATCCGTGGCATCCAGGTCGACCAACGCACGAGAGCGAAGCTCGGGGTCAAGAACAAGGGCTGGGGTACTGCCAGCTCCGTCGGCGGCGCGGCCTCGTCCATCGGTAGCTTCGGTCAGGCGGGAGGCATGGATCTACGCGGCAAGGGTCTACGGGCCTCAGGCGTGGGCAGCACCGTCGGCTCGGCCACGGGAGGCACCGCGTCGTCGCTCGCATTCACGCCGGTGCAGGGCCTCGAGCTCGTGGATCCCAAGATGCAGGCGGAGCTCAGCAAGAAGCGCAAGGCTGAGGAGGACCGGTGGTTCAAGGGCGGCACCTTCACCCAGGTCAGCGGCGCGGCTGGCGGATTCAAGGTGCCGGAGCTGCCGGCGGCCAAGCGGGTCGACACCGGAGCGTCAAAGATGGGTCCCCCGGCGCCGCGCAAGTCATGATCAAGACAGCTTAGAAAAGAGCTGTTGCGGGATGTCGGCAATAGTGGAAGACCACCACCGGGAGAGATATCACATCTCATTAATTGTCATCACCGTTACAACGACTTATCCTGACATAGAGAGATATACCTGTGAACGAGACAGTCACAGGGATGGATAGGACTGCGGCGAACAAGGCGTTCAGGAGAACAACCTACCTAGGTTGAGTGTTCCAAGTGGCTTGCTTGGTTGGACGATTAGTTATTTTCGTGCTATAATAAGGAAATAAGAACCGCGGTATATTTTGAAACAAGAGCAATTGTCCTGGCGCTGCGGCTCTGGCCATGAGTGAGAACAAGCCCCGATGCCACCTGATCGAAGCGGTTTGTCGTCCGTGAGGGGATGGATGTGACGACGTCAGCCCTGCAGCCACATGCAGTAGATAGATATCAGATCTCACAAAACACGGAGGAACGACACCAAGGTAGTTAAAGATCTGCCCACCCTGGGTTACCGACATGCACGATAGCTGATTGGGAGGGGTCTCACCGCCAGAAGAAAGGGATTCCAGAGCATCAGCCATGGACATCTGGAGAAACCGGTACTTTCATTTACCCCAATGTCTAGGGTAAGCCGTGGGGGCATTAGCGAAGGGCCAGCGGACTCCACTTTGCTTCCGTAGTGATTGATTGGAGTTCATTGCACTCGCAAACATTGCTATCACAATTCCTCTCGGCTTCGCAGTGGTCCGCCGTACTGTAGCAGCATTCTCTGCATTGAAACTCGCTCTATCTGCTGTGACACCGGCTGCTTAGCAATATGCTCGTCATGGCCATAGTTGCATCCCGAACCGCGACTGGCGATGCATTTCCTTGGGAATCGTGGAGTCGCGGAGTCGGAGCGTTGCCCGGTATATGACATCATGTGGAAAGGGGCTTGGGAGTTAGTTGCCCCTTCCGATCACATCGAGATGAATGAGCTCGCGGCGGCGGCGGCGGCGTGGAGGAACTAGTTGCATTAGTGAGGCAGTGTTATGTAGTTATATTTCCTGACGGGGTTGGTATTCCGAGCCGTCACGAACCCCATCTTCGTGACGTCGTTCGCGGGGAGTCGGTGGGAGGTCCGGGGTATGATATCATGTATGATAACCAAGGGTCTCGGGTTTGATTACACAAATCCCGGCCGTCCGCCTAGGAAGATTAATTTGAGCCTCAAAGACGATGTTGGAGTTTTCCCAATTTGACCATGTAATGCTCGTCGTATGCTTACATATAAACGCGGATGGGTTGCAGACAACATAGCCGAGAGTAATTACTGGTACTAACATAATGCAAGACACCTTTGCTGGCATGTTTCATTCCACCTGATTCACGAGCATCATAGAGGGTAGGTATGATTGGATCCGAGTCAGTGGGATGCCGACGTCTCCCAAACGGCGGGTAACAGCAGCCCGCTTCTACTGTACATAGGCGTGGCATGAAGGGGGGACGGGATGGGCTTGACATGCATGCCTAACCGCCGGAGGACATTCACCGCTAGAAGACGATGTTTCAAAGCATCAACCATCTGAGAAGGCCAGGGCACCATCTGTGCACTAACTAAACCGGCGTGAGCATTATGGCGTGAGAATGAGCACGGGCTACCAGGAGAAGCAGCAAGGAGGTTTTGTCTGTTGGATATTCGTAGCCCGGGCCAACTCACTCTGCGCTCTTTCGAATCACGTTAGTTTTACGGACAACATTGGTCCAAGAGAGCCCTTAGCCCAAGGGTCTGTCCCGTATCGCGCCGTCGCGGCTGGCCTGTACTCAATAATGGAATGTTCTCGAGTTCTCTGCGGTTTGAGAACGCAGTGTTGCGGCCTGATGGGATGATGGACATTGGATATTAGAACGACCCACATGTGTCCCGTCAAGGGTCATGGTTGTAAGTCATGTTCCCGAGCCGCATGAGCCCGTTATCCGTCCAGCTATGAGGGGATTACCCACAATGATGGCTTTGCATGAGCTGGGACCATATCAGACCAAAGGACGGCGGTGCGATGACATCTGACACTTGACAGTGACTGGTTTCCCGGTACGGCGGTAGTCGGCACGTATACCGGAGGAAGAACATGACAGGGGTTAAGGGAGGCTCTTGTTGGAAGCAAAATACCATCATCAGTAGACTAAGTCATCCGCAGCAAATCTTAGGTTTTGTCATCGTGGGACTCGGATGGGGTGAATGGTGGACCGCAGGGATTCGATAGCCGCATGTGCTAGCTTACCGGATTACGCAGCGTACAGAAAAAGAAAAACATCAACAGAAGACAGACATTGTTCAGTAAACAACGAGAGATCGATCGTGATGTGGTTTTCGGGGAGTCGGAGCGAGGTACGGAGTATGTATGACATCATGCAAAGACCGGGTTTTGGGTCTTGGCTTGGGCGCAAATCTTAGCTGTATCCGCATGAGAGCATCGAGATAAGTGAGCCTCTTCCGGGGCACATTTGACTAGACCGCTAAATGTGTGAAAAGAGTCTACTCCGTAGCCGCTGGTGTTAGTCCGGATAGGCACCAACTTTGCGAGGTTGGTATACGCACTTCGTGGTAATATCCCCTACCCCTTCACCATTTGGCAATGCCATCTCCGACTCGGTCGGATAGACCAAATGCTCCGGGTGGACGGTCTTCTTCGTACCTGACAATCCATGCCAGGATGGCTTGAGAGTTCGTCTGCTTTCCTCCACCTCTCTCGCTTCCCTCCCACTGACCGCATTTTGCAAGGCAAAGCAAAGTGCCCGCCGGTTCGACAATGGACTTTGAGGGGTCGCGGTTGGGAGGGGACTGCACTCTGTCGATCAGTGGGACATGGGCGACCTGCAAAGAAGCACCTGGACACAAGAGAAGGGAAAGAAAAAAAAAACCAGTCTTTGGTTGCGGTGTCTTTGCCCATCGTCGCGGAGTTCTGGGTACCGTACTCGTCCCAGTCGGTCCGGGGTTAGTTCAAGGAGTCCACGCGCCACACGGGAAAGGGCCCGCGTGAGGCTGGGTGGAATCCACAAGGCATGCAAGCTAAGCCCAGGGACACGCAAAGTTCCGATCCCCAACCCAAGTTGAGATCTGGAGCGAACGTCGTTGACTCTATACCGTAGCCGCAGGCGCCCACGGACAGTGGGACACGCATGGATGCCAGCCAGGATCCAGGATGGGGCCACGATATCCTAGAAACCGGGTCCGGTCTTGTCGCTCTGCCAAACTTGGGGCTCATGGTCCTTGGCCTGGTCTTGGCCTTGGTTTCCTTTTGCTCTGGATTTGGGAGCATCCCGCTGCTTGACTGCACCCCCTCCTAGTCCCGTCGTCTCGTCCCGTCGGTCCCCAGTTGTCTCGCCCCCATAGCGGAGAGCATTAGCAGCTTCGAGAGACACCATCGTGGTTGTGTAGGTCCGGCTTTAGACACACTACACAGCGAAGCAAGTGAGTTCCAGCAAAGTCATGCAAGATACCACCAAGGAGCAAGCTAGCCCTTGTTGGTCTCGGCGTTTCTGCGACGTTGAGGGCTCGAATTTCGTCGGGAACTGAGATACAGGTTGACGGGGGCAGCAAAAAGGGACCTAACACGTAGTACTCCGTAAGCAGACAAGCAATGACCATTGTTGACGACAGGGAAACCCTACCCTTTCAAGCCCAATGCAATTGCTCGGCGACTGCCCGATTCCGCGGGAGAGTTTCAAGGTCGGCAGATTTGGTATTTTGAATTTTTGGATTGCCGATTGATGATTGTGTCCAACCAATCTCGACGTCCATTGCCACGATGGAACCATCTTGGTTCACGAGAAAATCTTCTGAGTTTGAGATTGCATTGAACCCGGGTTGTGCTTTTCCTTCCTGCACTTCGAATGCAACAAGTATCCGTACACCACCATTTGGAGTATCTGTGTGTGGGTGGCAATAGATTGGATACAGATACACATTTCGCACTTGGTATGAAGCACTTGCACACTTTGCACTGCACTTGGAATGGGACAGACGAGGGTGGAGCTGCTTTGCGGGCGCTGCATGAAACCGCGTCAAGCCTGCTGTTCGATAGACAAGCGGCAGCTGAGAGGGCGAGGGCGATGACGTTGTTCTTTTGGCATGCTTGACGCGCAACGAGAAACCAGGACCCTGAAAATGAAAAGTGAAACATTAAAGTCGGTGCTCGTGAGAAGAGAGGAAATGCAATCAAAATCGGGACAGAGGCGTCAGGGCCGGAGCAAACTGGCCGGAGGGTGTGATCCAAGCCCAAGGCGTGGGAAGGGTGCACGTCTCACGACAACGGTATCCTGGTATCCTGGCAAACGCCGCAAAGGTCAATTTGCCGTCATGAGAGTACGACGAGGGCGAAGGAGGGGGGGCCGAGGAGGGCGGGGAAGAGGACGAGAAAACCATGTTTGCGGGGGCCTGGTGTCATGGTGTTGTGCAAGAATTGCATCTTCTCGCAGCTGTCAGTCAGACGAGGGAGGTGGCTCTAGCACTGCCAGAGTGTGTGTCTGCAGTGACACTCAACAACTGTCAAGTGTTCTTTGTCGGGGCAGGGTCATGCAAAACAGTCGACAGGCAACATAGGGTAAGGCGATGATGGATCCGTGGCACAACTGGCGCGGGCGGACGCGAGCAGCGTACTGGTTCTGTGGTAGCACAAAGTGTTACCTTGACCTGGTGCTGATACAAGATATGGATTGGTCGTAAGTAGGACGTATGCTACGTATGCCCCAAGGCTGACCAAGCTGGGTTGAAGGAGGGACCCTTGTCTCCAAAGCCCTGGGGACGGACGTCCAAACACTTCCAAGGATGCCCTCCAACTTGAAGCCCTTCAAACCTAGCCCCGAGCCTCCCAAGGTAACCCGACCTTCGGGCCGGGGACCGTTCTCCGCGCCGAAGGGCCAGGCGCTGACGGGAAGCGGAGGGCGGCGAAGGCAGCCAGAGAGATAATATAGAGTTTGCAGCTTTTCCCTTTTCCTTTAGCGCGTGCGCTCTTCCTCTCTCTGTCGACCTTGCGCGCATGTGAGCTGTTCATCAAGAGGTGAGTTGGCTGGCGCAGGCTAGACGAGGAGGGCACAGAGCACAGAGCCTCTTCCGAAGCTCGAAGCACAAGGATAGACATGTACGTAAACGAAGCCTACGAAGCCTAGGCGGGCAGGTGGGCTTCCCCCCCCCCCTCTCTCTTCCGTCTTTCGTTTCGTTTCGTCCCAAGCTTTGAAGTCCGGGCCTCGGCGAGTGGCGAGGGCGAAGGCGACGCCGACGCCAGCGGGATTGCTGAATGCGGAGCACGAACTGTGGACTGCGGACTGCGGACGGTGGACGGCTGCAGATTGCACACACATTACACGACTATGTCGTATCGTGTCTGTCTCCTGCGTCCTTTTGGCAACTGACACTGGCTCTGGCTCTGTCTCTGGCTCTGGCGTTGGCGTTGGCATCGCTACCTTTTCTGTTTGCTGGCGCGTCTTCAGAAAACTTGGATCAATGACGGATGACTGATGAATGCCCCGGTTGCATCTGCAGACAATGCTTGTGTTAGCGCCGGCGCCGGTCAACTGCCCACCTGCCTGGTTTTTACCCCGATCTGCCCGATTATTGGCTGGCGGAGCCCCGGACCTGAGTGGGTAGAGGGCCCGGAGCCTGCCCTGAAGCTGTGAATGGACCCTGCAAGAGCGACCCTTGGGTCCCTTGGAGTATCAAAAAAGCGCCCCAGGGGACCTTTCCATGCTGCCCAGAGCCCGCCCCCGCTATTCTCCACTTCGCTGTTAATCCACCTCAGTCAATACACTAGTCCTCAGTTCTCACCGTCCCGTTCTCGGCGCCCGCAAACCCGCACCGAGCCCGCTGGCCGCCGGTGGAGGGGAGACACACTTGTTCCTTGAATGGAGTTGATGGAGGGGTCCGAGGCACTGTGACTGTTCCCTAACCAGCTGGGAGGGGGACTTTTTCTCCCCTTCCTTCGGGTGTCCTTAATACCCTCAACCTCAACACCAACTTGTCGCTATGAGGCCGGGGCCGTCTCTGGTTGGCTCTCCCGGGTTTACCTTTGTGAGAAGGGAAACCTAGTTCAATGTTGACAGAGATCGTCGCCGCCAATCATCAATCAACTGGTTCCGCGGCGACTCCGCAGTATCCATGCCCTCCATCAACCCTTGACCCCTCCATCCATGCCTTCAATCCCTTTGCACGAGCGAGCCCTTGATTTGATGCTTCTGCCGAACGGGACCTTCGGATCTTTGTTGTCAGAACGGACCCAGAGTTACAGATTTCGGGACAGGGGGGTTACCTTCGTGAAGGCAACCACGTCGACCCAGCGAAACCATATCAGGACAGTCCAGGGTTGAAAGAGTACCTACACACCAAGTTGTATGCGGACTAGCACCCAAGCACTCAAGCTACCCAAGCACCGGACTGAGCAACCCGTCTTCAGTCCTGAGAGCACTGGAGGACGATGTCAGGGTCCAGGCTGACGACTTTCTGTCATTGGATTGACGTCATCATGGTGTGACCTGGAGGGGGGGTTCAAAGAGGCCTTGGGGTCCTTGGCTCCGACTGGGCTGGTACCATCTCGTCATCCGTCAGTATGACGCTAGCCTAGTAGCCTTTGACATACGTAGCAATTACGGAGAGGAGGGATCGAGATTGCGGGTGGTGGGAGCATGGAAGTCAGGGTCCAGGCACCACCGGAGTAGTGCTCCGTCCGCATCTGTAAGCCTCAGTCACGGCACGGGCGATGGTCGACAGACCGGGCGTTTGCATCCAGGTACCTAGCAGGCAGGTAGGTCCCTACCACTGAAGGTACTTCATACGTGCCTTGGGTCAAGATAAGTAATCACTTGGTCAGATCGAGTAATGGCGTGGGAATAAGGGAAGGAGGGGGGAGGATTTCCGAAACATGCGAGGGAATCTTGCGACAAGCAACCAAAAAGAGAAATCGCAGCTGCCGTGCTTGGTTGATCTGGCGATAGAGCAACAGCAGGGGTTAGGGTGTGATGATGAGATGAGGATGAGGGCGCAACTGTGTCAAAGGAGCGGGTTCGGAGACCCGGGCGGTTTGTGGTGCGATGAACAAGGCTGCGGGCTGCGGCAATGCGACAGATGGCGATTGACACGATTGTGTACTTGATTGGGACTCGGCTGGGGAGCCGTGCTCGAGGCGCGAACCTGGATTTAAACGTGCCAAAAGGACACGGATGGATGGTTTGGATGTCCCGTCAAGCCACACATGAGGCGCAGGACGTACCGGGAAAGTACATGGGGCAGACGCCGACTTGGAGGTACTACGAAGTAGGGGCTGAGGTCAAAGAAAAAGGTCATGATGAGGTCAAGAGGGTTTGGACAGGCAGTTTCCAGTCTAGCCCGGTGCTGTAGTCCCCCTGCACCTGCTCTGTCGCCTTGATGCCCGGCTCTTTGCTCTTTCTTTGCTTGTCCTTCTGCTTGCTCAATTTGTTGTCCAGCCGAGCTGTTTCTGCTCCCCACTGACCACTGACCGGCCGTTCCTGCCCTGCCTCCCAGCCCAAAAACAAAAAAAGAATGAATGAAAAAAAAAGACCCTTGCCTGCCCTTGCCAGTTTAATCCACGTCCCTGCCTTGAGGGAGAAGGCCCCACCCACACCGGCCCACTAGGTTCCCCATCCCGGTCGAACCACCCCTAGTCACTCCCACACGATGGGAGCGGGAGCTTGGGATTTTCGCCAAGCAAGCAGCAAGGCACGGGACAAGACAGAAAGACATGGCAGGAGCCAAGACCAGGACCCAGAACCAGGGCAGGGGCGTGCCCCACCGTGGCTGACAACACCTTAAGTGATCCACCGAGGCCCATCAGCTTTGCTTCCAGCTCTACGCGACCTTTTTTTTTGGGGAGGTTTCTTCTTTCTCTTCTTTCTGATTCTCGATCCCATCCGATCGATGGATCCCGGGATTCACAGGGAGGACAGGGGGGGCCCTCCATGCAGCGGCAAAGCCCCATCGCATCCCCATTTCAGGGTATACAGCACTGTAATGGATCCGCAACTCGGTACCAGCTGCTCTGCTTCTAATGGACGTACACCCAGGAGGACGGACAACCTAACACGCCCGCCACGTCCGCCACGCCCGCCACGCCCCAACCCATCACCCTTTTGCGCAGATGTACTCCGTACCAGCTCGGGATACTAGTATCCATTCAGTTCATTCTCTCTCTCATTTCTCCTCTTCTCTTCTGCCGTTTTCCTTACCTCCCCACCTGTCTCTCCCCATTCTCTCTAACTCCGTAACCCCCGTGGCCACAGCCCGGGCTCTTGTGGCTCTCTGTGGCGCTGTGGGCGTTTCCCATCTCCTCCCTTGCCGTCTTTCGCGCCTGACGTTCCTACCGATACTTTGCACACTCCCCCCTTCGAATCTCGTACAGTACATGTACTTTGCCTTGGCCGTGCTCGTTCCCTGTTGTCCATGTTCCCATGTTTGACGGTTTGAAAACCTAATAAACCTCCCCTACCCAGCCCTGCCTGCCTTTCATGTCTGGCTTCGCCTTGGCTGAACTTAACTTGTCCTGAACCGAACTCCGAAAACACAGACGTGCGACGTACCGTTGTTGTTGACCTTGATCACCTCTCTTCATTAGGGTCTTCCTCTCCCGACATCCTCCTCCGCCACCTATTTTCTCCATATTAGTACATCTTACTCTTCCTGTACATCTTACGCCTCCTCCTCCTCCTCCGCCGCTCCAAAGCATCGCTCCCTCGCAGCTCAGCTCTTCCTCAATTCATCACAACTCTACCCCTGCACCTTTCTCCATTACCTCTCTCGCTCTTTGTGGAGAATTCCCAAACGTCCCCTGCCCTGTCTTGCTTTGCCTGACTTGAGCGCATCTCCCAATCTCCCGTTCTCCTCGCCCTGCAGCGTGCGCTACACTCTCGCCCTCGCCCATCTATTCACATTTGCTTGCCCCTTTCGGGACGGTTCATCTGTTCCTCCAGCGCCATCGGACAACGATTCCAAACATCGCCGGACACATCTTCTGTCGCTACATGTCGCCGACGCCTAACGCTTATACTCCTTCGCTCTCCACTAACACCATCAATCGCTGCTCAAAACACCCTTGTGGACAAAACGGCGGCTACGACTGCGGATTTCTCTCCAATACACACGGCTGCCACGACCACGACTACGGCCACGATTGTGAACCTCGAATCATCCCCGGCAATTCGTCTCCTTGCAACCTCGCTTCACACGCTTTCCAATAATACCACGCAGGCAATTTTCTTACTCGACTAGCCTCGCGCCTGCCACAACTTCTTCAAAAACAAGAAAAAGAAGGAAACTGGCACACGGTCAAGGAAGAATTCGGGGGGTTTTTTTCTTCCTTGTCTTTTTCTTTGTGACACCCAATAAGACGCCGACTTTTTGTCCTCGAGCCTCCTGGCCCAATTTACCAGCTCGGAGCTTTCACGCCTCCAAAACCTCGAAGCTCCCAAGTTCCCAAGCCTCCCGTTTCCCCAGTGGCCCGCCCCCTGCTTTCGCCTTGGTCGGTACCTGGTCACTTGTCCCCTTGTCAGCGCCCCCAGGCACCTCGGATCCATTCTGCTTCGCCTTCCGCTCGCCTCACCCACCTACTCACCTTAAACCTGCAAGCCCGCTGCTTCCGGTTTCTCCAACTCTCACGTCCCAGAGCTCCTCCAAAATCACCAACATCCCCCGCGTCTTTCCCTCACCATGCACGCCAGAGACGCTTCAGGCCGACAGGTCTCCTTACTCAACGATGATAGCTCTAGCTACTTGTCCCAGCCCCCCCAGCGCCCTTTAAGCTACCACTCCGCCCATGGTCTTGCGCAACAGTACTCTTTCGGAAGCGCCTCTTCATCGCCCAACACCCCCGAGCTACTACGTTCCGACTCTTACGATTCACAAGCGAGTAACGACCCTGTCTCGCCTTTAACGCCCAGCGTTGACTACTCTCCTCGCCACTACTCCATACCCCACGACTACGGCGTCGATGTCCACTCGGCGAAAACGGCACCCTACGCCGAGAGCGTTCGCTCTGCTTCTTTTGATGACGATCTTCAAACCCAATCCGCCCTGGGCGACCGACCTAGCAAACGCTACCCATGCCGTTATCGCGACAGCCATGGCTGCGAAAAGACCTTCACCACCTCCGGTCACGCTTCCCGTCACTCCAAGATCCACACCGCTGAGAAGGCGGTTCATTGCACCTTTCCGGGCTGCCAGAAAAAGTTCACTCGCGCCGACAACATGAAACAGCATCTCGAGACACACTATAAAGACAAGTCTCGATCCTCAGTCCAGCGAAGCCACAGGCCATCCATCGCCGAAACTCGTCGCAACTCCTCCTCAGGGCGGAGCTCAGCATCCAGTCGCTCAGCTGCTTCCAGGGACTCCAAGTCCCACTGGGAAACAACAAATCAGTACCCTCTTCCCACCCCCCCGCTGCCCTCACCGAATATTGCCAGTGGAGCATGGGACATGCGAGGTCTTAACCTGCCCTTGCTGAACCGCCCCGTCGCAGGAAGGACCCCTAGCGGACTTGACGCACTGGCAATGGCTGTCGCCTGCCAAGAGGGTGTCGATTCCTGAGTGCACTGAGCTCTGGCCGGCTGATACCAAACATGCATGCCGCCTCCCGCCTCTTGCGTCACCCCACATCATCTGTTCCTGAACCTCGACACGCTCTAGTTGATAACCCTAATTTCATCGACCACGCCAAACACCACCTGATCCTCATCCTCACCGCAGTCAAGTCCAAACCATACCATACACAATACAACCCTCACATACGAAGCACGATATTTTCTCACCATTTTCGCCTCCTGATCTCGTTGGCTGCGGGATGTACGAATACACGACGGACACCCCTAAGGGAAAGGCGTTTTTATTTATTTATAGCTGGTGCTTTACTTTCTTATGGGATTTACGAACATGGGCGGTGTCTAAAATACACGAAATGGCGCCTAGCATGCTTTTTCTTTCTCTTTCATCTGGTTTTTAGATACATGACGATAGGAAACCACGGGGGATATTCCATGGAGAAAAAAGGCACGGTGTTCGGGGAAATGGTTTAATTGTTTTCATGTCTCAACAATTGGTTGAGACGCAGTTCCGGGGCGTGGTCTCGTCGGCGGCTTGACGGCAGCGTCTCTTGCTACGAGGAGCGTGTGCTCTCTGGAGCTCAAAGAGGACATCAGCTGTATGTGCCCACAGCCAGATGCGCCCCAAGTATATAGCTGCAGTCCAGCTGATACTCTCAGCTATTTGACTTTGCCGCATGTTTGTTTATATAGTCGAAGGCCCTTTACAGAGTGGCGCTTCAATTGGAGTGAATTGATACCATTTTGATTTTTGGTTTAACAAGTCTTTGATTTCTATTTGCCCTTCTAAGTCTTGATTGGTTGAGAAACCCCGAGTCGTGACCATCATACTCGACATCATCAGTCATGAGCTCCATGGAACGTAGAAGTATATACAAGCAAGCGTGGACCTTGTCTGCACCTCGTACAAGGTCGGTCTCATCTCCACGACTGCTTCTCGGCGGCCGGGGCGCGTAAGAAGTCTTTATCCAACTTTGCATTCAATCCCACAGGTCACCCTTCTCGGCGCACAGTCTGGCCATCTCAAACTGCTCGTCCGTCTGGCAGACGAGGATGCCATGTTCCGAGCCCTTGGCGCCGAGGTCCTGGACAACGCTGGTGACGGGTTTGGCGTTGCTGGCCTCGTCCAAGGTGAAACCGAGACACGCCAGGCGGTCGACGACGGCGGCGCGGAGCTTCGCGCTGCGCTCGCCGATGCCACCGGCGAATACAAGGGCATCGACACGTCCGCCCAGGGTGACGTAGTAGGAGCCGACGAAGCCGAGGATGCGGTCGACGAAGATGTCGAAGGCGAGTTTGAAGGCAGGGTCGTCCGAGCCGGCGACCTCTCCGAAGTTGGTGGTGCCCGTCATGGCCTTCCAGCCACTTTGCTTATTGAGGATCTCCTCAGCCACGGAGATGTGAAGGTGCTTAGTCGATGCAGGGGAAAGCTTGCCCACGTCACTGGCATAATGAAAGACAAGGCTGTAAGTGGCGGTAGGTTAGCCGTGTTTTGGTTGGTAGCATGCCTTGGAAGAGTCCTTCGGGCAGGCTGCAGCTAAGTGCATGGATTGCGCATACCTTGGATCGACGCTTCCACTCCTCGTAGCACCAGGAAGACCCGCCAATGGAGTCAATCCCATGCTCGTGTCGTAACTCTTGCCGTCCTTGATGGCGCACGCGCTTGCACCGCTGCCGAGATGGAGAGCGATGATGTTGAGGGAGTTGATGTCCTTCCTCAGGAAATCGGCGACGGACCGGGTGATGAAGGCGTAGCTGATGCCGTGGAAGCCATACTTGCGCAGTCGGTTGCTCTTGGCGATTGTGGGGTCGATGGGATAGGTGTAGATGTGTGGAGGGATGGTGGCATAATGAAACTGCGAGTCGAAGCAGGCGACGTTGACGGCACCAGGGAGGCGCCCGATGCATGTGTCGACAATGCCGAGGGCAACGCCGTTGTGCAGCGGGGCTAGGTCGCTCAATTCCTCAAGGTGATGGTAGGTGTCCTGAGTGATGATCTGAGACCTGTCGTAGTCGCCTCCGTGGACGATGCGGTGACAGGCAATGGAGATGTCAGACCGGGAGCTAATCTCTTGCAAGGTGTCGTCATCGACGAGCGTGTCGAGAATCAGATCAAAGGCATCGTCCTGAGTTTTGACCTCAGCGGCGACCGCCTTGGCCTTTATGACGGTCTCGCCCCGACGGACATAGGTGAGTTGAGCTGGTGGGGCAGTGAGGCCGTTGATCTGGACATCTGCGATCTGGCGGGGAACTGCATCCTTGTCGGCCGTGAAGACGGAGATCTTGACAGAGCTGGAGCCAGCGTTGATGGCGAGGATGACCTTCATGGCCGCAGCGGCAATAGAAGAAATGATTAGATTCAATGGGTTGATCTCGCAGTTGTCGAGTTGGCCGCGGGAGCTATTTTATATCATCATGATATGATATATAGTTTTCGGCGAGGTGCGGCGCCTAGTTCATGACGACACCCTGTGGCCTGACGACGCCGCGGGGTTAGACAGGGTGGGGTGGCGTCGCTCCGAGCAATCTGGCCGGAGTCTGGCCATGGCTGTGTGGCATGTGGTTTGTGGTTTGCTGATGGTCGCGCGCACGCCGCAACAAGCTGCCGTCAGCCCCCTCTTCGGCGCCGAAACCACCCCGACCCAGGACTCTTGACAGGTCCCGCAAGCGAGCGAGACGTCGTCGGTCTCCGCGCAATAGAGTGCGGTGTGTGTGTCTCCTGCCAAGGCCGTCACCCCACCTTGCATGCCGCTACAGCATGTGGCTCGGTGTGGTGGTGCTACTGGCTGCGTGTTTATTCAGGCGTTGCCACTGCGTCGCCCGGCCCCGAGGGCTCTGCGAAACTATCCAGCGTGCGGTTCTGCCGTTCTGGGACCAGGAGGTCTGGTCAGGGTCCCGGCATTATCTGCGGCGACGGCAGCTCGAAATGGTTAGGCGGGAATGGGATGCCATTGAATTCGCGGTCAGTACTGTGGCAATAGAGCCACGTCTCTAGGAATCGTCGGTATGCTGGGCTGATGGTTAGCCGACAGGAAACCGGTTTGGTTGCGATAAGAAGGAACAATCCCCCGGGGAGTGAATTACCTTGGCGTTCGGTAAACTGGATGGCCAGGTATCGTATGTCGAGTGCCGGCTGGTCTGCCCTAGACTCCGAAGAACTACCAGTCCTTACTCGAGGGCGCATGCGTTGTGCTAGGTTGAAACGGCGGTGTTGATGATCATCTGTCGCGCTGCGCCGCCGGCCGTGGACATTGAGCTTGAGTTGCTTGGCACGGTCGTCCCGCCCACGAACCTCGCCATCGAAGTTGTGCACCTCGTATTCCCGGTACTGGCCATCCGTCTTATTGGCCCAGACACTTAGAGAATGGAAGGTAGTATAACGATCCCGCCATAGCTTGAGTCTCTGGATGGCCCCGATACCCTTGACCTTGCCAAAGCTATCGGTACGGCCGTGAACATTCGTCCAAACTACATCTACGTCGTAGAAGTCGACAAGATCTTTACGACGGACATCGCCTTGGAACTGAATGGACCCTTCCACTGTGGTGAATTCGTATCGAACTTTGATATACTGATCGTGGATACAAACACCTTCATCGGTCGTATACCGGATTCGATGGGGTTCTTGGAAGGTAAGATATCGTTCCATGTCGGCAGGGTCGTAGTAGGGGCGATGGCGCGAGTGGAGGGTATGAGGATGGATATCCGAGGGGGTGTCGGACGGCACTGAAGTTGTCGAGGGTCAGCAATGCGCCGGGATGAGCTGGAGCGAGAGTGAGGGCAAGCTCACGGTAATGCTCAAGGAGTTCGTTCTGGTAGCTCCCCTGCCAGAGGATGCGGCGCTGCTCAGAGCCCACCACTTCCCACGGGCCCAAATAGACAACACGCTCGTCGGGGGTGTCCTGGAAGAGAATTCTGATGCAAGGCCGAGGTCAGAGATTACGGAGCAACAACGGAGGTCCAATTAAGGTTGGGGAGGACCCGACAAGACTGGAGAACGTACATCGTTGCTTGGAAACCGGGAGGACCGAGGTCGAGCGTAGAAGTCTGCGTGGCCGAACCCTCGGTGGTCGGAGCAGAGATGGTCGAGATGCCGGAGGTCGGCGTCGGAGTCCAGGTCGAGTCAACGGGACTGGCGTAAGTACGTCCGTCTGTTGGCGGACGTCCGAGCGACGACGATGTGAATGAGGAGCCCGAGGAGGACATGCTGTTGCTGGTGACAGTCGAGGACGAGCTGACTGACCGAGCGGTGAGGACATGTCATGACACGGTCACGACGAAGCTGGTAGGTGGTTTGTGCCGGCGCCGTCTTGAAGATCCGAATCATCGGGACGGGGGTGGCCGTATTCCGCACCGCCCGTGGAGCTGAGACGACGAGGAGAACAGAGAATGACGATGAAGACGACTAGTAAAGAGGCAAGGCAAATACGCCAAGGAAACCAGACGTTGGTTCTCTGGCTCACCCAGCGGGAGAGACAGACGCACGCACGCACACACGAACACGCCTTTCGCAGACTCAGACCCAGACTCAGACGCGAGCACACACTTGAGCGCAGATGGACATGGGTAGGTTTACTCGGAAGCAGGCAGTCGTGCAGAACCTACCCCAACACAGTGACCACGGATGCGGACTGACGCAGACAGATGTAGTCGCAGTCGCAGTCGCAGTCGCAATCGCAATGGGAGTCGCAGTCGCAGACACAGACGATGGTGCTCACACGACGATGTGGGCAACTTGACAGCAGAGTTCCAGGAATCAATGCCGAGGTGACAAAGTCCAAGACCTGCAGGCCGCAACAGGCAGCGGGCAGCGGGCAGCGGACAATGAGCAAGCTTTGGCGTCGTGGAATCGTCGCGGTCGTTGGGGAACTAGGCCATCCGCGGCCAAGCATCTTCCATCGTGTTCGTCAACGAGAAATCCATATGGTGGGATGAGGGGCAGCGCGCACTTCACAAGACTCCGACGACTGTCAATCAAGTCTCCCCGCAGACACACAACGGGGCAAGCACACGGCGAAGACGGCGCACACAAGCCCAAAGCCCCGGTTGTCCAGTCGCAAGACACGGCGAGTGTCCAGGGGAGAGCAGCAAACGGATCAGAGCCGGAGAGCCAAGGGCCGGCGCCACATGGAGGGAAGCTTGTCGTCGATTGGTGGTCCACTGAAGACGGGAACATCGCGCACGGGGGCCGAGGCGGCTCTCTGATGGGCTGCGACGGCAGAATGGACCAGGCCTTGCCAACCCCAGCAGTGGCTAGCAGGGTTCGGCAGGCTCTAGCATGGCTTTGCCGGGGCTGCGCCAAGGAGGGGACGCAGATATCCAGGCTGGTTGGGCTCCGAGCCTACGGAAGGGATTCGATGATGCTGGAGAGCTGCTGCTTCTCATCGAGGCTGTACAAGTTGATACCGCTGTTGCTGGTACACGACTAGTTATGATGGCATGTCTTGCTGGACCAACATCACAGCAACTTTCGTGCATCCTTCCAACTCCGAAGCGTTAGCTTGCGTGGGGCGTTTGTCGCTTGTTGTATTGTGTCGGGACATGTCGACATGAAGGTGTCGCCTTGGGTTAGGTTCCCGCTGCGAATCCCGACTGTCTGGGCCCGCGGCCGTCACCCGTGAATGACGGATGTCTGGCTGATCGCTGATCGCTGATCGCGGATCGCTGATGATTGATTGATGGCGAATGGTAGGATAGCGTTGTATCGAGCATGGTAGAGGCTTGAGGTTTAGTTGCATGTAACTACATAGTCGTATCCGCTGGTTGACTGACTGGCCCTGACAAAGAGTTGCGTTTGTTACTACCTGAGGCAAGGAATCGACTCCCGAACTCCAAAAAAAAGAAAGCGCCTCCCTCCAACTCCTTCCATACTGAAATCCAACACCTAACATTAGGCCTAGACTAGAGGATTATGTAATGTCTAGCTTCCCCACGTTCTTTGGTGGTTCACCACGTGCTCGTATCTTCGACGTTGACAGAGTCTCGCAGTGGGCAGAACCCAGTCAACCCACGCCAATTGAACCATTGACCATTGAGACCCTGTTCCCTTCGCTTCCCTGGCGCCCCTCCGATGTGCTCCACGCAGCCACACACGTCCGGGACCCTTGTCGGCTGCGACATCAGCTCCAGCTCCAGCTCCAGCTCCTGCAGCTTCTAGCACTGCTTCCAGGAATACAGATTGGAAATCTCCATCCATCATGTCTTTAGTGCTGCGAACTGCGGAGCGCGTCATAGAACGGTGACCACCAGTCTCGTGCTGTCACTATCGGCATAGTTTGTATCCTTCAAGGCCTCCCTCCATCCTCAACCACGTCCAGCTAGGTACTGAACGCGCTCACAAACCGTTCCGCCGGGAGACTTCCCTCATCCACTTCGATCCGGACACACTGTGCCCTGTACGGACAGGGCTCTCACCGGGTTCGGAGAAGCCCTGCACGCAAGTCTGCACCGCGCCGCTTAAACGGCCTCGCCCACACCTCATTTCATCCCTCGCAGCCAAGTTCCCGCCAAGGTCCCGAAGCCAGGCGCTAGACATAAATCAGCCAAGGCGTGCCAGCCAACCTCTACCGCCGCCCAGAGCTGTCCGGACGCCACAGCGAGTCGGTCGGCCCACTGCGTGAGACTGGCTGCGATGGCCTCCCGGCTTCCTGCACTTCTGCTCCTGCGCAGCCTGTTCGATCTTAACGACAACATATCTCTACCATTCTGTTTCCATCACCGCTGAGGCACGGCCATGATCAGTTCTGTCGATTTGCTCTCCTCACCGGATCTTCTTTGTCCGCCGCTCCGCGTCCGATTTCCCGGTTCTTCAGCCGCCAGCGCCCGCTGAGACCTGGGCCTACTTGCTCCGCTCAGGCCATACAGATCTCGGAGCCGGGACTGCCTGCGACGCGTCGCATTGCCTCGCACCCACCATCAGTCGCAAGTCATGTCCATTTTTTCGAGGTATTCGCTGCGCCAGAATCGCGGCTTTCTGGGCTCCGACAGCTCTGCCTTGCCCTCCCAAGATGCTCAGGTGAGCAAACGTTCTCAATGCCGCTAATGCTTTCGCCGCCTTGGTCCTGTCCATTCGCTTCCCCAGACGTCCAGGCGAGAACGATGGGCACTCTGTCCTGTCACCCAGTCCCGTTCTCTCTTGTCCTGTCATGGACACCGAAACTAATTACTGTTCCCCCGGAAATAGGATCGTCAGCAATTGCGATATGAGCTTGATCTCAACTCCTGGAACCTCCGCATTTGGGGGGTTGCTGCTTCAGGTTTCCTGACGGACTCGTGCGTCATTCCGCTTCCACGGTTAAGTCGCTTTTATATAATGGCGCTGATGATAACCTTTAATCTGTTTTAGATACAACCTTTTTTCCACAAACGTCATTCTCGCCTCTATTGCTTTCGTCTACTGGCCCGAGGGTGGTGACTGGCACGGATTGCTCATCAACCTCTTCACGCTCCTCGGCTCCGTCATAGGCCAGCTTTTGTTTGGCTACCTCGCTGATCGATATGGCCGAACCCGACTTTATGGTATCGAGCTCGTTCTCGTTATTGTTTCGACCATTGGCGTAGCCACCAGTAGCCATGGCTACAATGACCTCTCGTTCCTGGCCCTCTTCGTCTGGTGGCGGTTTGTGATGGGAATTGGTGCGTTAAGTCCCGACTTCACCCACCGATGAAGACCACAACACTCATAGTTTCGTAATATAGGCATCGGGGCCGAATATCCCCTTAGCGCGGTAATCACTTCCGAGTGGGCGAGCACGCAGTCCAGAGGTACCATGCTCGCGAGCGTCTTCATGATGCAGCCCATTGGCCAAGCCTTGGCACAACTTGTTGGGCTTTTTGTGCTCCTCGGCTTTGAGAAGACTCACAATCTCCGAGAAATGCGCTGCGGTCTTGATACCTTGCATGAGGAGGAATGCCGCAAGGCCGTGGACGGTATCTGGCGCATTGTCATTGGGTCTGGAGCGGTGCCGGCACTTTTGGCCATCATATTTCGTTTCTTCCTGTTCGACTGCGGCATCTACAGTCTCGAAGTCCGCAATAAGCCCGCTATTGCGCTGATGAACACTCAGAGAATATACGGCGCCCCGAATGGCGGACCCCCGGATGGCTTTCGGCAAAACCAGCAGATAGCGAACGGATATCCCGGGAACCAACCCAACGGCAACCATATGGCTACATCATACCAAATGAACCCACCAAACGGCACTCATACCATCAACTCTTACCCAATCAATGCCCAAAACGGCATGCACATGTCTAACTCTCACCAGCCAATGCCGCTCCAATTCTCCAAGCAGGACCTCCACAACTACTTCATCCGCGACGGAAACTGGGCATATCTCCTCGGCACCGCAGCAACATGGTTTTTTCTCGACGTGAGCTTTTACGGAATGTCGCTTGATAATCGAGGCACGTTGTCGGGCATGTGGGCAACTACGAAATCGACTGATATCAATGATCAGCTTTCTTGCTGGAATTCGTCGTTGCCAGGAGGCAACTCAACCGTGCCTGAGTGGGCCGACAAAGGTCTGCCAGTCTGGTCAACGGATGCCACGCACCCATGTAACACCATATACGATGTCTTAATCGAGCAGACAAAGCAATATCTTCTCACGGTTTCGCTCGCATCCATCTCTGGTAGCGCTTGTTTCGTCATCTTCGCAAACCGCATCCCAAGGCGGCTATGGCTCACGGCTTCCTTCCTCGTTCTCACGCTATTTTTTGTCGTCACCGGATGTGTCTATTACGGCGTCCATCAGAAGCCTGGAGCACCTGCCACAGTCGTTTTCGTGGCTATTTGCCATTTTATGTTTAATTTTGGTGAGTTTTCCTAGCTCCCGTTTGGGTCTCCATGGAAGGCCAGTACTTACTTAGTCGCTAAGGCGCCAATACGTTGACATTTATGATACCTGCTGAGATCTTCCCGACTTGCTATCGATGCACATGTCACGGAATTTCCGCGGCTGCGGGAAAACTAGGCAGTATCGTGGCAGTCCTTGTTGTCTACGGTATCAACTCATCGTACGATAGTAAGACCCGGCAGGGCCTCATCTTCCTCCTCTTCGGCTCCGTTGCCGCCGTCGGGGCCATCTTCTCGTGGGCGTACTTGCCTGATCCCCAACGCTGGGTTGAATACGACGGGCGCAAATACCTCGAGACAAAGACGCTCGAGGAGCTGGGCGAGGGCAGGGTCAAGGCCCGGCTGTCGGGCGAGACGGTCACTCTCAAAGAGAAGGTGGAAGACCTCAGAAGAAGGAAAAGGGGGTCACATAGAGGGTCACACCGGGGAGATTCATTACCCGATGCTGGATAGAATCCAACTGTTAAAGGGGCGTAGGTGGTTGAATGATTTCGTGACGAGCCTCCTAATGGCATTGTACTGGATATTTTGGAGAATGTACTGGATACCCACGACTTACAAGCACTTATTTTTTTCTTCTTGATCCTGATTAAGTTCCTGATCATCGGTGATGAACATGGGCAACAATATTCCCTTGTGGTCGTTTCTCATGAGTATCATTACTACAAGCTAACGCAATTCTATCCAAAGAGCATAAAGCCTGAGCGTTGCAGCTAAACTCTTCAACAAGCTCGTAACCAAGCGCATACGAGCACCCCTCACAGCTTGCTTCTACCACTCACCGGGTCAATAGCTCTGCAGTGTCGGTGTACAACTCATGACCGCTCGTCGTCGCACGCACGTTCGCATCTGCCTCAAGCGCCTCAAGCCAGCGCGCGAGGCGGGACCCGGGCACGGCGGCGGGCCAGCCGCGAAGGGAGGAGAGGATCCGCGGGAGGCGGAGAGCGAAGGGCGCGAGGTGGATGTCCACAAGAGAGAGGGTTGCGCCAAGGAAGAAGGGGCCCTATATGGGGAGGTTAGCTTGGGAGTATAGTTGAGGCTGAGGGAGCGCGTGCCTGCTCATCGGCGGCTTGGACGAGGGCTTTGATGGTGTTCTGGAGGCGGTTGGATGCTTCGCTTTGGGATGTCGGGTCTGTGGCTTGGAGGAGGGCGTTGAATGCCGGGACGATGCGGGCGTTGATCTGGAGGAAGCCGTCAGCTTCAATCATTCTGTATGTTTTAGTTTTCGGTAGATGAAGTAGTAATCACTTACATGGTCAATCCAAAGTCGGCAGTTGGCCTTGAGTCGCGCATCAGTAGGATACAGCCTCACGCCCTGACCCAGATCCTCCAACTTCAACCCGCCAAGTCAGCCCTCAAACCCAACCCGGATCTAACAACAGAAAGGACTCACATATTCTAATATCACACTGCTCTCGGCACACGCCCAGTCGCCCTGCCGGATAGCCGGCACGCGTCCGCGCGGGTTCGCCTCGAGCAGCTGCGGCGGCGCGGGACGTCGGAAGGGATCCGTCTCGCAGTATTGGTAGGCGAGGCCCTTGGCTTCGAGGGCGATCCACACACGCTGGGAGAACGGACTGTCGATGAGCTGTTAGTGTCTCGGGCTATGACGGCTATCGGGATGCAAGGGAGACTTGCCAGAAACATGCTGCGTATAGCTTCAGGTCGCTGTCCTTGGTGTGCTTCTTGACGGTTGTAAGTGCTGCGCCTGTGGCTTTTCGGACCGCGGGTTTCTATAACCACATAGCACGTCAGTCTCCTTTCCGGATTACTACCACCTTGGTTGTGACATCTCGGACGCACCTGGGCCTTCTTAGTCTCCTTGTCCCGCTGGGCCAGGAACCGCTGCACGCTATTCTTCTTTATCCCATCGCTGACGGCCAGCGTATGCTTATGCGGCCCCGCAACGCCGTCCCCCTTGCCGTTGCCGCCGTTGCCATTGACCCTCTGGATGGTCCAGAAGCGCTGACCCAGCGGGTTCAGCGGCTCGGACGCGAAGACGCCCTGCGGCACGCCGTCACCGGCCAGGTCGTCGAGCTGCAGCTGAGCGCCGGGGAAGTACTCAGTGATCTTGATCTTGACGTCGCAGAGGTCGCGCTCGCGGGCGTTGCGCTTGCGCTTCTTCTTGTTGGGGTCGTCCGACTTGGGCGTGCCCGGGGGCCGGCCCTTCATCCGGCAGTCCCAGTAGTGCGAGATGAAGGGCTTGCGCTTGTACTTTTGCGTGGAGCGGTGCGAGTAGACGTTGTCGACGTGCGGGAAGTACGTCTCGAATCTTGGGTCGTGGTTAGCAGAGAGCGAAGTGGAGAGAAGAGCACCCAAGGGCCATCGTACTCGTCATGCGTAAGCACAATCATCTCGTCGACGTTGAAGAGCCTTTCTCGCCAGGACTCCAGCTCCGGCGGATCCACGACAAGCTTGCTGCTCAGCTGGCCGTTGGACCGCTCAACTTCCTGACCCTGCTGCTGGACCATCGACGCCGCAGCACCAAACAAGCCGTCCGAGGGCTGCGGCATGTGCGCCGGCGCCAGGATGCCAAACTGGCCGCCGCCGTGGGGAAGCGGCGGCGCGGCGATGGGAGCATGGGCGTGCAGCCGGTCGTCGAAGGCCGCCTGCTGAGGGACGTGGTGGGTGTCGAGGGCGGCGGACCGGTACGGGTCCTCCAGGCCCGGGGCGAACCCGTCCAGCGCCATCCCCATGGCCACGCTGTACTGGGCCACGGCCGCGTGAGAATGCGGATGCGGGTGCGCCAGCGAGTGTGCCGGCATGACGGGCGCGGACGAGACGAAAGGACCCACCGGCCCGGACCCCGGAGGTGCCGGCGGTTGCGGCGCGGCCATGCCGGAAGCGGGGGGGGGAGGAATAAGCTGCAGTGGGGCCGACGCCGAACAGTTGATTTTGTCCCCGAGTCCGAAATTGCGTCTCAACCGGGGGCGCACAACGGCCAGGTGACTTTCTGGCCCTGGGGGTGGTTTTGCGTTGCTGCTTTTAAAACGTCGCTGAGGGCGTTGGTCCACTTGCTGCTTTACGAGACATGTCGTCGGTTTTAAGCCGCGGGGTCAAGGCGGCAACCCACGCACGGACCGCGTTGTTGAAAAAGATAGCAGGCGCTTATCGATTGGTTGATTGATTGCTCTGTTCCACAACGTCGTTCCACACCTTCGGGAAGCGGGTGAAAGAACACATGGGAACAGCCCCCACCTAAACCACCACATTTTGGTACAACTCATTCCCGCGTTTTTTTTTGTTTTTTGTTTTTTCACCCGCTTGACACGATACGTAAGGTGCAATCCATACTCGGCGAAGAGCTGGCAGGAGGAAGTGACCATAGGATAGACGGTTTGTTAGGCTGTAGTAGGGAGGATTGAATGAACCAGATGAGCCACGTGTGTAGCTAAGTCGGTTCTTCTTCGCGCTAGTTCTATGCTTCATTCCTTGAGCAAACTCTCAGAAGCGAATCATGAAAATAAGACATGATGGCCCATGTCTCTGTACATGCCAGTCAAATGCCGAGCTCAACCACATTGTATGTGTCTAGCCTTGTCTCGGCCCGAATTCGTGAGGAACTCGTTCTTCGTCTCGTCCCCATAGCACAGCGCATAGGCAAGACACACACTTTAGATCAAACCGCTTCTCTCCCGCTAAAGTTGCGATAAGTGTCAAGCTCGAGGAACCGGTCGCTTGACGCGATGTAAACTGCTCGCAGGCGCTCAGAGAGTAGGGTTGCCTTGTAGTGATCGACATCATAGTCGTCGATGACGGCACTAGCAAGCAAATGACGCCACAAGATAGATACCAGCAACCTAGGTATACGAGGACAGCGCCCACATCAAGATGGTTCAGTCATTGAAGATGGAGATGATTCAATTCATTTACAGATAGATAGGGTATTGTTCCAATATGCTCATCCCGTCCTCAACCCAGTATTTGAGAGTTCCCAACCTATAATGTACATTGTGACCCTTGTAGATTCACCCAGAACGCCCGCCCTTACCAACCCGGTTTCGGGTCTGTCTTTCCATTTCCAAGTACCCAAAGCCGTCATCGGATCCAACCGATTTCCATTGTCATCCCCAAATACCTCTCAAACTGTTATTCAGTTGTTCCCGTTATCCCAAGATGACAAGTCCATTGCATCCATTGGTCCCATATTCATCAACGCCCTTAGAACGCCCTCGCCCACTGGTGTCACTCCGGTCTGGCCCTGTATGTCACCCCATCCCTCTGGCATTACAAACGAGCCCTGCTGGTCTGACATCGTTGCTGGTAGAGTGAATCCGTTGGGGTCTGCAAAGAACCCCTGGGTGCTCCCGTCGAGAGGCCCGGGGTTAATCAAGGTTTGGTTCGGCGACATAGGGCTTGCTTGGAAAGAATTGCGCCCCGATCCATTCATCTGTCCTGGGGCCAAATGCATCCGTTGGTCGGACCCTGTGCTCGAGTTTGGCGTTGGTCGATTCGACTGCGCTCCATCTGGGGATCCTGATGTTTCTTGACTCTCTCCACTGTTCTCCCCGAAGCCAGATAAGGCTCCCGTTGCCGACCCATTCTTCTCGAACGTAGCTCCAGAGCTGGGTGTCAGAATAGGAACTTGCTGATCAGGTGGGATCCATCCTTGTGGCCCAAAACTGCCAGGGTTCACCGGATTCAGGCCCTGTGAGTCGTCTGTTGGCTCCACAATGTTGGGAGCAGTCGCGGCATTCCCATCGTCTCCGGCTATCTTCATGAAATGACACTCGTTTCGATATGCCATGATGCCTTGCACACCCTCAGGGTTGTCGCAAATAGGGGCTTTCGATCCTAGACTCGTGTGATTTGGTACGGGCTAAATTGTATCAGTAAGTGCTAAATTAAGGGCCTAGGGTTTTGTTGACTTACGCTCTCGCTGCTGCGTGGGAAAGCAGTTTTAAGCTTGGGAATCCGCAGCGCAAGTGCCTCCAGGTCAACATCCAGCTGGACCAAGAACGACTCGGTCAAGGGATTCCTTCGCTTCAGGGCGTTCATTGCCGAAAGCAAGAATCGCAAGGAGTCCGCCGTTTGACTGTCGTCTGGCCGACTCTTGAGGTATTGAACAAACACTCGTGCTGAAACGTACAGGCAAAAGGAGATGAACGGGTTGACCTGTGTCTGTCAGCAACTGCTGCGTACCAAACAGAACAAACGGGTAATGCTTACAGTCGAAAGATCCATGTGGGAAATCATTCTCATTATACTGGCAATCTCATTGGCAGCGGTGATGCATCGAACTTTACTTTCTGCGCTGACGGAATTGGGGAGCTTGTTCTTCTCTGCTTTGAAGATGGCGGCTTGGTGTAGGCAGATGGTTGAGGTATGGATACTCATGTTAGTAAAGACGATGTTGGCGTTTCCCAATCCCGCAGGAAGCTTGAGGTGGGATGGCAGGCAGAGGGAAGTGTTGAGGAGGATGTTGTCCATTTGGCGATGACGCTTCCAGAATGGGCCATTCAGATCGTGGTCAAGGTCGTCGGCATCAGGGCGGTGTAAGTGCACCAGGTTTCGACCAAACAGACAGGCCATGAGCACAATACCGCCGTATGACGATAGTTTCCCTGCACCTGTTGGGCTCGTGCATTCGTTGAGAGACTGTGTCTGCTCTGGTCGGCTCATGTCATACGCCTCTTCGGAGGCGGGGAGATTGGTCATGATGTCGCGCTCGTCGATCGTCATGGGCCAGCCAGTACCGATACTAGCATATCGATCCTGGCAAAAGGCCATCCAAAAAGTCCGCCGTCGCTCCTCACGTTCTGTCCAGTCCTTAGGGGGGGCGAGGCATTGCTTGACGTCGAGACCTGTCCCGTCTAATCGGTGTAAGCCAGTCCTAGGATGATTAGTTTGCCATACACGAGTATGCAGGGTTAAGGGGCATACATCTGAGCTAGGCGGATGGCCGAGCCTGTGTTGACCCAGGCTCTAGGAAAGTACATCATCTTCATCTCATACGAAGATAGGAGAATGTGCGTCTGGCAGTGAGAAACGGATATCATCTGCTCCCCGTAGCCCTTGATGTAATCGGCTTCGACGTACTTGCGCGCCCTTCGATAGAAAAGATCTTTCAGATTGGCGTACTTGTCTGTGATGGTGCATGCCAAGGTCCACATGGCATATCGAAGACAGACGGGTGGTCGTTGATTTGGAGCTCTATGCGTTTCAGATTAGCACATCGGACAACAACGAGGGTTCCCAAATTAGGAGAAGCGAGTAGACGTACAGATTCATAGCGGCCAAGTACCGGTACTTGTGGATCATTGGAATCGACGGATGAACCTTTTCAAAGTAGATCTGATGAAGGTCGTCGATAGTCTCCTGGGGAGGCAGTGGTTCCTCGAGTCCCAGACCAATCATCTCCCAAGTGAAGTTGCCACCAACATTATCTATGCCCATACCCATGTTCATGGTGGCGTTGAAGTTGAAATCGTCAAGGGTGCCGGCCTTGGGAGACTCTCCATTCATCTGCCATCGGTCCATGTCGGCATCTCCTGTCATGGCAATCGGGGCGGTGGGTATGCTCAGGTTGGGAGCGACTGTGGTCTGAGGGCTAGGGCGGGTAGGGAGCGGCATACTCGTTCCCTTGGATTGGTTGCTCGCGGGAACAGGATCTTGGGTCTTCAAAAGAGTCTCAACTTGCTCTGGAGGACGGGGCTGGTTAGCCGGAGACGGAAGGTTTTACGGCCAGGGATGGAGAGGACTCACTCAATCGCTCCTCGAGGGCCTTGACGTAGCCACGCTTGGGGCCACTCTTCCTTCGCTGTTCATCGTAGGCGCACGAGTGTCCCAGGCGGGAGCAGGTGCTGCAGCTGGGCCGCATGCCATCGCACTTGAGCTTCCGCTTGCGACAGATCATGCAGGCCAATCGCTTGGGCTTGGGGACGCTGGAGTTGTCGGGGGCGGAAGGGCCAACATCGTCGCTATCCCCGTTGGGACTGCGAGGCCTCTTGTGGCTTTTCGTGCCGGTGCCATTCTCCGGCGAGCCCGTCATGGCGATGGGCAGTTCTCACAAGATGGTAGCAAGGGGGGAGGGTGGTTTGAGACGTCGCGGAGGGTATGTGGGGGGGAGCAGCGGCGCGAGGGAAGCGATCGAAATCAACAAGGCGGCTCGGTGCCAAGCGGTCCGATCCTTCCGGAGGCCGTCGTGCGGATCGAGGACGGGGGACCGGGAGACAGAGCGGTGGTCGAGATAAGACAGCGGCGATAATCGGGCGAGGCGGCGGCGACGGCTGTAACAGAAGACGGAGGTGGGCGTGGACGTTCAAGATGGGAGGTTGAGGTAGAACAAAGAGGAGAGGCGGAGAGCAAGTAACTTGATGCGACGGCGAACTGGAAAGTAAGTGTAAGTGGGGAGCCGCGGACCCGACAGACAGACACACCAAGATTCTTTTGGGGAGAGGGGGCTTGATAGTAGAGGTGGTGTGCCACGATGCACTGGCTGCCTGGCGCCCACGTTCCATCCTTGAACTCTGGAGCGCTGGTTAGAGGGGCACCAGCACCTAGCCAGCAGCCCGCAAAGCGCTGTTATCAGTGCACGCAAGGCCCTACACCTCCACTATCGGTTGGCGGCCCAGGGGATAGACACTTGGATGTATGAAGTACATGGCATAACTGCATTATTAATCCGCATCCTTCACGCTTCGAAAGACGTCCTCCTTCCTTTCATCCACATGATGGATCTAGGCCTGGTCTCCCGCCCGTTCCCTACCTTACTGCATACTGAGTAAGTGTCCCTTACTATTCCGTCCCAACAAAAGCAGCATTACCTATTATCAACACGCCCACAGACAATACTTAATCACGAACTTGGATTATTCCTACAACTACCAGGCATGCAAACAACCTACGCGTATTATGCCAAACAACTCATCCCATCCCGTCCATCACTCAACCTTCACGCGCCGGTGGCGCTATGCATGCACCCGCAGACTCACAGCCCAAGCCTGCACTGCGCGGGCGGCCGCGCCGGCCGCGCCGGCCGAGACACCGGGCGGCTCCCGTGCTACATGACGACAATGGCTGAAAAGACGAAGGGAAAAAAGCCTTTGGTCGAGGGCAAGGCAGCACAGCACTGCCACAAGGCAGTATCATCCAGGGCTCTGGTGGTAGGTACTACAGTGTCATGTACTCCGTAAACTCTCTTCTCTTCCCTAGCCATAAAAGGCCCAGCCACCAGGATCGGAACCCGGCTCAGCATGCGCTGCGTCAAATGACATGATAGCGTCTGTCGAAACGCAGCCCGACAGGGACACGGACTCAACAGTTGCACAGCCGCAGCCGAAACAGGGAAGCTAAATCACATGCTTAGCCGTTAAGTTATGGTGCAGCGAATCCATTTATCAAGGTAGACCATTCAGCAGGTCGAGAATACGGAAAAGTTGTTACGAGTTACGAGTTGATTTCAACAAGTGTCTGTTACTGCACCTAACCATCCTTCCCTTGTGCCATTTATGAAAGCCGCGCAAGCAACTGTCGATAATAAGAGACTAATAACCACGACTAACCTGTCACGCAAGGTTGCTTGCATTCATTCCTACTTACCCATGGAGCAGTCGTCCAGTTGGATGCCTGCCTACCCGACACCTGGCACGGATCCGCCCACCGCCCTTCATCTTCAGCCCTACTGCATTAACAAGTGTCCAACCTGTTTCGCAAACTGCATTGCCCTGCCACGAACCCTGAGCCAATGATTGCCATGTGGGCGAGGCATCGTCATACGCCATTCCCAGCGACAACTACCGGGTAGATACGCAATCACCTTTCCTTTCGGCACCTACCTATTCTGGCAACACCACTTTGGCTTTGCCATTCCATCTGACACTTTGCATTTCAGCAGCAACCGTGTTACTAGAACTTCAAGTGACATGCTGTTGGAATGGGCTTTTCAACCACTCGTAACGTTCCCCCCACATGCCGTAGCATAGTTGCCAATGGCTGTAATAGAGGCAGGCTACCAGGAATGTCCCCCGGAAACTCGAATATCCGGTCCAACTTTAGACTGCATCCTGCGCGAAGACGCGGGAAGCCCTCGTTGAGCCGGTCAATGGGAGTGCCTACCTAGGAACTGTCAATTAACAGCTGAGACAACGATGAGATTAAATCATCCCCACTAATCGCCAAAGACCTTATTTCTTCTAGGCAACATTATACTCGAATTGTTTCCTCATTTAACGAGTGGCCTCGCACAGCGCGCATAACGTAGACCTATGACGACGCAATCTGCCCGTATATCTCGGGTTTGGAAAAAGGTCTACGTAGACACATTGGCTGGCCATCAACCCTTGCTGCACACCACCTAACCCCACGTCGGTATCGCGTTCTCCCGTCTGACGCTGTTCGCCTCGGCCGTTGCCGTTCACGGATAGCTCAGCTGTCACTCGATACTACCCTCCCTCTCCAAGGTGAGATGCATGGTTGGCCTCAATTCCGTACACATTCTTCACATGACCGCTAAGGTGACCGTTTAGACACTCCAAGCATACTTGCTTTTTAAGGCTAGGCTGCATAGGATTGTACCTGAATGTTATCGTTCGGGACAGACGGGAGCGTGACATCCTGCGATATCCCACCTCTTGGTACCCGGATTCCGCTCTATTTCCTATCCACGTCCACTCCCGCGATGCGAAGAACCCCCAGATCGCTGTAAGCAAGGCAGTACCGTGTGGGCGCCCAGGCCACTACTGGGCACGAGCCCGCCGTTTTGAACGTGTATACATGATCTCCGGTCTCGGCATGAGAGATCTCAAGCCCAGATCCTACAGGGAGCACGCAGTTGGTTAGCAAAAGGTACAATAATAAGCCAATCGGAGAGCAATTTACCTTCATCGCTTCCTCCCACGACGTAACTACCGTCGAATGTGAAGCCTAGTGAACATAGGTCAGCTAAGTGTCTTGCAGACCCTCTTCTGGAATGGCGCGCACTGAGACTCTTGACTGGCCCAACCATCCGAGTGATCGTCCTCGGACATATCCAATCTGTCGTGTCCCACAGCGCAATAACGGAGTCTGAGCCTCCCGTAGCTAGATACCGTCCAGTGGGCTGTAGCTCGGCCGTCAGACACGACGACGTATGCCCGTTCAGCTCAAACTCTCTGGATTTACCCCCATAGTCCGTATGCATGACAGGTTCGAAATCCGGATACGACAGGATTCGGATGCGACCTTCCGCTGTAGTCACGAAGATCTTCTTCCCGCTCCAGCAAAATGCGATCTGGTTCGTCTGAGTCGACTGCTGGCGAGAGCTGATGGGCGTAGACTGGGTTGGCGATAGCACATAAATCATGTCGGCCTTGTGATTTCGGTCAGCATTTCCCTTTTGCTCTCAGGTCACATCTGCTGACCTTGTTTCCCACCAAGAGCGTTTCTCCATCTGGCGCCCAAACCAGAGTGAATGCATCCCCGAGGCCTTTGACCTCGTTGAAACACGCCTTCGTCCTCACATCCCAAAACTTGACCACTCCGTCGCTGCTCACACTGCACAGCTCGGCATCCTTGGTTGGGTTGAAGGCAACCTTTTCGATGGAAGCTGTGTGACCCTTGAGCTCCGTAGAAAACTTGATGTGAGGCTTCTCGGGGTTCCCTGAATAGTCAGACTTAGCTCCATGCTCCGGGGGCTTGACACATGAAAGCCAACTCACAGACTCTGAGGACTCTTTCTGATGAACCTGTTGCGACTAGAGTTCCTAAAGGATTCCAGGCGATCGTGCGAAGGCTGCCGTGATTCCGTTAGCTGAGACCTCGCTTGGGCGAGAGCAGGCTGGGGACGCAGAGCGTCCGTCGTGTGCTGACCTGTGAGGATTGGCGCTCCTTGAGTTATTGGGGTCGCTGTATGGCTGGCTCCGAAGGCTTTCAAAGTACTTGGAGAAATTGTCCTTGGACAGGCTCTGCCTGGCTCGTAGATATGGCGCCATGTGGGCAAAGCGAATCGACCAGCGCCGGTCGAAAGAGAATCGAAGTTGAGTGCTCGGATCAAACCTCAAGTTTGGCAGCAAGGGCGGTACGCTCGGCCTGGTGCATTGGAGTGCTAGTGCCTCGTATCTTTGGTAGAGGTCTGTGTGAAACTTGTGCTAGAGCTTTTAGTATAGATGAGATGCCACGGTGGTGGAGCGGTGTTTACCACGGAGCACGATGGATGACGGTTGTCCTAGTGGTGAACTTGGAAACAAAGAGCTAGCTATAGGCAAGATCTGGTACAAGCTTGGGCCGGTGCTAGTCGCACATAGCTGGGCTCCTAAAACGGCCATGACCCCGCTCCTCCCTACCATAACAAGAAGCCAGCGCGTTAATTTTCCCAGCGCGTGCGTGCGTAATTCGCTGTCACCAACGGCAACCAATTGACAATGGGAAACATCAACAACAGCCACAAGTTTAGTCGGTGAGCAAGCAAATCTTCTGTTGTAGAGCTCATGAATTGAAAATGTTCATTCCTGCCCTTTGGCACTCCCGTAATCCGATCATGGTATATGTACAATTTTCTATCACGGCCCGATCCCAAGACCTCAGTCGAGATGCACGAGGGCCGCGTCAAGATCTCAGGCCGAACGATTATGAATCCACTATTAGACCACCAGATTCGAAGCGCAGCTTCGATCATCAGCCCAAGGCTGGTGGCCCGCGGCCATCCATTACTTCCGACCATGCCTGAGAAGGGTCCTCCTGCGATGCCAACTCCAACCTGCCAAACCAAGCCCAAATCTTCCTTCGCCAGTGACTCCGTGCGCCCTGTATGAGACGAAAAGCATGTTCGGAAAATGCAGAGTAACCAGACAAAATAGCAGACGCAGAATGTCCGTTCGTCGAACTGTGTGAATGTGAATCGAGGCAAAGGCGACGTAGTGCTCCACAAGGTGTGATCGCCACTTATTGGCGACTGCGGAAGCTGAATGGTAACCCGAGAGAACGGACTGAGTCGAGCATTGTTGCTGTATTAATGTCGTAAAAAAAAGTGACGGGAGTTCAATCAATCCAACCGCCACCCGTTTGTATCCAGTTCTGTCGAGACTGATGCTCGATGGAAGCGCCCCAGCAACGGACGCGTCAAGGTGTTCATGATATTTGATCAAGGGTCAGCTTGATGTCTGTGATACCAAATACAGAGGCATTCGCCTTAGCCCACTGGCGAGCGAGGAACGAAGCTGCAAATGAGAGTCAGCAACGGGCGAAACTAAGAGAGAGAGATTATGTAACATACCCTTCAAGAACTTCTTGCTAGCATACTTCTTGAAAAAGGCCTCGTGCACGACGGGACGGGCGAGATAGTCAACCATGAGCTTGACGACAGGCTCAACCTCTTCCTCAGTGAAGCCGGCATAGTATGTGAGAGTGGCGTCCTGTATTCCAATTAGTATTCAGGCCACAATAATATCAAGCAAGTTACATACCCATTCACCACGGTCAAGCATAAGACGTGACAGGTACATGGCACCAGCGGCAACGTGGCTGGGCCGGTATGCCATGAATCGGTGGTCAAGAAGGCTGATTTCCATCAGGTACTTGCCGATAGTGCGAGACTGGATGTCATAGTTGTCCGCCTTCGAGACTCGGCGAAGGAAGTTCATCGGGTTGGGGTAGCTAAGGTCGTAGTCGAGGGTGGTCAGGACAAATCGCTCGGCGCTCAGGATTTCGGCCTCCGTAAAGCCGTCGTCGGCAATGCGCTTGAAGTTTTCGACGTGAGGGGACAGGACCTCCTCGTACTTGGAGGCGATGAACATGGCGGTGATGCCAACCAGTTGCAGACGGTCGAGCTGGACGACCTTTTCGGAGAGGAAGCGATCGATGATGTTGACAGCCAGGAAAAGGGTCTCGGGAAGGAGGTGGAATCGGGTGTGAACCTCGATGAGCCAGTCGACGAGAATGCCTCGAGTCTTCCACTCAAGATCATCTTGATGGGACATGTACTGAGGGTTGGGGATGGACTTGACCTCAAGGTCGCGAAGGTATTCGAAAATCTCGTTGGCATACTCGGCAACCATGAGGGGATCATCGATATCCTCGCTGTCGCGGTCCTCGACATCGGAAGGGTAAATGGTGGGGTTGCCATTGGTCGGAGCAACCTTTGCCTCGGCTTCCTCAGGCTTCACAACAGGCTCGGCCTTGGGCTTGGAGTGAACACGATCATCCAATGTGCGTGGCTCCTTGCGAGCAGGCTCGTTCTCGTCGACAATGGCCTGCTCTTTGAGGCCATTGGGGGCCTTTCGCTTCGTCGTGGTACCTAGGGCACCGGACCCCGATTTAGCTCGCTTGTCCTCGGGCTTCTTGTTGGTGTCCTTGGCGGTGAGAGCGGTCTTGGTCGTGGCACGCGATGAGCTCTTCTGAATACCGGTGGGCTGGGCGGCCTTGGAGACCAGTCCCACCTTGCCCTTCTTTCCCTCAACGCCGTCGTTCTTCCCTACGTTGCTGACATCGCCCAATGCGGCGCGTTTTCGCTGAGCAGCGGCAGTTGTGCTGTTGGACGCCGACTTCTTGGTCTGCAGTGCGCCTTTGGAAGGCATCGCGAGCTCGTCGATGTGGAGAGCGGCAGCCTTGGCTCGAGTCATACGCGTAGTTCCACTGTTCTCGTCGTTCTCGTTAGAGACGAGACGTGCACGAGCAGTTCGACCCTGTGAGGTTGTTAGGCCATCTGGATTCAAGCGAAATCCACGTCCCGAGGTCGCGATATAGACAACTTACGGGAGGCATGTTGGAGGTTTAGTGGTGTTGACTAGATTGAATATTACCAGAGGCTGTGCTGGGAAGAGTTAGTCGACGCGTCGAAAAGGAAGTTTGAGGAATCGTGGCAGAGACAACGGAGGAATAAAGAGAAGTAGGCATCCGACCAGCCACCGAGACACTCGAATCGAAATAGGAATTCGGGTACTGACCTCTAGTTCCAAGGATAGAAGAATGGCCGACACAACACCGCGGATGGAATGTTGTGCAGGGAGTGATGGCGTGGAGGACTGACTGGAGTGTTAGAGGGGAGTGTGCCAGCACGGGAGAGGAGTAGCCAAGAAAGCGAAGGAGGATGTGGGAGGTTGAGGACAATGGGAAGTACCAGGCGGAGGCGAGGTGTTTATGTTGAAGAGTATGGTCGTGAGGGCGATGGAAGTGTTTTGAGGAGCGGAGCTGGGAGAGGACGTGGAGTGGGTGGACCAGGCGCGGCTGGGTACGTACCTTTTGGCGTCGCGCGGGCGGCTCGCGAAAGACGGTTGCTACGTCAGGATTCGAGGCGTGCTGTCCCACCCAACTGCAGAGGATTGGACGCTGGCCAAGGGAGACGTGACAGGGCTCCGCTGGACGTGTAGACACGCGAGTTGGATACTGGCGGAAAAAGAGAGAAAAAAGAAGGTCAAAGGCGGCTGGCGAGGACAGACAGACAGGCGGCGTCGGGCGCAGCAGGTGAACAAATGAAGCGGTGGATGGCCGAGAGTTGAATTGAGACTGGAGGAGAACAATGACTGACAACAGGAATGAGTAGACCGAGTTGAAGGAGGATCAACAGAAGAAGGTGAAGGTTGCCAGGTCTTGAACTAAATGTGGTGGAGGGGCGGCTGGGGGATGAGAAGTGGATGTGGATGGGCACAAACGCGAAGAGTCGACCTGATCTGGGAGAGGCCGAGCCGGACGGGAGCGGCGCGAAGGGAAAAGTCGGTACGTACCCCTCAAAAGCTCCACCGTCAACAGTGGCAACCGCGGGGCAACGCTACTTCCATTGGCCCAGCCCTCACTGTTCTGGTTGCGCGAGCAGCACAGGCCATGTGGCTCGTCGCGCTCAGAACGGGGCCACAAGCCACACTGGCTTCTCCACCGAAACGCGCCAGGTCTGTGGCGGTGCGGCCGCGCCGGGCCCAGGACGGCGGGCGGCTGCCGGAAAGGGGTAAACTAAGCTCCGAAGAAATTTCGATGGATGCCACTGTCGGACGACGACAGCATCAACTACGACAATTGGTGAGCGCCGACGACTGTCTGACCCCGCGACTACTGTGAGTGCCGTTGATACCGTTTCAGCGCTGCTCAGAGGGACATTGGCTCTCCTGGGGATATTTTGTCAGCCAATGCCAGCGGGTTGACCACGGAACAAGCTCCATTGTCACCAACAGCTCCATCATACAACGCAAGCGAAAATCGAATTGTTGCCTACACGGCCGTTTTCAATGTCACGGAACTCTTGATTACGACCATCAACAGCTCCTTGATCGAGGAAAGCCGAAATGCTTCAGCCAACGCTCCAGCTGGCCGCGGCCCGCCAGAGCCTGCTGCGTATGGCCCTGAGCCGCTCCATCATCCGAACCTACGCAACCGCAACCTCTAGCTCCAGCACCACTGCCAGCGAGCCGTCAACCGCCTCTTCTGAGGATAACAGCCGCCAGTCGGCTATCATACGGACGTACAAGCCCCGATCACCCGGTGTACGACATTTGAGGCGGCCGATCAACGACCATCTATGGAAGGGACGGCCGTTTCTTCCCTTGACCTTCCCCAAGAAGGGTCAATCCAAGGGTGGACGAAATGTATCTGGTAGAATCACCGTGAGGCATCGTGGTGGTGGTGCGAAGAGGAGGATACGAACGGTAGATTTCATTCGCAACCGCCCGGGACCTCACCTGGTTGAGCGCATCGAGTATGATCCTGGACGAAGTGCGCATATTGCGCTCCTCACCGAGCAAGCCACCGGCCGCAAGACGTACATCGTTGCTTCCGACGGTCTGAGGGCGGGCGACGTTGTCCACAGCTACCGTGCAGGTATTCCCCAAGATCTCCTGGACAGCATGGGCGGTATCATCGATCCTGGTATTCTCGCGGCCAAGACTGCCTTCCGCGGTAACTGTCTGCCAATGCACATGATTCCCGTGGGCACTACAGTGTTTTGCGTGGGCTCGGCTGCCAAGCGGGGTGCTGTCTTCTGCCGCAGTGCTGGAACCTCGGCAGTTGTCGTCAACAAGAACGAGGAGACCAAGGACGATGGTACGAGAGTTATGACGGGCAAGTACGTCGAGGTTCGACTACAGAGTGGTGAGGTTCGCCGTGTCAGCAAGGATGCATGTGCAACCATTGGTGTGGCAAGCAATGTCCACCACCACTACCGACAGCTGGGCAAGGCTGGACGAAGCCGTTGGCTCAACATCCGACCCACCGTCCGTGGTGTGGCTATGAACAAGGGTACGTCATTGGAGATGGTGTTTAAGCTTGAAGATCGGATTGCTAACAATTCATCTAGTCGATCACCCTCACGGTGGTGGACGAGGTAAATCGAAGGGTAACCGTCACCCTGTCAGCCCTTGGGGTACACCGGTAAGATGCTCTGAAACCAAACAGATCGTTCGGTCACTGACACACTGGTACAGACGAAGAGTGGTTACAAGACTCGACGCAAGCACAACATCAACAAGTGGGTTGTGGTTCCCCGGCCGCGCAACAATGGCAAGCGACGCGACAAGTCGGCGTAAGCTCGATAGTAAAGGACCGACCGCTGGAGGACGATAGAGGGGAAGCACATGCGGAGAAGGGGATGTGCGCCAGTGCATTGTACATTATGACGCTGCATTGTACCATATGTGAGATTATAGACGAGGTGAACAGGTGTGGGTTGACAATGGGAGCACGACATGTCTCCATTCTAGGAAATTTGAGCCTGCTGAAGTGTCAATTATGCGACAACCCATTGTCGCCTGTCCTGTTTGATGGGAATGACTGGCGGTTAGGTCTTCATTGGCATCGAATGCGTCGAGGTCGAGTTTCAAAGGCCTGTCTGGCTCTGCTTCGAATGGAGCGGTTGACTGTCCAGCGAATGGGCACGATGCTCGAATCAGGTGTTGCGACGTTGTTCATGCCATGCGCATCCTACCACCGAATCGCAGCGCGTTTGTTCTATATGATTAGTAAGTCTTGGAGAAGGGACCGAGCCCCTGACACAAAGAACTGTCGTCGGAGCGTTTCAGAACAATCAGACACTCGATTGCACACCGCAAGAGACGAGGTGCCAAGGGCTCGGCACCCGGGCAAAACTAAGACAGCGAAGGGTAAAGGCTTGGAGACACTCAACGCCAACCGACAAACACATTGACGCCTCAAGAGGTCGAGAAGAGCCCAGGTCATGAACGATTCTCGGGTTCTCTGTTACAATGCACGTCCGCTAAACTACGACCGAGCCGCGTAAGTCTGCCACAATCGCAACTCGTACATACGACTATGTCCGAATACTGGTAGAGCGGGCAGTCAAATTGGCCTGGCATGGATTTTCCAGGGCTAAATGCTTGGGGGGATGCTCAGCCTCGCAGGGCCGCGTAACGGGGCCCCTGCAACCAATTCCCCCCAGTTGCTCTGCCGCTACAGCGTCCGTAGCAGAACCGGCGATCGGCGACCAAAAGCAGAACGATCAATCTGACGCTGATGAGCTTGGCGCTGGCGTAGCAGAGACAGAGCGGGCATGCATGCTACGGTGGGAAGGGAGGGATGAGGTGAGATGAACTATTCAGTGCCGAGAGATCTGCGCCCTTTTTTCTTTCTTTTTCTTTCCCGTAGTCAGCTGCAATTTTGATATGATACTTTTGCATGCAGATGCAGTAGAAGTAGAATTCTTACCCGTTCATGCCGACTCATAAAGCTTCGAAGAGGCGTTGACGGTTTGACGCAAGGTTCCCGGGCGGATGCCGTGCGGCGTAGTTAGATATCCGGGTGGTGGTGGAGGGCTAGGAATTAAGGTTTTGGGGTGGTCGCGCATCGCATTCGTTGGCGGCCGGGGGGCATCATCGGGAAATCTCGAATTGAGCTTCGTGCTTCGTAACAAGGTCGACATGATCGCGTGCGGAAAAAAGGGCGATCGACGACCGAAAGACGTCATTCTGTCGCAGCGACGATCGCGCACGGCATGGGACCGCATCTCGACGGACGGCAATGCTTTTTGTTGGTCTCCAAAAAAAAAAAACGCGGGGACAGCAATATGCGCGGGATGACTGAAGGTGGTGATCTGCACCAAGAGAGCAATGCAGATGTTGTCCTTCATTAATGCTTGTACCCAGACGGGGAGCCGTGGAATCTCCTGTTTCTCTGTGCCCAGCAACTGGCTCCTTCGTAGCTGAAGTTCCGCTGTCGCCGGGCGCTGAGATTCCCGCTCGGTGCATGGACCTCCATCAGATTTCACCTATTTTAGGGCCCTTGAGCGCTAAAGCAGTGCTGTGCTGTGCTGCGAGGCGCTGGCTGGCAGTGTGCAAAGTGAGGCGTGTGCCGGCTCAGGTGTGTCCCGCCCCGTCGAGTGGAGGCACCTTCAGCCATTGGCGCGCCCTAATAGGGTCGCACCACGCGACCAGTTGCCCAGTGGAGCAGCGCCACCTTTGTCATAACCGTCATCGCTGACCCAAGGGTACGTACTTAGTAGGTACCTAAGAAAACCGCGTGTCCTATATCGAATATACTGGAACGAGCTCCTTCAATGAAGCATTGGATGAGAGAACAAAGTGCACCGTTGGCCTATGTTTCTTCTTCTCCTTCTTCTTTCACTCATGACATAATAATAGCAACAAACTCCTGTATTCGTACCTCCACCTCCACCGTCTCCACTGCCTCATCCCTGCCAAGACCCCATCCCTACCCTTACCTCACACTCACAGCCCCGTTCCACACAGCGCCAGCAAGCGCCGTTGCGGGCAGCTTTTTAGGTACCGTCGGGCCCCCGGCATGGAAACCTTGGACACATTAACCTTTATAGTCTCCACTCGGTTTCGTATCGTAACTGAGATTCATTCTGGTGCAAAAGGGCGCTAATCCCGACGTCAACCAAAAACGCCCCAGGCCAGCCAGGGCAAGATCCTCTCTCCCCCTTCCGACATCACCGAGCTCCGAAGCCATACCATTCCCAGATCCACCCCCCCGGGGCAATCAATGACTTGATTTTCTGTTTAATTTTCCGCTTTATGCTGTTGGTTGGGTACTACTAGCTGGGCTACCGCACTACTACGTACTACCTGCCCTTTGTGTGCAGCAAGTGTTTTTCGAGTTTCGACGACCCGGCACGCGCCCTTATATATCGCCTACCCGCTCTGCTCTCCCGCTCCTAACCCCCTTCCCGCCGTGTCCATGCCTCTATTCCCGCGAGCATACCAAAAAATGGCGGAAAACGGTCTAGGCTTCGCTCCCAGTCGACGGGGTGGCGTCTCCCTCCGCCTCTTGTTCTCTTATGCCTTCGACTGGCTTGCCCTCGTGGCCACTGCCGGAGTCGCTGCCGTGCTAGGCCATATCGACCCTGCGAAACGGCCGTTCTCTCTCGTCGACCCAAACATCTCGTGCGTATATTCTTTGCTCCCCCTCTGCTGTTTCTCTCCTCTCGCAGCTAACCGCCTCTCTCTCCAGCTTCCCCTTCACCGAACATGAGCTCGTCCCGCCCTACCTGCTCATCATCCTCAACGCCGGCGTCCCCATCGTGCTGATCGCCATCGTCTCGCTCGTCTTCGTCCCCGGCCCTACGGTCCCCAAGAACACCCCCAAGATGCTCATCTGGAAGCGCAAGCTCTGGGAGCTCCACGTCGGCTGGCTGGGCCTCGCCCTCGCCCTCGTCTCCGCATGGTTCTTCACCGAGTCCATGAAGAACATCTTCGGCAAGCCCCGTCCCGACCTGCTCGACCGCTGCAAGCCCGACCTCGACAACATCGCCGACTATATCGTTGGCGGCCTCCAGTGGCGCGGCATGACCGGCCAGCTCGTCTCCGCCAAGATCTGCCAGCAGAAGGACCGGAGCATCCTCAACGACGGCTTCCGCAGCTACCCCAGCGGCCACTCGTCCTCCGCCGCAGCCGGCCTCATCTACGCTTCGCTCTTCCTCGCCAGCAAGTTCTCCGTCACCGTCCCCTTCGCCCTCCCTAACGCCTCGTCCGCCGCCCGCGGTCCCGTGAGCTACGCCGCCTTCCCCTCTCGTGCGCGCCCCGACGTCGATCGCTACGAGCCCAGCCGCTCTCCAACCTCCTCGCCCACCACAAAGCTCGACGAAAACACCATCGAGCAGAATGTCAAGCTTCAGTCGCTCCGCCAGCAGGCTGCGTCGCCGCCGATCTACCTGCTGATCCTCACCATCCTGCCCTTCTGCACAGCCGTCTTCGTCGCCTCGTCCCGCTGGTACGACTACCGCCACCACGGCTTCGATATTCTCTTCGGCTTCCTCATGGGCACCCTCACCTCCATCTACGCCTTCCGTTACTACCATCTTCCCATCCGTGTTGGTGCCGGCTGGGCATGGGGTCCCCGCAGCGAGGAGCGCGCATTCTGGGCCGGCGTCGGCCGTCTTGGTTACGCCGGTGACGACGAGGAGACGGCCCCCTTGCCTCGTCATCACGACACAGGCTTGTCCGCCACCACCTCGTACCCGCCCATGACCTCGGGCGTTGTCACGCAAAGGCCTGTTCCGCTACATCACACCCAGGAGAACAGGGAGGTGTCCCCTGAGCGACCTTCGTTTCAGGACGTGGAGCTACAAAGGTTCGACTCGCGGGAAGACTTCGGACACCATGGCGGTCGCGAAAACCGCAATTAGGGATACTGCTTAAGTACTTGTAATTGGTAGAAAATGTTTGTGGGTTTTTATGACATGTTGTTTTCTGCTACTTTAGTCCAGGACATGGACACGGAATGAGCTTTTAGAGGCCGGCAAATTGGGGCGGTGCGGTGCATTAGGATAACTCCGGACAGATAGATCTGTTACATGAAACTCGATACGAACAATGAATGACCAACCGTTTAATCACAAACCAATGTCAAGCAACGTTTCAATTATGGCAAAGGGTACCCACACGTTGGGACGTCCCTGGGCGAGAAACATAATAATTAAAGGCGCTTCCATTTAATAGCTAAAACTTGGAACAATTCATTTCGTATGTAAGTTAGCCCAGCCCCCCCGTCTTCCCAGAAAACGCCAATCCGTAGAACCGACCGAACATTTAGAAGCACGACACGCCGGGGCGATGTGACTGCGGTGTGCAGGGGAGTCGGTATATATCCGTAGACAAGACACGCGCACGCTGTTCCCCATTCCTCCCGAGCCGTCTGGTATCCTCGCATCTGCGTCATCCTTCCCTAGGTAGGTAGCCAAGTTTCCCTCCGCTCCTTAGAGACCCTCTACGACGGCCATGCGGCCATCAATGCCCTCAAACTCGACCTCCTCCTCGTCTTCCTCGTCCTCATCGCCCAGCTCCTCGCGGAAGCCCGTGTCGAGCTCGAGCTTGCGTAGGCGGCGGCGCATATCGTCGCGGTTCGCGTTCTGCCAACGGACGAGGGCAGCGGAGGCGTGAACCTTGAAACCGTAGACGCGGGGGATGTAGCGGTTGGCGCTCTTCGTAGGGATGAGGGCGGGGTAGACCTGGAAGAGGATGTTGTGGAAGGAGGTGCCGAAGTAGGCGCCGTCGATAGCGGCGTGACGCGACGACTTGGGGTTGTAGATGTCCTCGCAGCGGCCGCAGTAGAGCTTGACGGGCTTGAGGTTGGGCACGTCGGATAGGCCCATAGGGAGGAGTGGGTGGGAGTGGCACTGGACACGTGGACACTTGCCAAAGTCGGCTTTCTTGTACTTGTCGAGCTGTTTAGAGGTTAGCATATACCGTGGGCAGGATGAAGAGCGAGAGACATAGAAATAGTGTTAGGAACAAGGGGCGAGCAGCGCATACCATCTTGGTCAAGCCTCGGGTGGTGACGATGTATCGAGCGTGAACCAGGCCGTATAGATGTCTGGCCGACTTCTCAATAGTCTCACGCATCTCATCGTCGCAGTCGAGGTCGAAGACATCGGTGACCAGGTCCAAGGCATATTGGTAGTACTGCACTTCGGTGTTGAGACCCGTGAGGTTGAAGCGGTCGGTTAGGTAGTCCTCGTCAATCTCGCAAAAGTACTCGTTGCCCCTCGACGAGATGAACTGCGCAAGCAAGCACGCGTTAGCCCAGATACTCTGCAACTCGAAAAATCCCTTCCCCTCCACAGACTACGTTGATCGACCGGGTTGAGCCCCGCCTGGACCAGGCTGCAGGCTGCGGCTGGGGGAGGCCACGCCGATGGTGAATGTCGTTATGGGGGACTTTGGGACGGGACCCGCGGCTACTCACCCAGTCTCGCCAATAGCTCGTGTAGTCACTGTCGGACTCGCTGACGTAGTCATCCATCATGGCGGACAGCGGCGGCGAACAGCGGGCAACCCTCGGGGTGGGGTATAAGGGAGCAAGCTGGCAGGGTTGCTCAGGGCCGAGCGACCATGCCCAGCAGCGGCGAACGGGCGGGCGTCGAAGAGGGCGAGAGAGCGGATCTGAAGGTGGTCGTGATTGAGATTTTGAAGGTGTCGTCGGAGTGGCTGGAGGAGGTGCTCTGCGTCTGTGGTGGGGTTGCAAGCCGCCCGAGTCTCTGCGGTGCTGCAAGTATGCGTGGTGCGGGATTAGGATTAGATTTAGGAATGTGGCATTGCTGATAAGGTAACGTGACCACCCTTAGCCCAACCCGATTCGTGACCTCCCTCCCGTCACGCGCTACCGTCTTGTTCGGCATGCAGAAATACACAGTGAATTGACCAATTATCCCTAGAAGCTCTTGAAGAGCCCGAATATGCGAGAGCCCAACTAATTTACATGGAGATACGCATCGACTTGGGCTGTACGCCAGCAGTGAAATAGCCATGCCCCCTATCCTGCAGTTCGCCCTCCCCACCGCTTTACTCCCCGAAATACCCAGCGAATATATGTCTAGGCAAAAGCGCAGTGATAATCCCACCGCACAAACTCAAATTTCCCCAACAAATAACAGCAAGCTCTTAGCCTTGTCTACAGAGCACTTATCGTCGACGCGATACTGCCTGCATCGCTCGCCGATAGTCTATCCGACTCTGTTCCGTCGTCTTCTCCGCTGCCTGTCCGGCTTGACCCATTCACCCCTCGCCCCGAGGGAATCTGCAGGCGGCTGCCAATCCCGTCGAGGCCCGGCTCCTGTCTGAGCACGACCTCGACCATCTTCATGGCTTCTTGCAATGTTTCACCCGTCTCATCCATCGCCGCCAAGAACCGCGCAAGCTCTTTGCACAGCTCCCAGTCGCCTTCCCGCATCGCTTGCGACAGGAGGCGCACCGACTGTTCTGTCGATGATCCCAACTCGTCCAAGGTGTGAAGGACAATGAGGTAACCTCCTGCGGTCTTCAGTGAGCCTCTCTGCAGTGACTCCTCAAAGAGTTCTTGTGCAGGTGGCAGGTACGCAAATAGTGTCTTCCATTGCCGCACCTCGGTTTTCCGTGTGCATTGCAGCACAATATCCAGATACTCCTTAAATGATGAGAGCAAAGACAACACTCGAGGCAACACAGCGTCCTCGGGTTTTGGCGAGGTGTCAACCTCTTCGTCCAGGACTCGATGTAATAATATCTCTAGGCCGTGGGCGAAGTATTCGAGCTCTTGGTATTGCCGAGCTAAGTGGCTCGCTTCGGCGGTCCTGCTCTGCTGCAGATAGAACCGTAGGAGATCCGGAAGCATAAGGTGAGTCTATTGATCATTAGCCAGCGTTCGTGGTCGGCGGAACTCTTGTTGCTTACCCTGATCGCAAAGTGAAAGAACGAGAAGCTCACGTCACGACGTTGCACCAGGTCCGACTCGACTCCTAGCACGATCCCTTTCTCCAAAAGCACCGAGAGCGGATAAAAGTCGACAGGGATAGACACCGGCGCGGGTGGCTCTTTGGAGCTGTCCGCCGAAGCCGCTTCCAGCACGTCGTTGATATTGGGCCAAGCCTTCAGTTCCATGCCATCAAATACCCATAATGAGTCCCGTAACGCAAGTGGGCCATTTCGGGGATTGGCTTCCTCAATTTGGCGACTGACATTGCGCAAAGGCTGGTCTTGCATACTCGCATGATATTCCACGTTCTGTGCGATGATTCGCATGTCATACTTGAGCTGACCCTCGTCGTTTAGCGAGGGGCGTAGCACAACGAGCTTGCCATCAACGAGGAAGATGACTGAGGCCACTGCCACATCCTGAGAAGGATCGCCATCCGTCATCTGATTCTCAGGCAGAATCCAGCTCAGCCCCCGAACTCTCGCCGGAGACCTGACAATGCCATGGAACGCGATCTGGCCTACTTGCACCAACCGGACCGACCCGCCGTAAGGCGTGAAGATAAAGTGGTACAAGAGGTTTTCGTACGTGTAGACGAGAAGAGAATCCTCGCCGGACGTAGTTACTAGTACCACCGGGGCGGGGATCTTTTGCGTGTGGAGGACTTGGGATGAATCCAAGGCGGTCTCCCGCGAGAAGAGACGCAGTTCGTATGACCTGTTGCTCTCAACGGCGGCAACGAGGATGTGCTGATGCCAACACATGCCGCCCCTGACCTGAAACTCGTTCTCCATTGTTTCATTAGCAAAAGTTTTCCACCGCCCACTGTTGACGCTGTAGTGTGCGAGTCCGTGCCGGCCAGCAACAGCAACATATCGCCCATCTGGCGATATGACTGTCTGCCGAATGGGCCATTGGTTCAACAGATAGGCTGCGGGTATTTTTGCCGTGTGCCATAGAAACGGCTCGGCGGATATGCTGGTAAGTCCCGGGACATCGTATCCTCTGTAAACCATGACTCCTGATGGTGTCTGAAGGACCGTCCTGAATATGTTGGCTTCGTTGTAACAACCGGTAACAGCGTTCTTGGCCATTTCCAGCGACCATATCGCTTCATGTTGGCGTCCGATCATGAGAACCTCGGAACCCCCACCGAGCCAAAAAGCGGAGTGCACTCCAGAAAGCCATTCCTCTCCGTTGGCATGCGAGGTGGTCTCCTCGGCGCTGAAGCTGTTACTTCCAAGTTTGCCAAACATACTCCAGGTTGACCATCCCTTCTCAAAGCCTGCAAACAGGCAGTAACCATCCGGTGAGTAGCTCAAAGTCGTGAAAGCACCTGAAAATTGTGCAGACACGGGGATTTTGTGGGTGTGAGAATGGGGGATGTTGCCAGCATAGTCGCGGACAGAATACACTTGCACCGTACCATCGCAACATCCAACGGCGATGAGAGAGAAACGGGCATTAATGACAGCTCTAACAGCACGCTCGTTGCTATTCTTCGGGGTATGGAAGCAATGTCCCTTGAAGAGGCGCTTAGAATCGGGGTCATCAGACTGGCTGTTCTCCGCGCGAGGAGCTTGACGCTGGACCGCGTACACTCGTCCACTACTTGTAATCCAGGTCGATAGATTCATCGGACGGTCGTGCGTCATCTCCAAGATATGTTCCTTCTTCTCCACCCATCCCATTCGGCTGATTATCTCGGTCTTGGTCTGGCTTCCCGTGTTGTCAGGGGTCCAGCGGATGCATTGGACGGCCGCTGGTTTCCGTGTTGCCACCACCAACTCATCGTCGAGAGCGATTGCACTTTCGATTCCAGCATCGACCTTGATAACCATTCGAAACCGCATGCTGACATCACGAATGCCGGATCCTTCGCCGGGGCCCCATAATAGCTGATCGGGGGGTAACCCAGCTTGGCCGCCAATGAGGCTTTGCCTTCGCCGCTGGACGTTGTGGTAGTTGGAGAAGTGTGATTTGTAGGTGCGTGCGTCGGCATCCGTAACAATGGAGTATGTAATAAGGAAACCGAGATCAGTGCGGATGACTAGAATGGCAGAGTCGGGCCTGAGTAGCAGATCGACGTTCTTGCCATACATTTCGAGGGAGGTTTCGGATCGTACGACTACGGCGAGGACGACGGTTGGCTATAACAATTAACACAAAGGCGCCCTCTGAAAGGGGGCGATGAGATCCCACCTTGGTTTGCCAGAGGGTGATGGACGTGGCCGTGATAACACCGAAGAGGTTCCCAGAGCGCGAGACTCGCAACGCCAACACAGGATCTTTCAGCGGCAGTTCGTCCGCATCCGAGTCCCTTGAATTTGACGGAAAGTAGCCTGAGCTATCGTCGTCGTGCTCGACGGACCGGATACCCGGTGTCTTGGGAGTCGCGGGCGTAATGGGCGTTGGCGGGGGGTGAAGGTCGACATCATCGATACCGAGGCCCCGGGGCTGGACGCTCGGAAGGGCGGGTGAGGCTGTCAAGCTGGACTCTAGGGGACTCGACAGGCCATCTTGAGAGACGACAAGCCTACAGGCCGGGGCTCGACTACTGCTGGTTGCGTAGATGCGCGGCGTGCCAATGGGCCAATACATAGCGAGCAGCTTAGCTCCTCAGGTCACCGCGGATGCGCAGCCGTTGAAGGTCGTTGTATCGCAGGAGCGAGGCCTCAAACATGACCATGCGCGCTCGCTCTAGAAGGGTATCTTGGGGCCATTGACTTAAGGCGCTGCTGTCAGTGTTGGAGGAGGGGACGTCGGCGTGTCGGCGTCTCTCTCCGTGTCGCGGGCCAGCTCCCTAAATGCTAGCAGTGCTGTCATCACGGCCGCTAATAGTCATTGGCGGAGATGGAGCTCAGGGATTACATAAAACCCGCTTAGTACCACTAGGATTCACATGCTAATTAATACGAAGTATAACTCCAAGAAAAACTTCAAAACTTCAAGACTTTAATTACCCATCCGTCAAACATAATGCATAAGTAGCTGCGCCATATACCGTGTCATCCCGCCTTGTATCCTGATCCTTGGCCTGCGCCGTGAATCCACCATACTCTCGTTTCTTCTACACCTCACCAAGGCGACCTGGTCCATGTTGGTTCCCTTCTGAAGTCCGCAGTCGTGGCTGCCCCTGGGGGGAAAAGAAGGAAAAAAAAAAGAAAAAAGCACTCCCTCAGATTCCTCTCGTTTACGCAGACGCAGTAGATTACATGAAACTGAACGGCCCAGAAAGTCGTCGCGATCCAACCATCTACGTTGCGATGCGGTCGTCCAGTCAGAAGTGGAGTATCCGCTTCCAGTGATTTCCAGTCTTGGTAAAACTCTCCCCAAAATGTTCCAGGGCATCCGCATAGTCTCCTGAGTGGTCCTACATTTGACAGGCTCTCGAATCACTCCATCCCCTCACAGTATATCGTCCGCTCCAACAAAAGCGTCGTCGTCCATAACGGATGTCTGTTGTATGTTGTATGTTTTGCGGTCGTTGCTGTGTACCGTGTTCCAAGCGACAACCGATGTCATTCCAGCTTGTAAGTAACCTCATACGACGGGTTTGAATATTTGGCCCGAGGTTCTCAAAAGGACTTCCATTTGTGGGCGAGGAGACGATGCCCATGAGAAATTGCCTAACACGTCCTCGGTTGACTTGGGTCGCATTTTTGGCCTAAAATCCAGGGAGTCCAAATCCGGACAGGAGAAACAGAAAAGAAAAAGAAAAAGAAATTTGTCCTGTCATCCATGTCTATGCCGGAAAGCATATCTCATCTTCTTCTTCTTGAGAAGGAAGGTCCTCGGACAATGAGGGTGTCAACATGGGCACTTTGCCCGACATTATTCGATGAAATCAGCTTGGGGCACAGTCGAGGCATCATCCTGAGCTGATAGCAATGATTTCATCTTCATTGATAATTGGTCCAGCCTCATAACCAAGAGTGGATCCGCTTGGTCGCTGGACGAAGAGAGTGACATGGAGTTGTCCGAAGATCCAGAATAGTGTGATGTTGGCCCAACATGCCGGAAAGGTAAGGAGCCGGCGTTTGAGAAGAGTTCGAGGTCCCAAGTTTGCTTCGATCCTAGATCTCCGTTTGGGAACAAATGAACATCTGAAGCAAAGGGGTTTGGTCTTTCGACTGGCAAGGGATCCAGTAGCAGTCCTGTCCTGGGAGGTTGCGGGCATGCCATGGCCATCGCAGAGCCAAGCAAGGCCATAATGACAGAATATAATCGAAGGCATGAGACTATCTCGTCTATGAAAGGGGACTCGATCCCGTGTTTCATGGCATGCATACGACTAAGGACTCCGTGAGCGATAAAGTAAATGGCCAAGATGATGGCAACACCGCCGAAGTTTACTCTAGGTCGCAATCAGCACTCGTTGACACATTCCGTCGCAGGGTGCGTCCATACGCCTTGAGTGCCGGCTTATTCGCGAGGGCCGTGACTGCGCTAGACACAACGAGGAGGACGACGATGCTGTTCATGGTTAGCTCTGCGAACTGTAGGCGGTGACGGCAGACATACACTATCTCCATGGATTGGCCCTGGGATACACTCAAAGCCATCCCAGTACCCCAAAGAACACCTGCTGGCAGGACTTCTGCGCAGTGTAGCACAGCTGACCAACAGAGTCGCCTAAAGTCGTCGGGCATCTTGGTTATTGGTGGGAGAGCGGCGAGTCGAAAACGAAGGTCATGAGGACAGTAAACAAGCGAGGACAAAGGCGAAGGTAAAGGCAATGACGAAGGCGAGGGTGAAGGCGACAAGTCTGCTTGCACACGCAAGTAGGTAGGTAGTAGGCGTGCGTACGAAAACGGGATTTGGAGTTTTATGACAAGAATACCTAGGTTAGCAAGCTGATGCCCGACGGCAGGAGCTGTAGACATGCCCAAGCTTTTATGGCAAGAGGTCATGTCCGCAGCTCAATGGAGCTGGCGCTGACCTGAGAGCTGCTCTGTTGCCTGAGGCCTGGGCGAACTAACTTCATCTTCTCTTGTAACATTCGCTGCTAGCTACCGCCAGTTTTTTTCATCCCAACAACCAGTCGGAAAGGCGAATCCGTCCGACTACTGGCGAGACACTGGCAACTGTCCTCAGGTGGTTGCTGGAGCTAGCCGAGTCGATGAGATATCGTCCAGTGAGAATGCTGTGGGGGGTCAGCATTGTTTGCCTTTGTGTGGGGGGGGGGGTCGATGCGAGCCTCAATGCGACCCAGATGCGACCAACCTGACATCGGGCAAACCACAGCACGACCGGAATGATTGGTTCTAGGCACATGGCCAACAGCCTCACTCTGGATCTGCCTGGCGCGCTCTCACAGCCCAACGTCTAGTCCTTGGGCACCGCTGCATTTCAAGGCGAACAATGCCCCAGGCAGCTAGATTGTGCGCGCGTCACGGATGTTGTCAGATAACTTACGTCCATACAGGTGCTTTACAGCATCATATCTCCCCTCTCCGCCTGCGCCGGAGTAGCGATTGCCGTTTCAGCTGATCGAGTGAAGACACCGGTTTCCAGATGGGCATCAGGGGCCCCTAGGTCACCAGACCGAGCCGCCTCAGAGCCCAACTCACAAGGCAACCCTTCTCTTGATTTCCGACTTAAAACCCATGTTAGTTTCCCTCCGAGTTCTGTGGCGAAAATAAGTAGACTTGAGGCTCAAATCCCCTCGTTAAGGTCGACTAGATCTCAGCGCGACACAGCGCCCTAGAATTCATGTCATCGATCATTGAAAAGACGAACGACACTTCCGAGCGGAACGAAAAAAGGCGCGGCCATCATGCCCTCGTCCAGAAGGCTTTCATGGACATGGTCGAGTTGCTGCCAGCCAGCTCCAGTGCCTGGATCATGACCACATATATGAATCAGCACTGCAAAGCAACTCGCCCACCCGATGCGGTATGTTATATGCGAAGTTGGCTCCGGTCACGGTTGCTCAAGTTTTCACCCTCTGCGCTATTCAACATCAACTTATCCATCCATTCGGTCATTCACTCACCTCCTTCCCAACCGTGATGGTCAAAGTGACACTAACATTGTTATCAAATTGCCAGATAAAGACCAAGGCGTTTTCCGTCGAACCTCTCGTTCACTCATCTCAATGGACGCTCCTCGCGGCTTGCATCTTCTTCGGGTGCTCAGCAGCGTCGTTCCTCCATCGACGCCAGCTACGCGATCCACGCCAACCCTGCATCTTTGCTATCTGCGTTTCGGTCGGTGCGATCGCGGGGGAGTACGCCGGGGCAAGTGCAGGCTACATAATGCTTGTGCACATGTCTTGGGCCGTGTGTGTGGCGATGCTAGCGAGCGCAGTAAGCCTCAGTGTCCACCCGAGTTTGAACATGCGTGAGTGATAGCGATGAAGCTTTCATGGTTCGAACGCATGGGCTGTAGGCCTTAATTGGACTGGCCAGACGCCAAAGCACCCCGATTTCTTTTTATGATGCCGATGCTATTACTTCGGCTGCCTTGGCTTTTTATTTCCTGTCCTTCTTGTCTTGGGAATTGGAGATGGCCGGCGAAGAGCCAATGCGAGGTTAACAGCATTTAGACATTGAGTTGACGGATCTCAACTTAACTATGAAGCCTCACATATATCGAGGTTTTAGGTGACCCAACCACCCATGTTGATGTGCGCCGCGGACACGTCTTTTCTATATATTATTACGCGCTTTCGACTTAGAGTATGACGAAATCACATATCCCACTCATTCCCCATTCCGGGGTGCCATCCGAGCGCTACCGGACCGTGATGTAAGTGGATCGAACTGTTTTGCGGGGGGAACCGCTCGATGTGTCTGGTATTTAGTAATAGCAGTAATCTATTCCCACCTCTTGCGGGCGTTCGCTGCGGGGTTGGTTGTTCAAGACGTGCATAGGGCGTAGGGCGCGTTCGAGATCGGAGTGTTAGTTAGGTCTTAATTATTGGTTACCTCTGGGCTGAACACGAAAACTCGGTGAGTAGAGTAAAAAATGATTGCACCACGAGTAACACAGGCATCTATGGAACACAGGACTGTACGTAATAGTCTAGTTGGTCACCAATTGAGGGATGCACGTTACCTCCTCTAACACAGGGTAGCTTAAGTACCGGCGACAAGGGTACTACCGGTTACGCTCGGGCCGGATCGTGTCTCCGGCACCGGCTTGGTTCTTATCGGCGCCGGGAACTGGGCGCCGAAGAAGCAACTTCCTTCAAAACGACCGTATCTCTACTACCAACCTGCCTACCTACCCTCCGTCCCACCCTGAAAGTTGAGGAACCGGGGTCTATCTGCGTGACTCACGACGAGGCCAAAGGACCCAGAATACCTAGATCGTTAATATATCCTGTCCGTCTCCTGTTAACTGTCGAACCCACCATTTGTTAAGCCATCCTCCGTCCTCACCAATCGTCGCATCCTCGACAATTTGACAACGACAGCATCATGTTGCCAGTTATGAGGGCGGCCAGGCTCCGGCCGGCGGTCTGTCATGGTCGAATGCTTCACACGACATCTCGCCTCTTAGAGAGCACCGAGATATCCCCAGCTGCTAGACCAGCACATTTCGACAAGAGCCAAGGTGTTACAGCTATTGAAGAGATCAAGGCGAGACGGGCTAAAGCAGGAAAGCTCGTGGCTGGAGTTGCCGCTGCGTCAGACAGTGATATGTTCAAGGGATCGGTGAGTTGTGACAATAGAGTTTCACGAGACTATTCGCCCGGCTTACGCGCAGACTTTCAAGACCGCCGGCAAGCCTAATGCGAAGCAATGGGACAGTATGTTTTGAAATCTAGTTCAGATGGCCCACCGACTAATACGGGGTGCCAGGCCATTTGAGCTACGAAAGCAGAGTGCGAGAGCCATGCACTCTGAAACAAGCTGCACGGCATATGAAGAAGCCTGGGCTCATTTCACTTGGCGGCGGCCTCCCTTCGAGCGAGGTGTTTCCCTTCGCCGAACTCGAGTTCAAGGTACCCGTGTCGCCAAACTTCTCCGAGAAGGAGACGGCAGAGTCAGGCCAGACTGTCAAGATTGGCAAGTATGATGTCCGCGACCGCGACGGCATCTACGACTTGTCTATTGCCCTCAACTATGGCCAAGCTACTGGCTCTCCCCAGATGATACGGTATCTGACCGAGCATACCGAGATCGTCTACAAGCCTCCGTACGCGGACTGGCAGGTCTGCCAAACCATTGGCAGTACCGGCGCCCTGGAAGAGGCGTTGCGCATGTTTTGCGACAAGGATCGCGGCGACTCCGTCCTGACCGAGGCCTTTAGCTTCTCCACGGCCCTGGAGACGGTCACACCCTTGGGCGTTAAGACTTTCGGAGTCGAAATTGACGACCAAGGCCTGATTCCGGAGGCAATGGACGAGCTCTTGACCAACTGGGACGCCGACGCTCGTGGCGCTCGGAAACCCCATCTCCTGTATACAGTGCCATCGGGACAGAACCCAACAGGAGCAACGCAGGGTACGGAGCGACGAAAAGCCCTTTACCGGGTGGCCCAGGAGCACGACCTCTACATCATTGAGGATGAGCCGTACTACTTTCTCCAGATGCAGCCCTACACCGGGCGCAACCAGCCAGACGCACCGGCGCCTAAGACGGTCGACGACTTTGTGGATTCCCTGATTCCGTCGTATCTGAGCCTGGACGTCGACGGGCGTGTCATGCGCATGGACTCTTTCTCAAAGGTACTCGTACCAGGCTCCCGCTTAGGATGGATCACCGCGTCCGCGCAGATTGTCGAGCGCTACGTCCGCCACGCCGAGGTCGCCAGCCAAGGACCCAGCGGCTTCTCCCAGCTTATCCTGTACAAGCTCCTCGACGAGACATGGGGCCACGAAGGTTATTTGCGTTGGCTCATGAACCTGCGTCTCGAGTATACTAAGAAGCGCGATGCTCTGTTGTCAGCATGCGAGGACCACCTGCCTCGCAACCTTGTGACATGGGAACCCCCTGCAGCGGGGATGTTTGTAAGTTTTGTCGCTATATCTGGACTCTGTGAAGCTTTTTGAGAAGACCTGGCTTGGCTGACACCCCTCGTGTAGATGTGGCTTCATGTTGACCACACTCAGCACCCGCACGCCGCGGAACGCAGTATCGTGGACATTGAAAAGGAGATATTCGACTCGTGTATTGAAAGCGGCGTGTTAGTTGCCCGAGGCTCTTGGTTCCTCACGGAGAAGGACAAGCCGCCCCCGGGATTGTTCTTCCGTGCAACATACGCCTCTGCAACGCCCGAGAACATGAATGAAGCTATTAAGCGGTTCGGAAACGCAGTGAGAGAAAGCTTTGGGAGGAAATAGCATCATCAGTCTATTGAGGAAAAAGGAACTTTTGACAGCAAACATCATTATATCGGGTTACTTCTTGATATGCATTGCGAATAGGAGCGGGTATGAGGGAACTAACTAGTACAAGGCATATGAGCATCAGACAGGAAGCAGAAGATATGGGACCTATCACACTAGTAATTGGGAACTATATGGAAGCTCATGCACATAATTGCGGACACACTGCATATATTCGACAGAGAAATCACGCCTGGGCCTCCCAGAAGGCCACCCGCACTCCCTGACCTGGCGACAACACGATATCCGCCTTGAGTAAAGGATTTCCGCCGTCAACGTCATGCATGTAGCTCACCACCTTCTCGTACCGCTGGAACATGCGACACAGCACGTAGCTCATCTCTGTCAGCGCGAACTGCTGCCCGATGCAGATCCGGGGGCCCGCGTTGAACGGGATGTACTCGTGCGGCTTCGGATGCCAGTGCTCCCATCGCTCCGGGCTGAAGATGTCCGGGTCCGCGAACTTGTCTGATACTGGCGGATACAGGTCTGCGCGGCGCTGCATCACGAGCGTTGAGTATGCGACGGGCGTGTCCTTAAGGACCGGCAGAGGCTCCGAGCCGTCTGGGCCGCCGCCGCGTGGCAGCGTCGTGTCCTTGAGGGCGAGGCGGACGTTGAAGGGCACTGCCGGGTACAGACGCAGCGCTTCGTTGAGGATCGCCTTGAGATACGGCATGTTCTTGAGGTCCTCGTACGTCGGGGTGCGCGTAAGCCCTACAGTTTGGAGGAGCTCGGCTCGCAACTTGGCGACGACTTGCGGGTGACGACTGAGCTCGTACAGAGCCCAAGAAAGCGTGCAGGCTGTGGTATCGCGGCCGGCGATGAGGATGCTCATGATCTGGTCGCGCAGCACTGTGCGGTCCCTCGTGAAGCCGGCGAGCGCGTGCAGAAACGTGTAGCTGTGGTCGTCCTTGGATTTGAGGGCGAGCTCCTCGGGGCTCATGCGCAGGGCGCGCTCGATGTAGAAGTTGATAAAGTGGTGTACCACCTTGAGGTTGCGCCGGAAGGTAAACTTGGGGTACAGGGGCCGCGCCTTGGATGTCCGGGCGATGATGTTTTGGATGCGTTGGACTTCGTTGAATGCCTTTGCGAACTCCTGGACCGGGTTCCTGTTGTATACTGAGTATGGATGAGCCGAAAAGGGGGAGTAGGAAACTCACGTCAGAGACTTGACGTCGGATCCAAGGAGGAACTCGGTTGCCACGTCGAGTGTATATCGGAACAACAAGCCGCTGATATCTACCACCTTACCATTGACCCTCCCCATATCAACCTCCTGGTTCTCGCCCTCCAGTGGACCGCCATTCGCAACGGCGCGGAACATGGTCTCCATGTGCGACTCGAAGCAGTGCAAGTCGCTGACGCGATCGCGGGTGAACTGAGGCCGGATGAGCTGACGGCTGGCGTGCCACTGGTGTCCGTCGGTGGTGAAGATGCTGTCGCCGAGGAAGTCCTTCCACTCGGCGTGGAAGGGCTCGCCCTTACCGTAGTCGCCGAACTGCGTGGCCAGGATGGCCTTGAGATTCGCTGGGTCGGCCGTGAAGACGACGCGCATGTTGAGCATCCGCACCTCGGACGTCCAGGCGCCGACGGGGCGGAAGAGGTGGCTGCGCCAGAATTCGAGGTTCTGATGTCTTACCGTGGCCAAGATGGTCTTGTAGAGGTGGTCGAGGCCTAATTGGGGAGCGAGTGAGCCCTCGTGGTGTTTTGGCAGCCCGGGTTTTCGCTGAGGGGGGGCTTACCGAGGGGAAGATAGGTCTTCAGGGAGGGGCCATAGTTTCCAAGGCGTTTGATGCGTATGTGCTCGTCAACGCGGGAGGCGACGTGCCATATGAAGTAGACGGTGATGAGGATGGCGAATATGGCGTTTAGGGAGACGTGCTCCAGGATGGCTTCGACGATACCCATTGTAGGCGGCTAATGAACGCGGGAGAAAGAATGGCAATGGTCGGAGAAATATAAAGAGAGGGAATTAATCAAAACTTTGACGGTGATCAAGTAAGTTATGATGCAAAAGTTTGTGGTTGTCTTATCGATTCGAGAGTCTAACGCCGAGGTGTTGTATATAGGTACAGTACTGTACCAAAACGTCGACCAAGGGGACAAGGTGCGACTGTCACAAAACAAGTGAATACAAGGTACAGGCAGGATCCTCAATGATATATAAATCCCCCTGATATTCCCGCACCTTCGGAAACAAGCTGAATCCCGACACGGCGATGCATGATCACGACCTCCCTACTAACGCAGTATTTCCTAATACCAACCCCTCCTCGGACGAACCAACAGCCTGTTCGAGGCACCGCAAACACCGTTACGTCGGCAATAGAAAGAGGTCGGGAAACGTCACTTTCAGATGTCGTCGCGTTGGGTGTTGACGGTTGCCGAGGCGCAAGGGGGGTAATAAGTGGCCAACAGGACAGGGATGCGGGAGGGTGTGGAGGATAGTTTCGAGGATTGACGGCGGGGTAATGTGTCTTTGCCGTCATGTGTTGAAGGCATCCTGTGGGGTAGTACTGCGTTATGCGGTGGTGTAATCGGGCGGTTTGTGTTCCCTGAAGTTAGAAATCTGACAGGATATGCTCGAGAGCCGCGTCTTAGTCCACCGGGTCAGCAGCATGGACTCAACGCTGGCAGAGTAAGCAAACAAGCAACGTAGGTTTGAATAAAGCGTACCATATACACCTGGGAATCAAGTGACGCGAACAGGAAACAGGCCGGGTCTGGGGTCGACGATCAGGATCCCTAAAGCGGCAAGGCTGGAGAACACCCATACACCCGTGATTCCCACCGTCCCTTTACGGATAGTTATACTATGCTTTGTGGGGGAAATACTTATAGTTTCCATGGCCCGTCATCAGACCACGTCCGTGTACGAACACCAATCGAATCAGCCCCCGGGCTTCCCCGGATTTCGAAGACGCGGCATCTGCTACTAGTTGCGACCACCAACTTCTTTTTCTCCCCACCCACCACCTCGGCCGTCACATGCGCGGTCTTTTCACTCAGCGTTCCCGGAGTCCGCGGCGCCCCAGATGATCGTCGATGCGCGAGATGGCCCTTCTTGTACGGGCTTAGTGCAAGACATCGCAATGCTCGTAACGGCTTCGGACGGTATGCGGCCGGCTCCACGGCTCAACTCGAGGCTCCGTCCGAGGCCGCGCTAGCCCGTACTCCGCATGTCGGAGCCGATGCCTCCCCGGGACCCGCTCGCCCCGGTCCTTGAACCGTCTACATTATGCTTTTAACTCACTCTCCAAGGTATAACATTTAACTTAGTTATTAGGCCTGCAGTTTCAATGATACAAGCAGTAAACTGGGCAATATTCATTCAATTGTCATGAGACCAGACTCCATGAGAATGCTAGGTATGTACTGAAGAAGAGAAATCAACAGATGGCGGGAACCTGCGCGATGCTCACGACAGAATCTGGGCACACTCCTCCGCGTCGCCCTGGGTGCAGAAAATCATCTGCACCGGTGAAGCGCGCACGCCTCGCGCCACCATACGCTCACGCATCTCCGCCAGCCGCGGCGCCGCATCGTACTGCGACCGGTTCTGGCCGGCCGCGTCCTGGCGTCCGGACCAGAGTACCTCTCCGGCGGCGCTGGCCCGTGGCCACACCAGGGTGTCGAAGTTGACGGCGTCTATGGTCTCGGACCAGACGGCCACCTCGCCGCCGAGGACCCGCTTCGCAGCCTCCTTGGACAGCCCGGCGACCGGGTCGTGCGAGTAGACGAGTCGCCAGTTCTTGGAGGGGCTGCACCAGTCGTTGAAGGGGTAGAAGGTTTGGAAGGCTTCTCCGTTGTCAAAGTTGAGCCACTGGCCACGTCCACAGTCGAGGTACTTGTTACGATCCTTAGTTAGTGGGGGACGTTTACGCAAAGTTATCAGGGAGTCAACTCACCCAGAAGTTGTAGTTGCTATCGATGACCTTGTGGCCAGCCTCAGCCAGGTCCTTGACGGCGGTCCCGCCCAGCCACGACTGAACGACGACATCGTCCCCGAGAGTCATGTTCCAATCAGTAATCATCTCCTCCCATACAAACGGGGTCAAGCCGGCGTCCCGGACCTTGCCGTGGGTGTAATCAAGGAACGTCTGCAAGAGCGGGGCGAGAACCTCGGTGTCGTTGGACCGGACATCGGGATCCAACATCGAGTCGTTCTTGTTGAGCTCGTCGCCGCCGGTGTGGAAGTAGGCCGTGTAGGGGGCGATGCGGGGCAACAGGTCCTCGAACAGCTTGTCGAGGAAATCATACACATCGGTGCTGTTCATACGGAACGCGCCGCAGGGAGGCTCGGCACACCACCACTGGTAGGGCTTCTCGTTGTACGCGACAATGAGGTCCTTGTACGCCAACTCGACGACACCGATGTGGCCGGGCATGTCAATCTCCATGACGACCTCGACTCCGCGGTGGACGCCGTGCTCGTGGATTTTCTGGAGATCTTCGGGAGAGTACGAAAGGCCCTTGCGATAGGCGCCCTTCTCGGCCAGCTTAGGCAGAGCAGGGATCTCAAGGGGCCAAGACTGGGAGTCAGTAATGTGGAGGTGCAGGCGGTTCAGCTTGTTCCAGGCCATGGCATCAATCGCGTGCAAGATGTCGTCGACCTCGAACCACGAGCGAGCAACATCGAGCAAGACGCCGCGGTGAGGATACTGGGGCTTGTCCTCGATGGACACGGGCGCGTGGGGGGTGTACCAAAAGGTGCCAGAGCTGTGAGCGAAGAAAAGCTGGAGGAAGGACTCGAGGGCGTAGAGGCAGCCGATGGATGACTTGGCCTTGATGACGGCCTTGCCATCCTCGGAGAGGGTGAGTGAGTATGACTCGTCTAGTTCTCCAGCGAGGGGCTTAAAGACGGTTTCATCGTCCTTCTCGGTCTGGGTGATCTGGATCGACTTGACCCACGTCTTGGCGGCGTGGACATCGGGCTCGAAATCCGAGTTGCGCTCACGAAGCTTCCACGGAACAAAGTTGTCCTGGAAGATGGCTTCAAAGGCACGCGACACGCCGGCCTGGACGATTTCCTTGCTGCTAAAGTCGGATCCGGTGCTGGGGGAGTAGCCGGCGGTATAGGATATCTGTTTATAGAGCAAGGTCTCAGCATCGGGCATCACACCATCTCCGTCATCACGGCTATTAGCGGCACCAGGGAGGGTCCAGCGTACACGTTCTCCATTGTAGGTAATATCGAGGGTCTGGTCGATGAAGAGGACCTTTTCTCCGGTGGAGAGCTTCTGGGGGACGGGCCACAGGGCGTTGACGGGGCCGAGGGCGAGGGCGGCCACGGCGAGGAGAGGTTTGGACCACATGGCAGGGGGGTTTTGATAAGAGACAGACCCTAATGAGAGGGAAGGGAAAGTATGAAGTAATTGAGGAGAGAGAAGTGGTGACCTATTATAGAGGGATCCAGATCCAATCCAAGACGCCTAAAGTAGATCCAAACCAAGGTGGCGGAGGCGGCACGGGGCGACGAGTTAAATAAGGCCCGGGACTTATTGGGAGCTACCTCCAGTACCTCGTCCTCGTATGGATGCCGTCAGATTTATTGGACGGGATCCCATGCAAGGGCCCAAGCCACGGGATTCGGAGGATGCAAAGCTTTACAGGAGGTAGGTTGGGATCTGCAGAGGGACTACGGATAGATCCCAGCTGTGCGCACGGTGTCTGTTTCTTTGCTTGTTGCCAGGGTAGCCTTGGGCCGTTGACGTTGAGTGATGGATGAATTGATACTGGGATGTGACTGTGTGATTGTGTGACGTGGAAGCGATGCTGGTGTGAATGAAAGAGATGCGATGCGATGCGATGTTGATGCGATGTTGGGCTGAGAGACACACTGGGGAAGACGACGTAGGACAAGGACGGCTGGGCGAGTCGCGCAGCAACGTTACGTTACACGTCTAGTCCAGTGCAGGCGGCGGTTGGTTGCCTTCCGTTAGATCTGCACTGTGTTTCTGGCTGGTTGTAAGAAGATCAAGAAAAGAGACACACTTGGTTATCTTGTGAATGCAACCGTCTCTTTTTTTCTTTCTTTTTCCTGCTCCCTGGTTTGTTGCCTCGACGTTGAAGCTTCCCAGTTGCTCAGCTACTGGCTTGGCTGCCCCATGTTCACTGGTGGGCGGGCAGAAGGGCCTTTTGCCTTTCGTAGGGCTTGCCGGGCTTGCAGGTGAATCAACAACACAGGACGAATCCGACAGGCCGACGAGCTCACTGGTGGCTTGAGAGTCTCAGCCCAGTGCTATAATTGTGACTGACGGGCGGCCGGGTGGAGGCTGGGCTACGCACTGTAACTAAATTACGAATAGTGAGAGAGGTGGTAAGGCGGCGGCTTGCAGGATACATGACGGGACGGAGCAGGCTACTGTCCCGAATTCATTGCTTTGTACTATGCACCATTCCCTACACGGACGTCCTTATTATTCGCAGTTGTTGGTATTCGTGCGGAGAGGCAATCCCAATTGCTGACGCAGGGGTCTGCTCGTGCCCGTCATGGTGACCTGTTGATGCAGCCCGTCAGCAGCCCAACACCGCAGCAACTCGGCAGCCTGCCCAGCAACCCCATACAGTAGTTGAGTAAAACCATATTTCAAGCTATTTGCAGGCGTCTTCTGCCCGATGATTGTTTTCTTCCCTGGGGGTTTGTCACCGGTTTCTCATAGTAGAGTTGGCTTTGGTTGACCGTTGCTATGGTGGCCTGCATCACTGACCAACGAAACCATGGCCCTCGCTTCGTTCCTACACGCACCATCCTCCATCCTGCATCGTACAGCATCACGCATACTGCACCATAACCCCGTTCGGGCATCTCATCAGGGACGTCACCAGACGGAACCGCAATTACATGCAGGGAGCAAAGCACTCACCCGCGTACGGCTTTGGCGAACCAACCATGCGTGTCTCTACATATTGTCGTGCAAGTCGGTCCCGCTGCCGATGAACCCGTTTCGGAGGGCTAAGAGGCAGGCCAGCCACCCCCAGTCGCTTCCTCCGAAAAAGAGAGATCGGTCATCCATCGGCTCGTTTGTTTGGTTGGCAGCGAACAGTTCCGATGACTTGCTGGTACCGCAGTAATACAGGGCGTAGCGCCAATGCACTAGTGGGCTCCAGATAGATGAGCAGCCAGCCCGAGTCGCAGATACATTCAAGTTTAAACTTTCCCTCAAGACAAGAACCAGTGAAAGTAATAATCAACTCAAGTTAGGTCTCTGGAAACGGGCACGGCCGCCGAAAATATAAGAGGCATGGAGATGTCCCCGCCTCTGGGCCCGTTGGAGTTTGCGGGGGAATCGAGGCGGCTTGCTCCATGTGGCGACAAAGGAACTACGAGTACCTACATTGCTTCTTCGGTACAAAGGGAACCGCCGAAATGCGCCGGGCTAAGTGCTGTACTCTAGTATGCAAGTAGTTATGGCCGCTTCGCTCGAAGTCGAGAGTCGACGGCACCAAGTCTGCGGCTTTGTCAAGTGCGTCTAGTCGTGCTTAGTGTCGTTTGTTCGTGAGTCGCTTGGAACTCTTTGAGCCGCTTCGCACTGTTTATGTTATGAATAGCTGACGGGGCGTTTGATCCGTCCCTTCGTTTCTTCACCAGTGCTGAGCTGATCCAGCCGACCGCCTACAGTGTGCATGTGATGTTAGTTGGAAAAACAGGCTTGGTGGCGGTGTTCTGCCGTTTTTTTTCGTCGAGTCGCTGGACGGCTGACTAATGTCCCACTGTTCCCTCAAGAAGACACAGGACAGGATTTGCCTGTCACCGAGAATCTTCTGGCTCCTTTGGGCGGTCGCATACTTCGTACATGGACCCCTTTTAGTCTGAACATAGGACCCAAGGGCTCAAAGGAACCGACAGAACAACAGACTACACAAACGACCGTTCTTATCTGAGGATGAACAATCACGCCCCGGCCGCGAATCACAGTGGCCGTTGTAGCGGTGGAGGTGTTAAAACAGCTAAAACAGCAAGTCGCGGTTGAACGAAAGGCACCCATCACGTGACCCTGGCGACCCATTCTTCTCGACTACTCCGTGACGCAGGCAGAGCTTTACCAACTCACCTCAACCACCATAAAAGCTTGCTCCATTACCGCCCTCCTGTGAAACGACCCGCCATCTCACAATCCACGGAACTGCGCGAATCTATACACACAATCCTCGCGACACTGCGATCGACTTTATTTACACGCGACGCGAATTGCTCCGGCCCATAGACGCGTCTCTGAAAGCCTGTGTCGACGAGGCTCGCGGCGATACGATCCGCCACTCCAAGTCCGCGTCCCTTTCGCAAACCTTCTTTCACCTTCAAAATGCCCGTCGAAATTAGCCTCAACACGCCCCTGGCGGAAGCGCTCACCGTTGCTATCCAGCCAAAGCTCGTCGAAGTAGGATGGGGAACTGGCGGTGCCGATGACTCTGCCCTGGCCGAGTACATCATCCTCATGCTCGTCAACGGCAAGACACAAGATCAAATTGCTACAGAGATCTCAGGCGAACTTCTAGGCCTTGGACCCGATGACACGACCGCCCACGAGTTCTCAGCATGGCTGTTTCAACAGATCGAGACTCTCAACACACAATTCAATGGCGGCAATGATTCAGCAGCCGCAGCGCCTCAACACGACGCGATGGCTGGTGACATGGATACAGATATGTCTGCTGCAGAAGCAGCAGAACTGAATGCGTATGTCTCGTCATCTCCCGATATACTTGTGGACCCACGACTAACCTTTGCAAACAGGCCTACTGGCCCGCGCTCAATGCGCAATAGCAACCCCCGAGGTGGCCGAGATAAGCGCATGTTCGGCCAAATGAACAAGGCCATGGACCGCTCCAGCGAAGGCGCCCTTCATCGAGTTCGAGGCCAGACCGGAAGCGAGCGCATCAACACCCATGGGCGCACACCACCTACCGGACCCCGAGGCCGTGGTGGAATCGCTCGAAACAACAACCGTACCGCCAATATTCAGGCTGGCTTGGCCGGCATGGCTGCAGGTGGCCCCCAGGCGCAACAACAATGGATGATGCATGGTGGCCAACCTAACCAGATGGAGCTCGTTGCCATGCTAGAACAACAAAACCAGATGATGTACCAACTATCACAACAGCTCATGTCTGGCACTGGCAATGGCCACCCCAACGGCGGCCACCAGGCCGGTTTTGGGCAGCAGCGCCGAGGCGAAGGAAAGTCGCTCTTTGACCGGGTCCAGGACCCCAACCGGAGCAACTTCCGCAGAGGCCAGAACCAGAACCAGAACAACAGGCAAGACGCCAACAAGCCCGCAAGCGATGCAGAGGGCGGCGAAGATGTCGACATGTCTGGAGAAAAGCGCGAAAACAACCTCGACGACACGGTCTGCAAATACAACCTGAGCTGCACCAACAAGGACTGCAAGTTCGCTCACCAGTCGCCGGCAGCGCCCCCGGGTGCCACCATCGACCCCAACGACATCTGCAGCTTTGGCGCTGCGTGCAAGAACCGCAAATGTGTCGGTCGACACCCATCGCCAGGCGCCCGGATTGCCCACCAGAGCGTGCAAGACTGCAAGTTCTTCCCCAACTGCCAGAACCCCCGATGCCCCTTCAAGCACCCGTCGATGCCCTTGTGCCGAAATGGCGCGGACTGCACTACAACCAACTGCAAGTTCACCCACGTCAGCACCAAGTGCAAATTCAACCCGTGCCTCAACCCCAACTGTGCTTTCGCCCACGAAGCGGGCCAGCAGGGAGGGTTCAAGGATAAGGTCTGGACAGCGGAAGGAGGCGAGGAACACGTCAGTGAGAGGAAGTTTGTGGACGAACAAGCGGGCGAGGAGCTTATCAAGCCGGAGGAGGAGGGAATCAAGCAGGAGCATGCTGTACAGGACACCGAGGTTATTGTCTAGGGGAGGGGACGAAACAATCGAGGAGAGCTAGGGGAGACGAAAAGGAATATGTGGGTTCCAGAACAGGGCTGCGCAAGGCAAGGCAGGGTTGAGTCTGGTCAAGACGGGGAGCCTGTATTCGTGACGATGGACATGTACTTTTATGGTGGATTTCTAATGTCCTTGGCCCGGGAGGCAGAGCATGAACGGGCGTTTGGAGTGGGGGGGGACTCGATTGAGACTTGCTTTTGAGTTGAGGCAAGACGGCCAACTGTCTTGCTTTCTTTAACCATGTTTACATATAGAGGTCGAAGACACAAGAAGCGGCCAGCAACTCGTGTATCCTCACATGACGGGTTGCACGATGGGGAAAGAATGCAAGACTGGGGTATGTCGCCCTCCCCACCAAGAAGCAAAAGTACACAAGTTCCACTGGGAAGTGCATGTTTATGAAGTAATGTAGCAATGCTGGCCAACAAGTGTCTAGATTTCGTATCGACTCTTTCAGGTCCTTGATGATATAGAACAAACATGATTGAGCCCATATTTCAATCAACCCATTGAAAGGAAACCCCTGCTAAACCACTACATTAGCAACAGTTTGCAAATGACCTTGTGCAATAACTGACCTGTGTCGTACCTGGGTGACGGCAACAAATCCATCGCATCAACCATCGCATCAACCATCGCATCAACCATCGCATCAACCATCGCATCAACCATCGCAAGCTCAAACACAGATGCCCGATATGCACGCGAAGTCGCCGTCACAATCGGCGACTGCGTCACAAGGCGCACTACAAGTCAGCTCCCCTGGGAAACAGGTGAAGCCCTCCTCGCACTGCCCAGGAGTGCGGGCGGTTGGACCTGCGGCTTCAGAGGTGGTGGTGGTGGTGGTGGTGGTGGTTGTGGACGAGACCTCGGAAGTCGTCGTGTCTGAGGGTTTGCAGAGGCCGGCGTTGGCTGTTGAGACTAACCAGTATTAAGCCCAGCTGAAATGCTGACCCATGTCAAGCAAGCCTCGTCAATAATCTATCCATAATTACAGTTAGTCGTACCGACCCCCTGACGATTGTCCATGGACTATTTGGCCTTATTTCCTTGCTCTGCGGTTAGTTGCTTGGCGTGGCTGGCGGGAGGCTTCAAAAAGGCAAGGCTCAACTTATACGACAAGTTGGCTTCTTAGGTAGAGTAGCTAAGGTTGGTACCATTATGCCATGTAAACAATGCCGCCAATGGAAAAGTTGAGGCTTTGAGTCAACTGCTTGCTGATTGCTGATTGACCTATCTATTTATACAATCTACACCTCTTTAAAAACATGTCAATAAAAGTGTCAGGGTCATCGTTCGGTGCGATGTCATCGCGCACGGATACACCCAATGCCGGCTCGTGCCACCTACCGTCGCTAGAAGGCGGGACACGGCCGAAAGCAGCCCACCTCGAACCCTCAAAACCGTCGACCATTTTCCCCCTCCCGCAACTCGACCATGCGCCATTGATCCGCCGACATGGCCCGAAGGCACACGCAATCCGCCGCCGTAGCTCTGCTGAGCTCGGCCGCGCCCTCTTGCACGCGCCAGGTCGTCTCCCGCCGCCTCAATTGCTATCCCGCGCGCCGCAGCCGCAGCCTCAATACCAACGCCGTCATCACCACCACCTCGACCAGGCCCCTCCTCCCTCTCGCCGACCGGACCTGTCGCGGCCGACGGTCCTACGCCTCGAGCCCTCCGGCCAAGGCCAACATCGCCGTCCTCGGCGGCGGCTTGACCGGCCTCACCACCGCCTACTACCTCGCCAAGAAGCTCCCGCCCACGTCCAAGATCACCATCTACGAGGCCAGCGACCGTCTGGGTGGATGGATCCGGACCGAACGACATCCCGTTGATATCGGTGGTAAGAAGGGCTCGGTTCTGTTTGAGCGCGGGCCGCGGTCGTTGACGTCGCTGCACGGCAACACATGGCGTTACGATGACCTCGTGCTGTATGATCTGGTGCGGATGGCCCTCTCGAGTCTTTCCCTCTCGAGTCCTCCCGTTCTGCTCCTCACTGACATGCCCCGGAACCCCTGCCTAGGCCCTAGATCTCGGCCTCGACCTGAGATCTCCCCCGAGCAGGCCGCGCTACATCTACTACCCCGACCACCTGGTGCCGCTCCCGCCCCATATCAACATCTTCGACGCCTTAAAGGAGGACGTCTACCTGGAGAACATCAAAGCCGCCATCACTCTGCTGTGGAAGTCTACGCTGGGCTTCAAGGAGAAGGTCGACTACTCTAAGAGCGACCCGTCCATCTCCGAGTGGATATATCAAGTGAGCAACAGCATCAATGGCCCCGCCACCCTGGTCTCGGCCATGATCCACGGCATCTACGGCGGCGACATCGACAAGCTCAGTGCCAAGAGCGTCTTGGACCGCATATACTTTGGGTGGTATCTGCCCAGCCCTGGCTACCAGAGCCGTCCCATGCCGCCGGCTGAGGGCGCTCTCATCAACACCCTTGGCCAAGACAAGCAGATCCAGAACATGGCCGTGAAGCCCAAGAGCGCCCTGCTCGATTTCGGTGCCGCGGGCATGCAGTCGTTGCCCGACGCCCTGGCAGCCGCGCTCAGGGAACAGCCCAACGTCACCATCAAGCTCAACGCACCCATCGAGTCGGTCAAGTACGACGTGGCCGGAGACAAGGTGAAGGTAAGGATGTCCCCATGCCAAAACAGCATCAACAAGGCTGAGAGGGCACCTTGCTAAACGAATCGCCCCCCTTTGTAGATCAGCGGCCCTAAGGGCGAGGACAGTCTTCCCACCATGTACGACAAGGCCATCTCGACCCTCTCTGCCGAGCACCTCGCCCAGACCACTCAAGAACTGCCCGCCCTCGCCAAATCGCACTCGGTCGACATCATGACCGTCAACCTGTGGTTCCCCGAGGAGGACCTCAAGCCCCCGGGCTTCGGCTACCTCATCCCGCGCACCGTCCCCGACGAGCAGAACCCGGAGAGGGCCCTCGGCGTCTTCTTCGACTCGGACGTCCAGGAGCGCGGCCCCGACGAGCCCGCCGGCACCAAGCTCTTCGTCCTCATGGGCGGCCACTACTACGAACGGCCCGACGCCGCGCCGCCCTCCGAGGCCGACGCCGTCCTCCAGGCCCGCGCCCTGCTGGAGCGCCACCTCGGCATCCGCCGCGACGCCCCGTGCTACGCCGTCGCCCGTCTCGCCAAGCAGTGCATCTCGCAGCACTACGTCGGCCACCGGGACCGCATGCGCACCGTCCACACCGAGCTCCGCGATGCTTTCAGGGGCCGTCTCGCTGTTGTCGGTGGCTCCTACTCGCGCATCGGCGCCGTGGCTGCCCTACGCGCCGGCTACGACATCGCCACCCAGATGGCCACCGACAAGGAATGGCGGGACATGACCGGCCTCGAGGCGCTGGCTTCAACCAGCGATGCTACTATTAACCTGAACCTAGACGACATCCCGGTGCGGGATCTCAAGGGGAGTAGGCGTCGTGAAGAGCCTTAGATTCATTCGACTAGAGCAAGATGAAGTAGACCAACAAAAAGAAAAGGGATAATGGTTGTAAGCGGATGTCCAAAGAGGAAGAGAGGAAGAGAGAGGAGCTCTCAACCCGAATTCCCAGAGTATTAATCTCAACTTGTTGTATATTAGTCTAGACGCAGAGATACATATCCGTCTGTGAGGACGTTTCTATCGTGAGGAATGCGCCAGGCCTGCCTAACCTCAGGGATGGTAGATGATGGGAGCACAGGAATAAAAGAGGTTTACAGACAGATTAGATGCCATGTCAATCCAGAACAAATTCACCAACCGTTGTTCGTCAAGATCTAGAAAAAGAATCAATGTTTCTTCATTGGAGGTATCATTAAGTTTTCAAAACACAACCGCCCCCACGCTGGACCGTTTCGCCGCTCTCCTTCCAAGCATACACAAACGCGCTGCGCCGCCAACGCTTTAGTTAGTCTACGACGACGACCTGAGAGCCGTCATCCCCGCCCGCGGACACGCCAGTCAGCGGCCGGATGGCGTCGTCGACGGTCGCCAGCAGATTCACGATGCCCCCGTTGGGCTTCGCGGCAGCGCTCAACGTGAGGCCGTGCCAGTCCTCGCCCTTGCCCTCCCATATCGGCTTGAGCGCCGCTGTGAACTCGTCGGGAGGGGATCCTGCTCCCGACTCGGAACGCCAGACGTGCCACCAAGGCTCGCCGCGACGGACCTTCATCCGAACCTCGAGCGTGAGCGGTCGATTCGCCAGTGTGTACTGGACGCTCATCCAATCGATCGTCTTCATGGAGAATTCGACCTGTCCACGAAGCTGGGCTTGGATGCCTGCCCAAGCCGTTTCCATCCTCTCAATTGCCCCCAAAGCAGGCAGAGATATCGGCAGCCAGATCATCAGGGCCTCGATACCGCCCTCGCTGTTTACGAGGCTCTGCATGAGATCGACAACCCTCAAGTGAGGGTTGCCCTTTTCGAGGCTTACGTCAATCTTGTCCTTGGAAAGGTCCAACAACACTTTCCACCGTTGTGGTGACGCCGTGACGCCGTCGTCCAAGTCTTGGACCGGCTCGGTGTATGAGAAGACGACTTGCCTCAAAGTCACCGACTCGCTCTGAATCGTCCCCTTCGCCTTGTCCATCGATTCTAAGAAGTTGACAAATCGATCGACGGCCTTGACTCGAGTTTTTAGAGTAGATAGTAAAGGTTGCCCGATACCGTGATGTATGCGCAGACAGAACTCGCCCTTCTGGGGGTTGTACGAGACGTCGCGGTCGACCATCCCCTTCAATGCCGCAAACTTCCCCGGCTTGCGAACTCTGATGATGGCATCAGACACACACGTCAGCGGGCTGTCAGATACAGCGCCCCCATCAGATGTTGGTGTCTTTCTTGGGGGCTGGACCTCTTTGAACTTGATTGCCACGATATCATTCGCCCAGGGCTGCTGTGCCGATGGGGTAACCTCCACTCCAGTAGGTGGTCGCACGATAGATGCGAGCTCTGCGTTGTCGCCAACAATGTTGGTCTGCTCATTCGAGTCCTTAGGTGTGTCTTTTTCCACACTGTCCAACACCATGGCTGGGAAGATGCCTGAGAGAGCAATCTCGATGGAGGGAAGTCGGACTTGCTGCGGAAGCGCCCAGTTCCTACTCCCGTTTGGTCTGCTCTTAATGTGATTTCGATGAAGCTCGCGCATATCCACCGACTGAGCGATCATACCAGTAGCGAACAACGTCAGATTATTCCAGAAGCCGTCAGATAGATCAGGGTGTCCCTTGTTCAGAGGTAGTCTGGCTTGGAACCCTGGGGCATGGTTTGGCACATTGCGGTTCCTTGGGGAAAATGTTAGCGAGATAAAAAACCTCGAGTAGATCGATGGGAACTTACACTTCCAGAAGCCACCATTCGTCACCACCGAGGCTAAGCAGCACCATGACAAACCAATTTGGCTCCCATCCATCTCTCTGAAGCCAGATGGTCCTGGTCCATTCTCTGGTTTTGACAACAGATCGGAGCTCCTCGTTGTTGAGTGGACACTTCTTGGAGCTCCATCCCATTGTGCTTCCTCGGCGGTTGAGTTCATCTTCCATGAAGCTGCATCTGACATTTTCCAAGCAAGATACACCATCCTCTTCCGGATTCTTTCCATTGTTGAGCTGTTGTTCGTCCTGAAACGTAAACTTCGAGTGTGGCTTGACGGCAAACAGACCCGTGGTCGGCTCCATTAGTAAAGATGCGCTGTCGCTATATCCGACATGCATGGTCAGAGAGGAGGCTCCTGGATCAGATTGGGAAACATGCAAGACCATGCCAGCCTCACGATTGCGGAATCGCGGGGCCACTTGAAGCTTGTTATGAATGCTGCTGAGAATGTAGTCGATATGGCGACCGACAACTGTTCGGAGGAGCGTCTCCGCTGATAGATTTTCCACATCCAGTGGAATATCCACGTCCTTGACCTCTTTGTTGTCTCGATACCATTTTGCAGTCAAGCAACTTGACGCTTTTGGACTCGGATGGCCAGTCGGCCTCCGACCACTGTTCACCGCGATCAAAACCCAGCTTTTCGGGGTGTTGGGAGGGGTCCGAGAAGTCCAATATTGGATCGCCAGTGCTCTGTTCAGCGGCTCAACCATCAGTGTTCCAGTCCAAGCATTCTTGCTTAACTGAATAGCCTGACGCTTTAGCTCGTTCAACTTGTGGGTGAGCACGAATTCGTGAAGGAACTGGTAGCAACCAGCCAAACCGTCCTTACTAAGGACGTCATTGACGTATGCTTCCAGGTAATTTTTGAGTGATTCGGGTAGTGCTGCTGCGGAGGGGGTAAAGATGAATCTGAAATCGATGAACCAAAACTGTTTCTCAAAATCTTCGTCTGCAATAGTGAGGTCGACTTCGAATTCGCCAGGGACTTTGAAGGTGACTCGGCCAGAATCAATCTCGTAATTCCGGAAGTGATAGGGAATCTTGTCGAAGTCCTCCAAGTTCAATCGTAGGGATAATAGGGTGTTGAGATCATTCATCCATTTTATTTGCTCATCTGACGTCAACGGTGGTGGCTCAATGTACTGAAGCTATTGGAAAGGTCAGTTCGCGTCTTCTGTGATGGAATCTTGAGCACCTACATCAGGCATCCAATGAGCTTTGCCGGTTGAGAGAACCTGCAGGGCTGTCTTCAGATCGGGGCTGGGCATACGGGCAAAAGTCAAATCCCGTTTGACGTTCACAATATTGTCCAAGGCCGCATCGAAAAGAATTCGCTGCTGATCGATGTGAAACTTCAGATCAATGAGTTTGCTGACCATCTCAGACTTCCTGCTCCATTCGGTGATGACAAGAGCCTTGACCCATTTTGCGTGCATGTCCTGGGTGAAGTTGAGTATTGACGACTTCTTGCGAAGGTTTTCGTTTGACGAGTCATCGGGGATATTGGCCGGGAGGAGAGAGTTTCCGTTCAGAGCATTTGCGGGGATGGGCATCTTTACCAGATCCGCGATCTTGTCCTGGAGAGAGTTGTGCGTCGTTTGAGCAAGTCGTGTGAGGAGAAGCGAGATGGGAATGAAGCCCTGTGTAATGTGGATAATTTCACCAGGCAAGTCGTTCATTCTTGTTGATATCTCAGTCGACTCGTGCGCTGAAGGGGGTTGCTGCCGCGGGCCATTCGTCTCTGGGCCGTTTCCATTGACCACGCTGCTACTGTCGCCGCCGAGCGCGGGTTTGCCCTTTTCCACTACATTCTGCTGTCCTTCAGCGCCCGCACCATTTACCCCGTTGAGTTTCGAATCTCTGTCATGGTTGGTGAGCGCGCCATTCTGGCCGCCATTCTCCATATTGATAACGCCCGGCATCCAACTACCTCTTCCGTGACGTGGGTGCTCCTATATGCAAACGGGCCAGCGCTTTACGTCCCTGAGGGCGTAGCGGACGTGACTCGTTTCGTTTATCCGCTTCGTGTGTCATGAAGAGAAAGATGGGGATCTCTAGGGACCAACTCGGTGCTGCTGCATGGCAGTCGGGGTCGCATGCAACAAGCACACAACTATGACACAGGATGAAATCGCAGTGGCCCCTAGCGAGAAATAAGATAATGGGGCGCCGTCCGTCTCCTCGTGGCGGGTGTGGTCGGCGTTGGGCCTTTGTTTGCGTAGCGAGGAATCGAGCTTGGGCGGCGAATACGAAGATCTTTCGAGGACAAGGGGGGGGCGACGAGAGCGCTCGAGAATCGGGATCGGGTAGGCGCTTGCGATGGCCTTCGGAATCGGGGTCGAGGGGAAGCGAAGCGACTGGAGACGCGATAACGCGATACTGATGAAAGGAGAGTGAGATGCGGGTGGTCGTGATGCGCAGGGCAGCCTTTGACGATTTTCTGGTACAGGCTGGAGAACAATGAGGTACAACACCGGGGAAACCGCCTCGATCATGTGAGACTACGTGCACGGACCAGGCAGTCGAAGGAACCTGGAAAGGAAGGATTGGAGACTTGGGGACTTGGGGGAACCTTGAAACCTTGAATTGCGGCAACTAAGCCATCGCTTATGTCAGCAAGATAAAGGAGCTATAACTTAGTTCAAGCTTCATTGATGCGGAAGGGGTGTGCCTACGAATAAAGCCCACGATTGAGTGTAGCCAATTTGAAGTCGAAGTCCCGGGCATGATTTTTATTTTATTCTTTACTTCAAAGAACGGGGATTTCGGAATTACAGTTCCTAGACTGAGGTTGGAAATCTTTTTACTCTACACCACCAATCTTGCATGGCCCGAGCAAAGTGAAGCACCACACAGATACATCTAATAAAAATCCTCCAAAGCAATTGCCAAACAGCTCGCCGGAACCCTCCGTTTTCTCGTCTTTATATCATCATGTGTCATCTTTGGTGCTTTGTCGATGAAAGCACTGAGGTTCATGGTACGTGATCGATCGTGCGCGTTGCCGGATGCCGTGTGGCATTAACTGGAGAGTAGTGTTACTCAAATTGATCCTCCGGCCGTCTTTATCCCTAAATCCGATCATGCGCGATGTCGGCTCGCGATACTTACAACTTGTTTGGGGTGGCAGTGGTGGTGGGCCACTGGTAGCCGGCGGCGTCGCTGAACTTGTAGCCGTACGACGCGGTGAAGTCATCCAAGACAGCGGGGCCACGAGATCCTGCACATGGATATCAGTATAATTCAGAGAGAATATGCAGACAGATTTCATACCGTAAGGGTACTCCATAGGGATGATCTCCTTGTTGTCGTCTAGGTAGTGAAGCAGGGGGGTGAAGATTCTCCAGCTGGCGTCCAGCTCGTCATCACGCACAAAGTTGGACTGATCACCCTTCAAGCAATCCAGGACGAGAGACTCGTAAGCCTCAGGGATCTTGAGGTCAGAGAATCGTCGGCGGTAAGTTAAATCAAGCTCAGTAACGACGGTCTGCATGCTCAGGCCAGGGAGCTTGGAGTTCATCTTGATGTAGACACTCTCGTTGGGCTGAATGCGCATAACAAGCTCGTTTCGGGGAATGTCCTTAAAAATGCCCGAGGTAACGTCCTTGAACTGAATTCGGATCTCAGTCTTCTGCTCGTTGAGCGCCTTACCGGCCTTGATGATGAAGGGGACACCGTCCCATCGCTCGTTCTTGATGTAGGCAACCATGGCGCAAAATGTAGGGCATCGCGAGTCTTTGGGGACAGTGTCATCCTCCCGGTAGCCAGGCTTGCTGCCGTCGAGTGACTTGCCGTACTGGCCAATGATGACGTTCTTTGGCTCAATCGCAGGGATGCCGCGAAGGACACGAACCTTCTCATCACGGATGTCTTCGGCGTTGAAGGAGATGGGCCTCTCCATGGCAAGCAGGGTCAGGACCTGAAGCAAATGGTTCTGCATGACATCGCGAATGATGCCGAACTCGTCAAAGTAACCGCCTCGGCCCTCAGTGCCGAAGGGTTCCTTGAAGGAGATCTGAACGTTGTCAATGTGGTGACGGTTCCAGGTGGCACCCAGGAAGGAGTTTCCGAATCGCAGGATCAAGATGTTCTTGACCATTTCCTTTCCAAGGTAGTGATCGATTCGGAAGAGCTCCTGCTCGTTCCAGTCGGGCTCGAGCGACTTTTGCAGCTCACGGGAGCTGGCAAGATCCTTGCCGAAGGGCTTCTCGACCTTTGCGAATTTGTCAGCATGTTTGGCTTCATCAAAAAAATGACCGCAATGTCACGCACAATGACACGAGCAACACCCTTGGTGGGGTAGCAACACTTCTTCAGGTGCTGCGAGACAATGGTGAAGACGCTGGGGGGCAGCGCCATGTAGAACAGACGATGGCCCTGCGGTCGGTCCGACTCAATGTCCTGCAGGTGCTTGTTCAGAACGAGGAAGGCCTCGTCCTTGTCGTACTGGCCGGCGACATAGGTGCAGAGGTTGCAGAACTCCTCGAGTTGCTGCTCCGACTCCTTGGTGGGGGTCTTCATGTAGGACTTGATGCGGCGGAGGTACTCCTCGTGGTCCATCTTGGTGCGGGCATATCCGACGATCCTGACATCCTTGGGGAGGAACTGGTTTCGATACTGGACAATGGCAATGCGGTTAGTTTTCTGGGACGTCTCTTGCACGGTGGTCGTGGGAGGAAGCTCACCAGGCCAAAGAGCGCGGGGTACTGTTGAGGGCACAAATGTTAGCATCGCCGAGCGCGGGGTGGGGTGCCTCGAGAGAAAGCTCCTACAGTCTTCTTTTTGGCAAGATCACCGGAAGCGCCGAGCACGATGATGGTCGTGTTCTGCTTCAACTCCATGGTCCTAGAGGCGGATTCAGTCAGCGAGGCGATCCCGACAGGCCCGAAGCTCGACGGTAGACGCGCGCAGATTGTCGGGGCGTCGCAAAGCTCGGCGAGCACGCAGGAATCGTAGTGGGGTGGTGGGCACATACGCGGAAGCGGAATCCATGGCGGGCGAAATGTTGGGGGAAGGTTGAAGAGGAGAAATCGTAGGCGAGTCGGGCTCGGAGGGCAGATATATCGGCCACGGGCAAGTCGCAATCGAGGAGCAACTGAGCTGAGCTGGAGCTGAGCTGAAGAGAATCTAGAGGAGAAGTGACGCTCAAGTCGAGGGCAGCAGGGCCCAGAAGGTTTTATGACGAGCATGCGGCGCCCGGGGAGCTAATGGCTGCGTGAGCGACGGGGCAATGATGCAGACCCAGGCGGAGCTTACCAAGTCACTTCGCTGCATGCGGTAAGGTCCAGGCCGATACCCGCAGGATCCCACGCCAAAAACGTCAGGTTTGGGGCATTTGGGGCTTCATCCCCCGTCCCCCGGCGCCCCATCTCCCGGCGGCTTTCCAAACATTTGCCCTTTTTTTTTTAGGCGGTACCTGTACGAAGTCGCCCAAGGACGGGACAGGGCGAGCACCTCGCGCGGAGATAGATGTGGCAGACATATCCGCACCCTTCGCCTGTGACCTGTGACCTCTGACCTCCTCCACCTCCTCCATCCGGACACAGCAGGTTCAACCACCACCACGACGTTCAGACGATCGTGCTGCTTGATTCACGCCTGGCGATGCGCGCCATGGCTTTCCGGATCTGGGATACCTACAGAAAATGCCATCCCGACTCCTGATATTTATCCTCGGACTGGACTCCCTTTTCTCTCCACCTCCAACATCTGTGACGCATGTGCCGCACGAGGCCCTGTTACTCGACAAAATGAATCACTGAATGCTATTGTCCCCGGCCCGCCCGGACTTCCACGGCTCACCGAGTCCCTGGCCTCGGCGAGGGAGGGTGGAGGAGGGGTGACCAAGCGGTGGCGGCACCGAGGACCCAACCTAGAACAGCTCTGGTCCACAAGTCGGGGGCCGCATTGATTATCTATCGGGGTCCGACCTGTCCCAGTCGGTATTGTCGCCGTGGCCAGCGGACTTTCGCCCGTTGGATGAGGATGGACAAGGCGACCCGACCGAGTCCAATTTGTGCTCCAGCTGCCGCCGGCTGAGACGCCTCCACCGGTCTGGCGTATGGGGTTTGGGGGTGCGTCAGGAGCCTTGAGAAAGGAAGTTCCGGTTGACGTGTATTCCTAGCACTGCTGGCAATTGGGTATTATGTATGTGCCCCGACGGCCTAACCACGGTCTGGCTGGTCTAGTAAGAGCTGCCGGAGCTCGCGACGAGAGACCTTGCCCTGGCCTAGCATTGTACCTTACTTATCAGATAAGTTAGGCCCACGCGTTCTCTCGCTGCCTCTCTCTCGTTATTACTTCCGCATCACAAGGTATTGACTAATCACCCGGACATCGTTGTCCGGCCATCAGAGAAGGCCTGTCTGGCCTTTCTGGCCTTTCTGTACCCGCCCCAACCCCCTCCCTCCCCGGTGTCGGCTCAGGTCTGAAGTCATTGGGGCGGAAAAGCCAACATTCAAAACATAGCAAGCGGATCACCATCCAGAATTGGATCTGGCTGCGGGAATTTCTCCCTCATGAACAATCTATAAACATCCCCACTGTCGCTAGACACGGCTGCTGTACCAGTACCTGAAGGCTTCGGCGATGATGCGATCCTGACTGAGAGGCGGCATGCGTTTACCAATCCCGCCACTATCCGGCAAATCATGGCCTGTGCTGACTGAGCAGTCATGATAAGAAGACGGAATCATGACCAACGACGTTCAAGTTGTTTGACTGGCATCTGGAGCGGACGTTGAACAAGCTTGGGAGAGTACGAAGATAGGAGAAGGGTCCATTGGTAGTTGTTATCTTGCAATAACCTCCTGGAATCGGTGTAATTACCCAGCGGGCACCATTTTATCCAGCTTCAGCTGCGAGACGGTGGTAACTCCGCTCGGCAGCTGGATACGATGCATGAAGCTCCGGAGTTAAGCCGGAGTGTTAAGCCGAGGAACTGCATTTCAAGATGTGGGGGTTGCGAAAAATGGTTGCTTTGGGGGTTGTGGCTTGCTTCATGTGGCGGTGTGTGTGACGGTGTGGGGTTTCTAGAAGAGGCTGAGAATTTTCGAACCCTAACACTCCACGTGATCCAAGGGCACAAATTTTGGGCTAGGGATAGCACACACCAGAATCGCATCCACTCAACCTCAGCCCGACATCACGACAACCAACGACACGCGCATCAACAACAAGGTAAAGGTCTTTTCGGTAAGACATTAGCCCACACGACAGTCAAGATGCCTTCGGACGCCGGACACAGACGTGAGTTTTCTTGCCTCCCACTGAAAGCGGTTCCAGAGAATGCGGTGTCTTTGCGATTCCTCGTAATTCTGGGAATGGGAATTGGTTAATGAGTTTTGCTAACGCACATGTCCTAGTATACGTCAAGTGAGTACATCCTCCGCCCCCGGAGGCCATTCGAAATGAGAGTTTTGTGGCTCGCTCCCGCAGCGATTGACCATTCGAATCGATCTCGAAATTTGCGACGCCACGGCACCACACCGACACGAAGGACTTGGACTGACAATGATGGTTTAGGGGACGTCACCTGAGCTACCAACGCTCGCGTAACACCACCCGCTCAGGCACCAGCTTGATTAAGATCGAGGGTGTTGACGACACCAAGAGCGCCCAGTATGTTCACCCGTCAACGATTGTGGAATCACCGAGGGGCAAATGCTAACCCTGCTTCGCAGCTTCTACGCCGGCAAGAAGGTCGCTTTCGTCTACCGAGGCCAGAAGGAGATCCGAGGAACCAAGATCCGAGTGATCTGGGGCAAGGTTACCCGGCCGCACGGTAATTTCTTTTCACGAACTGCGATGGAGGTGCTCTTACTAACTTGTCCTCCAGGCAACTCCGGTGTCGTCCGCGCCAAGTTCACCTCCCCTCTCCCCACCAAGTCTTTCGGTGCTTCCGTTCGTGTCATGCTGTACCCCTCGTCGATATAAAAATAGGGCTTCGGGATGGAGTTGGTAGTGAGGGCGGTTCTCATCTGGCTGCATTGGTCGAGGCAAGGATAAAGCATATTGCCTTGCTTTGAGGCATTCAATTCAAAAGACGTCAAATCCCAACCCCGAAGGCTCTGAGGACCTGGCACCTCGGTGATGATGTTTCTACCATACATCAGTTGGCGAACTCGACCTCAACCGGGCAGTCCACGAGGACCAGCGATGGGACGTGGATGGATCGAGGGCGAATTCGACCACGATGATTAGGGTACAAGCGATTCAACGATGAATGCCAGGTCGGAGCTTTATTACGGCAGCAGTTGTCTCTGCAGGCTGGATTGTGATTTTGATTGCTTTGGGAATTTTGAGCCATGGTCTGGTGTCTTATGATGAATCGGATGTCTTTTGAACAACAACTTCGACGGACCACCCCTGTGACTCGCCCGGCCCAGTGACGCAGATGGCTCCAGCAGCAAATTCCCCATTCCCATCGCCATCCTCATCCATCGTTGACTTCCAGCAGCAAACCGCATATTTACTGCATTCCAGCGGTGTCATACATCTCCAATTATTCAGAAGCATTACCGCGCAACCAAAACCACAAATACTGAACAACCTATCGATGCACAGCCGGCCAGTAGTTACTATTGAGTCTCAACACATAGATGCCGACAAAGTCTCTGCCGAGAGTCTTGGAACGAGGAAGATGGGAAGACGCGGTAGCAGTCAGGATCGCTCTGCAGAACATGAATCAAAAGATTACGTCCTAAGCATTTTATGGTTGTGCGGAAGTGGTTCTCTTATCCGTCGCCTTTGACATCGATGTCATATTCTGATAGATGTATGTCTGCGCCCAAATAAGGGTAGAGTTGTCCATGTTGATCAAAGACACTACGACGAACTATGCGAACCAAGGACATCGCCCCCCAGTTCCTAATGGGAGTCTCCAGGAAGCGACGGATACAAACTTCAACAATGCCATTGGACTTTAAGAATGTAAAATTTAAAAGGCCGTTTTCGACACTGAGCTTTGCACATAGACCCTTCCGTGCCTGAACTTTAAGATGGAGCGCCTGGTACAATCACATAGCTTCATGTCTTAAGAGCCCCAATTTTATCGTTGTCGATAATCGGAACAGCACATGCAGTTGTACATGGGGTTCTCGGACGTCCAGTTCGCGGTGTAGTTTATCTAGCGTAGAACCTGGTCATCTCTTCGGAAGCTCCGGTATATACAGGCGGTGTGATAAGTGGCTGTCAGTGTATGAGTCGACAAATGCACGGATGGGGTGCTCCAGGGAGTAATTAGTTCCACCTTAGGGACGGGTGATTTACAGGGCTAATTGAGAGGCTTTTGGCGAGTCTAGAATCTAGCCTACGGACGACGATCGGATCATCGATTAGTGGTGGAAATGGAAGATGTCATCAGTTCAGGAGGCCATCTCATCTAGCTACAAGCCAAGCCCATTCACTGGTTAGGCTTCAGCTGAGAAGAGTGAGGCTTAAACCGTGCCTGTTCGTCTGATGTCAGGTTCGGCGGTCTGAGTGGATGAGTTGAGCGACAGAGACAACGACGGGGAAAAAGAAAACCAGAGCAACCCGTCAACTTTGCGGCAGATTCGTCAGAGGCGGCAAATGTTGGGCAAGGGTTGCAGTGCATGCAGCTGCCTTGTTCCGGGCCCGGGATGCAAATCCGCGTTGCGCTCTCTGGCGTTGGTTGGGGCCTGTTTGAGATAGATGTACGTTCGAAGCACTGTAGGTACGGCACATGCAACAGGGCATGCAGAACAAGTCTGCAGCGCGCGCGGATGGCTCGGTGAGATGCTGGCTGGCGCAAGACAAAAGGGAGGAAACAGAGATCCCGACCTGGCGTTTTCCCTCGTTAGATTCGTCAACGCAGGAATGGCCGTTAAGCTGGGGCTTGTCTCGGCGGGCGCAGACCGAGATGGTGATTAACCACGACCATGATTAATGACAGATAGAGCCAGCCGCCGTGCCACCATCGGGAGCGCTCCAGCGAGCAGTTCAGTCCATGGGTCTTAATAAGTGGAAGTTGCCGGTCCTACAGTAGCGCGGGAGACGATAGCGACGCATGGACGCCTTGACACCTTGACGCCCTAGCCTGTCCCATCAGCTGGGCTGGGGTTCCGTGTGCATCCAGGTTGCCAGGTAGCCAGTTGCCAGGCCAGTTAGTTACCAGGCTTCCAGAGTTGCCAGCCTAATTTAGCATATGAGAGAGAGAGAGAGAGAGAGAGACGCGGTGACGATCATTCCGCTCACACACCCCCGGTTGATCTGGAGGTGTTTGCTGCAGACGCCCCCCGAAGCTCTGTTTTATCAACTGCTATCAACAAAAGGTCGCCAGGTTAAGCGGAGGGGTCAATTGGCCGTGTTCGTGGGAGTCAGTGACAGCTACGTCGTGCAATCCGCCCAGAAGGTAAACTAAGAATGCTGGAATTGATGTTGTGCCAGGGTAACAGAAGTGTGCGGACGAATGTGTGCGCGCGGTGTAATACGAAGGACACGGAGGCAGCCCTCCAACCCTCTTGTTGTCAGCGGCACCTTGAGCTGCATGTGCGTGCTGTATGCGTCAGAGAGATGGATAATGGCATGGATGGATGTAGTCGGTACGAAGTACATTGGGAGATACTAATTATGTACTTCGCCAGGCTAATCGTCAACGGCCCATGATCGGGACATATCGAAGCCAAGGCCCTAAGTCAGACAAGAGCTCCCTCCCTCTTAGAAGGGAGGGAGGATCCATTGCCCATCCATCTCGCATCGACAATTACTGGGCCGAATTAGAGGGTGGCTCAGCGGAGCGTACTAAGTACATAGAGGATCCCGCATCCACGGACCTCTGAGAGGGTGTGAGGGAGCCACCGAACACGAGAGAGAGACAGGGGCGCGACAGCAGTTCTGCAGATCGTCCACAGGGCAACGTCAACATGACTTCTCCAACGCAGCAAGCCAGCCAGCGCAGGAATTTGCTGCAACACCCTGGCACCGCGGACGGTGATTTGGCGCCGTGGGAAGCAAGCAAAAGTCTGAGGGATGGATGGACCACCACCTCCATCTCGTGCTAGTTCCCAGGGTTGGTTTTTTTTCAGGCCCTTGCCCCTGGGGCCTGGCCGCACAATTGTATTTACCGAGCTCGATAGACTGAAACTGCGCTGGCAGTAATTTAGCGAGAAAGTAAAAAAGAGTCTACGAGGTTGCTCCGTAGTTAGAGACCCAGCACAAGCAAACGCCCGGCTGCATTCTTTCTTGCTGCAGTTGCAAGGATGGGAGATGGAGCCGTGGACGTGGCATCCAACGCTCTCGGCTCACTCACCCTTGGCAGGAAAAAAAAAGGTCTCGGTGGCCGAGGAAAGCGAAGTATCTTTAGACTTGGTTCTGTCGCTTCTATGTTTCTTTCTTGTTTACTGAGAAATGATCTATGAGAGTCTTGTTTTAGTGACTTGCGAATACAACGGGTTTCCCCTGAAAATCCATCTCTCTCTGTCCGCCGCCACGTACGTACAAACAAGGCATTCCACGGTGATCGATGGAACAGTAAGTACTGATCAGCGAGACAAGAGGGGGGCAATGGATGCAACTCTCCACACGCCTTTCTTTCTTGTTTTAGGGTTTTGGCCACCAGTACGAGGTACGGAGTCCTCCGGAGGGTCAAACCTCGTAAACCTGGAACTCTCTCTTCTCTCAAGCCAGCCCAGCCCAGCCCAGCCCAGCCCAGCTTTTTTACCAGCCTCCATCCAGCAGAACAGTCGCATGTCGTGGCCGTCGCTGCAGTAGCGGAGCGGACGCGTCATGATCAGACGGCGCTGTCGCCCTCAAATCAAGGCCCAGCGAACGGGACCTTGTTGGGGTTTCCAGTCAGCTTCCCCTGTGTGCTTTAGCGACCTCTTCAACGCGGTGTTCAGTTCCGAGCCGACCTCTGTCTCTCTGCCTGGTTTGGCCTCGTCCCGGCGTGCCGGGGCGGGGGAGGTTCCATTGTTTGAGGCGGTACTTCGTACACCACTGTCCGTACTGCGTAGTACTCTTTATACGTGCGTATAGGTATGTACCTTGCGTCGCTGCGCAGGTGCTCGGTGCCGAGTACGCGCATGCCCTTCGCCGCAACCTTCATCCCGTCCCCATTGAACCCTGGAGCGATTGGCGGGCGTTGGCCGATGCCGAAGCATCAAATGCTCGAGATGTGGATAATTGTGGGATGTGGGATGGGATGGGACGGCGGATTTGCGGACTGGTATACATACCGAAGTAAGTAAGTAGATAGCTGACCACCCGGAGACATACGAACACACACACACACACACACACACCTACTACTGTACATAAAAACATAAGATCTCTGTCATCCCCTCGCGCACCTTAAACGCCGTTTGGAAGAGAAGGATCTGCTTTGGCTGTATCGCCACTCGTTCCTGTTTCGTTCGTTCTCTCGCTGCGACCCGAAACGATTCACGCCTCTCTCGTATTTAGGTCTCTCGCTCTCGAAGACTTGACTTTATCGTCATCCCCAAAGTACACCACCGCTACTGTACTCGGCCCAACCTAGCAACCCAAAATCCATCTCCCGAAGCGGGTGGCGAAGACGCAGACGCACGATAACAATCTCGACGGACTTATTGCTGTATATTGCGCGGTAGCACCCGGCTCCAGCAAACCACTTTCTACTTCACCCGAGCCACGATTCACATCCTCCAAGGACACCCTGCATTGCAGCCTGGAACGTGGTAATTGCAGCAGCGATAAACAGGACCCTCCAAGCTTGGAGAGATAACGAACGCGACCTCTGAAGAAGAGGAACCCACGCCGAGCGGGACACAAGTCCAACAAGTCAGACAAATTGCAACGCCAGGCGCAGCGCGGCCACTTTCGCGCAGCAGCAGCTACTACGGCATACTACGAAGTTAGTAGTTGTTGTATAAGTTACATTTTATTACTTATATCCACCTCTCTGACCGGTCGGGTCATTGGCCCCATCGCATCGTGCGTCCCCCCATCGCACATCGCCCATCGCGCCGCATTGCACGCCCACACCCCCCGGCAACCCACGAGGCAAGCCACTACGAAACCAGGCGACGGACCCGAAGCCCTGTAGCACAGTGGATTTTGCTACCGACATTAGCTGAAAGCCCCCCCCTCGAACCGCTGGAAGGAAGTAGCCCGCCTTTTAGCACCCTCCCGAGTGACGTCAGGACTTCTGAGACCAGCACCTCGGACCTAACCACCCGGACCTAACGTGACTGGCCCAACCCCGGACACCGACAGCCAGCGAAACACGGCACGTCCTCAGAAAGCCTGAAGAAGGAAAAAGGAAAGGAAAGGAAAGGACAGAAAAAGGGCCAGCCACCGCAGAGCCAAGATCAAAAAGTGGCTTGAGCGTGTGTGAGAGAGTAACACAGAATCCGACGTCAAACGCCGAAGAACACGGAAGTGCATCGGCATCGTGCGAGACAATTCAGCCAGCATCTTCATCTTTAGAGACGACATCCAGCGTCTCAGCACACACAGCAGCAACAGCAGTGACAGGCACTCACGCACTCTCACTCACTCGCAGCCAGGCCACAGGGCAAGGGGTGTTTGTTTCACGACGCTGATAAGGTGAGATTTCAGTACCTGGGCCTAGCGGCTAACCTGGTCGTTGTCGTTGCCCGGCCCTCCAGCTTTGGCCTTGGCCGACTCTCGAGCCCGTCGTCCCGTCACCTGCGAGCAAAAGCTGCTGCTCGTCCTCCGCCGTGAGTCTGGACAATTGGAGTCGTCCAATCCAATCACCATCCCGCGAGGCCTGCGACGCATCGCAACACTGCACAACACAATATAAACACGACGCAGCCCAATCCAATCCAAACCCTCGAGTCCACAAAATTGCAAAGCACACGCAACAATCTGACAATCTGGACACCACCACCACCCACCACCCGCCCCCCGGCCACAGGCGCCCACGAGTCGACCCCATAGCGCAACCCGGACCCACAGCTCGTCCTCAAAGCGCCCACAAACCGCCCGCTGTAAAAGCACCCAGCACCAAAGCTCCCAGGGCCCTAGTCTAGGTACTTCCCTACCCAAGCTGCCCCAAAGAGGTCCCAAGGGAACCTGGAATCCGCGCAGGAAGAAAAAAAAACGCCCCCCTAATAAGCCGCCGCAAGCAGGCCACCTCCCCACTTGTTGCGTGGCTAGACTTGGCTCGCAAAGACGCAGATGCCAAGAAAACCACTCCAAACCTCAACAGGCCCCAACCTCTCCTCCACCATCTATCCCAAATCTCCACCTCGAAATCTCCCGTCCCAGGTCCAACACCTCACTTCCTTGCTAGTCGCCGTTGGTCTTCCTATCTAGCCAACTTCCTCCTTTGCACCTTTCTCGTCCGTCGATTGCACCCACTTCCACCGTGACAATCGCTCCGAGATAGATACCCTTGTCTTCAACCGCAAAGACCACTCCAAGATCCAGTTTGATAAAACAGCGTCCCCCCCCCCGAGCGCCCGCAACCATGGCGACCTCCGCCGACCAGCATCATCAGAACGCCCTGCCGCAGCAGTATTACCCTCAGGAACAGCCGCATAGACAGTCTCAGCAACTACAGCAGCAGCCGCAACAGCAGCAACATCTGCAGTTCAACCAGCCGCCCGTGTCGCAGCACCAGCGCCCATCGCAGAACCCGCCCGGCAGGACGAGGGCCCTTAGCTTCCACTCCCAGAAGTCGCATCGAAGCTCCGGCAGCAAGGACTTCTTACACGAGACCTCTGCTGAGAAGGAGGCAAAGCGTCTACACAGCAAAGCCGACCCAACCCTGGCCATCAGCGAGGCCGAGCCCTGTATGTTCTTGTCGACTCCGGGCTTCGTCCCCGAAAGTGATTGGGATTATCAACTAACACGAGCAATAGCTACCCTCGCCGCCATGAAGATCGAGAACAATTTCGCGCCTCTCCGGTCCATGCAGCACAAGGATTCGTTTGGCAACGCCATCGGTTCGTCTCATTCGTCTCATACGTCATGGTAATCAAGAACGCCACTAACATCACTTACCAGCCGACCCCGACAAATCGAACCCCACGCGAAACAGATGGGAACGGCCGCTCGATACTATTCGAAGTTTCGAAGCTGCAATTGATGGAGGCTACGCGCGCAAGTCCATCTACGGCGGCGGTAAATCACCCCATTTTGCCAATGTCCGCGTCATCCGAAACTAACCCCCCTCTTTAGACAACGAGTCCGTAGCCAACTACAACCGACGAAATAGCTCCTTCACTGGAGGCCAGCCACGCTTTCCCCATGACAGCTACTACAACGGCCGACCACAGTCATTCAGACCTGAGCAGACTCAGTTCGACCTTGGAACTCGAAGCAGTTATTTTGACGGACAACAGTACGGCGGTGCTCCTGGCCCCAACCCGACCAGGCAACGGATGCCCCGAATCCAAACGGACCCTCAACAGGGTTATGGCCGGAACCCGAATATTTATCCCATGCCCAACAAGGACCGATCATACGAGACAGTAACATCTGCTGCCGGCAGCGGCAACTCCGACCAAGCCGGTTACCAGACAGATCCGACTAGCAGCGATAACAGCTCGATCGACCGCAGTGTTCCGGCTAAGCGCCGCGACCCGGTCAATGATTACGGAACCAGGCCAGGCCAGGGCCAGCAGCAATACCAACGCGGTTATCTGGCCCCGATAGCCAATGGACAGGGGAGACCGTCCCAATCGGCGGCACCGCGCTCAGCGCCACCTACCGCGGTACAGCCAGCGGCCCCTCCACCTGTGAAACAGAAGGGTACTCTTTTGAGGCGGACTTCGACTCAACAGACCCAGCAATCTCAAAAAGCGGAGGGATCAGAGAAGCGAAAGAGCTGGTTCGCCCGCCGATTCAGCAAAAACCCTTGAGCAGACGAAGAGCGATAACGTAACGGCCATGCACACGCACACAATAACACATTAAACACACACACGCACACACACCAATACACACTTTCATGCTGCTCTTTTCTTTTGTCGATACCCAAATATTCGATTCTACTCCAGTATGGCGTCTCAATTGGGGCCAGGCTGTGGGCGATTCACTACAGAATTACGTGGGATGAAGTCAGTTATTCCTTCTATATGAACTATGGCATTCCTGAAAAGGATGCCAGGGATGCTTGTTGTTTGGGTCTCTTTTGGTTCGGTTTGAAATGATTGCCTGGACGCGCTGCTTGAAAGACGTGAAACACTTGTCGTTGGGTGCTAGATGGTACATATCAACACACGAGAATTGTACGAGGCGTTAGTGGGTTTACTTTGTTTGATACTGGGTCGAGAATTCTCGGAGGATGCACGACAGACGGCGGATCTGCTCGCGCAACCACGCACTAATTATTCCTCATTCCCCAAGCTTACATGGCATACACACGTGGCTGTAGATGATACTGCGGACACGAGCTTGCCAAGACGGCAGGCTGACGCACATCGCGAGAAGAGAAAAAATAGTGATGTGCTAGCGAACTTGAATAATTCCTTTATTCCGATGTGGATGTGTTTAAAGTGCATGTCGTGTGAAGTTGGTGATGGGATGGTGTATGCCACCCGCCACGCTGCGACTATTGATCCTTTTTGGTTTCGGGCTTTTGCTTGTCCAACTGTTCAGATTGATCCTCCCTCATAGCGACGATGATGTATCCAACGAGAACCACATTAGCCATAACGGCAGCCAAGCCACCCGCATATGATGAGTGGCCTAAAGTAAAGGTTAGCCAAGGGATGGATACACGACGTCAGAAGATGAGAGACGTGCCTTGGAAGATGGTGTGGACAGTGGCAAAGTAGGATCCGATGGGGATCACAATCATGGCAAGAGTAAAAGCGACCAGCTTGAAGATGACATCGCTGGAATCACGGTCAGTTTTTTTTGGGTTGGGCTCACAGACGTGTTTGTCAAGGGTGAGGTGTAGATGGGGATGGGGACAGGTCGCACTTTGGAACGGCCGGGCTGATGTTGGACTTTTCCTCGACGGTGTCGTCCCTGTCGAGAATGGTCTTCTCGGTGGCAATGATGCGTCGGGTCGCCATTGTGCACGGTAAGGCGGTGGGCGATGGAATAGATGGAAGAGTTGTGAAATTTGGGTGGTTTGGCCTTGGTGCGGCGATGAATGAGCTTGGCTGTGAGACAGCGGATGAATGAATGATAGAGATCTAAGCACACGGCCCACCTGCACGTGCGGGCGACCCCGACGGGATGCTGGATGCTTTCTTACTTTGTACTAACGTCTTTATATTTCCTCCGTTCTTTGTTGTTCCAACGCACCGATTCTCCGTCCTCGGGAATAACACCGTCGTAAATTCACATTAAACAGGACTCGTTGCTCTTCATTGTGCTTCGGAAAACCCCGACCTCATTCGCATCGAAAGACAAATCAACCCCCTTGCCTGCCTGCCTGACAACGGGACGTTCATAATTAACCCACGTGACTTCGCGACGTTTGGCGCCAGTGGTAGAAGCGCGTTCCCCAGCGAGACGAAGTTCGGAAAACTCCACCGCCAGCCACCAGCGCTCCCCGGTCCGTTTGCTCACGCCCCTCGCTCGCCCTCGTCAAGAAAAGCAAAACACCCCGTTCGCTGGTCGAAAACCAATCCCCACCCCCAATTGGCGTTTTGCTCCTCAATAACGACCGTCAACTCACCTTCCGCTCACCATCTTCTCAGCTTGCGGTGACAGCATCTTCCCGGCGTGGTCAACCCCGCCTCGCCACCCTACTCTTTTTGCTTTTGTTTAAGTTCTTTCTTCGCTCGCTCTATTTGAATCATGGCTCGCAGTTCTTCTCCTTTGCCAGTGCGGCACTCCAACCCCGTTCCTCGAACCCCTTCGCTCGCACGCACGCAGTTGCACATCGACATCGACGACGACGACGAAGACGAGAACGACGACGAGCTTCCCGGTGACACCATTCCCTGCTCGCCCACGGCGTTCCTCCGCGATCGCGAGACTACGCAGCCGACCCAACTTCTCTCGAAGCCAATGCTTGCGCCCCTGAGGTCCTCCTCACCCGCGAGCAGTATCATCGAGGTTCCCGCCTCCTCGCCCTTTCAACAACTCAAGAAGACCAGTGTCCTAGCCAGTCGCCTTGCTCCCCAGGGCACTTTCTTCCGACCGCCTGCTCGATCCCAAGCCACAATGCCCACTAACAAAAGACCGGCCATGGAGCCGATTAGCCTCCTCTCCGACGACGAGGACAATATGTCGTCACCTCCTCGAGGCGACATTCGACCTACGACCTTCAAGGCCCAGATCTCTGCGTTTGCATACAACCCCGAGTCAGACGAGCGCGAGGAGGTTAAGACCCGCCTACGCCAGATCTTTGATGTTTTCGGTCACGACGTTCCCTCCAACAAAGCCAGAGAAGCTCTCCGGGCTTGTAAGAATAACCTGGACGACAGCCTCGAGTGGCTCCGAGAGAATCACATTTCACAACCTCCCACCAAAGCTGCTCCCGCCAAACCCAAGACTACCCGTCGGTTGATCAACAAAGCAACTTTACACTCAGCCGCGTCCTCTAGATCGTCCTCCAAGGCCCCATCCAAGGCACCTTCACCTAGCCCTCAGAAAAAGCCCAGACGCCGTTTGATTCAAGGGCGGAGAGAGCCTAGCCCACCTTCGCCGGCGGTCATTTCCAGCCCTCCTCCTTCCAGCGAGGATCCCCTAATCATCAATCTCCTTGATAATGACAAGGAAGATGCATACCAGGCAGAGCTTTCTCCATCGCCAACCGAGGACGAGGACGACCGAGTCCTGAACTGTATCAACACCAGCACTGTGCAAGAGTTGGCTGCAATGACGGGCATGAAAGAAACTCAGCTTGAACCCTTGATCGAGAAGCGACCATTCAGCGACATTGCCAAGGCTAAACGAGTCACTATCAACAGAAAGCCTGGCTCCCGCAAGGCTGCGAAGCTCAGCATTGGTGAAAACGTTGTGGAAGCCGTCGAGGTCTTCCTCACTGCGGTGTCAGCCATCGACGATGTTGTCGCCAAGTGCGAGGTCGACGCAAAGGCTGTCAAGGGGCAGGTAGAGACTTGGGACATCGATGTCTTTGGTCATGACAAGCGATTCCGACGACAGACATCATCGGATGAAGACCTCCCTCCCACCCCGACAAGCATCAACGGCACCAAGTTCGTTCGGCCACCCATTCCCCAGCAACCCAAGCTCATGGATGGGCATTGTGTCATGAAGCCATTCCAACTTGTCGGTCTCAACTGGATGTCTATTCTTTACAAGTTCAACATTGGATGTATCCTTGCCGACGAGATGGGCTTGGGCAAGACCTGCCAAGTCATTTCCCTGATGTGCCACCTTGTCGAGGAATACGAAAAGAAACCAAGCAAGGAGCGGCCTTGGCCAAATCTGGTCGTGGTACCACCCAGCACCTACAACAATTGGCTTATTGAGTTTGAAAGGTTCGCGCCTGGGCTCTCTGTCATTGGTTACCGAGGCACTCAACCCGAGCGCGCCGAGATTGCATACGACATTGAGCAGAACCCCGAAGAGTACCATGTTGTCCTGGCCACTTATTCTCAGATCAGCTCCCCGGCCGATATCGAGGCCATGCAATCGTTCAACCTCAACGCGGCCGTCTATGACGAAGGCCACAAGATGAAGAACCCGGAAACGAAGATCTATAAGGACCTTTCCAGAATTCCTGCATCATGGAAAATGCTGCTCACAGGTAACTATCCACCTCCCCCAATACACTTTTGCGGACAATGCTAACAACTCTCAGGTACCCCTGTTCAGAACAACCTCTTGGAGATGACGTCTCTTCTCAACTTCATCAACCCGTCCATGTTTAATGGATATATGCAGCACATCCAGTTTGTGTTCAGCCAGAAAGTCACCATCCGGGATGTTGGAAACGGTGCCTTCCTGTACAGCGAGCGGGTCAAGCGCGCCCGCACCATCCTCGAACCCTTCATCCTCCAGCGCCGAAAGGACCAAGTCTTGTCGGACATGCCCCTCAAGGTCTGCAATGTCGTTCACTGTGAGATGACCGAATCTCAAAAGAGCACCTACGCCGACTACGAGGAGCTGTTCAAGACGGAGCCATCGAAACGTGCTGCAAAGGCTCGTGGTCGCCTGAACGATCAGAACAATTGCTGGATGCAACTTCGCAAAGCGGCTCTCCACCCTTTGCTTTTCCGCCGCCACTTCGACGATGTCAAGGTCGGGAAGATGGCAAAGATTCTCATGGATAATATTGACCAGTCTGAACTGCACCAGCCAGACATCAAGCACCTGATTCAGGAGCTCAAGAACGCATCCGACTTTGAGCTCCATCTCTGGTGTCGAGACTACCCCCGTCTGCTTAAGAATTTTGACATTCCCGCCGAGGCGGAGCTTGACAGTGGCAAGGTCAAGAAGCTGCTTGAGCTGATTGACCAGTACCAGAAGAACGGCGACCGAGTTTTGGTCTTCAGCAAGTTCTCACGCGTGATTGAACTACTGAGAGAGGTTCTCGCTCTGCAAGACACGCAGCATCGTGTCCTCATGGGCAACACCAACGTCTCAGAACGCCAGACGCTCATCGATGAATTCAACGAAGACCCCGAGATCCCTGTTTTCCTTCTCACGACTGGCGCTGGAGGCACCGGCATCAATCTCACAGCTGCCAACAAGGTCATTATCTTTGACCAGTCGGACAACCCGCAAGACGACATCCAGGCGGAGAACCGCGCTCACCGCCTGGGCCAGAAACGCGACGTCGAGATCATCCGCCTCATCGCGTCGAACACCATCGAGGAGCTCATCTACAAGGCTTGCCAGAAGAAGATCGAGCTGGCCAACAAAGTCACCGGCGCTATCGAAGAGGACGCCACCAAGGCAGCTAAGAACCTCGAGTCTGAGGTGCGCAAGATGCTTTTGGAGGAGGGTATGACGCCACCATAGGAAGGCTCGGCGGATCCCTTCTAAGATCAGCAAGGGTTAGAGGATGCTCTCTTTTTTTCCTGGTTTTGTTCAGGGCTTCTTTTCAATTTCATGGCAGAGCGTTGTATTGTTTCTTATGCCCTATTAGCTTTGGACGGTATCATCCACCGTCCTCGGAGATGAGAGTTCCAGCAGGGATAGTCCCTTCAGTTGAGGATAGGAAACTCCCAAGGTGTCAAGGCGTGTTATTACGAGTATCAAGGGAAAGCAAAGCAATAAGGAAAAGGATATTGCTATACATATTAGAGTAGAGTCATAGAGTGACACAGGGAATAGGTGACGGAGAACAGGGACTCAGGTTAGACGAGCGTCCAGGCTCAGTTGTATGTACGCAGGGGAAAATCATCAATTTAAGGACTGTTGATGATAATTACTTGCAAGCACCACATCGTGCATGCCCTCGCTCTAACTTGTCCTCCCTTGACCTTCTCTGTGCCACTTGTGATATCTAGAGCGAGCCATGGTTGTTAAGCAAGGCATCCGCACAACACATAACAGAGACTTTGCAGTCTCACGCTTTATCGGGTATCTCATCGTCACAGCCCTCGCCAGCTCCGTCTCTCGACACTCATCCACCTCCAACATCTGCGGCACATTGAACCAAAAAGTATCGCTTCGCCCGCTCGAGTCCCTCCCCCGGCAAGGACCTGGCAAAGTCCCCCTCCACATCCTCTCCGATGCTGACGAGACAGCCGACCTCGCCGTCCGCCCATACAGGGTCATACACAAGAAAGAGACAATAGTAAAATCAGTTCTAGAGGTGTTCCACGTGACGGACCGGAATGTGAAGCTCGCGGTCGGTAGCATAGGGTAGCTGAAGGGGATGATTAAACAAAGAACAGATGACCGACCAAGGCAGACGTAACAACCAAGACCTCATTTAGTCCTTACTGGTGTCGATGACAGCAGACCGATGTACAGGCGAAGCAATGTGAGCAGTGTCAAAGACTGTTCCTTAAGTGTTGAAACCCCAACCACTTACGAGCAACGGTCCTCATGTTGATCAAGATACAAACATACGTCACAAGTCATTCAATCACAATAGAAACAAAGATTGAAGGCATGCAACAGGTTGCATGGTAGATTTCTTGCATTTACGTAACCCAACCTGGGCCAGTCTCCAAGCCAATCTCTCAGAACTAGGCAACTAAACCTCACCAAGTCCGAAACCCCTAAACGGTCCGTTCTTCCTCCGCTGGGACCTGAACAGAGCCAAATAAATTCAACACAGAATTGTTGAAAGAAAGACGCGCATTTCTGAGCGCGAGGATATCAATATTATGACGAAAAACAATTGACAAGAAAATGTACCAGACTCCTCAGGCACCCGCCCGAACCCGTACCCTTCTGTTGACCTTTTGTGTGTGGTGGAACCTTTCTTTGGGATGGCCTAGATAAGTAGTTCTGCGTTGCGGTCCATTTGACGCTCCCCAGTTCCGATAGCAAGAGTAAATTTCCCGAGCGTGTTGTGATGACGTAGCGCTCGGGACCAATGAGTAAAATGTGTACAGGAGAAGATAATGACTTGATCTAGAAGCGGCGCGCTACTCATCGCCAGGTGGAATGTAGCCGGGTGCGGCGACTAGCCCGAGGTTTCAGGCCGACGTCACCGCCGAGCATGAGGCTCTTCCAGCGACGGTTGAGGGCATGACGGTCGCGGCCGAGGTTGCGCGCGCAGTCCTGCCACTCAGACTTGGACAGTTTAAGCTTTTCCAATACAAGTTCGACAAGAATGCGGTCATCTTCGGCGCTCCAGTCATCAACGTCGCCGTTGGTATCTTCGTCCTGGTCATTTGTGTTGTCGGCACCGTCAACTTGGCTCAGGTGGACTTCGTGAAAGTCGGCGCGCTCAAGGCCAAGGGGTATTTGTTCTGGGGCTATGCGTGCGCGCTTGGGGGTAGAGGGCGCGACGGGCTCGTCGGCGGCAGGTTGTAGGTCGAGCGACTCGGTCTCAAAGTCGCTGTCTTGCATGTCGGAGTCGGAGTCGTGACGGCCCATGTCGTCTTCGGCTGCGCGTCGTCGCTTGTTCGCACCGCGAGGAGGAGCGCGCTTAGCGATTCTCTGGCGAGGAGCGACGTGATCTTGTTCGGGCTTGCTGCGCGATCGCAGGCGCAGCTTCAAAGGCGGCGGCGCATGAGTGAGCGGCGGTGTCGGGAGTCGCCTGGGATGATGCCTGGAGCGCGTTTCGGGGACGATGTGCGCAGGCGAGGCGAGAAGAGACTGGAGAGAGCGGCAGGTGGTCATGATGTTGGCGAGGGCGTTTTGCGATGAGAGGGCCGGGGGGCTGGCGGGAGGAGAGAAGAGCGAGGGCTCGAGGCGAGGCACAGAGGATTGCGAGGAGTCGCAAGACAGCGCCGAGGGGAGAAGCATGGCTGCGGTTTATGTAATCGGGGTTTTGAGGACGGGTGTTTGAGTAGGATACGCGGTGGTTATTGTCGAGAGTTTGGGGAGGTTGGGCGTTTGTTGGTGCGATTGCGACGGCGCAACCAGACTGCGGTGTGCGACGACGGGGCGCGCGCAATGCAAGGCAGCCGGAGCCGAAGTGCGTTTTGTGCGTTGCGAACGAGGAGCAGAAGTCGAGATGCGATCAAAACAAGATGTGCGTGTCGGCAGATTGCGATGGAGGCCGAGTGTTTGGTGAGAAGGGACGTTTGGGTTGTGTCCGGTTGTGTTATGTATGTGTGTGTGTGAGTGGTAAGTGGTGGTGGTTGCTGGGGGCCAGACTTGAGCAAAGGGCAGGGGGATGCGACGGCCTAATATGAGCGGGCAGGCGAGGCGGGCAGGTGCAGAGTGCGGCGGCGGTCGACACCCAGCGCAGCGCACAAGAAGGAACCCGAGCAGCAAAGGAAAGGACGGTGGCCGTTTTTAGTGGGGCACCCGGCACCCACACCGCAAGCCGCAAGCCTCCAGGGCACACAGTGCTGGGACGGACAGTGCGGCGGTGGCACCCACGCCCCCCCAAACCCGCCCTTTGAGCCCCGTGTCGCAGGGGGGTGTGCGCACAGTATTCAAGTGCGAAAGACCCGACGCCCCCAAGGGTCCTTTTCTTTTTTCCCACTGACAGGCTGGGCCCCACCCGACGCGGCCGCTTGCGGGTAGGCTAGGTAGGTGCCAGGTGGGGTCAGCGCGCCCACAGTGATCTGCGGGCTGTTCACACGATAAGGGTACCTGGGAGGACTAATGAGACCAGGGCGAAATCTGTGGTATCGCAGTCTCCCGCCCGGGCACTGTGCGAGACAGCCATGCCATTGAACCCCTGCCCGAACCCCCTCCCGCACACAACGCACGCTCAGGCCGCCGAATGACGAGCGGCGACTCGAGACACACGGGTTTCGGTGGCATCTGGACTTTTGTCGAGTTGAGCTGGGAGTAAGTGAGTGAGTGAGTGATGAGTGATGAGTGATGAATGAACCTCTTTTGCTCTCTTCTCTTCTATTCTCTTGTGCTGTCCTCTCCTATCCGTCTCGTCTTGTTATGTCTCGAACAAAATGGAAACCCCCGCAGCAGCGAGACCTCGCGAGTCCCGAGCAATGCACAAATACCATTCGGACGTCCACCATCCTTGTCCTCTCTTGTCTGCATCTCCAGAAGTGGCTTTCTGTCTGTCTCTGTCGTTGCTTTTCCCTTCCTGCTCGTCATCTGCGCTTGTCGTGTCTCACCAGAGGTTCTCGCCAGAGACCGCCAGGACGGAACCCTCCTTCACTCGGCCTCTCAGAGTCGTTCGTTCGCTCGTCTCCAGGCAGGCAAATACTCCTCCTCCTCCTCGTCGCCCAGCTACCAGCCAGCACTCCGTTTCATAGCCCACTTGGTTTTATCTCCCATTCCCTCTCCCTCCCCTCCCTCCCCATCGTCTTCAGCAATCCACCCAATCCACCTCACCCTGCGTCCTCCATTTCTCTCTAAGCAAACCTATTCGCTGGTCCTCCCTCCTCCATCCCAAGACAAACCTGGTCCCGCGCAGATCCGATCTGAGTCCCTCTTCCGCAGCCTGTGATGTGATGCGACCTTAAACTGGGGGGCTGATCTTCACGTCCCGATGGGCGAAGGAAGGAAAAGAAAGCAAAAAGAAAAAAAGCCACAAGCCGAATAAGTTATCCACCATCATACGACAAGCTGCCGAATGCATTTTTCGTCCACGTCGGAATTCTTCGTAGATTGCATTTTCCCAGCTGGCTGGTATAGTGCATTACTCTGTGTTTGTTTATTTTCTTTCTGCCTCAACTCTCACTCCCTGTCGTCAGCTTCCGGCCGGTGGCAACAGCCGGGAGTCCCGGTTCGGCTTCACCTCAGTCAACAAACACAAGCCCCAAGGGATGGATGGACGGATGGACGGATTCTTCCATCCCAAGCGCACCCGAGAGGGACGGCTCGTCTTTCCTAGCGTGCGTACGAAAGGAGCCCCCGTCCTTTTTCCCTTCTTGTCTTTTCCCTTGGGACCATCCCAAATCCGAGTTTCGCTCGCTCTCCCTCTGGAGGCTACTCCCTGGCTCATGACCCAAGACTATCCGATCCTACCACACACACACACACACGCACACCACGAATACTACTCTGTAGGAAGCAGGCTAGCCACTTGCTTGGGGGCATCGAGCTAAAGGTACGAAAGTAGGTTGGTCCTGGAGTCAATCAATGTCGCCCGTTCTTTGCAGTAGAAACGCACCCGCAGACGCATGCTCGCGCGGGTTCATCCGCTGGTCCCTCGTGGCCCATGCTGTCCACCCCAAGAGTAACAGCGGTGTCGGTAAAGCCAGTCTATACGTACTTCGTAGCACGCCTCAATTCAATTGCCAATACAGGAGCGGAATGTCACACTCGTCGGCATGTCAAGCGGGAAACCGAGCTGTCAACCCGCCCAAATCCCCAGTGGTACTCGACAGACAAGACCTTGTGTCCACCCACGCTTGTCCAGGTCCTGCGTCGAGAGACATTGAGCAGGCGTCTTTGACGCAGATAGCATGGGCGCACAGTGGCCGGGACAAGCAAAGCAACCCCATCCTAGCCCGCTCCCACGTTGGTGCCTGCATGATCTCTGGTCAACCGGTCGAAGATTGACATCAGCCACCATCGGATGCGGCGTCATCGGTCCTTGGTTCTCACACGGGATACGGGGTTGAGGGCCTATCCTTCTTTGCGCCCTTTCCCTTGGTACCCCCTCGATGGCTCCCTCGATGGTGTCGACGGGCGAGATCACCATGTGAGCCCGCAAGAGATTGCGACACCATCTCGAGTGTGTGCTTGTGCTTCGGACGCACTGCACTGCCTTGGTCTCCAACTACTGAAATCTGACCCTCCCTTTGGACTCGACGAAGTGGGTGTGCGGGTGAGTGAGGCCATCACCCATCCCTCATCTCCCAGGCCTCGTGCTCCCTCCACCAAAGCCGGCCCCTCCAGCTCCTCCAGCTCCTCCAGTTCTCTGTCTCAACTCAGGTCGCAGAAACGAAGCCCCGCGTGATGCCCGCTGGACGGACGAGCTGAGACGAGAGCCCAACTGCCCTTGGAATACGCGCTGCGTCCTGCATCTTTGTTCGCGCTCGCCTTTGACGGTGTGTCTTGGAGGGGCGCACCAACAACCGATCACGCCGACGATGCCAATCGTACCGCGCAGTTGTGCAGGGTTGGTCTTTGTCGTTAACCGTTTCAGAGCCTCTCAGGTGAGGTGATCCATCCCACCAGACCGCCTGCGCGCCTTTCTTCACCGGCTCTTTCACGACGCCTTATCGAAAGAACCCTGGCACCGTAGAAGGCCATGCCGCACCGCCCAACTGCAAGTCATCGCCAGCGCATGGAGGCCGATAACACACCACATTGGTCCTTGGTCCCTGGTCCGCCACGCACCGGGTGGGTTTTCACTTCTTCGCCTCCCGGGGTCGGGTTGCGCGCTTGCCGCAGAAGCTCGTTCGAGCCTGCTTGCCCTGGTGCTACAGGCTGGCGAGAGGATGTGACGTCGCGGGGAGACGCGTCTAGACGCGAATTCGACGCGGTTTTGACGCGTGCGGGTTTTAATTAATCACCCGACCCCCCGCTTACAGAATTGGCCAATGATCAAATGCTATCTGGTGGGTCAGGTGGATGGATACCCATGCACACACTTCCGACGATGGTCTGTGCGTCATGCACCCACTTAAACGACAATGGACGATTCTTTGTGTGTTTCGCAGTTTAGATACGTGGGACGCTTGAGGACGGACGGTCTCACCGTCTTTACAGTGTGGGAGCAGAGGCCGCGGATAATCGCTCACCTTGGAGGGGAGGATTCATGGGTATAATCTAGAGACTTATCGTTCTTTGGATCTGCGCAGACTAGCTGGCATCTCTTTTAGAAGAAGTTCCCAGCAGTGTCAGTTCTGTCTCCATTCTCACGCAGATAGACAAAGACACATCCAGAAACAAACACCGCGGACGCACAATAGACTCGACCGGTAGCATGGCTTATGTTCTTTCGTTCTTTTCTTTTTCCCGCTCTCTGCAAGACCGCAGTAGGACAGAACACTTGCTCCATCTTCCCCATCCTAGCGTCCAGACTCATCTGAGACCCCCATCAAGTCCCCCCCCCCCCGTTCTGTCGTTTCCCCCGGACCGTCCACGGTTCGTCTTCTCCCTTGCCAGCCCCTCCGCCATCCCGTCCGGTGGGTTTGGCGACGGGGTTGATTGCTGCGAATAGAACCGGTTTATCCACTGCATGGTTCGGCTCTATCTGCGTGGCCCCCCCTGTCACGGTCGTCCCACTGCAGAGAGACAATGGGCCATCCGCGACATCTCAGCTGTGCCCCAGACGACCGGTTTTCTTCTCCCTCTGGCGACATCCTCCCAGGTCACTGGTCTTGCATCTATCTGTTCTGGCTGTCTCGGCCGAACCCCGCACTGGTGAGCATCTCATCCATCCATCCCTCGGTGCACGACAACTAAACCCACAAACAATTGGATCGATTGATCCCTTTGTTCGTGCTATTGATTTGCTCGCCCTTTGCCGGGAGAGACGCTCCGAGCTCGGATTCATCCCTCTTCGAACCCTTTATTCGAAGCCGCCGAGACCAAAAATGAGGGAACCACGAGTTTAGACAACGTGCGTCACTGCACTGGCGGGGTAACGCAACGGCGTCTCCTCATCCGGCCCTTCGACCCGATACAGGGATTCGTTCCCGGTCCAGGTCCAGGGTTTTATTTTGCATTGCATGAGGGGTCTTGACCGTCGACTTATCTCTTCTCCTCGCAACGTTATCGCTGCATTGCGTTATCGCCATGTCGCAGCGCGGGGTCGTTGGCTTCCGATGTCCCTCCCGCTGCCGCCTACATGGGGGGTTTCACGTACATGGTTGATCCAAGTTGGAAACCACCACACACCCTCGAGATGCTGTGGTTACCTTGCCTTAGGTTGGTTTTGCGCTTCTCATCGAGTGCGTCATAGAACATCTTTCGGTTTGCTTCTCGAAAAGCCCAAACATGTGCTTGGAGCATACAAACCCCGGCGGTATGGCTCCGTCATGCACACATGGCCCCCGTATCCCTTCAATGTTCCTTCTCAACGTGTATCTCCAGCTGCCAGCTGCCATCGCCCTGCCCGCCCAGCCAGTCTCCTTACAGCATCATCCCTCTTCTCGGCATAATATATCCCGGTGAAGCTCTGCTACCAATGCCAATGCCAGCGACAACTCGCCACTAACATGACTCGGTTACGCCAAGCCAAATTACCCTCCACGGGTGACTTTACTCTCGCTAACGTCACCCACCCACTGTGTAAACATGGCCGTAATCATCACCATCTCCTGACTTGCGACATTGAAGCCACGCGAGACTGTGACACAGGTGCCAAGCAGAGGACATCTAGAAACCTCGTCTAGCGAATGTCACTGCCGTCTCCCCGGGTTTCGACCTGAACACCACCTTTCCAGGTATCTCCAACTCATATCCGTCGTGCTTGCTATCACCACTCGACAACGTAAGACACACGTTACCACTAAAAGGTTAGGGCGTGCTGACCAAGACTTAGATTCAATCATCTAGCAACGCGTTTAAATCATCCAACAATCTCAGATATACTCCAAGAGTACGAGATTCGATGTCTCCAACACAACCCGTGACTCATCACAGCTTCATCATCCTAATCCTACTTCGTTTCAAACACTCACCCTTTTATTATGCACCCGTTACTCCAGCCTTTACACAAAATTTCCATGAAACTGCCCACGCACAACAAAAGTCTCCCACTCGTGACAGAGACTAAATTATTATGTCGTAATTACATCCAAGCCGCGTTCCCTCAAAAACGCCATTTGCACGAGAATCAGCTCTCATCCCCTTCAGCCAGTCTCCTCCTCCTCCTCTTCGTATCCTGCTTCTCGCAAACGCAGAAGCTCCTCGGCTATATCAGATCCAACTACTCTCGCCGCCTTACTCACAAGTGCTTTGTACTGGCTCCAGCTGTCCTCACGGTGACAGCCATGCAAGCCTGGGATCATAGTCCCCCATCATTGCCTTCTTCCACCCAGCACAGAGAACAATGACTGACCAGTCCACCATCTTCACTTTTCCAACGTGTCACAATTATCGCCTTTTCCTCCCTATTTCTATTCTAAAGTACCCGTCTCCAAGAAATACCGACAAGGAGGGCGTTGAACGAAAAGAGCCATCATCTTGCTCCGAAATAAGACAACTCCTGGAATCCGGCCCCACGATAAAGCCCTCGGGACGATGCAAAGATGCTATGTGTGTGCGTGTGTGTGAATGCCAAAAAACTTGAAGGAATGCTGAGTGCGCCCTTCTTTCGGAGAAGGCGTCTGGGGAAGCGGGGATCGCGGTGGTGGTGGATCCCATCTTCGTTGAGAGAAGTGGTTATGATATTAGTCGTATGAAGTCGTTCTCTTCGCCATTAGTGCCCCGTCGTGGGGGCTGCGCGTCATCAAACTCTTCACATAACAATGCAGTCCTTGTCGTCCCTCTGCCCCTTCTGGATCTTGCCGTTTCGTGGGGCAGCAACCTCCATGGGCGTGCCCTCACCACTGACGGCGGCTTCGATAACGGCCAGTCGTTGCTTGGCTCGTTCGTCTCCGAACTCAGCAGCCTTCACATACCAAACATTGGCTTCAAGAATGTCGCGGCGGCATCCAATTCCCATTTCGGTGAAGTAGCCTACGGCGTACTGGGCTTTCACATAACCTACGAATGACAATAATTAGCAACTCATCTCCAATAAGGGTGTCATCAAATCGTTGAAACAACTTACCCAGGTCAGCTGATCGACGAGCCCATTCATAGGCTTCCTCCTCGTCCTTTTCCAGGACGGGCTCAGCGCCAACCATGTACCAGGCACACAATCCCATCATCGCGCCAGCATGCCCGCGCTCCGCAGCGCCAGTGTAAAAGTGAACGCTGAGGGCCGGGTCACGAGGACAGCTGAGCTTGCCATGCTCGTAAGCGTCACCCAGACGGAAATTAGCTTCAGGGTGTCCCAAATCCGCGGCTTGCGTAAACAGTTCTGCTGCATAGCTGTCATCCTTGAAGACATCATCACCGTATCCAGTCTCATACAAACAACCAAGCTGGTAAGGCGCCGAATTGTATTGGCTGTCGGCCGCCTCGGCCGCCAATTTCATCCACTTAATACCTTCTCGGTATCGCTTCTCGCCGAGGTCACCGGACAAGCAGGCCTTACCGAGGCGAGTCATGGCTCCAGGGTGTCCTTTTGATGCAGCTGCTCGCAAGAACTGCACAGCCTTCGCAGGGTCCTTGCGGCAACCCCAGCCGAACTCGTAGCTGAGAGCAGTGCGATATCCAGATTCGGCATGACCATGCTTCGCAGCCAGGACAAATAGTGGAAATGCCGAATTGGGGTCCTCCTTGCCCTTGTTGAAGAGGCCTGACGCATAGCCGTCTGCAAGGTAGTACTGGGCAAACGGATAACCGCCACTAGCAAGGCGCTGGAGGATCTGCCGGGCTTCCTTGACCAGCTCGTATGGGGTGGAGACGGTGCCCTCAACTGTCGGACTGTCACGGCCCTTCTCGGGCTTGGGGCTGTTTTTCCTCGTCTTGGGGTTTGTGAGGTCGAGGCCCTGCTCCTGGGCGGTAGAGATCAGAAATACTGCGAACGAATATTGGATAGAGAAGTCGTTGGTCTTCTTGACGTTTACGCGATACATGTCCAGTGTTTTCTGGGTACTGAGGAGAGAGGCATTGTTGCCAATCACGGTTCGCAGGTTCGAGTTGTCCAGAGCCAACGGCGCCGGGGCCTGCTGAGGGTACGGCACGTTGAGAAGCTCGGCATACGATGCGGGTCGTACATCGGGGGACTTGCGGTTCGAGGATGGTGCGCGCATGTGGGAAGCGCCAGGCATCAGGCCAGGAGACCGACCACGGGGACCAAGGTCGGAGTATGCGGAGTAGGCTGACTGGGGTCGAGCTATAGAGTTTCTGAGGTTGCTGGAGCTAGGAGTGAGATGACGCCTGATGTGCGAGGCATTCTCGGCCAAGTCGGGGTTCGAGGCAGTTCGCCCATCGTCATTCGGGACGCTCGAGACGCGAACGGGATAGTCCTGTTGGTGATGGTACTGGAATTGCGGGACAGACTGGTTTCTAGGCATGCCGCCCTCGATGATGGAGCTTTCGGGCGAGTTGTCGATGGTCTGGCACTCGGCGTTCTCATTGATGCCTGAGAGCGAGCTGGCGCTCGTGGTTGCGGATGATTCGGCAGATACGGCTTGATGGTTGGTGCTGGTTGTGTCGTCCGACTCACGGCTGTTTCGAAATCTGTCTTGGTTGCGCACTCTCTCTTTAGGACTCATCATGTTAGGTTCGAATCGATCAGGGATAGATCCCGAAATGGGCGACATGGTTTCTTCTGCACCCGCGCGAGGGCCTTTCATCGGACTAATCAGGGAAGACTGCGAGAATGAAGCATCGAAAGACACAGCAGAGGGTTCATCCGTGGTGGGAATTCCGGTGTCAAAAAAGTCCCGAGGGGTTTGGGGACTGGACGGTTGGTAGTCGCCGTGAGGAGGAGGTGGAGGAGGGGCGGAAGCCGGAGGCGAGGGAAGCTGATGGCGCGTACGGTCAGCGAGCTCGGCATGAGTGCCGTGAAGCTGAGTATGCTCAATGTCGACATTCGAAGGCTGTGCCCAGTCGTCTTCCTGGAAATTCACTCGTACCGGAGAGACTGGAGCATCCCGCAGCCTGGGACCACCAGCCATGTTGAGGTTGGGAACATTGATGATTCGGGGTCCGTCATCCGGGAGGTCCCGACGGCCAGAGGTCGGCGATGCGTTGGTCGGAGGAGGGGAGGCGGTAACTGCGGCCATGGCTGTGGGACAAAGAATGGCAGCGCAAGCGCAAACGCAAACGCAAATGCAAACGCAGCCGGACGGAGTGTCGATAAGTTGGTTTGGATGTAACGATGAAGTCGTGGTGCGACAGGGCCGACGGAGAAAGCAGTCGCAGGAATGGCCAACTCCCCGAGGTGTGAGCTTGGGTTATTGGATGTCCGGCCGCCGTGGAAGCATCCGTGACTGATGTTGGCGCTGATGGCGAGAAAGGATGCGGATGCGGGTGGTAGAGATGGGCGGTGGGAGACGCGCGATCGGGGGGTGGCGGAGGTTGGAGATGGTGGAGGGGTCGGCGGTGGATGATGTGGAGGTGTTGGTCGGGAGCCGGGAGGCCGAGACGACACGGCACGACGGCGGCAGGGGAAAGGAATATTAACGAGCGACGCGGGGGCTGGAGGACGTTTGAGAAGGTTGCGCGGACACAATGGAATGGGATACCGGGAAGAAAATGTGGTTTAGAGCAACACCGCGAAGGGAGAAACGACGGCGTTGAGGAGAGAAAATTCCATGGACGGGATGGGTTTGGGTAGGTGCCTTTTTTGGTGGTGGTGGTGGTGGTGGTTGGTGGTCCACTGGCAGGCAACTGGCTGGCGGCCACTGGAGAGTCCTGGTACCCAACGGCCTGGGGTTTTTGGAAATGCGGGTGCAGGCGGTGCAGGAGCAGCGCAGTGGGGGAGACGATGCAGCAGGGCTCTTTAGCGGTTTCCAAGTAGCCTGGAGAAGGGGCGGTACCTCGGACTCAACGGCAGGTTGCAAGTACTTCTCTAGTAATTAGAGCCAAGGCGTGACATGCCGCACCCGACTGCTACGTAGTAGAGCTGAACTCGCCCAAGCAGGGATATTTCACCACCATCTAGGCACCGCCTGTATGTGTTTAGAGATGAGGCAGATTTTCACAGAGTCCTTCAGTGAACTATTTGTTGTAGTAAATCAGCTCATAAGGATGCGGAAAACCACAACTAAAATCCGTTTGTAACGGCTCTGCCTAGCACGATAGAGAAAGGGACGGGGCGGCGTTGGTTGCTGCCAGGCGGCTAGAGGGAGGACGGACGACTCAGCGCAGTTGTGAGTGAGTCCGTAGCCTGAGGGAACCCCTTTTTTTCCTAACTCGACTCTCAACGGTCAGGGGGTAGGCGCGTGGGTGGGTGTGTGGTGTGGGCGAAAAAGAACGGTCGGGATGACGATATCTCGGCGCGGGAATGGCGATGCCAATTCCGACCCGCTTTACGGAGGCGCCCAGGCGAGAGAACCAGCAGCACGTCCTGGCCTGGTCAGCAATTACAGAGAACCCCGAAGAAGCAAACAGCTTCCGCCAGTGCGGAAAAGTTGGGTATTCGGCGGGGGAATTGAGGGCGGGTGCAGCGGCCAACCCAGCCCAGGCCAACCCGCAACCGATTCAGCCCAGCCCAGGCAAGCCATCACCAAGTCGGCAGCTCGTTCCCAGTCGAGCGGTTTCCTCCAACTACGCATCCAAACGACAGAGATGAATTTGGTTGGCCCCAGGCTCAAAAGGGACAAGTCTAGCCTGTTCTCGGAACACTTGCTGCAGCGTGTGATTCCCCAAAGCTACGCTGTCTAATAGATGGCCGGCCATCTGGGGCGGCCGCTGCATCAAGGGACCGACCGAGCTGCAACCAAGAAACTTTGGGATGTTTGTAGGTCCGGATGCTGGTTGGCATAATGAGCATCAAACAAAAGAAAGAAGAAAGAGGCACATCAATTCCCGGGCCTGGACAAGCGCCAAGCGAGGCATGTTTCATTTGCATCAGACACGGACGTCCACCACTCTCCCACACCAACCCCTTCCAGGGTTCGCGCAAATGTACGTAACCAGTGTAATATCTCTGGTCCGCGGAACGCCCAGCTAGTATCGATTGAGTTGCGGCGCGGGGCATCTCGGTCCGTACCAACCCAATACACACACACGCAGCACGCACACACGCACGCTCATGCGAATAATAACACCTCTAGAGAACTCCACTGAGGAGTGTGATCGCTCGCCCGGCGGAGGAGGACATTGCGCATTACGGAACACACTGCTGTGGTGGGTGGTGGGTGGTGGCCAGCCGTGAAGAGCTACAGTTTTGAGACAAGGCGAATAGCAGATGACCTATGCCAGACAGCGTCTCACTAGCGAGTCCAGCCCGTCATCATGGTCCTTGTCCAACATGCAGCCACACACGCCCACATCTCGGCACTGTCTTTCTCTTCGTACCTGCTCCAATGCCGCTGGGCCTTGGTGGACATGATCAGAATACGGTGCGGTGTGCCTCCCGTGACCTGCGTTTCCCCACCAAGTTGAGCAGATCCTCCGAGTTGAGCAGACCGGGCTCTCGTATCCAGCGATACACGAAGCTTAGTCTACCATATACGGATAACTGGACTATCTATAGGTAGTCCATTTACATCGATTGGAGGTCTCGGCATCCGTATTTTAAGGCCCTCCTTCGCACCATCGTCCTCGCGCGGCTCTCGCCATCGTCAACCCGCAATCCAAAAACCACCATCTCCCCCGGTCACCCAGCAGGGCTGAGCCAGACGCCATGCCGCTCTTCCAGGCTCCAGACAACCTCAGCTTTAGAAACTTAACCCCTTGGCATCGAGCTAATACTGTATGAAGGCTTCTGGTCCCTGTCAGCAGTTCCACGGCGGGGACAGGCGCCGAGCTGGCGTCGCAGGGCTTCCCATATTCGGTCGACACCGTGTTCGTCCATCACTGATCAGCCGTGGCCCCTGACCACCCGTGCGTGGGTGCTGCCCCTCCATGATTTCCTCTCTCCCGTCGTCTGGCCACACATCCATCAGCTCACTCAATTGGAGCCCCCCGCGTTGGTGTTCCCAAGAGCTGCGTGTCCTTCACCGAAGAGGTGGCCACGGAAACCACGGAGACGGAAGCGTGTTAACTCCGGACCTGTCAGAAGGCTTGAATCGGTCTTCGCTCGACCATAGTGTCCGGGGCGGCCAGGCGGGAGCTCCATGGATGCTCTCACTCTGTTGTTGGCCATTTCAACCTTGTGGGCCTCGTTTGCAACCCTAGCGCCAAAGCTGGATCGTGGACCACTCCTCCATTCTCAATTCTCGATGCTGCTCTTCTGCCAATGCGCGTATAGCTACAATCCACATGTACATATGCTCCATCTGCTGCAACCCAGCTAGCTGCTGTGATACCCACCAAGTTGCTCCCAACTCATCAATGAGAGTCGCGAAGCAGGCGTCGTCAACCGGTGCCGCAACGCCGTAAGCATACGCGCCACGTCTTGCGCACGTACGCCATGGCAATGTACTTCTATCAACCCGTTTTTAGAAACTGAGTATCACATATCTGATACTGCGCCAGTTGCTGGCGCTCGCAGGATCCAATGGTGCAGTCGAGGCCTACAATTCTGACGACTAAAGGCCTCTCCAAACCAAGATGTCGAAGTATACAATAAGCGCTGCTGGCAGGGATGGAGCACAAGAGCGGCAGTAGGACGGCAACCCTTCTTCTTCTCGGAGAGTTTGCGGAGACCGAACGTACCACCAAGTATCTGCGACTTGTGTGTGCTAGCCCAGCCCTTCAACCGGGTCTTGTTTGGCTACGCGGTCCGGTCGGCTGGGCCACGCAGCTACCATCTCGACGGCCACAGAAATTATTGTCCCGCTTAGGCAGTTTGTGCTCGTATTGCGACGCCCAGTTTCGCCGCAGGCAATTCAATAGACAGCAGAGCGAGCGGGCTGTCACTTATCTATTATGGGAACTTCCGTTTGCCATCTGTCACAATGGAAAGATTCCCAATAGCGGCCAGCCCCCAAAAGTAAGCCAAACGTTCGATCATCAACCTCCAGGGCCTCGACCATCAAGCCCTACGGCGGTGGCGGCGCCAGGACGGATCAGTTAGCCGCCGACGGGTCCTAAGTGGCATCCAATCTTGGAGTTGACGTGGCGCCAGTGCTCTCCAACCCCAGTTCCAGCTTATTACTCCGTGCTCATAGAGGTCGTTAGACTCCTTGCCCGTTGATTAATCTCAGGAAGCCTCGCTGCGGCTCCTAATCGTGACAGCTCCGGAGGCCCAATTACAGATCCTCCGACTCAAGTCAGCGAGGAGGCCAGGTTCAGAACGGCATCCACAGGCTCCACCCATCGGCCCCACCGCCCGTCGTCATCATCCGGACACCGCTCCTCGAGACTGCATATGCAAAACCCATATCCGTCTTGCCGTGGTTGTGCATTACTTCCTTCTGAGACATTAGGACACATGGCTCATCCGTCGGTGGACATAATCGCCCTGGCTTCCAGATGCATGAAGTCAGTCCATCGTGAACTGCCCTTGCCGTCATTCCCTTCAGACTGTCAAACCTGTCACGCCAGCCGAGAAATGTATCCCAAAATTATTAGAGGTTTTTATCTCCACCGCTGTGGGAAGGTGATTCTACTACTATGTATACTATCTAGGCACCATCTGATCACGATCACGTTTCCAGCACACGCCCAAGACTGAGCCCACTTGTGGATCGCCCACCAGTCTGTTGACAGCACCGCCCTGTCCAGGATAATGCTCGTTTAAGTCTTCACCAGACATCCCACTAGCCATGGTTCTCTGCCTTCTCGATATCATCGAATGTCTAAGCCGCATTACGTCTCCCAGCCCTGCTGCAGCTCTAGATGCACCATCCCGGGAAGGATGAACGACGGTAGTCTGTGACAGGAAGTCACCTTCCTAGTCTCGTGTTCTATGTATGTTGTCATCGCCCCGCGATTTACTTTAGTATTGGTGACTCGGCGTTTACATTCGCCAGTACTATTAGGAGAGTGCGAAGATACCATCTTTGGCTTCTTATTTATACTCGCAATGCTGCAAGTACGAGGCTCTACACATCGGATAGTTCGATGGAAGTACGGGGACCTGCTTTACCCGTATCGCGCCAGGAATAACTATATCGTCAATCCGCGGTGAGTCCCGGATAGGCCGGATCTCACAATGGTGTTAGTTCCATTTCACCTACCCTATACCGTTTGTAGCCCAATTCTGGGTTTTCAGTGTGCACGATCTTGAACACGATAGATATTATCCTTTATATTCCTGAGATATCACTCTGAATGGGAACAAATCCTGGAGCTCTATTTTCTTTTAGTGCTGTTCACTGTGTCTTAATTGCTGGACTAGGTCAAGGTTCGCAAAGTTGATCTACGGTATGTACGCTTGGCCCGTGTGATTTGTTATACCACCCTAGTTATAAGTCATCGCTATCACCATGACAACCTCCGCAGCAAAGGTTACTTAATGAACTAAGCAAGTAGCAAGTACGCCGGCCCATATGATCCGATATATGTGATACAGTAAGTCAATGGTTTGTTTTACAACTTTTTGCCTGGGTTTACATTCGACGCTGTATGGATCCACCGTGGATGCGAGGTTTGCGGTGCGAAAATGAGGGTAGTGGATGGAAAATTCAGACTGTCGCTGGGTACAGAATGGGGCAGAAGACGAGTTTAGTAACGATAAAACCAGCATGGGAGTAAAATCAGATGCTTAACAGCTTGCCCAGGTCAGTAATTCGGTAAGTCTATCCGGAATATGAAGAAACAGTAGAAACCACCAAATGTAGACCATTATCTCTTCAACGCCACCGCTGGTAATTGCCTAGGCATTTGAAAAACTGATAATCAGCGCCAGACTACCTGGTTTCGCAAGACAAGACTCGATTGGGGCAACCATAAGAGAACCTAATTCGTATTCACCAAAAGACACAAGTATGTAAAACAACCCGCCCGAGGACTGGAAGTACAACAACGACGTTGGACCAGGTGGCCAAGGGCCGGAAGGTCGGGAGTGTGAGTTCCCGGACCACGTGGGGAGAAGCCGTAGCCACACCAGCAGCGTTCACTAACCTCACCGTCTGGGGGATTGGATGTTAATACTCCGCTGGTTGTCTCAAAGGGCAGTGCCACATAAGCCAGAGAATGAGAAGGGGGTAACATAGAGACACAGAGCACATGGGACATAAGGGACCACGACCCGACATGTTGTCTGAATCAAAGGGAAGACACAAGATGATACGACTTGATAAGCGATTGGATTCATGATGGGATAGCTAGTATGTAAGAGGTTGACAATGATAATGAAATCGCAGAGGGAATTGGAAAATGATGAAGTGGGAAAATACGCGTGTTCAGGCGCTGCCAAGCCCCGGAAATGTGGAACGAACGGGGGGGAGGTGCAAGGATTGATCGACCAACCGATGATCGACTAATTAGGCTACCTACGGAGCAGCCAGGTACGGAGCAAGGACCCGAGAAGCATCGACTACAGCAATAACATCATAACATGTACGGAGCAAAGCCGAACTCATTAAAATAGCAGATTGGGTCTTGGCCCGGCGGGCTTAACTCTGTCGTCTTTTCGGCACCTGGCATCTGGCGCCTGGTTGTGAGCCTGGCCCCAGAACCAAGATTCAAACCAAGGTCAGGTCCAAGCCAACCAGGGCGTGGAGGAATGCGAAAAGCAGGTAAAAGAGGTCAACAAATGAAAGGTCAACAACTGGCCGATCAGGGAGCCAACAAACAGCAAGGACAACACAGGGACTTGGGATGAACCGAGCACCAGGGCATTAGGAGTGGAGCCGCGATGGCTTGTCCCCAGACAGGAAGCGAAATAGACGAAATGAATCCCTGGTGAACGGTTGACCAAAGAGGGCAGTGCAGGATGCAGGCTCCACGACCGAACTGCCGCTATGCGCGGAATTGTCACGAGCAAGGTCGCATCTACAATGCAGAGAAAGAACCATGCGGATTTCCCTCGCTTCCATGGATGATCGAGGCGGCAAGGCAAGCCTGGACGCAATGAATTCGAATTTATCGCGTCCTGCCGCCCTCGCCGTCGGCATCCCGACATGTCCGTTTAGTTCGAGAGGCTAGAACCAGCTGGCGGTGTTTATCTTGGCGGTGGCGGTGCTGAAAATAGCAGTTCCCGGCGAGAGCCTGTACCCCCGATGTATCCGGGCGGACGGCATCGTCCAAAAGACGGAAGATGGAGGGCTGCTCCGCCAAGTCATGACGCCATATTCCGGGGGAGCGAGGCACAGGGTGACTTGCGCGGTACAAGCTGCGTAACGGAGGTCAGCAGGGCGTTAGCACAAGATGGAGCGATGGTGCTGGGGCAACCAGCGGCCAAATAGTACCCTGGGACGTCCTTGACGCCTCGTCAAACGGGCGTGCAGGGGTTGTGCACAGATGGGATGGGCCGCCAGGTTTTTCCAGGTTTTTAATGCAAACCTCCGGCGCATGGCAGGCAAGACGGGCTATCGCGCTCATAGGTTGGAAGCCTACCTCGGGGCGGTTTTTCAGGCGGTCTCTGTCTGTCGTCCGGGGGGAGAGTTCGCTATTGCGCAGGGAACGGACGGCACCGTGCCGCACCGAGCCAACATGAGCTAGACAAACGCGCACTGTAGTAGTCCCCCTGGATTGGCGTGGTAGGCACAGTGCATGGCGGTATCCTTCTCACTTCGGTTCCACCCCCTACTCATCTTGTTGACCACTCAAGGCCAGCGCTGCAGCACCCACCCGACCCTTCCCTTCAGAACCGTGGTGGGAAAAGGGTTGCTTGCACAAGCGCTCGCTCTCTCCTGTTCACTCTCTCACCCTCTCTCTCTTCGCCCTCGCACTCACTCGCCCGTTCGTTCTCCCGGCCGTGCCCTTCTCAAACACTCGCTCTCACTCTCGCTACATACCGGCCGGTGACGTTTCATTGTTATTGTTGTCATCTTCATCTTCAACTCCATCGCCAACCTTCGCTCGCTCTGCCCACTCACCGCGCGCCTGCGTTGCACTGCACTTGCGACTTTGCCCCTGTGTTGGCCTGCTGCCGAAAAACTCAGGCCCGCTCGCCGCTCGCTGTCCAAGCAAAAGTCCGGCGCTGCTGCTCCGCGCCCCATCCACATCTCCCACGTCCGTCGCTCGTCTACCCCAAACATCGGCGTCGTCGTGCCTCTGGCCTCTGGGATCGATGCTTGCGCCTCTTCTCTGCTGAGGCTGTCTCCGTCTCCTTGAAGCTGCTGCTCCTGCTTCTCTCACCCGCGGGTGCACCACGAAGCACTCATTCCTCGCGCTGTCACTGCGCCCTCACTCCGCTTCCTACCCGCAACGCTCCCCGTCTCCCGAGAAACCCGTTCCCCATCTGCTACAGCAGGGATCTTCCCGACTGAACGCAATCTTGTCTTGGGGCTGCCAAACAGCCATAACAAATCCTCCCGTGAGTAGCCTTCCATCGCCTCATGCTTTCGACGCACCTTTCCTGAGCCCATCTGTCTGTCTTTTCCTCTCGCTTCAGTTCTTGTCACCGTTCGCGATTCCAAGCGTTCCTCGACGACATCGCGTGGCTGCCTCTTCCATTTCACCCCTTCCCATTGTCGATCCAAATTACCCTCGTCGCACTGGCGCCGTCCTAATCATCTCCTTTCGCCGACAGAAGGGTGAAATCTCCCTTCGCCCTTCCCGTCCGCCCTCGTGTCCCTATCGGGAACTCTCCAATTCTAACACACATTCCAGGGCCATGTCTCTCCCCGAACGGCCGGGCGCAAGTCCCGTGTACGATCAGCGTAATGTCTACAGGAACTCCCCCTCGAGGCGATCGCGCCCTGCTGATGTCGAGGCTGGTGGTTATCATCCCGTAACTGAACAACATCAACGTGGGAAATCTGCCTCTTCCTTCGCTGACACCATCGGTCCTAATTCCAATACAGAGAGTATGCCTCTGTCGCCCACAAGCCCCACGGGCCATGCCAGGCATGACAGCAACTCCGGCCAGCCCGTCTCGCGGAAGAGAAGTTTGATTAGACCCGAGAGAAACAGAATCGACAAAGATCACCGGAATTACCACTACCACAGGCATGCCGCCCACGCCGCCCACATGAACGTCCTCCCGTCGTCGACCGGCAACGACCCTATTCTCGAGGACTTGGAGGGCTTGGAGGGCTCGACGGAGCGGTCAGGCTCAAATCTGAAAGATAATGTTTCCGACAACTCACCCCGTGGTTCACAACGGCGGCACGTGAGCGGGGACCAGGAGAAGGGAAGGTCTCGCAAACGTTCTGGATCTCACCCGAACCGCACCAAGTCGGGCAAGATCACAAAGAAGGGGAAGCGCACCAAACGTAAGAGCAAGAAGATTGAGGAGCAGCTCCGCCCCCCCAGCTTCTGGAACGTCTACTGCGCCATTGTCACCTTCTGGTCCCCAAGCTTCATCATGAAGTGCTGCGGCATGCCGACCCGGGCGCAACAGCGAGCTTGGCGAGAGAAGATGGGCCTGATCAGCATCATTTTGTTGATCATGGCCTTTGTCGGTTTCCTCACCTTTGGTTTCACCGCAGTTGTTTGCAGTGCCCCAGCCGTGCGACTGCGTGTCAACAAGGTTGGCTCTGGCTATATGATCTTCCACGGAGTTGCCTACGATCTTTCCACTTCCCACCATCCCGCTGCCGAGGGAATCCCGCTGCGATCTGATGGCCTCGGCGCCAACGTTCTTTACGATCTCCCCATCAAGCACGGCGGACAGGACGGCAGTTTTCTGTTCCAGAATGTCAACGGCAAATGCAAGGGCCTGATTACCCGCTCGTCGGGTTCCGATGTCCCAACCAACAGCGACGATGACCTCGCCTGGTACTTCCCTTGCACCACCTTCAACCAGGATGGCTCGTCCAAGGTCAACACGACAATCCCTTACTATCTTGGTTATGCCTGCCATACCACCCTGGACTCGAGAAATGCTTTCTACCTCGACCTGAGCGGTTCTGCGGACGTCTACTTCAGCTGGGCCGACATCAAGAATACCTCCCGCAATCTGATTGTCTACTCCGGACATGTCCTGGATCTTGATCTTCTCAACTGGTTCAACACTAGCCAAGTCGACATTCCCGATCGTATGAAGGAACTGAGAGACAAGGACTCCGATGTGAACAAGGCTATTCGTGGCCGTGATGTCACTCGCATGTTCCAGGGGTCTGATGACAAGAAATTGGCCCAGTGCTTTGAGGAAATCATCAAGGTTGGCTCTGTTGATACCGAAACTGTTGGCTGTATTGCCTCCAAGGTCGTTCTGTACTGCGCCCTTGTCTTGATTTTGTCGGTTGTGGGGGCTCGTTTCCTTCTGGCCCTTGTTTTCCAGTGGTTCCTCTGCCAGAAATACGCCGCGGCCAAGACGTCTCAGAGCTCTGACAAGCGAAAGCGTAACCGCCAGATTGAGGACTGGTCCGATGACATCTACCGAGCTCCCGTTAGATTGCCTGGTGACATCGGTAGCACTGTTGTGACATCTGATCGAACTAGCAAGCGCGGATCGTTCCTGCCGACCACTTCCCGATTCTCAACCGTCGCCGGCTCCGAGAGAACCCCCGTTCAGCGCCGCATGCCGACGACCATGGCCAGCCAAGGCACCTCCAGTCAGCTCCTTCAGCCCGGTTCCATCTACAAGCAAGGCAACGACAGCCGTGGGAGTTTCCTTCGATCGGACCCCTACGCCAATGGCACCCCTACAGATGGCCCTGGCCCAGCCGGTTTTATCCATGATGCTGTTGTTCCTCAACCTCCGTCGGACTGGATGCCTTGGGGCTACCCCCTGGCTCATACGATGTGCCTGGTCACTGCTTATTCCGAAGGAGCGGAGGGTATTCGAACCACCCTGGACTCCATTGCTACCACCGATTACCCGAACAGTCACAAGGTCATTGTCGTTATTTGCGACGGTATCATCAAGGGTCATGGAGAGACGATTTCCACTCCCGATGTCTGTTTAGCCATGCTCAAGGACCACTCTATCCCGCCTGACATGGTTGAGCCCTTCTCCTACGTTGCCGTCGCAAGTGGTTCCAAGCGACACAACATGGCCAAGATCTACTGCGGCTTCTACGATTACGGCACCAACTCTCGAATTCCCGGCGATCGACAGCAGCGCGTCCCCATGATGGTCGTGGTCAAGTGTGGAACTCCAGACGAAGCCAGCAAGTCCAAACCCGGTAACCGAGGAAAGCGAGACAGTCAGATCATCCTCATGTCGTTCCTCCAGAAGGTTATGTTCGATGAGCGAATGACTGAGCTTGAATATGAAATGTTCAACGGACTCTGGAAAGTCACTGGAATATCGCCCGACTACTATGAGATCATTCTCATGGTTGACGCTGATACCAAGGTTTTCCCTGACAGCCTGACGCACATGGTTTCCGCTATGGTCAAGGATCCCGACATCATGGGTCTCTGCGGAGAGACAAAGATTGCCAACAAGCGCCAAAGCTGGGTCACCGCCATCCAGGTGTTTGAGTACTTCGTGTCTCACCACCTCGCCAAGTCCTTCGAATCCGTCTTTGGTGGTGTCACCTGCTTGCCTGGCTGTTTCTGCATGTACCGAATCAAGGCCCCCAAGGGAGCTCAGAACTACTGGGTGCCTATTCTTGCGAACCCCGATATTGTCGAGCATTACTCGGAGAACGTGGTCGAAACCTTGCACGAGAAGAACTTGTATCTACTTGGTGAGGATCGATTCCTGACGACCCTGATGCTGCGAACTTTCCCCAAGCGAAAGCAGGTCTTTGTCCCCCAGGCTGTGTGCAAGACGACGGTGCCCGACGAGTTTATGGTGCTTCTCTCCCAGCGACGTCGCTGGATCAACTCGACCATTCACAACCTGATGGAGTTAGTTCTCGTTCGTGATCTTTGCGGTACCTTCTGCTTTAGTATGCAGTTCGTCATCTTCGTCGAGCTCATTGGTACCCTTGTCCTCCCCGCCGCTATTTCCTTTACCATCTACGTCGGTAAGTGAACATTTATCCCACACATATGCACGGTAATTTCAAGATGCTAACACACTTGCCAGTTATTACTTCGATTGTTCATTCGCCACCTCAGATCATTCCTTTGGTTCTACTGGCTCTCATCCTCGGTCTTCCTGGTGTTCTCGTCATTATCACAGCTCACTCGTGGTCCTACATCGTCTGGATGCTGGTCTACTTGCTGGCCCTGCCCATCTGGAACTTTGTCCTACCCACGTATGCCTTCTGGAAGTTCGATGACTTCTCTTGGGGCGAGACTCGAAAAACGGCTGGAGAAAAGACGAAGAAGGCTGGGCTGGAGTATGAGGGTGAGTTCGACAGCAGCAAGATCACCATGAAGCGCTGGGCCGAGTTTGAGCGCGACAAGCGATCCAAGAGTGGCTACTGGGGCTCGCGTGAGAACGTTGTTGGTGGCGGAGGCAACTGGACAAGCCCTCCCGGTCATCAGTATAATGAAGAGTACTACTCGGATGCTTGAGTATTAGGCGCCACGGAGCTGGGTTCACGGCATCATGGTTTAAAAGGAGGGGAGTTGGTTTGACTGAGGACACCCGCACACACGAATACATACACGCAAATGTAATATGGGATAGTCTTGCCAAAGACATTTCTTCGGTTTTTAATCTTGGGGAGTGCCCGGGGCGGAGGTCACTTGGCACGGTCCCGCGATTGTAGAAGGCATTGGAAGGCGTCGCTTATGAGAGGGTGTTTTGCTGTAAATAGTAGTAATTGGTTTGTTTTTTTCCAAGGGCGAATGAAACCCAAGCCCGCTTGCAGTTGTTTTGACCTGGTCTCATCGTCTCCCAGTGACCGTTGACTTGTGATCTGGTGAGCATCGCCGTAACCGTAGTTGGTAGAGTGAATAACATCCATTGAAGGCAATGCGCTTGTGGATAGTTGATCTGTCAGCTGGTACTGAACCAACTAGATTCAAGATTATTTAACTTATAGATGACATTATGAGAATAGGACATGTGCTGGCTTTAAACTACTCTTACTTTCAACAGCACAGATAATTCCAAAACGGAGACGTGATAATCATTAAGGCCTCGCTCAAGACCCAAGCACCTAAAACGCAAGTCGCCTATAGCCCCTTCAACCCTCATAGCGCCGTGCAAAATGTTTCAGCAACGCCAACTGGCCGCGGCTAACCTCTGTCTACATGGAAGAGCCCTCACTGCCTATTAAGGCCGCATAGGAAGAACAAACGAATCGAACAAACGCCTCGCTCTCATCTCAAAAAAGCCCACGGACTCTCATCGCTTCGATGTATCCACGTCCTCGCCCAATTCCCACGGCCTACGCGGGTCGACGTACGTGGACAGTCGCTGGTCTCCCCATCGGGCTCCGACGGTGACCCAGACGTGCTTCTGCGGAGCGTTTGCGTGGATCGTCTCTCGGAATCCTCCCCATCGAAGACGTCCCTCTCGGCTCATGTCGCTGTTGCCCATGCCGCCATTCGACACCCATTCCTTGACGACGTCCTTGACGAAGGATATCTTGCGCCGGAAGTCGTTCGCCGCAGGAATGCCTTGCAGATTCGGGTCGATTTCCGGCCGCCTCCGTGTGGTGCTTGTGCGGCCAGTTCGAGCCGCTGACGGCTTAGACTGGAAGTTCAACAGGGTCTGTAGAGGGTACGAGAGCATTGCTCGGTCGTCCAACGCAGCGGCTCCGATCGTGCCAGTCGAGGCAAGTCTCTCGGCAGCGTCTTGTGGGAGGTGCCAGAAGTGACACCAGGTGCCCGTCGAGTCAATGACAATCTTGGTGTGATCCGGGAAGTTGAACTGCATCATGTTAGCGCCCATCCGGTTGTCATATGTTCTTGAGCCACTTACTTGGAGATGGCCATCACAGAAGACCCAGCATCCAACATCTCCAAATCGCTGGTAGAACGTCACCAGCTCGGCCACAGTGCCCTTAAGTCCCGGTGACATGGCACCCGCTGGGTCGGTCTCTTCAACCGGCGCAACATCGTCCCTGCCGTAGGCAATCATGTAGTTGGCAAATTTCTTCCAGAGAATGATTCTCTCCCTCTTCCGGTGCTGGAAGATGTCCTTACCAGGTTGCATCTTGCCGGCGCTACCATCCTCATTCACAGCTACGCGGAAATGCTCGGGAGAAACCATCACCTCAGAAAGACCCGCCTCACCATTGTTCTCGAAGAACTTGATAGGTTCCGTCATTGGGAGTGGTTGGCTCCTATCCGGATAGGATTCGTCCTGTCGGCGCAAGATGTGCCTCTCAGCGCCACGAATAAATACTCCAGCCGGAGGGAGCAGTGCAGTCTTGTTGCCCTCCGCCGTCGGGATGTCTCGCAAGATGCAGCCAACACTGCCGTCGTTTAAGATGTATCCCAGTCCAAATTTGTTGGTGTAATCGACCCATTTCACCACTACATGAGGGTGAGGTGGCGCCACTGATTTGGAAGAGATTATGGCCATTGTTCGAGAGTTGAGGGCTCGCTCCAGCTCCGTCTGGAGTCGATGTAATCGGCCCATGATAGCATCGGGCTTTGTTCCAAAAATGTCCTTTTGTCGCTCCGAGGAGCTGAAAAGTGTCGCTGGGAGCATCGAACTCGATCTTTGTGGCCTCACCACCTCCGGCCGTTCTAAGGGCACCGATGCTGATCGTTCAGGTACCTCAACAGTTGGTGGGTTTGATGATGATGACGGTGTAGTGGCTCGCGTCGTGCCTCGCATGCTCCTGTAACTTGTCTGAGAGGGTTCTTTAGGAGGAGCCTCTTGTGGAAGTTCTCGTCGCGTCCTCATCCGGACACTCTGGGATGTTGCGATAATAGGCTCCGAGACAGGTTTGGGTCGTGAGACCATGACACTAGATGGTCGGTTTTGGGCTCTCTGTTGAGCAGCAAAACTCTGGGGTGGTTGTCGTAACAGTCCTACTGGGGCTCTTTGGCCAGCGGATGACTGATCCGAAGAACTGGGTGCTTGTGAGGCCATGGATGCCATATATCTGGCCTTGAGCTGTTGCTGTTCCTTCAACCACTCCTCAAAGGGCCTGTAGACAAGGTTTTCCTCAAGTGGAATCATTGGGGTCAAGCCAGCCTTTTCCTCAGAGGCCATCTCCTTCCATGTTTGCGTGTGGATGACCTGAACTCCGCTCCAAGAACCAACACCACATTCTCGACACATCTCCTTCAAGTTCCTCATTGACTGCGCCTGCAATGAGCTGCTCATCCTGGTGACATAGAACTCCTGTTGCTCGGGGGGAATCTCTCGCAACCGTGGAGTCATTTCTGCCTCATCGGGCATGTAGCCTGTGGTAAAGAAGGGATGCTGGAGGATGACGTCGGGGTCCGGTCGGCGATCAGCATCCTCAAGCATCGTGGCAACTAGATCCTTAGCTTCCTCACTGACATATTTCTGTGAGGTCTCCGGGTTCGGCCATTCGTAATCCCTGTCTCTGGCTCGGCGATAGATTTCGTCGGTTGTGGAAGATTGGAAAGGAGGCTTGGAGGTGAACATGGCGAACCTGTTAAAGTCAGTTAGCCGCCAAGATAGGGAGATACAGATACACATGACTTACATGATGATGCCCAAGCTCCAGATGTCGACCATGTGGTCATGTCCCTTCTTTCCTTTCTGCAGAATCTCGGGAGCGATGTAGTTGGGAGTTCCGCAAAGAGTCGTTCGACGTATGGTGTGCATGTCTCTACCAGTCACCAGCAAGGCAGCAAGACCAAAGTCACCGATTTTGGCGTTCATCTGAGAGTCGAGAAAGATGTTGCCCATCTTGAGGTCGCGGTGGATAATGCCCTTGCTGTGCATGTATTTGATAGCGCCGGCAATCTGGACAGAGTAGAAGCGGACCTCGGGTTCGGTTACGCCCTTGCGGCGCTTCACCATATCCATGAGGGATCCGTTGGGGCAGAGCTCCAGAACCAGAAATGTGCACTTGTCGAACGAGAAGGCGCGGAAGAACTGCACGATATTCTTCTGCTTCATCTTGGAGTGGATTTGAAGCTCGGTTTGGAACTGGACCACTGGATTAGAGAAGTTTGGGCCAGGAAACAGGAATTGATGGCATACCTTTTGTTCCATCTTGGACGGCATGTGACTCTTGACAATCTTGAGGGCAAACCTCTGCTTGGAAGGAAGAAGCTGGCCATTGTAGCAGATAGCGAAGCCACCCTTTCCTAATAGCTTTCCGACCTGGTACACTGCTCCATCCGGGCGATCGGAGCTGGGGGGCTCGATGACTTCGGGCGGGGGCGGTGGGGGGTGCTCCTTGTCCTTGGCGGCCTTCATTTGCGCGACCGTCTTCGTCTTGATGTCGGTGGTTTTGGGCGCTCGCAGGGCGTTGGCATCCCTAGGGGACAAGGCCTCCAAGTCGACGCCACCTCTGGGCGCCAGCCTGTGGGCCATTGCGGCTCGATGGCTTCGATGGCTTCGATGACCCCGTTCGAAGATTGGGGAGTCGCTGGGTGGATTGATACCGAGGGGCAGAGTGGTGTCAGATCGCGAGGGCTAGCAAGTGATGATGAGAGTCGCGAAAATCGGCCTGGAGAAGGGTGATTAGACACGGCGTCGAGGCGTGCGGTGCGCACTGGCAGTGTGAGGAGTGTGTGGCGTCGGCGCGTGGCAGGTCAAGTTTGAGGGCATCGCGGAGGGAGATGACAACTTACGAGCCTTGCAAAAACAACATGCAAGCAGGGGAAGGAAGTGGTCGCTGAAACTGAATCGCCAGAGAGACGCGAGGACATGAAGCTATAAGCGATGCTAGAGCTGAGCCGGATGCCACTGCGACGAGGCGACGGGGTTAGTATTGGGTGACTGCGAGTGCGTGCTGGAGAGAAGTCGCCAGGCGAAGTCACTCAAGGGCGAGAGAGACCCGGGTGCTGCTGGAGTCGTGTGTGGTCGCTGTGGTTTGTGTACTTTCCTGCACGTCGTTGCTGTTGACAACCACTTTTCAGCCAATGGGATGCTGGTTGTGCTCACTGAGCACACCGCTGTGAGCTGTACTGAATCCACTGTCAATACCAAGGCCCCACACCACGCCAGGCTCATTCATCAACTTCATGGGATTTGGGTAAAGTATGTTCGTTCATATTATAATATCAATGCTCTTTGGGTTGATTCATTTCCCCTGCTAGAAGATGCCTATCTGCATGCGGGGATGGGCAAGTCTGGTTGAATTCTGGCTTAGTTGTTGCATTCCCTTCTCTTGCTTGAATGTCTCAGTCGCGTGACTGTACGATCATTTGCTCATTCAATTCTCTTCTTAAATATCGTGTTCCTAGCCCTAGCTATGAGAAAGATTTTTAACCTCTTGTTTAGATGGCCCTTGGTGTTGTGGGTAAATTGATGCGTTGCGACTATCATTGTTGTTATATATCACTTGCATCGGGGTTCGCGAGTATCGGCAACTGATGTGACTGACAACTACATCCATTGGCCCGTTCAAAGACTAATCAAATTAGCATTGAATACCGTTGATAAAACTCTTATAGGTAAGAATCAAAGCAGCAACGTAACTGCTCACTCAATATAGTTCCAAGGGAGCCAATGAGCGTTTTACCCAATATCTGACCTTTTCCTCACTCAGGAAGCACATTCACCGTGTTGATGCGGAGATAACGGCGTGCACGGGCCATCGTCGGACACGTCGATAGCGGATCATCGCGGCATCCGGCACAGGCGGCAGCTGAGAGTCCCGGAGAATGCTCTCTTGTCTTCTCTTTTTCGACCCAATGCTCTAGAAGTTGGTGAGATCCAACTATTTTGGCTTGAACGAACCTGGCCTCTTTGACGCCCAATCCGACGCGCATTTGGCTGTCTTTGCCTCTTTACTCAATCTCAATTGACGATCAACTTGAACATCTGCGAAAACAGCCCCACCACGTCTTGGACACCACTGGAACGGAAGAGCCAAGACTTTCAACTGTGTTTCTGTCTGTTCGTCACCATAATGGTCCCTCTTCCTCTCTTCAAGCTTGCCGCACTGTTTGTGCGACATATCTCCAAATATGGCGCGGTATGGTCTCACCAGTCAACCCCCATCGCCATCGCCTTGCTGACTCGGCTGTAGAATCAAATAAAGGCTCAGGCCCACGACCACCCCAGTTTCCGAGCGTTTGCCGCCCGCTACGGCCAGTCGATACATCAATTGAACATGAAGCTGTCGGTCGCCCTGTTACGAAATCCCGAAGCGGAGAGGCGTGCGAAGGAGCGAGCCGAGGCACCCACTGTCAAGACGGAGGAGCAGCTGAAGCGTGAGGAAGAGCTCAAGAGCAAGGGCACCGCCGAAGCTAAGAAGAAGCCATCGATTCAGAACGTATGGCGACGCAAGTTCCGGCCCCTCCCCGAAGCCAAAGCAGTCGATCTCTTTGCCGATGTCATCGGTGACACCTTCATCCTGACCGTGGCCGGCGGTCTTATCGTGTACGAGTACTGGAAATCGTCACAGAAGCCCGATGCGAACAAGGAGCGCCTAGATGAGCTCAACAAGAGATTCGAGGAGCTTAGAAAGAAGGAGGAGGACCTGGAAGCTGCGGAAGAAAAACAACGACAACGGTTCGACAACTTGGAGGAAGTATTGCGAGCGTTGAAGGACCCCAAGACGAAGCAACCTGTGCTTCCGAGTCTGCAGGTTTCATGATACGACCGCTCGTGTAGAGAGCTACGAAATTTCAGATCGGGTAAGTCGCCTGAGAAACAGGACAACGACATAGCTTGATGGAAGGTCTGCGAGTTTTGGGAGTCGCAGCTGGAAGTCACTCCTGCTAGTGAAGAGACACCAAAACGCCGGGCCCATGCTGGATACTCAGGACCCTTATTCTTATCCCTGTGTTTTTATCGGCCCATGGCCTTGTACAGTAGCACAGCACTTCACTTAGACACCACCACACTCCATGCATGACAGGGAACACGGGAGCTCGGGAACTTTTCCCATCTGCCCATCGGCGCGATTAGGCAAGCAGGCAGGCATCGCAAATAGAGAGATACCATATTCTTCACAGAAAATAATTTACTGACTGGAAACTATGTCGAAAATCAACTCTTCTTTACTAACCATCCGTGTATTGATCCATTTATCCGACTCCTATCTGCCTAATTCTAAAGACGAGATCCGACAGGCTGACTGAAGCATAGAGCTAATATGGATAATCGTTGTGCACGTATTCGTTGTCTAAGATGAAAAGAGAACTGCGCGAATAGAAACGCCACCGCACCGGCCATTCCTCATGTCTGAAATCCACACCAACCGACCTGAACAGGCCGCCAAGGCCGTCGAACTCGTTCGCCGAGTCGGAACAAACGAGTCGCAGATCGGGGGACCTCGATGTCTGACCTCGTTTGAGATCCGCGAGGCCAGCCAACCCACTCCGGAGCCGCATCTCGTCGATTTTCAAGTGGGAAGCTATGCAGAGCGATGTAATGGACTCAGGGAGGCGGTACACAAGCGACACGGAGTCATAGGGCTCGTCTTCTCCCGGTCTGTCAATCATATCGGTGCTGAGCAGTACGTTGTCGAGTGCTTTGAAGCCGCTCAAGTCAACCACGGGTTGCTCGTTTTGCTCCTGAATGTGTTGAAATGTTATCTACACGTCCCTCTTACGGAAGTCGAGGAACAGTGATTTCAGCGTCTTCTTGTGCTTTCTGAGATGCGTTACGACTTCCGATGAGAGGACCAGTTCAACTTCGTGGCCACTGATGATCACCTCACCTTCCTCCCGAGACTCAAACACAACGGTATGAAGACCACCAGTGCAGGCATCGAAGAGGATCTCAAGTTCGCGTTGTTCTAGGCTGCAGCGTGTCAAGCGAAGACTCTTCAAGGCAGGTAGAGGTGATGTCGCTGTCGTGGTCTCGGGGTTGTACTTGTGAAGATTGAGTGTCTGTAGATTGGACGACACGTTCAGCATAATGGGCCCGTGGATGAAGTCTGTCGTAATGGTCTTCAGACTTAGGCTAGAGGCCTCAAGGGTTTGATAATTGGGGCTTGGGACAGAACTCCAATCCCATCTTCAGCCCGCTAGAAAGTTGAGATCCTCCACATTTAGGAGTTGAGAAACCAAGAGGGCGACGAGTTCAGTCGCCATCCAGGGAGTTTTGGACATCCGTCTACGATCGTTTGGTTCATCATCTATTGAGTGTACCTGGCCATCGTCGTTTTCGCGTATAAAAAGCCTCAAGCACCCGTGGGAATTTCGTTTCTGGCGGCGGTGGCCCCACGGTTCCCACCCAACTCTTGGTTGATATGCATCTTGCCCATGCTTGCCGAAGGCTGGGTCTTTGAACACGGTTGCGTCGCCATACCTCACCGACACAGAACTGACGATTGATCGCGTTGAGCATGGACGGATCGAAATACACATGCTTGACCCGGCGCGCGAGATCGGGTCTCTGTCGGATGGTCCGAAGGAACGCAGTTAGACTCGCCAGGTGGTGATGCTCGGCGTCATGGCTCTCGCCATAGCCCAGGGTGAAGTCGTTGTACAAGAGAGGCTGGGCAAGGCTCTGGAAGATCTTGGAAACGAGGCAGAGCGAAGCGAGAGTTCGGCGGCCCTGGGAATACCAATATTCAGAACATCTTTTACTTTTGTGGCTCCTCGCGTCGTTTTGTGAAGCGCTGTTCCGGGGTGCCTCGGGAAGGTTGGTCGTATTCACCGCAGCAGTGGAGGCAGAAGTGACTAAAGATGGACAACAGAATCTCTGGCGAAGGAAGTTTGGCTCTCTCCCTTTGGGCTCTCGTGGTTGGCATTTTTGGTCGCAGATCTAGTGGTGATGGGTTCAAGAAGAGACGACGAAGGAATAATGGTATTGGAGGCTCTTTATAGAGTGTCTATGATGTTTGTGCAACTGTGATGACTATGTAAATATCCTTTGATTTGTGTTGCCTAGAAGGAAGCTGTCATGGAAATGTGGTTTCCCGCACGTCGTAAAACGTTTGGTCGAGGATTGACCAAGCATACCAACCTACAGTCTGTGGAAAACGCGTAGGCACCGACAAGACCCCTTCTCGGACGGCACTGATAACAATTCATTAGTTGCCAGCTGCTGCAACCCTACAGGCAGCCAAGTTCAATGCAATTGAAGATGTGATGGCAATCGCATGCTAAGGTGGATGTGATGCAGGGTAGTAACAAGCAATAGTTGAAAAGCATCACACAAGCACTAATGTCCGCAACGAAGAGGCTATACATAGAAGCAAGCAACAAGGGTGACGGCTGCATTTGCAATCACGTAGATGGAAGGGGACAGGATGGAATGGACTGGATTGCTACCGTAGTTACCGCGGATGATTCTCATAGTAGGTAGTAGACTGTGATTGATCCCCACTTCATTATCTTGGTGTTTTCCGAACCCCCTGTTCCCCGAATGACACAACTCGGAGCATGCCACCACACAATAGCTCATTGCTAGACAGAACGGGTAATGGGTGGAAGCTTGAGGACCCCAGATTGGTACGATGGAGCCAAGAGATCAGCAGGTGTTGGTTCACCGACTCTAGCCCACGGTGGATCATCCAATGCACAAACTCCGATCGCTCGTCCCAGGATCCGGGTCACGCAGAGTAAACAGGAAACAAGAACCCGACGACCAGGCCCAAGTTGCGTAACTCTGGACTAGGGCCAGCGGAGCGGAGACGGTGATGGGTACGGACCCTGTATCTTAATTGAATGCATCTACAGCCCTGATTGGCATCTCAATCTTGGCTAACTGGAAGTGAGCCGACTCTAATGTGCCTTGCTTGGCCGAGCGGCCGGCCAACGCAGAGTGGCGGGGTTCGGTGTGGCTGGGGGAGGGAATATCACGGGCGGCGGAGCCAATCAGGAGCGGGATGCAACCGCCGAGTTGAATCGGGATACCAAAGGGTAAAAAGACGACGATGACAACTAGTCGGCACCTTGTGGGCGGCCAGCTCAGTCACGCACTATCGAACGACGCCCAGGCCTCGCTTGCACGAGTTGGGGGCAAATCACATTGTGCGGCGAATTTCCATTCGCCCAAGGCGATGCAATGCCTCATTTAGGGCCTCATGAGGCGTTGATCGCGGGGGAGAGCGTAGCGGTGATGTCGGGTGCTCAACGTGCTTTGGGGGGGGTTTATCTTAGCGGCGGAGGGGGACTGACGGAGAGCTACAGAGTAGACTAGGGCGGCCATCTGATGTGATGTGATGAAGGCATCTGAGTTGGAAACATTACCAACGATGGAAGGGCAACGACGGTCTGCTGTTATCTCGATCTGGGTGGGAAGAGGGCAGAGCAAGGCAAGGCGTAGAGACGCCGGAGAGAAACAGGCTCGCATAATGCCATCGTTCGAGAGATCTTGGAAGCGCCGGAGTTGGGGGCCTTTTATGAGGTCGTCAGTCGGTCCATGGCCCCTCGACGACCTGCTGTGTTGGGCGCGCGGAGGGAAAACATGACAGCTAGCCGGGGTTGGGATCGAGGAGAAGGGCGGCAAGGGGATAAAAAAAGAACAGGCGCTGCTGCAGAGTGCGTGCGGTCTGCTGCATGGCGAGGCCAGCCCAGACAAGGATACTTGCCAAGCGATGGCTGGCCGGTGTCTGTGCTGTAGAATAACAGGACATGTACTGTAGTAGTCTAGAGGCGGGAAGACAGGGTTGAAGAGTAGACTAGACTAGTCTGGTTGATGAGCGCAACGTCAAGTGTGCCAGCCCGAGACAGTCCGACGCTTTGGACAGCGGCAAAACGACAGGTGCCTCAGCACGGCCACACGAGACTCGGCCGCGGATCCGAGGCGTATCAGAAGTTGCCAGCGCGAAGGCGGAACAAAGAGGAAAAAGGAGAGAAGCAGAAGAGTCAAGGGAGAAAGCGGAATAGACGCGGAGGCGGTGGTCACGAAGAATGAAACCAGGTACCAACCAACATGCCACATCCAAACGCGGAAGCGCCCAAAGGAAGAAGCCATGATGATGAGGCAATTGCGGTGGCCATGATACTCGCTCCAACCACTCCGCACGCAGAACAGCCAGCGCCGGCATTAGCGTCGGCATTAGCGTCATGCCGTCCCCCAGGACTTCCCCTGTCCGCGTGCAGCGTGCAGTCGGTCGGGCCCTGGCCCGGAGCGGCAAGGCCCCTGATTGGCCGGCGCCCGGCGTGTAACCGCCGACGCCGTCGAGAAGGTTGAGGCCGACGGCCAATCGCGAGCATCACTCGTACACGCACAATGAACTTCTTTTGCTCACGAGCACATGGCAAAGCCCTCTCACCGTTCTGCATCTCCTACCCCCCCCGGGGCGCTTCATGGCCGGTCTTGGCCCTGCGGCCTTTGCGTTGCAGTGCATCGCCCGCATCATGGCCCATGGTCTTCCCGCTGTCCCCTCCCTTCCCCCATTATGCCCACAGTCCCGGGTTGGCCGTTTCTTAAAACTCGTCCATCGCCCCATGCCTGTCACTTTTGTGCCTTTTTGAACCCCCCCTCCCGTCTCTCGTCTCCTCATCCTCCTCCCCATGCTTCAGATGCCGTCTTTCCGAACGCCCTCGTGTATCATCGTCGCCCCTCAGCCTGCTCCTCTGCGACGACTATAGCCCTCTGTCTCGCCAGCAAACAAACTACAAACCGCCACCACCTCCACCTCCACCTCCACCTCCACCAAAAATCCTCGCTATCACACCGGCATCGCCTTCTTCCGTCTCATAGTGGAAACGTGCCAATGTTCGCATGCCCGCTGCCGTAATAGACCAAATCGTTAGAGCTTGGATATCCGACACATCCATCGCCTCTGGGCTCAACTTCAACCTACGCCCATATACTTCAGCCCTTCCCGCCTTCAATCCTCACCATCCATCTCGATCTCGTCGTCAGCTGGTCCGACGTCTTCTTTCGTTCAATTTCTTCCCTAATTGTCAGCTTGGCCTGGCAATTACTTTTTTTTTTTAATCAACGCCTTTTTTCATACCATCTTTCTTTGTTTCTTTCTTCCCATTTCCTTCCGACTCCACCGCAGGTCCGGTTACTTGCTTTCTGCTCAACAACCCCGACGGCATCTTTGACAGAGCCGACGTGTACCATAATTTCGACGATACTCCGATAGACGGACGATTCACCAAGAGAGGGACCAGTGTTGCACATCTGCAAGGGACATTCAAGGGACAATCGACAAAGTGACCAAGGAAACTTAATCGGGATTCAACAACCACAATATCACAATGGGCAAGCTTATCAAGAACCACTGGGCTCGTCTCATCATCCTCAGCGCTGCGGCTTGTAAGTCACCACCATCACCACACCCGATTCCATCGCGAGAGATCCGTCAACTAATCACTCCCCACAGACCAAGTCTTCGCTGCCATCGAGTGCTTCGTCTGGCCCAAGATCTTCTGGGACTTCCTGACCCACACGCTAGACGGAGGCGTGAAGCCCATACCGGTACTACAAATAGTAAATCTGGTCATGGGCCTCGTAATGTTTGGCCTCGAGTGGCCCCTCGGCTTCGTCGCCGGCTCACCCATCCACCGCTCCCTCGAGTTCCGCCTGGCGATTCTGCCTCTCACAGCACTGTCAGCGGTTCTCATCTACCAAGGCACCAATGCCGCAATCTACTACCTCATCGGCATGATTGTGTACTTCTGGGGATACAGCGAGGGCGAGGTAAGATACATCTCCATCTTCTAGACAAGCTCCCGATGCTAACACACTCGCCAGATCATCTGTGAAACGCCCTGGACGCTACCTCAACGTGGACGCGCTGGCGGTGGCACCCGTGCCTAAGCCAAGAGAAATTGTATCTACCAACTATCACGAGGAAGGAGGAAAGCTATATTCGAGAGTCATACAGCACTGGAACTACCTCCCCCACCACTATTCATCATCACCACCGCCTCATATCACGGCATTAAGCGAGCGTCGGCGTTTTTCTGAAGATATCCCATATATGAGCACCAGTTCTCTGTTTTTATTTTACTACTCTTTGTCAAAGTGAGAGAGTTCACAGCGGTTTTTTGCATGATAGCGACGGATTCCCTGTCGGACGGAGCCAGGGACCCGCTGAGGGCAGTGTCTCAGATGGGTACAGTCTACGGACACGAGGAAAAGGAAGGCTTTGGCAATTGGAGAGGCTCATCCGGTTGTGTCGAGAGGCGTCTCAAGCCCCGACACATTTGCGGTGCTCCTGCAAACGGGGACGCAGAAGTCCCAGGATCCTACACAGCCACCGCATCGAGTTACCCCCTTGCCTCAAAGGTTTTAGGACTTAGATAAGATACAAGCCTACGGCGTTAATTGAAGAAACTCTTAATACCACTCCAGCAGTCTCTCGTCTCTCTCGTGCAACCTCTTGGCCCGGCCTCCCAAACTCTCCAGAAACGGCTCCGCCCAGCAACAGTGTCACAGTGAACCACTAAAGGAATAGTAAAGGACCTAAAAATTTGGTACGGGCTTTGGGTATTGCGACCCCTCGTTTTTTTTTTCTCGGAGCTTTCTCTTTGCCGAGTGAAGTTGCATCCATCGCATCGCCGAAACGTGGCGCGTTGGATCGACAGCTTCGGAAACCGGAACCGACGTTTCGCCCACCTTAGAGGCAACCTATCCGCCTTATGGGCCCAAAAAACCGCCGGCTTAGATAACTAGCTTCAAAAAGAAAGGTCTATATGAGGACGAGTCAAGTTGTTGATTTGATCATGTTTTTGATATTTTGAAGTCTTCTACTCTTGGTGATCGGGCGGTTTCTTTCTGCTCCAGTTGTGAGTAGGGAGGGGAAGCGACTTCAATCGGTTACGCTACTGTCCTTTTGTTCACACCGATTGAGAGACTGCAATCTGTTATCACAGCGAGGATATGATGGGTGATGAGCAAGCCATCTCCTGGTTGCTCGCGGAGAGCTTTGGCGTAAGACGTCGCTGCTCCGAGTTACAAGTCGTCACATGGCCGAGTTGGATGTGAAGACAACTTCACATCCTTCACTTCGTGAGACATCTGGACTGAGTGGCTTGACGTAGACTCATAAGATGAGGCTGACCGGTGTTGTGAAACTTGGCGTGAAACCGAGACTTCGAGCCCGCTAGTCCTAATCACTAGCTAGTACGCCTGCATGTCACTGTGTTACGATGCGCGACGAGAATGCGACATGTATACCCAGAGGAAGTTGTCAATCAGGAATATTTTCACACGATCCTTAACAGTCAATGGTGTTGTTGCTTTCACTTCGACCGTGACGGCTTCCGGGGCGCATTGCGATTGCCCAGAAGGGTTCTTGGTACTGACCCGACAGTCTTGAGCAAGTAGACTCAGCGGACGTTGTATCATAATTGAAGATGACTCAACTCGCCCGACTTAAGCGCTCTTGCCTAGTGTCTGCAAGCGGAGACTAAAGTGCTATAAGAGTTCGCACATCTCCTGGTAATTATGGCGACTAATCTTATATCAAGTATCGATTTCTTTGATCTTGTTCTTGGACAAATTATGAGGAATTGCGAAGTTATAGTTGAGGAATGACTTGTTAAGATTACTGGTGACTAGCGGTCATTTCCTCCTCGTAGGCCTTTGAGGACGAGGCACGAATCCGATGGATGTTTCAGAGTGACGTTAAAAATTGGGAGTGTCCCATGTTGGGTATGGGGGCATGAACTATGTCTCGGCCTTGCAGCGGTAATGAACGATGAAGTGAGGTGTTTTTGCCTTTCGAAAGTCGCATACGGTTAGTGTTTGTAATAGAAAACTAGCGTAGAACCAGCGTTCTAGTCCTACTGCGTATTTGGAGGAATTAAGCAACTCGATTAACACCAAAGACAACTGAGCTGGTATTCAATCTGGATTGACAGGATAAGAACCTTTGACACGGCCCGCCTCGATGACCGCCAGGTGAACTTCAGTGAATTCGTTCTAAGGTGCCAAGACGAAATACTGGGATGGGAGGACGCTGGTCGCAATTTAGAGCCAGTCGCTCAAGGTCATATATCCCGCTGGCACTGAATAGTAAAAGTGCGGGTTATGCCTGCAATCAACCGGAGCACTGCAACGTTCTTACAAAAGACTAGACTCGGAAAGGAAGGCCTGATAAGGGAAAAGTTCCGAGAAAAGTATGCTGTGAGATGACGAGTATGTCTTCGGGTGCTCTGCATCACTTTACTTCTTTGTCGCCAGCCGTGATGGGGTTATGCTTGAGAAGTTCTGGACCGTCCCCACTACGGGGACTGGACAATTGGTCTGCAAATGCACAGATGCGATCAAGGGCTGAACGCCAGTGGATTTAAACTTGAATGATATATCTAGTATTACTTCCAGAGACCACTTTGCCATGATATCTCTGAAGCCCCTTCTCCGTTGATTCTCCCTGTGGGGTTTCATCTCGCTGCTTCCAAGCGTCGAGTGCACTAATACAGCGGCACGAATGTTCCGTTGTGACAGTCGATGCCCATGTCTGGGTTCGTGTCGGCTATTGCATTCATGCAGATGACGGAAGGAGGACTCAGATCCTGCGCATAGATCTCAATGTTGTTAAACTTGAAGTTCTTGCACGACTTTTCGTTGTAGCACTCGAGAATGATGGCCTCGTTGTGCTTGAGGTTCGGCAGTCCAGCATTATACCAGCAAGGCTAGGAAGAGTTAGGGGCATTTTTCTTTGAAGGTAGAGGTGGTACTCACATCGGAAGCGCAAGATCCATCTCCTGGTTGGTAAGAGTTGATGGAGCCGGTCCAGTTCTCCCAAGTAAAATCTTCCATGGAGACTGCGGTGTCCGTGGGACGACCATTGGTTGCCTTGTTCTGATCCCAGTACGTCTGGGTGATGAAAATTGGGAAAGTCACGTTGAAGAGGCGGATGTTACTCCACTCAACATTTTTAACGAGGCCCTGGGTCTTGTTAATATGACTGGGCATTGGGGAGACGGAGGAATGATCATTACCTGTCCACCTGTCCACGACTTCAACCGAGAAGCATAAAGACCACCGGCAAACGTGATGTCGTTGAACTTGATGTTAGACACGTTGACAAACTTTTTGTAATCGGAACCGAGAGATCCGATGCTCAGGCCATGGGTCTGATAACCAGCAGTGACCCGCTCAACTAAGACGTTGTGGGCGCCATCCGTGATGGCTACGGCATCGTCGCCGTTGTAGATGATAGAGTCACTGACCGTGACGTCTGTTGCGGCGACACCAAAACCGTCCGTATTAAACGGGAAGCTCCCAGTCTCGGAAATTGAGTCAACAATGGCATGGGAGATGGTGATGTTGGAGCCCCTGACGGCTACGTTCCAGCCGATGGGTTTCCACGACTTGAAGTACTTGATTACTCCATTCGTGACCTGGAAGCGCATCAGGTGAGGGCGAGAAGCAAGACCGGTCGAGCCGGCCGGGTTGGCATCCCACCACTGCTGTCCGTAGGACCGGATCCATCCGGTTGTAACCTGAGAGTATTAGTATTTGGGAAAGGCAGAAGGGGGCGCATATCACATCTTCTGCTCCGATATACTGGACATTGGTTCCCTTGAAGTCGAACCAGTGAACCGAGCCTCCGCCAGCTGCGACAATCTTCTGAACAGCAGGGATGTCCTGGGGAAGATGTAGGTTGCCCTGTACCGAAATAATGACGTTCGACAGGTTTGTCGCCGAGATTGGTTCAAAGACGTTATAGTTGACGCCCTTTTGGAAGAGAATCGTGGAGTCTTCGGAACATTGAGCGAATGCCTGGCTGATAAGGGCTGAATCCGACTTGGTGCTATTCAAGGTCGGCACTATACACTGCTTGGCGCACACGGCCGAAGAAAAGTAGCCCAACAAAGACAGAGACAACAGCTTCCAGGATGCCATGATAAAAGAGTGAAGCAGATGAGAGAGGGATGCCCTTTCGAAAAAGAAACAGAAAAAGAGATTACGAGCGCGCAAATCCTTATATGTTCAGTTTCCAATTTCAAGGTGGAGCTCCGGGCGTATAAGACAAGGGCCCACGACGCTCCGCATCATGCTAACATCTGACGAACGCCAACTCCGTGATTTTAATCCAAGTCTGAGGTTGATAAAATTGGTCGTGGGCATCGAAGACAACCACTGGACGGAGAATTATCGTCCGAAATCAAAGTGGATTGGCGATCCGGGGGGAAGACTGAGCGCGGGGATGGGGTGGGGGCTGGTTTAGAGTTCTTTACGGGTTGACGACGTCTTAGGCAGAACCTTCAGAGCAAATCGCATGGTTTAATCCTTGGGTGTTCCTCTTTGGATGGCCTGGTTGGGCGTAAGTATGCAGTCTTCGATGCTTTCTCGGCAAGTCCGGCATCGGCAAATCCGGCAGGGGAAGTGACCATGATTTTGTCTTGGCTGTCGAACGTTGGTGGTGAGGTACATGGAAATATGTACGAGGATAGTAGGCGAAATTCCCCATTCGACTTTTTACTGCCAAATCAAGAATTTGTAGACTAGTACTCGAGTATTGAGTGCCTGAAAGATGTTGGTATTTTTCCGTCCACTCGCCCTTGGGTTTCTTTTTCCCATTCTCTCGTTGTGCCGTGTTAGTCTCGTCTCGTAAGTTGAACTTGGGTATGAAGCCGTGCCTCGCAGGGGTGCAGTGCCATGTCTTGGCAGAACCTTCCCCAATAGGGCCCAAGTGACTGTGGTATTGGCCCTCTTTTCTGACTTGTTACTGTTCCTGAATGGCACGATCCGACGGATTTGGCACGTGAGAGAGGCAGACGGGGTAAGACATGTGATTTAAGGATTTAATTAAGTAGGGCAGCCAGCGTACTTGAAGCGTGCATGCGATAATATGTCAATAACGGAAGAAACTGTGTTTATGAGATTCGTACTCTGGACACATGAGACTGAAGTACTTTGCACGGCGTGGAAATCAGAGCGGCCTAGTCATTTTCCTCATATACTGAGACCTTGTAAGTACTTACTTCCAAGGCAAAGAACAAACTCCCCTGGCTGCTTGAGTACAGCTGTGTCTACTTTAAAGGCGAGTCTACGCCTATCGGAGAGCACAATAGTAGATGAACTGGATCAACGTTGCCGAAACGGAATGATTGAGGGCGCGGTAATACTGTTCGAGGTAGATTTCGAGGTTATTGGCGGATGATTTGACGTGCGATGACGAGGGCTAACATCGAGGTTATACGAACTGGGCAGCATGAGACACGCTTTTGGGTGTATCGTTTGGTCAATCAACAGGCTGTTCTTGGAATGCTGCAGCTCGATAGCTTTCTAGAGACCCGACGTGAGGAGGGAAGAGGCGCATTTGCTTCGATTTAATCTTCATGGTTCAGACGGCGAAGGATGCAACGGCCGTGTTGAATGATGGGCTGTGAGTCGTGTCGTATTCGTGGGCGATTCCCAGTGCGTGTAGCCTGGGTGCATAATCCATTTTGAAGGGCACGTCGTCTGGTTGTGAGGATTCGGGAGTAAATATATTATAACGATTTTACACAATTTGTTAAAATAGAGAGAGAGAGTTCTCAGAACGCTGTTGATCGGTGGGGGATGGCCTCTTCATGGATATTTACGGAGGCCTATTGTATGACATGCCAAGGTTCTTGTGGGCCATGCTGCCGGTAGATGTAACCCCGGCTGTGGCGATGCCTCGGGATAGGCGACGTGGATTGTAGGGTTGTCGTCTTTGTGGATGCTGTTTTTGTTTATGCCGGAGAGTCAGAGTTAACAATGCAAGGACGACATGGCTTTGTCAGCGGGACTACAGCCCGTGACTCGCGGCTCGTGCTTTCAAAAGCGCTTCGCTGCTAGGTCGAACGCGAACCCTTGTTTCCTCCCGTCACCGAGATGCCGAGAGCGCCCAGCGCCGTGTCCGCGGGCCGCGTCCATGCCGTCCACGATTATGGATCGTGGCAAGGCAGGGCAGTGGCTGTCTGTGTATTCTTGAATCCTTTTGTGGGTTCTCCAGCAAGACGGCGCAAAGGACATCAAATGTCATCAATAGCATCACCGTCATTGACTGCCGTCTCGCCAAGATCACCGAGAACAGCAGCCCCCGCTGTACCTCCAGCGCTACGCACTCGTCTCAAAGCGAAGCCGAGTAGCTCGTTGGACAAGACACGACGGACGAGTGAGAGGCGGGCTAATATCTGCCTCCGGCGGCCCTCATGCTTGTTCCGGGAGCTGGTGGCTGTGAATCCCGATGTGGGGCCGCCGCCCTGGAAAGCGAACTGCACGATGCGAAAATGAGTAAACAATGAGAATTGATATAAGAGACGAGGTTTGGCAGTATTTAACCATGGGAGAGAATATCATCATCATCACCATCATCATCATTGTCTTTGGCCTGCTTCTTCTATTTCCGCGTCCTAACTCCTATCTCCACGTCCCATCTCCTCTCTCTGAGCCCTACTGGCTTAAGCTTGGATTCGGAGTGGTTACACTACATCGCTGTTGATGCAAGAATTTATGTCCAAGGCAGTGCTCTACTGAAAGGAATATTAACATGTGCGCAACAGAATACCACTGCACCTAGTCCGGACTATAAGACACTCCCGACTGCTCGACGACATCTAGACTACGTACGGTCTACTTCGTCTCCTCCACCATCGATTGCTCAACAGACTGCATCGGGTTTCAGCAGACTACATATCCATAAACGAAACTCAGAGCCGTCATGGCTGAACTCGTTCCCATCCCATCGCCTCCGGGGCTTCCCATCATTGGCAATCTTGGAGAGTTCACCACGAACCCCATGGCCGACTTGGCGCGGCTTGCCGACACATATGGCCACATCTATCGAGTCTATTTGGGCTCCAACTCCCTGATAATGGCCAGTTCCAACGCTCTTATCAATGAACTTTGCGACGAGAAGCGCTTTCACAAGACACTCAAGACTGTTCTTGCTGTAAGGATATTTGGAACGACAGCTTCTTCCAGAGCCTAGACTAACACACAACAGGTTGTCAGAGAGGGTGTCCATGACGGTTTATTTACCGTAAGCCTCACCCTTATAGTCTCAGTAATAGCCTCTAATCTTTTCGGCAGGCCTACGATGATGGGCCCAACTGGAGCAAGGCGCACCGCATCCTCACCCCGGCTTTTGGCCCCCTATCGATCCGTGGCATGTTCGGCGACATGCACGACATTGCCACACAGATGTGCATGAAGTTTGCCCGCCATGGTCCTCAACACCCGATCCATGTCGCTGAAGACTTCACTCGACTTGCTCTCGACACTCTTGCCCTTTGCGCCATGGACTTCCGCTTCAACTCCTACTACCGCGAGGACATGCACCCTTTCGTAGAGGCCATGGGAAGCTTCCTTGGAGAGTGTGACAATAGACAAAAGCGACCTGCATTTGCCCCTAATTTCCTCTTCCGCGCCGCCAACGAAAAGTTCTTTGCCGACATTGCAGTCATGCGGCAGCAGACAGCCGACGAGGTGGTTGAGTCCAGAAAGAAGAACCCGAGCGCCAGGAAAGACCTGCTCTCGGCCATGCTCGACGGCAGGGACCCCCAGACTGGCGAGAAGCTTTCAGACGAGAACATCACAAACCAACTCATCACCTTCCTGATCGCGGGACACGAGACCACATCAGGCATGCTGTCGTTCACCTTTACCTCTTACTCAAGCATCCGGCAGAGTATCAAAAGGTCCAAGAAGAGGTAGACCGAGTGTTGGGTCGGGATGTCATCACAACTGATCACCTCAACAAGTTCCCATACATAAACAGCGTAAGTAGCTCGGCATGAAGCATTGCCCACATGTACTAACTATTTGATTCAAGGTTCTTCGAGAAGCTCTACGACTTCGCTCTACTATCGCAGCCTTCGGCGTAGAGGCGAACGAGGATACCGTGATCGGCGGAAAATATCTCATCCGTAAAGGAGAGGTCGTCAGCGCTCTCCTTAACAAGGCCCATCTCGACCCCGTCGTCTACGGCGAGGACGCAAATGAGTTTAAGCCCGAGCGTATGAACGATGAAAACTTCGCCCGTCTCAACAAAGAGTTCCCCAACTGCTGGAAGCCGTTTGGCAATGGAAAAAGAGGATGCATTGGAAGACCCTTTGCCTGGCAGGAAGCCATCCTCGTAACGGCCATGTTGTTTCAGAATTTCGACTTCACGATGGACGACCCTAACTACCAGCTGCAAATCAAAGAGACCCTGACTCTCAAGCCCGACAACTTTGACATGCGGGCAAGCCTTCGTCATGGGATGACGGCAACCGAACTGGAGCAACGTCTCGCCGGAAAGGCTCCCTCCCATGAAGAAGCATCGTCCAAGAAACACTTGCCCGAGGTCAAGGCGCAGACAACCACCGGAAAACCACTGGCTGTCTATTATGGCCCCAACAGCGGGACCTGCGAGGCTCTGGCCCAGAGATTGGCAGGCGATGCTCCTACGCATGGATTCAGTGTCACCACCATTGGTCCGCTGGACCAAGCGAAGCAGAACGTGCCGCAAGATCACCCCGTCGTCATCATAACTGCCTCGTACGAAGGACAACCCCCATCTAACGCTGCCCATTTCGTCAACTGGATGGAGAATCTAAAAGGCAACGAGATGGGCAAGGTATCCTACGCTGTGTTTGCCTGCGGACATCACGACTGGACGCAGACGTTCCACCGCATTCCCAAGCTCGTAGACTCGACACTGGAGAAGCTGGGTGGCACTCGACTCGTCACCATGGGCAGCGCCGACGCGGCTAGCAGTGACATGTTCAGCGACTTCGAGACCTGGGAGGATGAGACTTTGTGGCCCGCCCTCAAAGAGAAATACGGCACAAGCGAGACGAGCGATGCACAGGCTGGCCTCATCGTCGAAGTGACAACACCAAGAAAGACAACTCTCCGTCAAGACGTCGTGGAGGCCCTGGTCATCTCAGCCAAGACCCTCACCGCATCTGGGCCTGAGAAGAAGCACATTGAGATCCAACTTCCCACAGGCATGTCATACAAGGCTGGTGATTACCTTGCAATTTTGCCCCTGAACCCTAAGGCCACAGTAGGCCGGGTTTTCCGCCGCTTTCAGCTCGCCACGTCGGCGTCGCAACCAGCTTCCTCTCCGAGCTCACCCCGGGCGACAAGCTCCACGTCTCGGTGCGCCCCTCGACGGCCGCATTCCACCTTCCCAGCGACGCCGAGAACACCCCCGTCATCTGCATCGCCGCCGGCAGCGGTCTCGCGCCGTTCCGCGGCTTCATCCAGGAACGCGCCGCCATGCTCGCCGCCGGCCGGGATCTCGCCCCGGCGCTGCTCTTCTTCGGCTGCCGCGACCCCGACGTCGACGACCTCTACGCCCGGGAGCTGGCGCGGTGGGAGAAGCTCGGCGCGGTAGAGGTGCGCAGGGCTTACTCCCGCGCCACAGACAGGGCGCAGGGCTGCAAGTATGTGCAGGACCGGATGTATCACGATCGCAAAGACATCTTCCCGCTCTGGGACCGCGGTGCCAGGGTGTACATTTGCGGAAGCCGGGAAGTCGGCAAGGGCATCGAGGACGTGTGTATTCGACTCGCTCAGGAATGGACCAAGGATAATCTAGGCAAGGAGGCGACTGCCGAGGAGGCGATAGAGTGGTTTGAGAAGAACCGGAACGAGCGGTTCGCTACGGATGTGTTTGATTAAGCCAAGGATGATTGTCAAGGATATTACGAAAGGAACGATGTCAAGATGTATTCTCTGTTGAAGTTGTATGTGCATTGGCGATAACCTAGTTCAATATGCGTTGGCTTCCTTCGCTCCTCGTGTGTCGTCTTCGTTCATCCTCAATTTTCTCATGCTTGATTTGTCGTAAACGGGTGTACTAGGATTAACACCCTGGCACGCCCTGTGATTGGTTGGACTTAATCGACAACTTATCCAAATCGTCGGGAGAGGAATTGTGGAGACGCTAAGGTGTGCGAATGTTGGAAATGTCCGCGGTAGCGCAAACATTTCACAGTGAAGATGTAGTTTGAAAACTTGTCTTCTAGAAGAGTTGTAAGGTATCAAGTAGGTATACATCAGAAAGCCGCTGCCATCTACCTCTCCTGCATCTAAATAGGTATCAAAGGGGGAATAGAAGAAAAGTCTTTGTCGTTCGCATAAAGCTCAACGCCTCTCGTGACAGTTCGAAGAAACCCAGGATCCAAAGAAAATTAAAAAGTGCCCAATCCCAAAACCAGAAACAAAAAGAAATCATTTATCAAGTCGTGACTGCCTTCCCAAACCACCGTGCTCGTAACCGTACCGCCGCATAAACAAATTTCCGGTCATATTCGTCATCTTTGTTGAGTTTATCCACGGTCAACGTGCAGTGAGCAATCTAGTCTTGGAAGAACTTGATGATCTGCTGGAGATCACGCAGGCCGACACCATGCCTCGGGTAGCAGATGTATACTGAGTCCCCTACCGTTCCGAACTTGGTTCGAAAGGTTGCCTTGCGGCGGAGGCCGAGGCTGTCGACGATGGAGCGGTAGGTGGCCGCGAGGAAGCGGGCTCGGATGCCGTGAAGATGCTCGCCGGCCGTCAGCTTCTCTGAAACACCAACGCCGAAAGTAACCTTGCCCGGGACGCTAGTGAGAGCGTGATTGATGAGCACTTCGATGGCGCCGTTGGTGGCCCCAGGGAAATCGAGCGCCCACTTGACCTGCCAGCCATGACGGGGCGCCAGGCGGTGAAGAACCACCATGGAAAGAATCTTACCGTCTTTCTCGGCGGCGAAGTAACGACGGTGCTCTGGGTCGACCCAGGGGCGCACCTCGGTAAGATGGACTTGCTTGCCCTTGCGGGAAGCCTTCCATGCCTCGATCTCAGGGTCTGCGCGGCTGATGAAGTCGGCATCGGCCTTGACCTCGTGAATCTTAATGCCCTCGCGCTCAACGCGACGGGCCTTGCTGGCAAGGCCATTGGCCTGGTTGGCAACGGAAAGGTGTTGGCGGTTAGCGTCCACTCGCTGCTCCTCAGTACATGAGAGAGTTCGCCAGCTGAGTTCACGTGCAAGAATTTTCTGCACTTCGAAGGAGACGAGCATCCAAACTGGTGTAAGGTGCAAGCCCGACACCATATGCTTCACGAAGTCACGGATGACCTCGGAGTACTGGCTCTGATCGCACAGCGGGTCACCGGTAACCATGGCAAACTTCTCTTGCGGGACGTAGCCAATAGCGGCACCGGAAGAATGTCGCCAAATATGGAATCGATCGTCGAGCCATGAGGTGTTGGAGGCATCGCCGTAGTTGGCGATGAGCTTCTCGATCGGGGGCGGGGCAGCGGCCGCTTGGGGCTTGGTGGTGTCGGCCTCCGGGTGGGGAATGCCCGGGGCCTTGGCGGGCAACGACCGGGGGTCACGGTGGAAGAGCGATGCGTAACGGACATCGCCAAGCTCGAGCATCCAGGCTACGATGCGCTCTAGACCAAGACCGGCGCCCGCGTGAGGTGGCGCGCCAAGATCAAAGGCCGAAAGGTAGTCTTCCATGCCGTCCTCAGTGATTCCGGCCTCGGCCATGTTGGCCCGCAGCTCTTCGGCGTTGTGGATACGCTGGCCGCCGGAGCAAATCTCCTGTCCACGGATGAAAATGTCGAAGGATCGGGTCCACTTGGGATCTTCAAGATCCTTGGCTGTGTAGAATGGGCGGGCATTGGTGGGGAATTTGTCGAGAACATAATAGTCCGTGCCGTACTTTTCGCGGACGAGCTGGCCAAGTCGCATCTCATCCGGGGTAGATAGATCTTCCTCCTCGACGTCGCGACCATCATCTCGCAGCATTTGAATGCCCTCTTTGAATGGGATAATTGGCGTTTGCTCAAGCCACTTGAACTCGCCACTGGGCCATCGCTTGCGGATAACCTCGATCTCAGGCATACTGTAGACATTCTTGAAAACAGACTTCAAAAACTCATCAATGACTTCGATGACCTCGTGGTAATCGCGCTCGATGGTCATTTCGATATCGAGTCCGGTGTATTCGGTCAAGTGACGGTGAGTGTTGGAATTCTCGGCGCGGAAGACAGGGCCGATCTCAAAGACACGACCGAAATCGGCTGAGATGGACATCTGTTTGGCGAGCTGGGGGCTCTGAGCAAGGAACGCGCGGCGACCAAAGTAGTTGACTGCGAATACGGAGGCGCCGCTCTCAGTAGCAGCAGGCTGGAGCTTGGGAGTGTTGATCTCGATAAATCCTCGCTCCTCTAGGGTGTTGCGGAACGTGCGAGCGACGAGAGATCGCACACGGAAGAGAGCCTGGTTGGCCGGGTGTCGGAGATCCAGGATACGAGCATTCATACGGTTGCGAAGCGTCTCTGGGGGCTTATAGTTGCTGAAGGGTAGGTTTTGGGCGGGGTTGACGAGGTGGACGGATTGGATATCAACCTCGACGCAGGACTGAGTGGCGGATCGAATGGGCTCTGGTGGCTCCTTGAGAAAGCCAGACACCTGGACGAGGGACTCGGAGCTCAGCTTGCGAACCCAGGTAACGAAGTCGGCGTTAGCGGCATCGCGGGCGAGGACTCCCTGAACGGAGTGAGTCTGGTCGCGAAGCAGCAGGAAGTCGAGGACCTTGGAAATGGGGCGCTGGGTCTCGATGCGGGCGCGGAAGGTGACTTCAGTGCCGATGGGCAGAGTGTCAAGCTGGGCAATGGTGTTAAGTTCGTAGGGATGCGTAGGCCAGTCGGCGCTGGTAGAGGTGCGGCCGCTCTCAATGGAAGTGCGGCTGCTGGGAGTGCCGTTGCCTGAAGCCATCGACAAGGCCATGGCCATGGCAGACCGGGGGGTATCTTTGGCGGGGCCGTCCATGCTGGAGCGAGCCGAGTCCTTCAGCTCGATGCCGCTGTCGCGCATGCGGTTTGTAGGGGAACGGATGGGCTTGTAGGATTCGGAGCTGTGGGCGATGACCGTGTTGGGAGAATTGGGGGAGTTGGGGGAGTTGGCGTTGGAATTGGCGATGGTGTTGGCGATGGTGTTGGTGATGGTGGGTTCGGTGTGGGTGTTGTTAGTGTTAGTGTTGATAGGGCTTGGAGGGCTTGGAGGTGCGGCGAAAGCGCTCTCTTTTACGTCTCTCGGGGGCGAGCTGGAGGTGCCGACGGTGCCGATGACTGTGGTCGCACTCGAATAGGCACTCATGATTGAAAAAGTGGAAGGAGTTGTCGAGATGGGAGAAGAGGGCAACGAGACGGACGAGTCTTTAACAACAACTCGATCCCTGGATCCGAGCGGGAAGCCAAAGGCCGAGGCGACAGGGGTGAGGATCCCCGTCGAAGCCGTCATGCTATCGCGGTGGTGTGGCCGGGAGTGGATCTTGGCAGCTAGAGCGCCACACTTTGCGCGATGTAGATGTGACGGGCGGCGCGGTCGATGACGATGGATGTCTGGGGCGTGGTCGTACTTGGGCCGCAAATCAGGGACCGGTGGGATGCCAGGGCGGGAGAGTCCAGTCCGTCCTTGACAAGGCTGAGAGTGGGTGAGTCAGGCTGTGGCGTGGTGTTTGAGGTGAAAGCTGGTGATGGAACCACGGTGTTTTGTGTGAATGGATCAAAAGCAGGATTGACTGGTGGCGAAAGGCGGCTGGTCTTTATATATCAGGAACTACAGCACAGCACAGCAGGGCAAAGCAGGAAGGCTCGGAGTCCGGATGGATTTCCAATGATTGAGCCAAATAATTTCTGCATTGATGGGGTTGCTTACATGAACGGCCGGCAAACGCTTCGGGGCCGGACTCAAAAGCCGCGAGGGAGGGATGAAGACAGGACGTGACTCGGCATTCCGCGATGTGGTGGTTTGAGCTGAAGGAGGGGGTGTGCGGCGAATACTCGACACCGTAACCAACCAGAAGCGTCCGCGTGCCGAGTTATCCCTAGAGTCAATCCAAGTCCAGGCGTTGGCAGCGGGCCAGCCAGCCGCGCGCAGGTGCGAGAACGCCGGCGGTTTGCTGACAAGTCTGGCGGCGCGGCCGGACACAACTTTGACGAATGCTGCGTCATATCTCCGGTGTGACGGACATTTCCACACCTTGACCGCACGCACCCCCGGCAGCTGGGCCAAAAGAAAATGCACATGCATGCGCGTGACTGTGACTGGTAGAAATCTGGATGCTGCTAGATTTTTCTCTCTCTGGGTCGTCCGGATTTGACCTGGAGATGCAAACTGGGGAGTGGGACCTGCAGAACACCACCACAAACTGCAACGCTTCCCTGCCGTCGCTGTACCACCTCCGCGCCGCTACTTAGTAGATTGCCAGGGAGTTTGCCGTTTCCCGTCTGGGCATCAGCCACAAGTACCTGCTACACGCTCCGAGGGCAGTGCGCCTGGAGTTATCATATCGAACGCATATTGCCTTCATGTCGCCGGACTGCCGGGGCCTGGGCCGGCTCCGAGTGGTGGCCACCCCGTGCTTGGCGATCCCGGCGACACTGCTCCGGAAACAAGGTGGCAGAAATGCAGAGAAATAGCAACTTAGTCACTAACTGGCTTAGTTAAGCGCCCCCGCGACGAGAACGTGAAGCACTAGTGACCAGGATCGCCAGGAAAAGACCAGCTATCCTCCCGCAAGAGGTCGAGACGCTCTCACAAGCTCAGAAAGTTGAGACACGGTTTTGCAGTGCTGGACGACAACGGGTGGCGCTTGTGGCTTGTTGTCTCCAATGTGACGTCAACCATCGAAGTTTGATCGGATGAGTCGGGTAGGCGGCAGGTGCTTGTGCGCGCGCCCCCACTTCTTTGGTCCTTCCCGCGTTGCCGCCACAAAAATCGCAGTTAATTTGTCGTAGCGGCGCCACACAGCACGCCATTGGCTGGCTCGAATGCGACGTCATCGGTGAGCATAATCCAGTGTCTCAGCGGCTCAGAAATGCCAGTTGGCCAGTTTGAGACGGCGCGCTTTGCTTTGTCAGTTCCGGATTCTTCCCAATTCCATCCCTCGACGACATCATCAACGCAATTACTCCATTCTTCTAGTAGCCCAGCGACCCTAGACAGCTTTGACTCGGCGCCTCTTGCCCCGCCGCGGCATAACCTGCTTGGGTGCTTCTGTCTCGTAGGGTCAAGACTTTTAACGGTCGAGGTTGGCTGTTGGGAGTTTGCTACTAAGTAATCGTCTAATCGTCTGTAAGTTACTGTACAGTACTGGCTGGTAATGGCCGAACACGCCATCACGCTGTCGCTGCCACCTATCCCAACAGCCATCACCTATCCCCCGTCCATCATCATTACCATCATCATTACCATCATCCTCACGATCCAGGCCCTATCCAAACGTCTCCATCCCCATCCCATCCATCCCGTCTCACTAACACCATCTACTACCCCAGTCCTGGGCTCCCACACTTCCCGTCCGCATCTGGCCACCCCGCTCCGTAGAGGCTGAACCACGTGTTTGACGACTCTTTCGCTCTGACAGCGTCGTTTTTGACTCTTCCCGCATTTCTCTTCCCTCTCGCTGTCTGACAGCTCTCGCGGTCTCGCCATGCCCCCATCCCCGGCTCCCGCCCCCGCGCCGGGCTTCCTTCAAGTCCCGAAGCCCACTACATGGCTGGACGCACCCTCCTCCGGCATGGAGGCCACCCCCTCCACCTCCAACCCGACTACACCGGAGCCTCCGGGATATGTCAATCCTCTCGAGGCCAGCTCCCGTTGGTACCTCATGGCACGCGCCCAGGCCATTCGTTCTGCGGCTAGTCTAGGCTTCAGCATCGCCAACCGCACCGACCCTCCGCCGCCTGAGCCCTCTCGTGACATTTATCTCGATGCTACTCTGGCTCCGGGCTGCCAAGGTCGTGCCAAGATCAAGGCCGAGGTGTGGACCCCTCCGCGGCTCGCCATCGGCGCTCGTCCCGCCATTATCAACTTCCACGGCGGAGGCTGGATTCTCGGCCAGGGCACCGACAATGCTCGTTGGGCCGGTGCCATCCTTGCCCAGCTAGATGCCGTCGTCTTCAGCGTCAACTACCGGCTAGCTCCGTCGTATCCTTTCCCGACCCCTATCGAGGACTGCGTCGACGCTGTTCTCCAGATCAAGCATCGCGCCGCCGAGTTTGGCATCGACCCGGACCGCATCGTTCTCTCGGGCTTCTCTGCAGGCGCTACCAATGCAATATCCACCTGGTTGATCCTCAACGACCCGGAGCGGTGGGGTTACAAGCTTCCCATCGCTCCACCTCGCATTGCCGGTCTAAGTGTCTTCTACCCCGTCCTGGACTGGACAATCACTCGTCCCGAGAAGCGACTCACATGCTCTCGCCCGGACCTGACTCTACCCAAGGGTCTAACCGATCTGATCGATGCCTGCTTCATCTACCCGCCTATTCCCCGCGAGAAGCGGACTGATCCGCGCCTGTCACCGGGTCTTATGTCTGACGAGCACCTGAAGCAACTGCCGCCCATTCACCTTGTTCTCTGCGAGTACGATATGCTACACTCAGAGGGGATGGCTTTCGTCAAGCGTCTCACAAGTGCCGGCAAGACTTTCACTATGCGTGAGGTGGTCGGCGAGAAACACGGTTGGGACAACCCATTACCTCTGGCTCCCAAGGAGAGCGTTGGAGTTGAGTACGGAGAAGCCATACAGGCCATGGCCGGCTGGTTGGGACGTGATTGTGAGACGGACCGAGAGTCTATGAGGTCCATGAGGACCAAACGACCCGCCTTCCGAAGGCCCAGGTATCTGTCATTTAAATCCTGGTCCGGGCGGTGAGGTTGTCACAACCCCATTCGGGAGTTGTCTTGTTTACCGAGAGAGCGAAAGAGCGAGACAGTTTTTATTTCGCATTGGCGTTAAGAGGAAGACCCTGAAAGTACACGAACAAAGACGGGATTTTGTACAAAGGGAAGACGAACCATAGGATAAAGGAGGCTTTAATGGTCTATTGTACATATTGGCTCGGGTCAGGGTGGAATAAAACGTACACGGCTTGTTGATATTAAACGATTTGAATGATATCTCGGAAATATCCATCCATATCGCTTGAAACTTCTTTGTCAACTCATCGGCTTGGCGCCGCCCCGTAAGGAGTTAGATCCGCCAACTTATACCGCCGCGGCCGGCACGGGGCCGGTTCCGTCCGTTCGGGCCCATGGCTTCACCCCGGTGTGGCATCTCAACCTTAAAGGCACCACGATAAGAGAAAACCAACCAAAGTCAAACCACCATCCGACAAGGCTTCTTCCCGTTGGTCAGCTGAAAGAAAGCTGCTTCTCTAGCGTGGCCACGTCTAAGTGTCTCCCGCATCAAGGGTTCACACCTCCGTTTCGGAAGCTTCGGAAAACGTGTTGTGGGGGGAGGGAATCTTGCGATGCAGTCCAACGGCTACGCGGGACTACGCGCAGTTCAAAAATACTTTCAAGCCCCGCGTCCTTGTTCGCAGGCGGGATCGTCGGGTGTGAAGCTTGTCACCTGATGTTGTCTCGGGACTTTGTCCCCCCATGCGCTGCGACTTCGTTGTTCGGGTTGTGGGTATGCTCTGAGAGAAGGTTCGCCATCTGGACGGCATTGGTCCGATCGTGAAGGGAGTCACTATACTACGCAATGCGCTTCTTAAAGCCGACGATCAAATAAGTAGTGTTGGCCAGCGGGCGTCGGCGAAGTTTGGGGTCGCTCCGTTGGGTTGCCGTGGACTAGAAGTTTAACGACAAACATGCGAATAGCCCGACCTCACTGGCTCATCAACCGCGGTGGCGTACTTTAAAATATTACGCTGTTAAGAGTGGTGTCTCCGTCAGCAAAGAAGGATTTCATTATGATGCGCTGTCCGGGGTTGGTCAGCTGCCGGCGTTACTCAACCAAGATGTCATGTTCATGGGAGAGGCCCGCTAACATGGAGCGGTTGGCGATCTCTCACTCACCCAATCATCCATGCATGGAATTGTCTGGCTTGTGATGTCTGCATCCCACATGCAGCTTCTGTCAGCACCCGCATCGTCGGGGTGCCATTGTGTCCGGGGCCGAAAGCCCGTGAAACGCCTTGGTCTTCCGGCCCCCAGCATCACAAGGCGTTGCGATCTCGGGGCCGCCTGGGCTGCCGCTATGACTTGTGATTCCTTGAACTCCCGAATCTCAAGTCTCAGGTGATTCGGTCATTATTATGGCATCTTTATTAAGACATCTTGGATGTGAGTCATAGAATGGGGTGAAGCGGACTAAACCACCTGTTGAAGGCTACTATAGGCTGTCCAGCACAATCATGGGGGAAGAAGACTCCGATGGTTCCAATTAATACTGAGAGCATTACAGATTTCTCTTCTTGCCTTTCTACAGCAACCAGAACCAAAGGATCTAAAGGTATTTGCAAGTCCCACCGTTTCTCCTCGCATTGTTGGGGTCTCTGTATTCGATCCACAACGCCACACTCAGCCTTTGTCTTGGCGAACACTAACTAATAAAACGAATGCATCCAACTCCAACCCACGGACGCACGTGGAGACGGAGATCCGGAGGTTCTCGGGGTTGCTAACGGCGGCGTGGCTGGGCTCGGGATGCCGTAAATCTCCGCCGACCGAGACAGATATTCAAGTGTAATTACTGAGTTGATAACTAAAATACCTATACCTATCATCTCATTGATCTCCAGGTCATTGAATCACAGGCTACTACACTTTGGCTTTTGGATCTGCCGATTTATAGGAGCAAAGAGAGATTGTTTACTAGGCTATCAAGGTGGCTGGATGCGGGTTGAAACACTTACGGTGCGGTGGGAGGATATCAGGCATGGCAGTTGGGCAACAATCTTGAATGCTCGATATTCCGGCTTTTGCGTGAGTTCCAGGAGATCCGAGGCATGTCCATGACTTCCATGGTACAAGTTGTCCCATCTGTGGACCTCAACTCCGATTAATGCCAATCATTACAAGCAATTGCATGAAGAATAGGGAGAAAATTTTGTGGGACGCGAGCTTTAAGGCGTCTTGGATCACATTGTTCCTCTTGACAAAATATAGGCAGGTCATAATCAATTCTCATTAACATGGCAGGTCGTGGTCAGTTCTGGACTGCCACGAGATGCCGTCCTAGATATGTTCTTTTAAGCCTCCACCGAGATGGCGTGTCCCGAGAAACTGTGTCCTGGACAAATGACTAGTCGCTCTCCATCATGAAGCAAGCCTACTTCTGCTGTATATGTGCAGAGAAATTATTTCCACTGAGCCTCCTTGCTCTTGACGAACTCCTGCAGAATGGTGACAATCTTGGTAAGAGCATCCAGGTAAGCGGTGAGCTCAGATGTGACCAGGTCGGGGGAGTCGCCGAGCTTCGTGTAGAAATCGGCGCGGTACGGGCAGGCAGACATGGCGGCGCTGAAGATGGGCTTGATGAGGAAGCCGTGGAAGGGCTTCAGGGTACCCTTGTATGATTCACGGAACGAATCCGCGAGCTCCTCGGAGGGGTTGGCGATGTTGCGGGTGAGGGCCTGGCAAGTGAAGTCAAGGCCACTATCGACGATGGAGCATTAGCATAGTTTATGTTAGGAATCATGAACCAAAAAGACTTGCCGAACAAGCCAGAGGGCACCCTCGGTGGCATCGTGCTTCTTGGTCTTGAGCTCGTTTCGGCAAAGGTCCTGGACGTTGCCAGACTCGGCGGGGGCAGCCTCTTGTTGGACACGGAGCTTCTGTGGACGATGAGGCCTCGGTTAGAGGTCTATCTTCAACGGGCGGGGTTGGGCAGAGCACGAACGGCAACGTTGGAGAGGATGTCCTTCTTGACGGGAGAAAAGGCAACGGAGCCGAGGGTATCTGGGAGAGAATTAGACCTTGCTAGGTATCAAGGCGTTGGGATGTCAATACCGAACATGGTGGTCATGGCCTCGGCGGCCTCGAGGAACTCGGTCGTGGAGATGGCATTGCCGTTGGCGGCGTCGATGGGGACGTCGGTAAAGGAGCGCTTGAAGCTCTGGACAATAGTGCCACCGGCGGGGTAAACAGGAGCAGACATGATGGCGAGTTGTGAGAGAGTGTTTGTAGAGCAAGAAAGAACAGTGATGAAAGTTGCACGGAGGATGATAAGAGGACAGAATTGAAGTTAGCGGTCAAGCTCTCCCTTTGGATAACTGCTGAGACGAACGAGGGGGCAAGCCAAGGAGGGGCATTGCACAGTGCGGATTGATAAGAGCTACAGATTCAGAGCGCTAGCGAGTCGCTCCAACACTGTGCTGCAACGGGGCCGGAACTATCCAGCTCCGATAAGGCACCTCGAACCCCACCCGGCGTGATTTGGGTGGGGATGGTACGAGGGGCAACGCGAGAGCTGAGACGAGCTTCACCGCTCAGCATCAGCGAAACGAGTCCACGTAGAGCTTAGTAGAGGAGGTGAGATCTGTCGGGCCATTGCGTGTTGCCGTAGTTCCCTGGCATTCGCTGGAGAGTGATGACCCCTGATTTTCCCTGCAACGTTGTAGGGAATGATACCCAGATCATGGTATTCTACCTTTTCCTTACCTAAGACGCATTTAATCCTGTCTTTTGCTTGGATACCCTCACCAAAAGGCCGTTGGACACGCTCAATCTTTTGCCAAGTCCGGAAAAAGAGTTGTGCCGGGTGCTCGGCCACTTATTCGAAACATGTTTATGCAGCAGAGTAAAAGGATACAGCAAGTAATTAATACGTTACCTTCAAAGAAAGGTGTCTTCGCTTTCAGTAAATTGACCCCTCATTATCGCCAAAACTGGGTGGCTCGATAGCTCTCAGTGACGTCATGCTCATGAAACCATCCCACCATGGCCCTTGCAACCTCGTCAGCTCCAAAGAACCCCAATCAACAAATCCAGGCACACCACCGAAGATCCGCGATGCAGGGGAACTTGATGAACAGCGACGAAACCGGGCTCTTCCTGAGAACCGCCAGAGCCCTTTCGCAAGCTCCTCCGGCGCGCCAATGGATCCCCAAGCATCTTAGCCCAGCCTCCGCCTAGAGTTCCAGCCCTCCCCGTAGCCTATAAGACGGCGGCGTGGTCGCGATGCCGTGCAGGTTGACCCTCTAAAAACACTTCTGGTGCTAAAAGTAGGAGCGTCCATGGGTTCTGGGCGGGAAAAGTACCCTACCTTGCAAGCCACGGACGGGCATGACGAGACTAAAGTCCCAGGAATTTCCCCCGCTTTGGCGTACGAAGGACAAAACAGATCCTGCTTGGGAGTCTTGGCGAGAGCTTCTCAGCACCCACCAACCGATGACATCGTCTGCCCAGCGCCGTATTCCTCTCAGCCGTGCCGCTTTTTCCGGCCCATGTCGCGTGCGGTTTCGCCAAGAACTGCCGGAACCCAAACCTGTCGTTGTTTTAAGGCTCGTCCGTTCCGCCTTTCTTTCTACTCGTTCCTTTCCTCTCCGTAATCCCAATTCCATCTCACATTGCCAAATCGGGGAATTACCCAACCTTTAGTACCCCGGACCCCCGGCCGATCCCGCCGTGCATCATGTCCGACACCACCAAGGAAGACGGCAGCAGCAAGAGGAGAAGCCGATTCGGCATCTCCAACCTCATCGACGGGCTCAAGGAGAGTATCCAAGACACGAAACTCGAAGACGCAAAGGTCAAATTGATTCACCAAAAGTCAGTTCTCGTCCGCTGGCAACCAGGTACCTGTCATGCTGACTAATCAGACACAAAATCGGAAAACTGGGGAACATCATTAACACCAATCACCGCCACGATGAAGCTCATGAACAAGAGTGCGACAAGAAGCGCACCAAGAAATGCGACGAAAATCGATTCAGTTCCTATTTCCCCGAGCGCGAAGGCAATCTGGTGAAGTGGTATGTGGACGGGCGCGATTATTTCTGGGCCGTCTCGGTGGCGCTCGAGCAGGCGAAGGAGTCCATTTACATCACCGACTGGTGGCTCTCACCCGAACTCTTCCTGCGCCGCCCACCTTACGGCGCTCAAGAATATCGATTGGACAAGCTTTTGAAGAGGAAGGCCGAAGAAGGCGTCAAAATCTATGTCAGCGTGTATAAGGAGGTGGAGGCGGCTCTTACCTGCAACTCTGCGCACACCAAACATGCCCTCACCCAACTCTGCCCCAAAGGCACCCCCGGCCACGGAAACATCCGAGTAATGCGACACCCGGATCACTCGCCATTCGAGAATGGTGCAGACGCTTCTCTGAAGTTTAGTCATCACGAAAAGTTTATTGTGATTGATTACGCGATGGCCTTCATCGGCGGTTTAGACCTGTGCTTCGGTCGATGGGACGCCCACCAACACCCCCTTTCTGACGTCCATCCCGAAGGCGTTCGTGAAGAGATCTTTCCAGGACAAGATTTTAACAACAACAGAATACTAGGCAGGTGTTTACCTGCATTTCCTGAGTTTTTCTGGTATTAATTGAGTGAGGCTGACCATATATGGTGTAACTAGACTTTCAAGATGTCGGCTCGTGGCAAGACAACGAACTGAGCAAAGCGGAGTACGGCCGAATGCCGTGGCACGACGTATCCATGGCCCTAATTGGACCCTGCGTGTATGACATTGCAGAGCACTTTGTTCTACGTTGGAACTTTGTCAAACGCGACAAGTACAAGCGCGACGAGCGATTCGACTGGATCATCCTAGAGGACCGTGAAGGCGACGACGAAGACCTCATCGGTGTCCAGCGGCCCAAGCACCCTGTCGGCGAATATGTGCATCATCCACTGACACCGCTGGCCACCAAGAACCTCGACAACCGTGGGACGGTCAAGGCACAGATTGTACGATCCAGTGCCGACTGGTCCAGTGGGATTCTCACCGAACATTCCATCCAGAACGCCTATGTTGAAATCATTCGCAATGCCCAGCACTACGTCTACATCGAGAACCAGTTCTTCATTACCTCTACCGGAGATCAGCAGGCTCCGGTTCACAACAAAATTGGTGGCGCCATTGTGGAGGCGGTTGTCCGTGCCGGAAAGGAGAACCGGAAATTCAGGGTCATTGTGGTTCTGCCAGCGATCCCCGGATTCGCCGGAGATTTAAGAGACAATGCAGCGGCCGGAACTAGGGCGATTATGGACTATCAGTACAAGTCCATTTGCAGAGGCGAGCACTCCATCTTTGAGCAATGCCGCGCTCAGGGTGTCGATCCGACCAAGCACATCTTCTTCTTCAACCTACGGTCCTACGATCGTCTGAACAAGACACCCGGAATTACGGAAACGGAGAAGAAGACTGGAATCAGTTACCAACAGGTCCAACGAGCTGAAGCCGAGGAGATAATGGGCGAGGGTATCCACGGAACGTATGATCCCACCGACAGTGACGGGGACGAACACATGCGTCACAAAATGAAGAAGAAAGACATGGACGCTTCTATTCAAAGAACTATGGAAGCCCGAAAGGCTTTCGAGGAGGCCATGCCTAAGGAAGAAGTTATCAGTTCTGCCTCTGTGGCGCACCATGCCATGGCTGGTTCAGGCCCACTGACCGATGAGGTCTGGTATGAGGACGACCCTGAGTCTGAGATCAAGAACTGGGTTCAGGAAGAGCTCTACGTGCATGCCAAGTTACTCATCGTGGACGACCGGATCGCGGTTTGCGGATCAAGCAATCTAAATGACCGTAGCCAGAACGGCGACCACGACAGTGAACTCAGCATCGTCATGGAAGACACACGCAAGGTCGGCATCATGATGGACGGTAAGCCTTACGAGGCTGGTTACCATGCAACCACGCTACGCCGGTACCTTTGGCGAGAGCACATGGGGCTTTTGCCCACACAGACCTTCGATGCGAAGGATGATATCAACGCCATGCCGCCGTCTGTGAGCCCCGACAACGACATCTACGACAAGGACGAGAGCTGGCTGTTCATGGAAGATCCGCTCAGCGACAGGCTCTGGGAGCAATGGACGACTCAATGTCAAATAAATACAGATGCCTTTAGGGTCTTCCACGCGGATCCCGACAATCATAGTGAGTTCTTCCTCAACCGACCGTTTCGTGCGTACTAACTCTCGCCCAGTCAAAACCTTTGAGGACTACGACCGGTTCCTACCACCGAAAGGCATCAAGGCCGGGCACATTTTCGACCAGTTCATGCCTCCAGAGGATGCACGCAACAAGCTCAACAAGATCAGGGGTCACCTGGTGTGGTTCCCGCTGGAATTTTTGAGGGACGTCGACATGGCCGAGCGGGGCATGCAAGTCAACAGTTGGACTGAGACGCTCTATACTTGAGGAGCGCCCAGGAATGAATGGGATCGCAATGACGGCAGGCAAAGATCTGGAAGCAGTGCGGGTTTCGAGTTGGAGTCGACTTTAAGGACGGATGGATATCATTCATAACGCAGCGGCGATGTGATAGTCCAGTCATTAACCAGGATGCAATGAACGAACTGAACGAGTCTCAATACGATGCGAACAATGGAAAAATCAGTAATCTCAGGCAGTTTGCTATGAGGGACTCCGCTTCTGATCATATCAACGGCTTTTACATTCGCTGTTGAATCCAGTCTTATCCCTCAAGATTTGTCGCCAGTAACGTGCATTCACCCCTGGCTCTACTCATTGATCTCAAACACCTGCATAGGAGACAGTAATATGTCCCCTCCAACATCCCCAAAAAGTTTGATCATCTGTCGCGCAACGATCATGCTCAACTTGTAACTTAGAATAGTATAGCCATAAACTTTCCAATGCATGGCCACCTAGCAGATCCCTGAAGTTACCGAGTTAGTGTCTTGCAATAAGAAACTTTTGACTTGTGAACCTCCTTTTGTTATTAGAGACATTGAATAAGCACCATGACTATACCGAAGAAGACAGTTCTAAGTAAGCAGGCTGGAGTCATAGGGACCTCCATAATTCCAAGGGAGGGCCATGTCAACTTCCAGGCATATAGTTCCCACGCCGTGCTACAGCAAAACAATTGCCTTGAAGCGTCAGTCAGTCCAAGAGTGCGAAAGGCCAGGAGCGTCACAGGAAGCTTTCTCTTCCAGGCTCCATGGGCCTGGTTGACCTGATCATAGGGCCTCCTCACATCCCCAAAGTTTGGTTCAGCAAGAAAGGTTTTTGTAGCCCGCACATTCTCCCACACTAGGTAGGGAGTTCTCGTGAAGGGTAAGAGATGATAACCCCACGTGGCTGTCCTGTGGCTCGGCAATAAGTCTGGTTGATTTACTCATTCCCTCGTGATGTACCCATCAGGAATACCTACTGCATCCAGATACCTTAGGCGACGTCAACAGTTAGGCAGTTAGGGATTAGGGTGATGAGAGAAGTAATTAATAATGGTTAGGGTCGTAGTTAGTATGATGAGGGTAGACATTGTTTAGGTCAAGGTCAGAGTCGTCACCTTACTACCTTGAGCATCGGGGTGTCTGATGATGATGTGTATACAGGGCATTAAGGTTGGTGGTGGTTCTGTAAGGTATTCGACAGAGAAGCACCAAAATAACCACGGCACACAGGGGAAATTACTCCCAAGCATTCTTGCCGTCTCCTGTGGACCATCCCACTAGTTGTGGTCGCCGGCATCGGCCATTTGCTCGTCTTACTCCTCCCCCTCCTTCTCTACCTCCTTTCCATCTCTCTCTTCTCCCTGGTAGAACCCGAGACTTGGTATCTCAGTGACGGCTTCGGCGCCGCCACCGGCAGGGACAGGGATGCCGTCAAGCTCAGTGTGGGGGTGAGGGGAGCTGGATCAAGAGGAGACGGGGGCCGGGCGGGAGCATCGAGAGGGATCGCAGAGCGTCGGCGGACGGCAGGCAATCCTTGGCCATGTGGCTCACTTTGTTGCGCTTTTTGGCATTAGCCGTGGAAGGTCATCTGATATCAATCTGGGGGCATACTCGGAAACATCTTCTCCCCTGAGGTCACCACTTCCACTACCATAACCGCCTGAAGGCCACAACTTCTGCCAGGCCTATCAGTCTCTTGGCATCATTGTATTTTGCCGTCTGTATCTTAGTTAGCAGTAGTAGTGTAGAAGGTTGTGAGAGTGTAGGGAGCGTTACGAGAAGTAGAAAGCAAACTCACTTTGCCACTTCGTGTGTGTCAAGAAGGAGGTTTGCGTCGATTGATACCAGTCGAGAATGAGACATGGCTCGATGCCAGAAGGAAAGCACCCTTTAATGCCAGATAGGGGGCATGCCCTATGCCCTATGCCTCGATCCCAGTCGAGAGGCTGAAGCGCGCTGACTGCGCCATGCCGGCTGTCGGTGACGTGAAGAAAACAACGAAGTTTGGATGACAGCACATCGCGGTGGGTTCAAACTGACATCATGATGTATTCCCTCTACTAGAAAATATCTCCCCTAACTTAGGAACGTACCCCTCAATAATAAGCATCCCCGTTAACCGAAGCTGGCCCGCGTCTAGAGGGCACATCATTTGTTAGATCTATAGGTCGCCAGGACTCAAAATATACTTATGTCGTCCATCCGACATGGTCGCCTACCAACCAGCCTAATAAGGTTGCATATTTTTGCCAATTTGCCATCACACCCTGGTCGAAGTGAACAAGAGGAGATTTCCGAATTTCGATGTTGGCGTTACGGATATCGATTATGCACTGAACAACACGGACTGTTCGGTTAGAGGCCGACACTAGGGTGACCTGTCGGCAGATATTAGCCATGATTCACGAACAATGGAGTAAAAAGGCATAAGTAGACTTACCGGAATGATGTTATGCTTCTGGTACGGAATTCCCAAGCCATCGTTAAGCCCTACAAATAACGCAGAGGCAAGTTCGCTGGTTGAGAGCAAATCGTCTTGCAAGAGGGCATCATCTGACAGGAAACATATGGTATGTGGCTTGCCGAGGTCTAATTTTCGGTCGTCGAGGCCTGTGGGCGGGCCGAAGTGTTGACGAAATATGCTTCTAAGCCGCCAGTCCGCATTCCCGCTGGATAGGCGGTTGAGATACTTCACGCGGGATGGCCTGTTGCACGAATTAGCAGGTCGTTAGTTCACCGGGAAGAAATGACAGGGGAAAACAGATGTCGGCAGGGACAGGGTTTCAACATACACAACCTCCCCCCACTGAGTGTGTATGGGCTTGCATGACACCAATGTGATCCCCTCCCTCGCTCATGGAGAGGTGGAAGGATATGAGATCCTGAAACAGCTTGGCCTCCCATTGAGGATTGAGGGTGGCTCGATGCGGCCATCTTTGACGATGTCCCGGCGAATGACCCATGGCTTCGTCTCCTTCAGCCACTCTTCCATCTTCTGAGGAGGGATGGGCCGGATAAATTGCAGCGTCCTCGTCAATCTGGCCAGTGTTGAAGTCAAGGTCTTTGCACTTGATTTGAAAACGACGTAACATCTCTTCCGCGATGTATGGGCTGTCATATTTGATGATAGGGTGAAGCACTGATATCGCCAACCGAGTGACGACCGCTTTCCGGGCTTTTTGTTGCTGTGCGTTCATTTCAACTGCGTGTTTGCAGGCATCCTCGCCGGACTGATGGTCTGAATAGGAAGTGGGCCGGAGAGTTGAGGCGCATTATGGGCATATACTGGCTACCTAGGCAACAAGGTGGTTGCGATGAAGTCTCTACGTTCACATGGTCCAGCGGTGAACTTCTCAGGTTGTTTGTTGGTTGCAGGGGTAAGCAGGGTGGCGTCCTGGAATGCAGAGGCCTACCCTGTAAGAAATCCGGGATTCATAGGTACGAACAGCCTCACTCAGTACGTTATACTAGGTAGGCTCATCAATCTTCTGAAAATCCAGAAAGACAAGTTTGAATCGGAGACTTTTGATCACATAAGTGGGAAGGACTTATTAGTATTTTTAATCCAAGGCGGTCTATAACAGCTTTCTTAAATAACGTCTTCATACCTATCTAAATACTAATACCTAAGATCCCGGTGTTAATATATATATCTAAGGGCTGGATGTCTGATATACACCTTAGGTCTCAGCCCTAAGTTACTCTACCTATAAGTTATAATAATAATAAATGAGAGTACAAGGTGCAGTCTTCACAACAAGCGTGGACACTGATTGATCCATTAACTCTACAATCTAGAAAACAGAAAGCAGCATTGACTGTACAATGCTCGACTTTTATTTGAGTAGTATGTTCAATCGATAAGCAGAGTACTACGTCTTACTGCATCACAATGCTCATTTTCTTCCAGTAGATCAACTGGACGGGAGCGCGAGCTAGGGTGCCTATCAGTCTTTGAGCATGTAGCCCACTTCTCCTCCTTCTCTCCTTCTCCCACTTAATGTAATGGCCATCAGCAGAGAGGGCGTGGGCACAGAGCAGCCACCGTAATCACGGATTCACCCCACTACCTAGCTAACGGTATGTATGCTTTCCCGGCGAACAATGTTAAATTGTTCCAACGCTAGGTATGTCCCACAAACGCGGGGATCAGGGTCCCATCAGCAGATCCAGCCCAAGGTGGAGACAAATCTACAAGTGGGGAATGAGGCTCTGCGATGCACGACTACAAGAAGCATCACCACTGTAATGATACAGATCTAGATCACCTGCTCGTACAATTTATCTCAATGAGCAAAAGGAACACCCACATCAGGAGTCGAATCTGGCCTTCTTCCCGTCTCTCAATGATGCGTCAGTGCCAGCCAGGAGGTATGCGTCGATGCCAGTCAGATACTCACATCAGGAGTTGAACAGAGTCGCTGGCGACTGAAAGCATCATTAATAGTTATGCGACAGGGACAGCGCTGATCACTACACCATGCGGCTGTTGTTGTTATAGACGACCGCCATATCCTAAGTGACAAGATCTGGGTGCTGGAGGCTTCAAGGAATGCAAGAAAGTAGAAAAGAATGCCAGCACTGAGAATTGAACTCAGAAGCTCTCCCGTTTCGTTACTCAAGCGCGTTGGTCAAAGATGATTCTCCTTAGTCAAGAGGATGCTGCAAGTAAAACGGGAGCGCGGTGACCACTGTGCTATACCGGCTGTTGACAGAAGATCACATATTCTAGATGATAAGGAAAGGCATGGCGGGAGGCTGGGATACGCTAGACCCGTGTGATTGGTGCTGTCGGAGCTGCTCCTTCTCTTATTGACCGGCATCCAAACCAAGGATCACCTGGCAGCCCGCCAGTCAGCTCAAGGCGAGATCCCGCTCGAGAAAAAGGCGGTATGCGCCTCAGGCAGGCGGCCAGAAATGGTCATGTGTCAGGCGGAATAACGCAAGTTCTTCTATTTTCTCACCCTCGCCATAAAGCATCCTCCCTTGACCGCATCCACTCGACAAAGGAGCATCCACCGCCCCTCTCCCGACCAAAGTGGTAAGTGTTTGCTGCTTCTCAACACTCTTTACCTACACTTGAACAAGTGCTTCACTTCACACCTGTCCTTTGTTTCTATCTTTTAACTTAATTTGAAACACATCCATATGTAAGGATGCTGCTGACTAGGATATAGATGGCCTCCTACAATGATTTGAAGCAGACTTTTGGGTTACTGCCCCCGCCGTACCTGCGACCGCACCCCTCCCCGGGACCGCGCCGCCTGCGCTGAAGCCGTCACCGAGATGCCGAGTCGAGAGTTTCCTAGGGGGAGGAAGACGATATGGCCAATGCCAGCACTCACAACTAGTAGTGCATCCCACCCTGCTCCCCGCACTCTACAATGCGTAGCGCATGAGTAGTTAAACGCCAGTCATGCACCATGAGAAGGAATTTGGATATTTAATTGCTTCTCATACTGTTGATTGAGTTTGAACACATGTAGCTGAACTCCAGGTATCGCTCCAAGGCCGCAGGTAGTCATTAGGGACCATCGAAGGTCAATCTTTTGGCCAAGTTAATCCAAGAGGACCACTATTGCAACGAAACGTTCCACAACTGAATTCGCGAATAATCCAGTTCAGTAAGTTTCCAGTGATCCTGCTTCAACTCCCGTTTAGTTACTTGATCACATCAGTTACGTACCGAACAGATCGAAGATGCCTGGAAAAGTGACCATCCTGAGCAAGGCCGAGGGGGAGCAATCAAGGGGAAGATAAGCGGCAAGGTGAGAGTGAAGGCCAAGGCCGGGGGAGTATGAGCCACAGACGCCAGGAGGACGAGAGGACGTGGTCTGGGAGGATGGGAGTAGTGAGGACGATTACAGACCCTCAGTGACAGAGATGACACCAAATCCGATAGTGACGAGGAACCCGGCGCCGTTGGTGAGTCTGGCAGGAGAACTCGGTCGAAAAGCCACTCGAAGTTGTTGGACTGCGAAAAAGAGTCGATCCAGCCCATGCCCTACCGTTGAAGAATAGATCGCTTAGTACGACGAGAAGCATTCCATCCCAGAGGACGATGATGATGTTCGCCGCTTCCAGGCCACCTTCGGCTTCATCATGTAATCGGGTTAGGATTTCAGGGCTGAAGAAATCATTTAGGGTTTATAGCCTTCAGACTTAGGAGTTACCTTAGCATAAGATGATCTTAGGCTTAGGAGCTACCTTAATTTAGGATGAGGTTTAGGCTTATAACTATTAATATTTTCCTTAACTATACTATGTATTAAAGATATCGTTTTATGGATGCGCGAAATGAGATGCCATTCTCCGTTCTGAACTGTAACGTCAATTCACAACCTAATCACGACTCGCCGAACTGCCCTAAGCATTCTGTCATTAGGTTGAGACAATACCAATAAAGCATATTGCGTCTCTCACTGTCCCTCATTGACTTGGTTAATCTTCGTTGAGGGCGACTGGAGACGCGCAGAGCGCCATACGGGTTCGTCATTTCGCTTGAAGGGAGCTGTATAGTGGCTGATACTCGGCTTTACAGTGAATACGACTTTTGTACTGGAAGTGTATGACCTTTTTATGGAAGCCGGAGCCGCCCTAAGACACACGAGAGCGAGGCAGTACCGAAACTTGGATGACTCTGCCTCCAATCGTGGAACCTATGCTGTGCACCTCTCGTATGTCCAACTGTATAATAATCTTGTGCATCACGGATAAGAACCCAAATTAAGAGAAAAAAAAAAAAAAAAACAGCAGCAGCAACTACGTTCTCGATCGGCTTCACACGTAGGCGCTCTGGTGACGAGGTCAATCGCCGGTGCAGTAAAATTTATCACTACAATTTCTATCAGACTAAATGCACTGAGACTCCGATAGTCACAACCGGTAGGGCGAAAATTAGTACGGTCAGGGAAGTGGTTCTCAAGGACTGTGCAACCAAGATTGCGATCTAACGACTGAGTCTTGGACTAGACGCAGATTAGTTTTCAAAGACTGCGAGCTTATGGAGATAGCTCTGAGTTATGCATCTCGTAGGTGCCTCCGTGGCTCCAAGAGATACCTCTGTAAACTGCAGTAACCTCTGAGGAGCAGTACGCAGCTTGCAAAACAGAAAAGGAGTTTCCTTATTTTCCAGTTCGTTCAATCGCTTCCCCTCCCTTGATTAACTCCTCGCGCGATGGGGGAAAGCACTATCTGGATGATGTGAAAATCGGTAGACCAAAGCAGGTTACTTTAAGGTAGTCAGCTTCTAATCACATCACCAGCCTTCTGACCATGCCCAGGTTTGCGGTGTGATAACGTGTGCTAGTGGCTGGCAGGGAATGGGCTGATGCAACTCCCCTCAGTCGATTCCCGCATAGGCATCGTACCGTACCGTATCGCGAAAGGCCCCATCCGTAAGAGCCGAGGGAAGAGGGGAACCGCCTCAGTGAGATAGGCCCTAAGTATCTCGGTCTGCTTGGGAATACTTTTGTCTTCTAGCTGTTGTCAACTTTCACAAGTCGCAGAAGACATATGTGTGTAAGTAAGCGGCCAACTCCCCACGGTCCCCATGCGTGCACCCAACGCACAAGATCTCGCCTGCTCAAAGGGTACAGATGGGCCGCAGAAGCGGCCGCGGTCGCCGATCTGAAGCGGAGGGGGGAGACGAGACTCGGTTTGCCAGTACCAGGGTCCCTGTAACAGCGGGCCGCGGGTGGTCTAGGGTTTTCCCATGTTTGCCGAGTGTGAATGGTTGACCAATGGGCGATGGGAATGGGCTTGTGAGAGAGATGTCACCCGCATGAGACGGAGCTAGAGGATTAGTGAGTGGTATCGTCCTAGACCTTTTTTTTCTTTCGTGAGGAGAGGATAGAATGGTTGTGAGGAGATCTCATATAGGAAGAAGAGGTATAGCTTAGGATCACTCGGTCACTCGGCATGTCGTCGGGACGGGGATAGCTTCTGTTTTGGACGCGGCCGAGAGTTAGGCCCGCTTGGAAAATTTCATCGTCCGAGGTCGAGAGCGAGTCATCTTTGAGAATGGGTAGTCTCTAAGTGATTGACATGTTCTGCGTTCATGTGGTTTCGCGGGTGGTCTGGCGAAGGGGAGGGTGATTGACAAGCGTCGATACTGCGTGATAATGTTAGCTGAAGTAAAGCGGCGTTCGACGTCGTTCGAATGAAGGCTTTCATGTCAATTCACACGACTTCTCAACTAAGACTTGGCGTTATAAGCCACTGGCCACCGTTTGACTCGCGGCCCTCAACGACTTCGAGACGCAGGCTATCCGCGATTTGTTGGTAGTACGGCGTTCGGGGTAGCGCAGCTCGTCTGGGCGCTTAGAGCGGCTGGGCAAATCATTAGTCTTCACTCCACTGTGACATTCACGCTGACCCCTGGATGCCAGGGACATGGCTCCTCGTCTTGACTAAATGCTTGGCTAGCAGTGGTTGAAGATTCTCGCGCTTTGCTTTGTCGTTGAACCGGCGTTCGAGCTACTGATGCTCATCATTCGCGCAGGTGGCGGACGGGACTCGACGAGAGAGAAGCGACGAGACGCATGTGAGAGCGTACTAATTATAGGGAGGATTTAGGGAGGATTTGATGGATTGCGCGGATATCAGTACATTTTCTTGTCAGTCGCAGCCTATGCGGACGAAAGCGGAAAAAAAAAATTATGAGGGAGCTGAAAGATCAGTGACAGGTGACGGGGTTGACGTCCAAGGGCCTCCTTGCTCGTGGCGGTCGGGGTCCTGATGGGTTGACGTGGGCTCCGTCACCCATGCGGCGAAGTCGAAGGAAACGCCGAGAGATGACGATGCACCGGCCCAAGGGCGGAAGCTGTGATTCGTGCAATTGAGGCATTGCTGCGAGAGAGATGCCTGACGAGACGTGACGCGGCATGCTCTCTCTCGTGGACTTGAACTATTTCCACGGCTTCGCAGTGACACGGGCAAATCCAGCGCACGGTCGCAGACACAAAAGTCCACGTAGCTTGTTGTCTGTGGATGCGGAGAGATAGTGAGGTGTACGGGTAACCTGCGGTGTTGCATCTCTCGACATGACGATGAGGGCGACGAATTGAATCGGTGCGAGGTTGATCGCGAAACGAGACGGCGTGGAAGCGGGCGGTTAGAAGCGAAACCCCAGACACTGGGCAGGACTTGCTTCAGCGAGTTTACTGGCCGGCAGGTACTCGTCTGGCGGTTGCTAGCGTCCATTTGGTTTCGTCCAGTCCACGCTGGGCTGTTTCCTGGACAGTGGGACGTGACGGTTACTGAGCCACACCACAGCTTGTTGGGAGAATTGAATCCAGACGGTAGACTATTTGTGAGTATTCTAAGTATAGTAGGCCAGTTGGACGTACAGCCGCAGGGCGAGTTGGAAGTGCCCAACATGCATGTGCAAGGCACAAGTCGAGGCAAGGTACCCAAGTTGAAAGGCTTAGATAGAGCCGCACCTTGGACCGCATGCAGAACAGGTGGCCAGCCAAACACCTCCAGAGCCAGTGGAATGGAGTCGTCGGGGGGGAATTAGGCTCCTGTTTAGTTAGCTCTATTACCCGCCGGGCACCTACCGACCCCAGGACAGCTTCCGTATCTTCAAACGAAGGTACTGACTAGGCCATCGGCCAGTGAGGTCTCGCATTCGTTCTCACGAGGGCTGTGTCAGAACCCAAACCAAACGTCTCCCTTGTTGCGGGCCGTTTAACAAGGCACCTCAGTTGTGAGGTCTTTTCCCTGCTACCTGTGACTTCCATGGGTGCTGTACCGCCGCCCGCCTATTTCGTCACCGCCGCCGTCCGAGCCTGGGTACCTTAGACTCGGACCCCGCTCCCCATTCGAAGTCCGTCGACGTCGACCTGCTTCGTACCTTACCTTACCTCACCACCTTACCACCTTGCGTCGACCTGCCCTCATTCTCTCCTCCCTACAACCTCCTCGTTCGACCTCGCTCCGGGCATTCTCTGGCCTCCAGCCCGGCCGTCCTCTTCCCACATCCCGAGCCCCCCCGTGGATTCACCTGCAGTGCGCCGCCGTCCGGCCTCTCCCCCGCCCCCAAAACACCTCCCGCCGACCCGCCCTCGCTTCGCAGGCTCGCTCCCTCGGCCGCAAACGCACGTCGACCAGAGCCACCAGACCAGGCCGCATCGCAGGCGACCGCTCCTTCGCGCACCCAATCGCTAGCCCGCTGCCGCATCTGTCCGACCGTCGTCCGTCCCCGTCCCCGTCCTCCGCGTCTACCAACGCCGCATGCCCCTGGCTGGCGGCCGATCCATCGGGCTTCCAATCCGCCCTTGAGCCAGCTTCCCTCGCGCCCGCCGCCGCCATCCCGCCTCGCTGTCGCCCAGCATGACGCAGTCTCCCATGATCTCAGTGCCTCTCAAGGCCACCAACGAGATCGACTGGGTCGCGCCACTAAAGGCCTACATCCGTGATACCTATGGCGACGACCCTGAGCGATACGCCGAGGAATGTGCGACCCTCAACCGCCTGAGGCAGGATATGAGAGGGGCCGGCAAGGACAGTACCTCTGGAAGGGATATGCTCTATCGATACTATGGCCAACTTGAGCTCCTCGACTTGCGCTTCCCCGTTGACGAGCAGCACATTAAGATATCATTTACATGGTGCGATTCTCACCCTTCCGTATAGCCCTGGGCACACTGATTCTAATCTTGGCCGTTTAGGTTCGATGCCTTCACCCACAAGTCTACGGCGCAATACTCCCTCGCCTTCGAGAAAGCTTCCATCATCTTCAACATCTCCGCCGTCCTCTCCTGCCATGCCGCCTTCCAAGACCGCGCCGAAGAGTCGGCCCTCAAGACCGCCTACCATTCATTCCAAGCCTCCGCCGGCATGTTCACCTACATCAACGAAAACTTCCTCCATGCGCCCTCGTCCGACTTGAGCAGGGAAACCGTCAAGGCCCTCATCCATATTATGCTCGCCCAAGCCCAGGAAGTATTTCTCGAGAAACAGATCACCGACAAGAAAAAGATTGGCCTGCTCGCAAAGCTGGCCTCGCAAGCGGGTTATCTTTATGGTCAAGCTCTCGAAGGGGTGCAGGAGAACGTCAACAAGGCTATTTTCGAGAAGGTTTGGGTCATGTTTGTTCAGGTAAGGCATCCCTGACACTTATTCCAACTACTATGACATTGAACTAACATTCCAAGATAAAATCTAACCTCATGAACTCCATGGCCCAGTACTTCCAAGCTCTCGCGGACGATGACGCTAACCAGCATGGTATCGCTGTTGGCCGACTGCATGTAGCTGAGGCTCAAGCAAAGGAAGCCGACCGGGTAGCAAGAAACTTCCCAAGCTCAGTCCCCCCAAGCTCCAACCTTAACGCCGAATGCGGTGGGCTTCTTCAAGAAATGGCCAAGCGACACTACTCTACGGTTCAAAGCAAATTGCAAGAACTCCTCAAAGACAACGACTATATTTATCACCAAAATGTACCTGCTGAGGCTAGCCTGGAACCCGTTCCCAAACTCCCTGCCGCGAAGCCAATCCCGGTCAGCGAGCTATATGCGGGGCAAGATATCCAACGCATCACTGGTCCTGATCTCTTCGCCAAAATCGTCCCTTTTTCAGTAACAGAATCAGCGAGCCTGTACGACGAAGAGAAGGCGAAGCTAGTAAGAGCAGAAACGGAGAGGGTCGACACTGCCAATGGCGAGATGGCAGCGAGCTTGGATTACCTCCGGTTGCCCGGGGCACTACAGGTGCTGAAGGGTGGTTTTGATCAGGACATTCTACCTGACGAGGATTTCCGACAATGGTGTGATGACGTTTCTGACCACGAGAATCCGGTGTCTATCTTTGACTCCCTAAGGAGCGAGAAGGAGTCCATCATCTCGATCCTAGAGAAGAGCACGAAGTCGCTAGATATGGAAGAAGGAGTCTGCGAGAAGATGCGATCCAAGTATGAGGGCGAGTGGACGCAGCAACCCAGCTCAAGGTTGACGACGACTCTGCGAGGCGATATTCGAAACTACCGAGAAGCACTGGACGAAGCCTCGAGGAGTGATAACCAGCTGTCCACCAAGCTCCGCCATAATGAGCACGACTTTGATGAGATGAGGCGAGCGGCCCAGAGCGGCGACGTTGACCAGCTATTCCAGAGATCGGTCGCCCAGGCACGAGAGAGGGGCAGCAACGTCACGAGCCCAGCGGGTGGTGAGCCCAACCTCCTTGATGCCGACTTCGAGGAAGGCCCCAGTGTGGTGGAGCAGATCAACAGGGTGGAAGATATCTTGAAGAAGCTCAACCTAATCAAGCGGGAACGGAATCAGGTACTCAAGGACCTGAAAGAAAAGGTGAGTGAAGTCTTACCTCGCCCTGTCAAAATAATGGCACAAAAATTAACAAGGTCAGGCCCATGAGGATGACATCTCTCAAATTTTGATTCTTAACAAAAAGTCGATTTCCAACTATGAGATACAGTTGTTTGAGCAGGAGCTGGAAAAGTTCCGACCTCATCAGAACCGACTTCTCCAGGCAAACCACAAGCAATCTAGTCTGATGAAGGAGCTGACGGCAACATTCAACAACCTGCTTCAAGACAAGAGGGTACAGTCGGAGCAGAGCAAGTATGAAGCCATTCAGAGGCATCGGTCGACGGTTATCAATAAGTATAAGCGAGCTTACCAAGAGTTCCTCGATCTGGAAGCTGGATTGCAGAGCGCCAAGAACTGGTACACGGAGATGCGGGAAACGGTGGAGAGCCTGGAAAAGAATGTTGAAACATTCGTCAACAACCGCAGGTCAGAGGGAGCGCAGCTTCTCAGCCAGATTGAGCAGGAGCGGGCGTCGGGCAAGAACTCGCAGGCCGAGATGGAACGAGAGCGGATGCGAGAGCTCATGGAAAGGATGTCGATGGACCCGGCCAAGTCATCACCGCAGCCCACGACGAACCGACCTACTCCAGCACCGCTCATGCTGTCGGGACAAGGGCCTCGATATCCGCCGACGAACTTCCAAGGCCAATACCAAGTCCCCAGCTCTCCTCCCCCACACCAACAAACGATGCAGCAGCAGACCTACCAAGGCTTCCAGGGTCAACAGACATCGCAGTCCTTCAGCTCGCCGCCCGTCAGCAGCTTTGCGCAACCGGCATACAATCCTAGCCAGTATGGCCGGACTCCAGGGCCGACGTCTCCACCTCCCAACCAGACGTCGTTTGGCATGAACGCGATGAGAGGTCCCGCATCACCTCCACCAAACCAGACGTCGTTTGGCATGAACGCGATGCGAGGTCCCGCGTCCCCACCAGCTACACAGACATCGTTTGGACTCGGGCAACAGCGTCAATCCTATAGCTCGTTCGGGCCGCCGCATCAGCAGCAACAGCAGCACGCCCAAGGGGGCTATGTACCTCCCGGGTTCGTGCCACCACCACCGCCTCCGGGGCCACCTCCGCTGGGGCCGCAACAGACCATTCACTACGGCAACCAGGAGTTCGACCCAAACAACGGGCATCCGCATGGCGCACAACAACAGCAACAACACGACCCGTGGGCTGGATTAAATGCGTGGAAATAATCGGGTATGGAAGGAGTCTGAGAACAGGTCTAGGATGGGGCAGATATCCCGATTTCCCGATCCGGGCGTGTCCAGTGGACGGAGCCGGGGCCGGAGCTAGAGCCGGAGCGACGTGGAGTCCGTGCGTATCCGTGGCTCCGTCACTATCCGCAACGCCCGGCCGTTTATCCCAACATGGCCACTCAAGGTCAATTCGAGTCACACCAGAATGGCCGCCGGGTTCGGAGATATGAGGAGTCGACGGAGAAAGGAGGTCGGGGATTGAGATTCGGTCACGTGGGTGGATGCAGCGATCTAGAAGGGAATCTGTTATCGGGAGTATATAGAGCGAAACAGAAACCCACGTTGATTGAACGGTAACCGGTCTATATCTTTGCCTGAGTAGTGAGGATGAAAAGTGGAGAGTATTGTCTGGTATCGATTGCGCCCCGAGTTGAGAGAATATTGCTGAATGTACGGAGCAGCTCGCCATTCTTTAGACCGAGGTCTAGAGGTCTCGGGCAAATTGGCCGTGTGCTTCTGGTACCTATAAATAGGGCGACACAGCGCTGTGAGCCACGTTCCCACTGTACCCCGCGTCCCATTGACCCGACCGCCGAGCAGCGCTGCGGAGGCAAGGGCTAGCGCGGAGCGGCGCTGGAGCGGTTGGAGAGATTGTACAAAGAGGTACTTAACTACGTATGTAGCAGGCGGTTACAGTGGACTCGAACACCCAGGACCTTCTAATCCGTGCGATGCCACAGGCTGTTGGGGGGGCGCCGTGTGGGGAAATACGCATCTCACCCAACTGGCCCCCGCAGTTCCCTTCGGCAACCCCAAGCCGGCGGCCGTCGGTGCCTTCCCCAGCCGTTGTCCGTCCCTTGTTTCTTGCGCCATTCCCGTCTCGAGGGAGAGTGCGGTGGCCCATCTCCGAATTCCTTCCCCCGGCGGCCGCAGCTCGGCTCTTGCTTTTCTTTCCCTTTCAAACCACAATTTTTGCTTGTTCTGAGTTGGGTACTCATAGATCGATTTGGTTTCGGCATTGGATCTCTCTGCCTCCCTATTCTGTCTTCATAGATTGGTTGATTTACTGCCACGTTGCCCTATACCTTGCGTCAAAGCCAGCGATTCCTGTCGTCATTTTCGTTGATCCGGTCTCGGGCCAAAGGCACAACGCGCCCACACCCACCGATCGCATCCCATATCGTCACAATGGTGTTGCTAGGAACTGAGGTCGCCGAGCACAACAACGCCAAGTCGTGCTGGGTTATTGTTCACGTAAGGAACCGCTCTTGCAACTTGCAGCTCGCAGATGGAAGACTGACCTATTGCGACAGGGCAAAGCATATGATGTAACCGAGTTTCTTCCAGGTTTGTTGCCCCTCGACATGACGACGCGGGCTCATGAGTTGAGATGGGAAATGAAAGATGAGAGACGAACCAAGACTGACTTCGTCTCGACATAACAGAACATCCTGGAGGCCAAAAAATCATTCTTAGATATGCCGTATGTCTTCCCGAAACTAATGCTATGTACATCGGAACTAACCCCCGACGTAGGGCAAAGACGCCACCGAAGAATACGACCCTATCCACCCGCCTGACACACTCGACAAGTATCTCGATGCGTCCAAGCATATGGGCCCCGTCGACATGGGCACCGTCGAGCAGGAGGTCAAGGAAGAAGATCCCGACGAGATTGAGCGGCAGAAGGCCATTGCTCAGAAGCCCCTGTTGTCGCAGTGCTACAACCTGCTCGACTTTGAGGCCGTTGCGCGCCGGGTTATGAAGAAGGGTGCTTGGGGATACTACTCCAGTGCCGCAGACGACGAGATTGTATGCGCCCAAGTTCTAGTTCTGTGATACAATGAGCAAAAGCTGACTCTAGCACTTAGACCTTGCGAGAAAACCACGGCGCTTTCCACCGTATCTGGTTCCGCCCCAAGATCCTCGTCGACGTTGAAAACATCGACATATCCACCACTATGCTTGGCGCAAAGACGTCCATTCCCGTCTACGTCACCGCCACTGCTCTCGGCAAGCTCGGCCACCCCGAAGGTGAGGTCGTCCTCACCCGTGCCTCGGCCAAGCACGATGTCATCCAGATGATTCCCACGCTGGCCTCTTGCTCCTTCGATGAGATTCTTGACGCAAAGTCCGGAGATCAGATCCAGTGGCTGCAACTCTACGTCAACAAGGACCGCGAAATCACCAAAAAGATTGTCCAGCACGCTGAAAAGCGCGGTTGCAAGGGCCTCTTCATCACGGTAGATGCCCCCCAGTTGGGCCGTCGTGAGAAGGACATGCGCAGCAAGTTCACCGACCCGGGCAGCAAGGTCCAGGAGGGAGAGGAGACGGACAACAGCCAAGGCGCCGCACGCGCAATCTCGAGCTTCATCGACCCAGCCCTATGCTGGGCCGATATCCCCTGGTTCCAGAGCATCACCAGCATGCCCATCATCATCAAGGGTGTACAGCGTGTCGAGGACGTCCTCCTGGCTGTCGAACACGGTTGCCAGGGTGTCGTTCTCTCCAATCACGGTGGTCGTCAACTCGAGTTTGCCCGCTCTGCTGTTGAGGTCCTCGCCGAGACCATGCCCGTCCTACGTGAGCGTGGCCTTCAGGACAAGATCGAGGTGTACATTGACGGTGGCATCCGTCGCGGTACCGACGTCCTCAAGGCGCTTTGCCTGGGCGCCCGTGGTGTTGGTATCGGCCGGCCCCTCTTGTACGCTATGAGCGCCTACGGCCAGCCTGGAGTCGAGCGCGCGATGCAGCTGCTCAAGGACGAGCTCGAGATGAACATGCGCCTCATCGGCTGCAACCGAATCGAGGACTTGCACCCGGGTCTGCTCGATATCCGCAGCCTGTTTAACCACTCCGCCTACCATGCGGACCACTTGTCAAGCACTGTGTACGACCCGCTGGCTGTGCCGTCGCAAAGACCCAAAGCGAGACTGTAGAGGTGGTTTATGAAGGCAAAGTTGACGGGATGGTTGGGTAGAGACTTATATACGGCTGCTATGTGGGTATAGATGTATGAACAATTTGGATTAGGAAGCAATGAGAATCTACGCAGCTGAGCATTTCACACACTTCAGATTGCAATCGTCATGATTTCTTCCCTTGTCTAATCTCCATGTCCAACGACGCCATGTAACAGTCACACAAATAGTCTACAGACTCGCCATGAACTCCTGGAACGACATGGGCTTCTTCACCGCATTATTTAACCCTTCGTGATAGGTCACCCAAATGTTACGCTCTTTTTCCGCCTGCATCGCCAGCCGCTCCTCGCTCTTCTCATCGAGGTTCAGCATTCGGACCTCGACAACGCGCCCAAAAAAGTCTCGCTTGACAAGCGTGGCCTGCTTAGCCGCTTCAGCGATAGCTAGGGCCTTGTGTTTAACAGCCTTTTCCTTGTTGTCAAAGATGGTCTCATCGTGGCCGAGGGGGTTGCCCGCTTTGAAGCGTGCTTGCCGGGCGAGGGCCTCGCGCGCGGCGATGGTGAGCTTGAGTTCCTGGTCGAGGACTTGGCGGACGGCGTAGCGTGTAGGAGCCTGGGAGGCGAGCAGGAGAGTGGCTGCTGTCTCGAAGGTGGCGAGGGCGTCGAGGTCACTGGGAATGTCAGTACGAATGTATCTTCGCGGAGGGCATGATGAGAGTACTTACGGATCCATGCGGTAGACGTATTCAGGTCCGCGGCTGATCAGCGAGTCGCTTTCGATCTTGCCCTTCTCCAGTACGATGCCCACCTCGTCGAGCACCTTTGATGCGCGCTTGACCATGGTGCGCTCGCTCTCCTTGCGCACGCTGGCCGTGGACCCCTGGCTGCCGCCCACGACGACGGGCTTAACGTCGGGCGAGACGAGGCGCACGAGATACGGCAGAAACTCAGCCGACACGTCCTCTATGCTACGGAACAACCGCAGCAGCGTTGGCGGCAGCTGGTTCTGCAGGATCTGTAGTTGCGCGCGGTTTGACCTCTCTGCCTCGAACGCCTGATAGTCGGCGCGTGGGCCTGAGAACGGCAACGGGGGTTCTACGTCGTCTGCGGCGTCGCCGCCCCAGCGCTTGTCGTAGCCTGCGGTGGGGACATGTCGTCTCGGAGAGGCGAAGAGGTGGTGGCACGCGAGGATTGGCTGGCTGAGATACGGGGCGAGCTCCCACTCCTGAGAGGCGTATAGTCGAGACTGGCAGGTATCGTGGAAATGCATCCAGTCGTATGCCTGGTTGGGCTTGCTCAGGTACAGGTCGTCGTTGAACTCGCGGTTCGGATACTCGGCGAACACCTCGGTCATGATGTGACTGATCTCGCCGCTCGTATCGATCATGTGCCGTAAGCGCTCCATGGCGAACTTCTTCTGGTACTCGCCAAAGCCTAGTTCCGCCTGAGGCTGTTCATGCTTCGTCTTGGATTCAGAGAGATCTAGAGCCTGCTTTGGGAAGCCACCCCCCTCCTGAAAGAGTCGGGTCACGATATCCTTGACGCCGCCTCGACCAAGGCCACGACCACCACCGCCCCCTTTGGCGAGGTCGTTGAGTATGTGCCGCTCGATCCATTGTCTGGTAAGACGGCCGGCGCCGTCAATGGGCGTCGAGCGGAAGCGGCCAGCTACCCATTCACCAACCACCATGACTCCTCGTAGATCACCTTCGACATTGCTCTCTGCTCCTCGTTTGGCATCGATACCGCTCGCCATGCCCCATGCTGCCTCGCAAAGTTTCCGCGCTGCGTCTTTGTCACAGGGGATGCCCTCCTTCTCAAAGACGTTCTTCAATCGGCCTACCACCGCCTCCATGGAGGGTTTGCCGACGTGAATAACTTCCGCGAGGTTGGATTGCCTCAGTGGTCGCAGGGACGGAGCGTACACGTCATTGCAGATGAGAATGAGCGGACGCAGCAACCGAAAGTCATCACCCTTCTTCTTGTTGCGCCCCTGGCTTCCTGATGTAGCCCCTGAAGCGTTCTTCTGGTCGAGGAGAACCAGGTCTATCAGTGCCTTGACGAAACCACCTTCGCCTGAGGCTCCAGACCCAGCAACCACTCCGTCGACTTCATCAACAATGACACATGCGGGTTTGGCAACCTTTTGCGGGCCGTCGCCGTCTTTGCGATTGCTGACAGTTTTGACGCTCTCGGTGCCTAAGCTTGTTCGGATGCGGTTCTTCACGACGTCTCGGCTTCGGTCATCGCTGGCATTGATCTCCATCACGTCGTATCCCGCTTGTCTGGCACAGACGTGCGCCAATGTCGTCTTTCCCAGTCCCGGTGGGCCCGTGAGCATGAGGATCTTCCTGTGCGGCTTTTCCTCTTCATCCTGCTTCCCTAGTCGCCTCGCCATCCCTGATTTTGACTTGACAGCCCCTGGAAATACCAAAGGGTCCCATTTCTTTAGCCATCGCAGGACTAGTCTGTTGGTACTGTCGTCACCGCACAAGTCCATGAAGTTTCGAGCCCGGTACTTCTCCGTCCACAGTAATGTCCGCTTTTGTTTCTTGTCCCTTGATGCTATCGTCTCGACTGATTGTATAGGGACGCTCGGTTCGACGGGCCGCGTTTGTCGTTTGATCGCAATCTCGGCATTTGCGTTACTGACAAGTTCGTGAATGTCGATCCCGTAGTAGCTCCGTTTTGCTCGCCCTTCCTTCGTTTTTGATCGGGCTGCTACCATTGATTCGTATGAGGCCACTGCAGACGTCTTGCGCTCCTTGATCGTTGTTGCCTTGCCATTGCATGTCTTGGCGGTGTATGATTTTGGGGCGAGCGTATTCATAAAAGAAGACGAGAACAGAGGCCGTTGACTTGACCAGGCGGGGAGGGTGGGTAGCGATTCCGGGAGTTCTGGGATGAGTGTGGGGTGGATGTTGGTATTCGTGTCCGCCTCCTCGTTACCAGGAACCAATTCTGAGTTACTTTCCCGCGGATCTTGGAGCATAGGCCGTTTGGCTTTGTGCTCTGAGGTCTCGACAGGCTCATCGTCTGAGTCTGAGTCGTCATCCTCAACGAGGAACGGTCCACGGGTCTTTGGCTTGGGATTATGAGTAAGTGACTCCGGTTCGTTTTCCCGTGGATCTTCAAGCATGGGCCGTTTGGCTATGTGTTCTGACCTGTCACCAGGCTCGTTGTCGTCATCTGAGTCGTCATCTTCGACAAGGAATGGCCCGCGGGCTTTCGGCTTGGGAGGCCCTTGGTTGTGAGGTTTGGAGCGTTTCGGAGCTGGAGGGGATGAGCTCTTCAGGAAGGTTATTGGTGACGATGCGGACAACATTTTTATGATCGAGGCGTCATGAGAAAGTTGAAGACAATGTTGGTAGAAATTGTGTAAATTGCAGATATGGATTCACCCCACGGAGGCTTTGGACATATTGTGTCCCGCGACGCGTCTTGCTTAATTGAGTCGCGTCTGGATGCCCCACTAATCATTAGCGCATCATTGATGATTAGGTCAGCTGGTTTGCAGCTAGCCACAACCGCTGAGGATCCAATGCTCGAAGTGGTCGGAGCGCCGGGATAATCCGTTGGTCCATCGAGCTGAGCACCAAATTTTTGGCACCTCCAGCTCATCAAGACGTGCCAAGTTCCCAGCGTCTGGGGCCTCAATTCGTCAAGATGCGCAAGCCCTGGAGATTCTACAGTCTCAGTCGCCCGGTATGTGCTGTTCACTTGTCAATGGTGGTCGGTGGTCGAATTTAGCCGCATCTCGCCTTGCGCCCCGCGGAATCCCAATCGGCTGACCCGAATTGAACACAGAAATTGAGGCAATCATGGAACAAATTCAACTTGTATAATATAGCTCGTGCGGCCTGCCGAGAGCCCATGGTCAACGGCCGAGCGACTTTCTTTCAGCAGAAATGGGCTGCCAAGGCGAAAACACGAGGTTATCATGGCGAGCATATTCCCGAGAAGAAATGGGTGCGCCTGTTTTCACGACGTCTCCTCTCCGCTGTCGACATGCCTCCCGAGTACCTTGCGGCGAACGATGGATCCGAGCAGGCAGCTGGTCGTGGCTCCGGTTTGAGCACTTCCAATGTGACGGCTGAGACGTATTCACGAGTGCCCAGGCCCAGCCAGAACCAGCGACCTCTCACCCATCCTGGACAGCGACGGGCAGGATTTGGCGATGTGAACGGAATGCTGTCTGACCATTTCCAACAAATGACTCCCTACATGCAGATGACCTTTGCTCCCCTGGAGCGAAGACTCGACACTGCTGTGTTCCGAGCCCTGTTCGCTAGCAGTGTGCGACAGGCTCGTCAGTTCGTCATTCACGGAGCTGTCAAGGTCAACGGAAAGAAGGCACGTCTCCCGAGGGGATATTCCCCATAAAGGTGCCTTCGAATATCCTGCTAACTTCATATAGATGGTCCATCCATCCTACCAACTAAACCCTGGCGACATGTTCCAGGTCGAAATCGAAAAGGTACTCTACGGAACTGGAGAGCAGAGGCGGGAGAAAGCAGATGCACCACTCAAGCAGAGTATCAAGTCTCGCAAGAAGTTAGAGGATGATGCGGTTGAGCGACTTCGAAACAAGAAGGCCGGTGGTTCGGTGGAAACCAAGGCTACCGCGGGAGAGGCTGCTGAGGGAGAAGGCGAGGCTGCCGGGGGAGAAGTGGTCGCTTCAGAACTCAGCGCCGAGGACGAGCTGTACCTTCAGACTGGCCGTCTCAGGCGTCTCCGAAGGAGCGCACGTGAGATTCTCCAGGGCGACCCGAAGAACCTCTCAGCTAAGCAGAAGAAGGAGCTGCGATTATTCCGTGACTCTGCTCAGCGCTTACTTTCGCGCCCCGAGGACAGCAGAATGGACTCCCAGGAGCTCATCAGCCAGCTACGTGATCAGATCACAAATCTGCAGTCGCTACCTGTATTCAAGAAGGCCGACCCTGCCCCCGAAGTCGAGGCCGTGACCGGCGAGCCCAAGCAGGAGACCCCCGAGGAGAAGAAGCAGCGGGAGGAGCGCCTGGAGAAGAAACAGAAGTTCCAGAAGCGTGTGCTAGAGAAGGGCTTGGAGGGCCTCCAGAGCGAAAAGGACCGAGTCTGGGCCCACCGCATCATGTCCACTACCGAGCTGTCCAACGAGGAGATTCGGCGCCTTGCCACCATCCTAAGGAACGATGAGGAGAACCCCATTGACGAGTCGAAGCCCTACGCTACACCCTGGCGACCTCGACCCTACATGTCGGCCTTCGCCTTCATCCCTCGGTACCTCGAGGTCAACCCCAACATTTGCGCCGCCGTTTACCTCCGTCATCCCGTGGCCCGCAAGGGCATGGCCGAGGTTCCCACGCCTTTCGGCTACCTGACCAACCAGTTGGCCCACAACTGGTACCTTGGACGTGGTTGATTTTGGAAAAGGCGCAATGCTGGAATGAAGCGAACTTCTGGCTGTTGGGTGGGTTTATTCCACCTGTGTAATATACCATCTTTTAGAGTGTACGGTAGACAGCCGGATGTGCCCTGTATGTAGTACCACTGTTGAAAGCATACCGACTCTAATTGTGACATTTCAAGTCCATTTATGCTCATCGTAGGATCATTCATCATTCTAAACCTTGTGATTGCCACGACCTCGTTCTATTAGTATCGTATGCAGTATAAAACTGAGATACATAGACCTTGAAGAGATTGCCGGCTAGATTGCAAACAAAGGAGAGGTTCGTGAGCAAGCCAGTCGATTCATCAGCTGACTGCCTAAGCTATCCCTCAGAGTCTAGTATTGTAGACCTGAGATCTCCATCTCCAGAAGTAAGGTCTCATCGTTTTAGTCGCAATCAACAAGATGTGATACTGGCAAAAGGGGATGTGATAGCAACGCTCTTCATTATGCATCTGTAGTCTCAATTGCCTAAATTTTGTCTATCCGAACCTAGTCATCATCTTTTTGCGGGTTTCGAACAGACCATCTTTCTATCGCTTGCAGAATTTCCGTCATCTGGAACCTCTGTGCCAGATCCTGGCTTGTCTCGAAGTTATTCGCATCGGGATAATTCGGATCTGCACCAGCCTCAAGGAGCAGCTTTGCTGCTTCTATGTTGCCCCTCCAGATGGCTACGAACAGCGGTGGTGAGCCAAAGCGACCACCTGGGTGGTTCAAGTCGACGCCGAGCTCGGGACGTAAGAGTAGTCTAATCACAGACAACATGTTGAAGGAAGCGGCGTAGTATAGCGGTTGCGTGAGTCGAATGGGCTCCAAGTACTGCGTGTGGAGGAGCATCTGAACCCAAGAGTCGAAGCTAGATCCGTTTTGGAGCTTTTTGGTATCGAAGAATGCCAGAATCAGCGACTCGTCGTACGAGGTAAGTTCATATCGTTCCGTGTGAATAGGCCAGTAGGCGGCGACGTAGGAATTAAGTGGATAGAGATCGAAGCGCTGGTTGAAGGCTTCAATGCCAGAAATAGGCCCGGATGCAAACGCATCCAACCGCAGGTAGCAGAGAGACTTGCGCAAGATACGAGAGTGGGCAGAGGCAGCATCAAGGGCGAAAAAGGCCGCCGGGGTGCTGCGAATATGTGCCGACGTAAGAAAGGTGCGGATGGAGTCATGAGCAAGCGTCATGAACGGGGGGTTCCGGACAACCAAATCGCGGCAGATGTCGACTATCATGATGGGGTTCGTCAGGCGGCAGTCGTCGTCGATGTACGTGTCGGACTCGCGGAGGACGACAGCTTCCGCAAGCTCGTCAAGAGTGAGTGGCCTCAGTGAAAAGCATAGCCAGAGCAAGGCCTCGCGGGCAATCTCGCGATCGCGTTCTTGGATACGGCCTAGGATGCCGACATATGTATCGTTGAGGGTCGTGGGCATATCTTGGAGGGCGTCCCTCACATCTCTCCCGGTTCTTAGACCACTGAGACGGTCCATGCAAAGTTTTGCCCAGCGGAACCTGCGCCATTGTTAATGAACATGACCACATAAGACTCTGGAGTGTCTTACATGCCGTCAGCTTCTGATACGAGCTTTCGCTGAATTTCTGTGCGGATGTTGACACTCAAAACATAGAAGCATGGGTCCTTCGCAAGTCGGTGCAAAACATATGCCTCAATGTCACTATCGACGGCGCCAGTATTCATATCCCGTTCTCTGATAGCAGGAGACCTAACAAGCGGTTCCCGCGAACAAGTGACAAGAACGCGGATCTGGGGGTGTTGCTCGCATAAGTGAAGCAACGCCTGGACTAGCTCCTGCTCATGCGGAGTCTCATTGAGGGCGTCGATGAGTATGTAGAACCGATCAAAAGACTTGAGAATATGAGCCATGATCTCGTTGATTTGCGAGAAAGTCAAGTTGTTATGAGGGACGAGCCAGTTGCCGGATCGTTTGTAGGGTGCAATATGCTCGAGGATTTCGGGTTTAGAGCTGCCAGCTTTGGCCAAGATGGAGCCGAAGACGTTGGGGATCTCTTGAGAAGCAGCATCGCCAAGGGAGCAGCAATGATATCCAAAATTTGAATTTACTGACAGGTCAGTTGAGCATATAGTCTGAACCTCATCTTTGATGGTAGAGCTTCAAGACATTTAGTAGTGGCGGGGAATCAGGTAAGCGAGAAGCTTACAACAGGACCGTCTTGCCAGACCCAGCTAACTGTCTATGAGTATCAACTGCAATGGTGTTGGGATGGAAATGGGACGAGGCACTCACATTTTCCAGTGATCCAGAACATGGGTTGCTTGACATATGGGAATTCAAGCCATTGGAAGAAGGTTTTGTCCAGGATCCATTGCCCAGTGCCTGCGACCTTGTTTTGGGTGGCTTCACTGAGCATCTCTTCAACATCAACGGGGGCAAGCCAGGTCAAGAGATCGTTTGTCTCCTGCAGCATCTTGGTTGTTTCCTTTTCAACCATGTCCTTGTGAATGATCTGGACAAGTGCTTTCACCTCGTCATAGACGGCCAAGGTGGTCTCGCTTGAATCCTTGAGAATGACCATGACGAACCAGGCCTTGGCTCTCTCAATAGTATCAAGGTGTTTTTGAATCTCGCGATTCCGAAAGGGCCAGGATAGACTCTCGGCCGCCTTCCCAAAGGTTGTCGTCCGGGGCTTTCCCAGACGGTTCTGAATGCTGTTCAACGTTTCCCGGGTCATCTCGAGCATGCTATCGACCTGGAGTTGGATAGCCTTGTCAATCTCGGCCTCCCTATGGATATCAAAGTGCTCCAAGGCCCCCTTAAGGGCGAAGAGCTCCTGTGTCAACTTCCGGACGTCATCCCTTGCGTCTTTGACTTCGTTGATGTATGTGTAAAGGAGCTTGACCACCTCTGTGATGACGACGGCGATTTCAATGGCGCCAAAGGCCGCCTCGGCCATTTTGAGCAGCTGTTAGTCAAGACAGAGGGTCCCACCAGCACGATGCAGGCGTTGGCAAGGGGGAATGCCGATAGGGTCTTCAAAGAGGTGGTGGCGGTGTCTGAGTCCCTAGCCAACGGGGCTGCTAGCGCGGAGGAGATGATTGGATCCGTGTCGTGAACAGCTTGAGGCCAGGGCCTCGATTGTCCGGCGCGATTAAGCGTTTTGCAGGGACGAATAATCAGCCTCAGATGGCTGACCGAGTAAGATAGTAGTCTACGAGGGTAGAAAGAAAAGAAAATGGAGAAAATAGGCCCAGTTCTCTTGTCAAACGGAAGGATGAATGCTGACTGGCTTTGCCCCCACCCTGGACAGCCTAGACTCATCTCGAACATCAAGATCCAACCCTCCACAGATGCCCTTGTCGCAGGTTGGAAAAAGCACGGATAGCGGAGCACGGGGCAGAGAACCCGAGTAACTTATTTAATCAAGGGTCAAGGGTTCGCAAGTACCGGCATGAGCTGGAGATTCTTTGGAGGTGATAGGCGCTGGCTAACGGTCGATAGCCAATCTGGTGGTGGTGCATTGATAAGTAAGTACGGGCTTATCAAGTGACTTGTTGGACGTTTGTATCTAGTTATCTCAATGCCAGGGCGCTTTATAGTCAAGTACCAGGCATACGCAGTACAAAAAAGTTACCAAGTATATGCATGTGCCACATCCCTGGCCTTGATAGATTAGATATCTATCGATCAATCCATTGGGATGCATCTTAAGAAGTCTTGGGTGCATCTCTGTTGTGCCGTTTTGCGGGGGCCAGAGTGTGACGTGCTAAGAGTCTGGACTGCCTGGTGGGGTTCATTACTACAGTACAACCCCTGAATATGTTTGTCTAGCGTGGACCAAAATGTGGCGTTAACTTGAATCTTCAGAATATTCTCAAATCAAAACATAGAAATATTAAAAAGAAATTCCTTCAGAAGATATATATAGTTTTATAAGAAGTGGCTATCTAAGCCTTCTACTATTTTATTTCATTTGCTGCGAATTTGCTATTAAGTCGAGAATTCTGGCTGATGATCCCTGCAACTTGTACCAAGCTAACAAACATACCTTACACGGCAGCCCATTTGGATGCCTACGAGTACATGCGAGCCCCTCCTTGCTCCTTCTCATCCCCGGCAGTTAAAAAAAAAAAACGTTGTCGTTGCGAGCTTTAACGCACCCAAGGCGTTCAACTCAGCGCTCCAAGACTCCAACCGCAACTTTGCTTCCGCCACAAACTCTCCATCTTCAACTTCCATCCCTCGCCGCTCGCTCTGTCGCTCTGTCGCTTTCACGCCCTCATCAGCCCGCCGTCGCCTTACTGACATCGACAAACTACCGCTTCAACCCTCGAACCATGGTTAACTGATTACCAAGCAGTCCAGTCCATCCGCCAGCGTGGGACGCACTAGCTCCTATCCAAAAGCCCGCATCTTCTTATCCATGGTTATCTCATCTTACAACCGCAACAAAATCATTGTCGCTTGCCTATCTCCTTGATTAACCCCAGCTACCCCATATCCCCGGCTCCTTCGTTCCCCCCCACAGTTTTGCAGGTGGACCTCCCGTTACCCGCGCTCCTGACTTGTATCATACTCCACGGAAACTCACCACGTCGTCCATCTCGTCGCAACCGCTGCTTCATTCTTTGACGTGACCTTGGCTCGGTAATTGGAATCATGGGTGGGTCGTATCCAGACGGTTCGGTCCAACCCGGCTCCTCCGCTACAGTTGTGGCCAAAAAGAAGCCACGCAGAGGAACTGACCCCGCCGGCCAGAAGCGACGTTGCGTCAGCACCGCCTGTGTTGCCTGTCGCAAACGAAAGTCGAAATGCGATGGTGCTGTACCCAGCTGTGCGGCGTGCGCCAGTGTGTACGGCACCGAGTGTGTCTACGACCCCAACTCGGATCACCGTCGTAAGGGCGTCTACCGGGAAAAGATCGATAGTATGAAGGCCCGGAACTCAACCCTACAGATCCTCATAGAAGCCATTCTGAATGCGGATGAGGATGACGTCCCGGATATCGTCAGCAGAATTCGGACATGCGACAGCTTAGACTCTGTCGCTGAACAGATCCTGAAGCAAAAACAGCAACACGAGAAGGACAACGAAGATGCTCAGAACGCAGATCAAACCGACGACCAGTACTCTACCGAACAACCTGTCGAGGGTGAAAGAGACCTTGCTCGAAAAATGGGAGAACTCAGGCTTGAGAACGGCTCTGTTCGCTTCATCGGCGGCACTTCTCACCTCATCTATCTTGGTGACCCCCATCACGAAGGAGACCATGATCCGAACCCCGAACAATTGGCGTATGGTGAGGATCCCATTGCAACCTGGACTCGAGTCACCCAGGATACACCTCTCATCACTCATCTCATGAATATGTACTTCGACTGGCACTATCCTTACTTCACCACCCTTTCAAAAACCATGTTCTTCCGGGACTTCATGAGAGGCAAAGCAGGGCTCGGACGTGGCACTGCATACTGCTCTTCGCTTTTGGTAAACGCCATGCTCGCTCTCGGATGTCATTTCACAAGTGTCGCTGGTGCCTACGGAACCTCAGGAGATAGTCGGACCAAGGGAGACCATTTCTTCGCCGAGGCAAAGCGGCTCATTATCGAGAATGATGAGTATGAGAAGCCTCGTCTGGTCACTGTTCAAGCCTTGGCTCTTATGTCGGTTCGCGAAGCTGGTTGTGCCCGGGAAGCCAAAGGTTGGGTGTACAGTGGAATGAGCTTCCGTATGGCCGAAGATATTGGCTTGAACCTCGATGTAGGGGAACTCGACAAGGAACGCATGAGCGATCACGAAATTGATGCCAGACGGATTACATTCTGGGGTTGTTATCTGTTCGATAAGTGCTGGTCCAACTACCTCGGAAGACTTCCCCAAATTCCCAAGAATTCCTTCAATGTGTCCAAGGTTGACGTCTTTCCCGACGAAGATGCTCAACCATGGTCACCCTATACCGACAGCGGGTTTGACCAGTCATCGTCGCAGCCGTCTAGAACCCGTGCTGTTGCGCTACAACTGTCCAAGCTGTGTGAGATTAGCAGCGACTTATTAGCATTTTTCTACCACCCCAGCACGATTGGTCGATCTAGCGGGAAATCCGTCGAGCTTAAGAAACTCAGTGAATTACATCGCCGCTTAGAGGATTGGCGAAAGGAGCTTCCTAAAGAATTCGAGCCCAAGGAAGGGCAGTTACCCAACGTCCTTCTCATGCAGTGAGTACCTTTGACCCCGAAAACCTGACATAATACTAACCACGTGCAGCATGTTTTTCCATCTTCAGTATATTCACCTCTTTCGGCCATTTCTAAAATACGCTCCATCAGCGTCTCCTCTTCCGCCCCATGTTTCTCCTCGCCGGATCTGCACAGCAAATGCCGGTGCCATCTCTAAGCTTTTGCGTCTCTACAAGAAGCTATGGAATCTGCGACAAATTTGCAATATTGCTGTGTATATGGTGCACAGCGCTTGCACAATACATTTGCTTAACTTGCCGGAGAAGACGGCTCGAAGAGACATCATTCATGGCGTTAAGCATCTCGAGGAGATAGCTGAAGACTGGCTGTGCGCGAGGCGGACTTTGAACATACTTAGCGTCCTCGCCCGCAAGTGGAACTGCGAGCTCCCAGAAGACGCTGCTTTCGTCCTTCAACGGGCGGACGAGAAATATGGAACATACAGTACCTCTGACGTGCCATCTCCGCTATCACACACCGGATCATCGCCTATATCGGATGGTGGCTTGGGACTTCAAGGAGGTGGTGATTATAGCCCTTTGACCCAATACACCCAGACGCAACTTTCCCGCGGTGCGCAACCCTCAGCCATGGCCAACCCTATGGCGACAAGTGCCTCGCTCTCAAACGGGCCGCACACCCAGCAGCAAAGTATCCCTATGGGTGGACCACGTATGGCTTTTGGGTCTGAAGCCATGTCCGGTTGGGGTTCTACGCCTTCCACGACCGCGATGCCATCCTATCAAAACTCGTTTGCTCCGATTAATTCAAACAGCATGACATCTGGGTCAAGGATGAACCCGCCAAGCAGGAGTCGAGCAGTATCGAAAAGATCGATGAGGATGGACGGGCAGGAATGGTTCTTGAATGACAGTGCGCGGTGGCACCAGAGCTTTGAGACCTGGCAGATGGCTAACAACGGCCAAGACGCGTCCGTCTTCATGTTTGGCGAAGGCGGGAACGATGGCACACCGGACACGAATAACACGGAAGGCAATACCAGTATGCAGGCCGAGTCAGATCCTCTGGCCGCATTCGATGGTCTAGGCGCATCGCTGACAGGGGGTGGGTGGCTGCCTGGCTTGGACTAGACGCTTCGAGCCGAGAAGCCGTTTCTTGTGTATTACATACTATATCATGTTTGGCTAATGGCCTGGGATCTGGTTTGGAGTTTGATAAATGGGAAGGGGGCGTTGGAATAAGTTACAGAGACTGAGATGTAGACCCGGAATACCCTTTTAGTTGGTCGTTATAACATGCATTGCGAGCAAAGCCTTGGTGCATTGTTGTTGAGTCTCTCGACATGTTGCCATTAGCGGATAATAGTCATGTTAATGCCAGTCATATTAGCAAGTCCTATCAGGTTATACGAGCAGATATGCCTACCGTCCACACCGGTCCATGATATTCGCATGCGGCTCTATGCTTCATTCCGCATTATTTAGTAATCTCTACACCAGACTAAAGAGATGGATATAGCTTTGTCTGAACCAACCGCCATTTGAAGATGTAGGCATGGATCGATTGATGAACTTTCATCCCCACAGGCAAGGGATGTCGCGGAGGAGAACACGGAGGGCGAGTGCCATTGGTGGTAAATTTGTTCGCGCTCCTTGGGGAAGTGCCTGCAAATTCATTTCTCGGCCGAGTTCGCTAATGCAGGCGACGGGACAGTCCGTTGGTTCAGCAGCAGACGCTGAGAAACCAACATGCGCGGAAGCCCTGTGTGACATAAGCCTGGAACAGTCAACGGCCGAGTCCCATGAGGCGCCAAGGGCCGGGGAAGCAGGGAGCTGCATTGGAATATCCCAAGGTCTGTAGTGAGTGATGGACGTGGTGGGGGAGGCTGCGCCTACGTATAAATATCGTAGTATGTATTTGTACGGCTTTGACTAGCACTTGGAGAGCGTTCAGTCTGGAGCCACGTGGTGAAAGATGGGGGGCATTGGAGGGTAACATGACCACCACAGAATGCCTTTGCTCTCAGGCAATGGCCGCGCATAGGGTCGAGAACAACGGTGCGGGCGTCCAGAAGCAGGTCGAGCAGGTAGGAAAGCTCCATGGCGGACCATCCCGGGATTCGATTGATGTTGTGCGTCGGCTTTGGCTAGAGAAAGAAAGTTGTTAATGCAGACGAGTGGGGATCCGGGCCGGCGCCCGTTGCCTGTCTCGGCGCCACACCAGGAGGGTTCCGGTGGATGGGCGCCATGAGCGTTGAAGGTGGTCCAACCGTCGTGGATGTCGCACCCGCGGCTCACCCTCCCACTTCTTGGGGCATCCAACTGGGAACATCATGCATCTTCCAACCGCTGCCCAAGTGCCAGCTTACAGACGCGGTGATTCCCATTCTACGGTACACTCGGGGCCAGGGAGGAGTCAAATGAGAAGGATTCGTAGCCCGTGGGCCATTCGACTCTGTTGCGCCGCTTGCTGCCACGGGGCAAATGGTGACCTGAGGGTGTTGGTTCTGCGAGGTCATTGGAGCGCAAATGCGAAGGTAGTGCACATGGTCCAAGAGTGACGCGAACCACAGTCGCGGATAACAGGCCATGCCGTTGGCACGATGTCGATGCTCGGGAAACTGCCAGGATACACTTCAGTTTGAGTGAAGGACTTCGAAGATGCTTTTCTTCGGGGAAGAGGACCAGCGGGACAAGAGGGTGGGAGGGAGATTGCGACTAGAGCCGTTACCTCGGGGTTTCATCTGGTTCCGACGCACATCAAGTTGGAAAAGATGGAGGGTTAACTGCCCTGGTATTCGTATGCGAGATTCCCTGTCAGCAAAGGCCAAGTGCATACCTGAGGTGTCCAGTAGTGTTGTCCCGGCAAGGTATCTGCGCACGAGTTGAATGGAAGGTGCAGTTTGTGCTGTTGCTTGCATCAGGTACCAACCGTTTAAGGAAGGGATGAACGAATAGCCCCCGAAGAAGCGCCCTCGCCCTACTAGTAGAGCGTCCGTCCACCCTTCCATCCCAGCCAGCTTCCTGAGTCAACCCACGAAGTACCTCGATATCTGCGAACCACCAGTCCAGCGCTGGTAGCGAGCTATAATAGGTACTTGTGCATCTGCCAGATCCCCGCCACTAACATGAAAATCCGGGGAGAGAAATTAGGGTTTGTTGCGACGGGGGAGTTCGTCGGTAGCGCAGCCCCTTCGAGACTTGAGTGCATTCTCCACACACATTGTCCATGACTCTAATAAAGACAATAGCGGGCGACGACAACCCTCCCCGGAGTCCGAAGTACTTTGTCCGAATGAATTGGTGGACGGCTGCCAAATACTGACTTCGTCGATATCCTGCTAACCGCTGGAAAGGATCATACACGTCGTTGCCACACTCGAGAGTGATATAGACTAGCCCAACAGCATCAAACACCACTGCCAACACCAACACCAACACCAGCACCAACCCCGACCCCAACGTCAACGTCAGCATCATTAGCGCGAGAGGGTGGCCCGCACCCCGAAGTCTCCGGCCGAGGCATCGGGAAACGAGGCACTCGTCCAATTGCACCGCGCTTTGCGCTGTGTGGCGCTGCGGCACGGCGGCGGCAGAAGCAATGTGTGTGTTAATCATGATAGATGTTACTGGTTTGATCTCGCCGTCACTAATTAGCCACGTGGGTCCGACTCTCGAGCTCGACGTCTCTCCTTGCGACCGTGATACTCAGACCCTATTCAAAAATCACTATCCGCACCATCATCAAAGACAGACATAATGTCCATGTCGGCTGGACATCGATGTTCGAGGGACAAACACTCCTGCCCTGATCCAGATGTTAGGTTCGCGAAGACGGCTCCGGCTCAGCGGCTCGACCCTACTTGGTCCCAGCAACCCCTGGATGTAATTCGCTGGCGCCAAGACTCCGAGAGGGTCGTTGACAATAAACGGTAATGGTCCTGAAGAAATGGAAGGATTCCAGCAAGACGGGGAGCCGCGGTTCTCCCACACAGACTCACACCCTCACACCCTCGCGGTGAAGCAGCACAGGTGCCATCCTTTCCAATCTTGCCCATCCCATCTCTACCCCAGGTGCCCCAGAAAGAGCAGGGGCCAGAGCTCCTTGCCCGCATTGGAGCCAGCTGACGCGATGGGGTCGGGATTTCGGCGCCCTCTCCTTCTCCACCTCGGGCGACATGGGATGGATGGGAGATGGGATCCCTGGTTTACTCCGGGGTCGTCATTTCACTGTTCAGTTAGTCTGAGAACACTTCAGCAACCGGATGCCGACGTCTCCGACGGGCCCTTGCCTTCGATGACACCAAACATAGCAGCACTCTTGCTTGAGAGTTGCGAGAAAGCCCACGTCTCTGCGGATCAAGAGGATGGGCCACGCGATCGATCAGGACATTGGTCTGCCATTTCTACGTTGTTCGGGTGTCACCACCCCAGCAAAACCTCCACCTCCACCACCTCCACATCTGCCCACCAACCCACCTTCGGCGGGACCTCGCTCCCAAGCTTCAAGCTAGGTACTAGCTAATAAGCGACCCATACAGTAGGTGCCAGTGCCAGAACCACAGCGTGTTCCCCTACAGGCCTAGTATTCGGGCCCCTTTGAGTCCCGGTCACGAGCTGTCACTGGGGCTGCTCCTGGAGAGAAAAAAGACCATCTCTCCCCCTCATCCAACCCGCCATCACCCGTCCCCCCAGCGCCCGTATATGTACGAAGTACGCCAGTCGGTATAGATACAGCGACCCTGCTCCACGCGCTCTTCGCCGATCAACTCAATCGACCACTGCGGCGCTTCGACGACCAAGTTCCACCTTTTCGTCTATGCATTCATCCGGGGACTACGACTCAAGTTCGCCTCGGACTACTTCAACACCCGAGTTGGGAGACTGAACTCGCCCTCATTTGACCAATCTGGCCTGACATTTTCCACCTCCCCTCAACTCCATCGTTATATGCTGTATCGGGTCTACTTCTGAAGAGACGCTTGCTCGCTTTGTGAGCTCGATGCCCCCTCTTTTCCCTAGGAAGCAATAACGGTGACAACTACGGCGATCCTGACACCACCGTCACCTGCTCTATCTTGGCCTTGGTCAGAGCACCACCGGCAGCTTCAACCAGCACTTCAAGAGTTCATCTGGTGGACAACAGGCCCGGTTCTGGTGCCAACAGCGCCTCGCACAAGCAGCGAAGATCTCTGATCGGTAAGTGCATTTACATACTTCTACTCAATGTCTCATCCGGTCTTCGCGACGCGTCACATCTTCGTCTCAACTCATCTCGCCACTATCCTCATCCCATACACTCACTCGCCGTGATATCTCCCCACAAGACTCAACGCCATCGAACCCAGAGGTCGAATCCCGGCGACTCTCCTCCTCTTGCGCTCGTGGGGTCACAAAGTCACTCATAAGCCAGCACACATTCTCCTCCTTCGCCAACACTGTGCCCCCTGGTGACTGTCAGTGTTGATCTTACGCCGTTGCGACCCAACTTCTATTGGTGCATGACGTGCCTCCGACTTGCCCCCCCCTGACATGTTTCCACCTTTCCCCGCAAACAAGTACTTCTGCCTAGAAGTTAAAGCTGACCCCTTTCACCTTAGATCTTGCTACAGCCTTACCTATCATTACCCTCGGTCACAACGGTGATGCTTCAGGCCTGACGCCCAAGCCTCTAGATCGGGGGTAGCTGTCTTGCCTACCGTCTCTGACATATAATCGAGTTGACCGTCATTGGATATTCCCCGGTACCGGCTTCTGTCTTACATGACAGACATCAGCCTTTGATCCCCTCACCAAGACCAAAGGGCTTATACTGCTACTCTGAATAACCGCGGACTTACACCCCACGACAGACCAAGCGAGACGAGATGTTGTCCAACCCTCTGCGCCGCTTCTCTCCCTACCAGAATATTTCCTCCTCTGCTCTTGCACCCGAATTGCATGGCACACAATCTCAAATGCAGACGAACGGCCTCGACAATTTGGGACAGGGCTCGCAGTACCCCATCCAACACCTCCCACAACCAGCCAGTGTCCCAAGCCCCCATCTAGCCAGGGCAGGACCACCGACCAAACATCGTCAACACCCATATGGACCCAACCCTCGATCATCAGGAGGCTCCGGTCCTGTGAGAAGGAGGATCAGCCGAGCTTGTGACCAGTGTAATCAACTGCGGACAAAATGCGACGGTCAACATCCGTGTGCCCACTGCATCGGTAGGTTCGGCAGTCAACAACGATGATACAGCCGCTGACTATAGCAGAATTTGGACTTGGATGTGAATATATCCGTGAAAGAAAGAAACGGGGAAAGGCGTCGAGGAAGGAGTTGGCCCAGCAAGCGGCAGCCCAAGCTGCAACGACTGGACAGAACGGCAATCAGCCCGACAGCTCCGGCGCCGAGGGCAGTCAATCCAACGACAACGGAACCGACAGCTTGCCTATGCATGGCTCCTCACAACATACCATCAACGAGAGGCATCACAGTCTTAGTGACAAGGCTATCAACGACCGGAGTGATGATGTCATGCCACCAAATCAGGGGCTGGAGAGCCTCGACAGGCTGGGTGAAATGCCCGATCAATCGCATCTAGCAGGCCACGCCGACCTCGATTCAGACCAACTGGATGGCTCCGGGGGCATCGATCTTAATGGCTTTGGGGCGGTTGCCCACGCTTATGATGCGCAGGGCCTGGATGCTCCCGGTTTGAGCCATCAGACCTACAACGTTCATGGGCGAGGCAGCATATCCAGCTATCCCGACCTATCATATGCAATGCCCGCCCAGAGTCCACCGAACTTCGCAAATAACACGGCATTCCGCATGGGAAACAGTCCTCTTGGATACCAGATGGGCGGCGGAACTCCTCCTGGCTGGGGCCTCTCCATGGCATCACCTCCAGCTCAGTTCCAGCCACAAGTTGCCCAACCTAGCTTTAACAACGCTAAGCTCCGATATCCCGTTCTTGAACCTCTCGTCCCTCATCTCAACAATGTTATTCCCGTTTCTATAGCTTGCGACCTCGTGGATCTATACTTCTCATCGTCATCGTCGGCGCAAATGCATCCTATGTCGCCCTATGTCCTAGGGTTTCTCTTTCGCAAGAGATCCTTCCTTCATGCCACCAAACCAAGGCATTGTCAACCTGCACTACTCGCAAGCATGTTGTGGGTAGCCGCACAGACAAGCGATGCCCCGTTTCTCGCCAACGCCCCTTCATCTCGTGCGAAGACCTGCCAGAAGCTTTTGGAGCTGACAGTCTGTCTTCTCAAACCTCTCATCCACACTACCTCGGGTGACGCCCCTAGCCCTGTCACCGATGGCGTTGCTCTCGGTGGCCTCGGCGTGGCGATGCCCGGGTCTATTAGCTTGGATGCCCTGACTGGAGAGTCTGGGCCGTTCGGTTCCGCAGGTAGCCTTGATGATGTGATTACTTATATCCACTTGGCAGTTGTTGTATCGGCAAGCGAGTACAAGGGTGCGAGTCTGAGATGGTGGAATGCTGCTTGGTCCCTTGCTCGCGAACTGAAGCTTGGACGAGAACTCCCACTGAGCACACCCCAAGCCGCCCAGGATCGGAACAACGTGGACAGCGAGGGTAACGACGAACATGACATCCGTCGCAACAATTCGGGGTATGTTACAGAGGAGGATCGAGAGGAGAGACGCAGAATATGGTGGCTTGTCTACATCGTGGACAGACATTTGGCACTTTGCTACAACCGCCCCCTATTCCTTCTCGATATCGAATGTGAGGGTCTGCTACAGCCTATGGACGACAACGCCTGGCAGAGTGGCGATTTTGGACACTTCCACAACGCTAACACAGACCCGAGTCTACTCAACTCCGTTTCGGAGGGGTTTTCTACCGACGAGTTGCGAGGCCGGGGGCCACAGTTCCAGTGTCGTGGCCACAGTATTTTTGGCTACTTCTTGCCTCTCATGACCATTTTAGGCGAGATCGTCGACCTGCATCATGCCAAAAACCATCCTCGATTCGGCCTTGGCTTTCGTGTGGGCCATGAATGGGAGGCACAAACTGCCGAAATATCTCGGCACCTGGAGACGTATGAGCAAAGCTTGAAGACGTTTGAGCACACTTATCCCAGAGCAGGAGAGGACAAGTCCGAGCCGCCTATGAACGACAACGGCGACCTTCATGGAGCAGTCACTGACATGAGCACGCCGTCCGTGCACTCTGTGCACACCAATGGATCCAACCGCCTAACAGAGAGCGATATTCAGACTCGCATCGTGATTGCGTACGGCACCCACGTCATGCATGTTCTGCATATCTTGCTCGCAGGCAAATGGGACCCGATCAATCTCCTTGACGACGAGGACCTCTGGATCTCCTCACAAGGGTTCATCACGGCAACTAGCCATGCAGTAGCAGCGGCCGAGGCGATTAATCAGATTCTGGAATTTGACCCTGGGTTGGAGTTTATGCCCTTCTTCTTTGGCATCTACCTGCTTCAAGGGTCGTTCCTTTTGCTGTTGATTGCGGATAAGCTGCAATCTGAGGCGTCGCCAAGTGTGGCCAAGGCATGTGAGACTATTGTTCGGGCACACGAAGCGTGTGTAGTGACGCTGAATACGGAATACCAGGTGAGTTGATCTCCATGAATACCTGGCTCTCAAGCAAAGCTGACATGTTGGCAGCGGAAATTCAGTAAAGTAATGCGGAGTGCCCTGGCTCAGGTTCGAGGTCGGGTGCCAGAGGATCTCGGAGAACAACAACAGCGACGGCGGGAACTTCTGGCGTTGTATCGATGGACTGGAGATGGGACGGGCCTCGCCCTCTAATCCAAGGCATATTACACGAGGACGGATGACGCAAGGCGCACACGGCATCTTCACGTTTGGATAAGAAAAGGTGGTTTACTTCAATTCTTTGAGCTGGACATGGAAAGGGCGGCAACCAATGGGCCGAGGGGACGGGAATAGGAGTAGAAACATGGCGCAGGATTTTCTTGACGATACAGTACAGGTTGTCATGGTTCGGGATTCTTCTGGTCGACGAGGTTTATCCCATTGTCTGGGGCACAGCTTGGGCAACCCCTTTAGGTGTTCTGACGGGCTAACAGCCTGGCTTGGAGTATCTCCGCAACACAGGGCAACACACTCGGGGGAGAGTGGGTGATGGCGATAACTGTTTGAATTTGGACTTGGACTTGGATTCAGATTTGGGTTTAGGTCTTCTTGATGGTTAGCGGGAAGGGTTAGGTTATGTACATGATGGACGAGGAATGAAGAAACGACAAGATTCCAGCATGACGAGGTTGCATCGGTTCTGATTCATGGGCCGCACGTGCCGGTGATGTGCTGACACGACCACGACTGCATCACGGGTTGAGTCTACTAACAGGTCAGTCTGGGTAGACATGTCGTCGAAATAGGGTTTGTTCATGGCTGACGCGGCCTTGCGCGTCTCACGCCTCAGGTTCTCGTATCTCGGATACGGTTTGGCCACGCACGTGGGGAGAGCCTCATTGAGAAAGTGCACGTGGGAGAACGAGGTGCCGTCTCCTTTGGGAACGTGGTTGGAAGGGTGGTAACTCATGTGTTTCATGCTTGTGTTTCGTGTGGTGTTGGGTTGCACAGTGGGACGCGGAAAGAGCTGAGAGTAACGACTTGTTCAGGGCGATTGCTCAGAGGTGAGAGAAGAGGGCTTGGTGATGTTGGGTTGCAGCCTGGGCTGGGAGGCCAGTCACCGACCTACCTCAGCCATTCACCCAGAAAGGAACTCGGGTGTTATTCATGTCGCATACAAGCGACTTGACTCAAGGACCATTCACCGGTCTTCAACCCCCACCGCGTCTGAATAGGTGACAACTGCGCGTCATCACCGCGTCCGAATCATCCACCTCCACAGCAACGCAGCAATACTTGCGGACGGACGACGCCCGCCAGCTGGCAACTCTTCCGCGTGCCAGCTGCCCGCCGCTCCAGAAAGCCCTAGGAAGAGGCCGTGATTCACACGCACACACACGCACCCACACACAACCGCATCGAAGGCCTCCCAGGAGCCGAAAACAACGAGCGCTGCGAAGCGAAACCCGCCATTCACGGAACAATAGGCGCTTTCTCTGCCTATTAAGCTCGACTTGGAGGCTGCCGGTGGGTGTGTTATTCCTCTTTCGGTTGCTATTGTTGTCCCTTTGGCCTTTGATCGTTGTCAACGACTTCTCCGTTTGGATGCTCACCTCTTTTTGTTTTTTCGATACATTTCACCCCGATTCCTCTTCAACCCCTTCTCCCTTCTTCACATCACAGACATCCCCCGTCAACATCAAACACCTGACACCTAAAAGGTTGACTCAAGTTGGTTCTGGCCAACCGCAAACCCACACCCCCGTGTGACCCGTTGACGCTGCTTCAGCGAGCGCCCCCGTCCGACCAATCAGAGGCAACCTGCTTCGACTATACAAGGCCTCAACCCAACTTGCACCAAACGACTTCTTCCACAATGCGACCTTTGCGTGAGAAGAAACGCCCGTTCTATGCCGAGAGCCCCGACTCCGACGACGCTGACGACACCAACGGGAGTCCAGAACCGGGCATGGCCTCGACCGACGCGCCGCGAAAGCGGAACCGGTTGTTCGATGAGTCGCAGCAGCAGCAACCACAACATCAACAGCAACAACTCACATATCGCCCCAACAACATGCCCCTTGTGCTGCCTCAACAAGCTGGCACTCCACCTCCTGCAATTCCACCATTCGGCGTCTCCGCCCTCAACCTACCTTCTTCCCATATCTCACCCGCTTCAGTTGTGTCGCCACCGAACTCCCGGATTGATCGCTCTCATGCTCCTCGCGTCAGCGTTGGCGGATTCCCCGTTGAGGCAGCCAGCCTGGTCATCCCAGGCAACCTCACGCCGAACGAGTTCCACCGGCGTGCGAACGAAATGGAACGAGAGCTGGCCTACCAGCGAGCCAACCCCCCGGCTCTTCCCAAGTCGGACATACCCGAGCTTCCTGAGAAGCCGCCGTCCGAGCCGTGGAGGAGATTCCCTAACAATGTCACTCCCGAGCAGCGTCGGGCGATCGAGGCGGAGAACAACCGGATCGCAACCACGAACCAGCGCATCGAACGAGAGCGCAACAATCAGGCCGCCAAGAAGTCTCGCATGAAGCGCCTTGAAGCTCTCGAGAGGACCCGGCGCATCCTCAACGACCGCTCTGCCGAGTGTGACTGGTGGCGCTTGAAAGCCATGAGTCTCGGGGCCTCAGTGAGCGAATGGGACAACTTGCCCGACGAGATTAAGAAGAATATGGTCGACGAGATCAAGGATCGAGTCCAAGCGATGGACAGCCTGCTCGAGGAGGACAAGAGGGATCAGGAGACCCGAAGACGAACAGCGAGAAACAAGGCACGCGCGGTACGTTGTGACGAGATCGAGCTTAGTCCTCTCACATCGGGGGTTCGGTGAGATAGCTTGTTGTTTGATATTTGAGACTAACTTGCTTGACCGAAATAGGCCCTTAAGGAAAGCCGAGAGGCTTCTTTGGAGATTTCGGAGTTCTGAAAGCGTTAGTCATAGTGCTGTACCCAGCGAGGTGAGGTGGATTGATGGTTGGAAGGATTAAATTGTGGAACCATCCGCAACAGATGAAGGAAAGAATGGTAATTGAAAGTGGTATCAAAAAGGGACTATCAGTGTGCGCCCTGCAAAGTCATCAAGCAACACGCGCCCACGCACGGTATCAGCATTATCATCCCGTCTCAATGTCGTTCCTTGTGGTGCCGTTTCCTGCAGACAAACAATCTAACCAGCGACTCAGGTCCCCCCTCTTGAAATGTGCTTCTTTTGTCGTAGTTGGTCTAGAACCTGGCGATGTACTTCACCCTTAGGAAGGTAGAGCTTTGTCCTTTACTGGGGAGGGTGAACGTGAATGTGACCCTCGGGCTTGGTCTCGCCCAGCTCAGCCTGGCCCTCGGTTCGGGGAGGGAAGGTCGAGGTCTGGGGAGAAGCCATGCAGGCGCGGACGAAGAAGACGATGGTAACAATGACCAGAACCCTATGGGTGCAATGTTAAAAAGGAAGCTCAACGTGGATTTGTGTCGATCCGTCAAGACTAACCAGGTGACGGCACCGAGAGCAGCGCCGGCAGCCATTGAGCCACCGTAGGCCTCGAGGTCGCTGCTGCGGCCGTAGAAATCGTTGTAGTAACTGAAGAAGGACGAGGCGACAGAGGCAGCCCAGGCCCAGGCAGAGAGCCAGAAGATGGCATCAAGGATCAGGGCGGCAATTAAGGCAATACGGAAGTAGAGCTGAGGAGCAAGAAACTCGGAAACCAGCATGCCACCAACAATGAGGAAAGTGAAGATGGCCTATTCCTGTGTCAGTCTCTTTTGCCTGCACGAGGCAAAAGCGGTTCAGAGGTGGGACTTACATCGAAAATGAGGAAGCCAGAAGGTCCAGAATAGCCAGAGAGGTACATGCTGGCGCCGCCGAAGAGGGAGAGGTTGTAAGCGGCGGCGATGAGGACACCGAGAGAGAAGAGCAGGATGACACCGCGGACGATGGTCAGCCAGAAGGGCAGAGCAGGGACGCCAGTAGCCGTGAGGCCCTGGGTACCGGTGGTGGTGGTAGCGGTAGTCATGGTGCCTGATGTGAAGTATTGAATGTGGCCGGTTGTTCACAGAGATGTTGATCACAGGGGAGTGAGAGGAACGAGAAGGCAACCTGCTGGGGGATATCGGTCAGTTTATAGGCTCCAGTCCCCAGCTCCCAGCTCCGTGTGGGTATGAAAGATGAGGCACGAACCGTTTCTCTTGTCTGTCAGTGGGAACAATAAGTCTTGTCTGCCTTGTCGCAACCAATATCGCTTGGTGCGTTGCAAGCGCCGGGGAAAGGGACCCTCTTATGTGCCATCTCCTCAACGCCCAAGCCAAGCTCTTCTTAGACAGGGCCTTTCCCAACCCCTGCAAGAACCGTCGAGCTGAAGACCAAGCCAATCTTCGTCCTGTCCTCCGCTTGGCCATCCGCTCTCAATACAAGACAGCAGTGGAGAGTGGACACGGCACGCGCCCCTGCCTAGCCTAACCATGCACGCCCTGCCGTCTACACTACTGTAGACTACCGCGCAGGGCTGAGAAGGACAAAGCTCGTCCATGAATGTCCAGTGGCTACAGCCAATGGGGCTACCGTTGGGCATCTCCCTTCCGGCTACAAGCCAAGACAGGGGGGCGCAGGACCATCGCCATTCAGATTGGGTACACGGGCGAGCGAGGCTGGGGGGCTTGTGGGCAGCCAGCGGGACAGGCTTCAGGTGTTGAGCCTATGGCGTGGCATGGAATGGGTGGTCTCGAAGATGGCGCTGTAGCTGAATGATGGTGTATCTTTTTCTTTTTTCTTCTTCCTTTCTTTCTCTTTTGGCTAGAGTAGGCAGTCTACCACGTAGTAGCTCTAGACCGGTATCATCTGATACCTCCTAGAAGAACAGTCGGTGAGGGGGATGGCGACGGTAGTGTGCGTGTCTTGGGATTGCATTGTTGTCGTTGACTCATGTGACTGACGTGCAGTAGTAGAGCGGGTGGATGGATGGATACCTCAGGCGGCGGCAGAGCTCACTCACTCAGGTACCCAGGCGCTTGCTGCATGTCGCTGCAACATCGATGAGGTAATTTAAAATGCTTACTGACACTTATGATGATGACGGAAGAGATAACCCGCCATACGAATACTCGGATCTTCTTCAGCCTTGGGGGCGTCATACATTCAGAATCAAGATACAATACTCCAGCACTACTACTAAACGCGCCGCTCTATTTACCAGCCTCCAAAAGTATCAAGATGCGAGCGCCCGCCGCCGTGTCGAACGGGCCAGATGGAGGTGCGAATCCAGACCGGCCCTCATGCAACTAAACTCTGGTTAGCTCATCTTTGGGAGGATTGAGGCTTGCTTCGGTAGTCTAATTTCTGTCTCTCTTTCTTTATTTCTCTCATTCTCTCTACTTCTGATCTCAAATCTCTCTCTCTTCTCAGCCCCAAGTTTCAACCCCCCACCCAACCCACACCACCAACATCACGACTACCAGCACTATAGCTATCCTCTCCCTCCCACAAACTCAGCAAGAGTCTCTCTAGACTGCCCATCTCCCATCGCATTATGGTTATTTTGAGTGACGACACCCATTCTAGCGCTGCCGTCAAATGCTACCGTACCCTCCCTTCCAGCCAGGTCAGACAGGCAGTCTTTTGCCCATTCGTTCCATGTAGTCTACGAACACCCAAAGCAACAACCCTCCTTTCTTTTCTTTCCCCTCGAGTGACTCCCCGGTTATCTCTTTCCCGAGCGTGATTTGCTTGCCTCGCTATTTGAAACGGGTTGTGGGCGTGTCGATCTCCTCTGCAGCTGCAGGGGCCGCTGGAACAACCATCCAATATGCGCCATCCGCCGTCCACCATTTTCACTTGACTTGCACCTCAACTTTCACACTAATCAGTCCAACTATCACCACCTCGTTGCTGTTTTGCGGGCTTTTTTTTTGTTTCGTTTTTTTTGCTTTTCTTTTCTTCTCCTTCTTCTTCTTCTTTTCCCTTTCTCTCTTCCTCTCTGCTATTCCTTTCCGCTACTGCCAGTTTGCCCAAATTGTCACCTTGTTTCGCTTCTGATTGACTATCATCACCCATCCCTGCATCTCCCTCTGTGCGTTCCGAACTAAAGCATGCAACGACACCTCAAACAGAACTTGCCTATTCGCACCCTTAGTGCCCTCCTTTGATACAAATGCGCAGGATTTATCAGTGGCAGCTGGGTGCGCCACATTTCTTGGCGCCGCAGAGCTGAAAGCCAGGGTAGTTTTGCCATTCCTGGCCTCCTTGCAGCTTGCTTGCCAAGACCAAGCACGCAAGCACTTCACAGCGGAATTTACTTCTTTTTCTCGCTCGCTTCCGATATCGAGGTTGCTTTTGCTCCCCGGGCTAGAAGTAGCTTTCGACGACACCCGCACGACGACGCCGTTCAAGCCATAAAGCCGTATCGAGCTCTCGCTTGACAGCTCCCTCGCCTTCACCCACCTAGAATAGCTCTTGGCGGCACACATTGATAGCCTCGGCATTTCACTTAGACCAGCTCCGTCTTCGTCTACGGGGTCGACGTCGCTATTAAACTGAGCATCAAGTCATATCTCCCAAAACCCTCAACCACCATACGGTAGTCTAAGTTACTCATAATAGGATACCAAACCCTCACAACAGGCCTATATTTATTGAACCACCTTTGAAGCAAAGAGTCTATACATAGGCGCTTGAAAGCATGAGCTCTATATGCCTGTGCTCATGAGCCAACATATGTATTGTTTCCAGTTATCACGATGTGTTCTTTGTTCTATGCTTCGCACGGGCAGCTGCCCTCCTGCAGCTGAGAACGCTGGCTCTAATCTTACGCCCAATCCTCCCTCATCGTCTTGAATGAACAAGCCGCCCCTTGACCCAGACCTTCTTCGTGTTGCGGTCATCCCCGTTGAACACCCACTTGACTATCCGCTCCTCCCAGCTCTCCCACCCAAACACATCCACGTTCCCTCCGTCGCGTCCCTCGCCGTCGCCGTCCGTAGCAACCCCTTCGTCGTCCACGCTGCCGAGCGCGATCAGCTGCGCGTCCCACTCCATGCCCTCCTCGAAGCCGCCCACCCGGCCGTCCAGACCCACCACGGCCGCCCCGCCCCGGGTCCCCAGGTACAGCACCTCCTCGACCGTCAGCTTGCTCCGCTCGCGCTCCGGATCCGCGCCGTCGATGCCCATGGCCACGTGCCGGCTCACCAGCGCCGCCTGCCGCGCCGCCTCCAGGATCGACGGGCTGTACCCGCCGCCCATGTCTGTCCCGAGGCCCACCGTGATGTCCCGGTCCCACATCCACCGCACCCGCGCCGCGCCGCTCGTCAGCGAGCTGTTGCTGCACGGGCAGTGAGACACCTTGCTGCCTCGGGCTGCGATGAGTTGCGCCTCGGCCTCGCTCAGGTGCACCGCGTGTGCCAGGATCGTCCGCGGCGTCAGGAGCCCGTGGTCGTCGTACACGCCGGTATATGAGCTGGATTCCGGGAACAGCTGTGCCACCAGCGCAATCTCGCCCTCGTTCTCCGAGACGTGGGTTTGGACTGGTAGGTCCATCTCCTGCTGGATCTTGGCCAGGCCTCTCATCGACTCGCTCGTACACGATGGCGCAAACCGTGGTGTCAGAATCGGGGATACCAGTTCAAAGCTGGGATCAATCTCCCGTACGTGCTGGATAGTCTGCAGCGTCTGCTCCAGACCTGCCTCGGCGCTCTCGTCGCGGTAGTAGTCAGGGCACATGTCCTGGTTGTCCATGCACACCCGCCCGACAAAGGCGCGCTGCCCCAGAGACAGGCAGAGGTCTGCCAGGAGGTTTGTCGCCTCCACGTCGATTGTCGCGAAGTAGGATGCCGTCGTCGTGCCATGGGCGAGCGCCCGCCGCACACAGGCGGTATACACCCGCCGTGCCTTGGCCAAATCGCTCAAGCTTGACTCCAGCGGGAATGTATACGTCTCTAACCAGTCCAACAGCGTTGACTTGCCAAATATGCCCACATTGGGGTATTGAGGCGCATGCACATGTGAGTCTGGGGGGTCTGTCAGTATTTACTTGATTCAAGTCGGAAAGACAAACTTACCAATAAACCCTGGGAAAAAGAATTGCCCGGGCTTGGCCACAAAAACATCCACCTCGCTTCTCTTCCACCCCAACTTGCTCAGCAACCAGTCTTCAACGAGCTCGACGCCGGTGCAATCCTCTTCAACCTGGGCAATCTTGCCATGGCTGTCGACGCACACAGCGGCGCCATGGAGGTATTGCAGCTCCTGACGACTTTTAGAGGAGACGAAGGTCCCTAGGAACACTTGTTTTCGTAAAACCGCCATGTTTCTCAAGCAAAAGAAGGTTGGCCGGTGCAAGACCTTGAGTGTGCAGCGCGGTTGGTATGAACAGGAACGCGGCTGGTGACGATGATGTAATGTCTAAGTTGTCCAAGCCAACCGAAAAGTAAAAAGACTCGCCAAGGGCAGCAAAACGGAAAATCCGGGACAGCGAGACAAAAGGGGAAAACGAAGTTGACGTGAGATAGCCGGCCTCTTTGTAGTTGCGAAGCGAATACGTGCCTCGATTATCCAGCCAACTAAACAAGCCCACAGGGTTCGTGGTGGGATGCAGCTTACTAGGAAACACGGAACACCGGGTCAAGTCACAATTGACTCAACCCTCGTCTAAAGGGCGCTGCGCAACTGTGCTATGGCCTGCCGTTAGTGGTACACAATTATAACCGAGAATTGATAGGCCGTCTCCGGCCCCATCCCCGCTCCAGTCTATCTCCGGCCGTCGCCGGCAGCCGACGGTGTTTTCGGAGATCGGAAACGATCACCACCACCACTTCCGCCGCCGGCCAAGTATTCAACGTCTCACAAACCGATCCACGCCTTCGCAAACAAACAGACCTCGTGTGTCCATGTACGACTCAACCACAGTAGCACAAACGCAGTTCACCTCGGTTCCATGCCTAATTACCAACCAAACAATTTGTCATTTGTAGAGTCAGATGAGAGGTAGGAGAAGTTTCGTTGCTCGACGCCGACGCGGCATTCATCACATCGTTCATCCTTGTGAGACACGCATCTGTAGTTCGCCAAAATCAATCCATTCAAGCTCTAATAAATCTAACATTGCAACAAACGCCCCTCTACCAACTACACAATACATCGTTATGCTTTCCGTACCAAAACAATCCAATTCGGGAATCTTTAACCTCCTTCATCCATCATCATACTCGCCCAGTCATTAGCCGCTCGCTCTTAAGCGGCCGCGCCAGGACCATCGTACTCCAAGCTGGAGCCGCTGTCACTACCCTCGGCTCCGTTAGTGGTAGCCTCATCCTGGACATACTTGTCCCAGTTGGCCAACACAGCCCCAATCTTGGGTGAGTTGGTCAGCTTGTACACATCCTCAAAGTACTCCTTGGTCAGCGCAAACGGCTTGGCCGTCACGTTAGGGATGTACTTTCCAACCAGCTTAGAGGGATCAATCGACGTCTTGTTGATCTTCTTGAGCAGGAAGGATCGGAAGGGCTTGACACCCGATCGCAAGAAAGTCGAGTGGAATGGCACGTCAATACCACGGAGAGGGATCGTAGCAAAGCCACGCTCCAGCTCAAGAGGGGTAGGCTTGCTCAGCGTCTTCTCGGCACACCCGCGGATGATGTCGCGGAGGTGGCCCTTGGCCTCTTCAATGTTACCCTTCATCTCTTCAATGTCGATCTTCTGCACCTTGAGGAAGTTGGTGACACCGGCAAGCGTATCCAGGGCACGAAGGTCGCCAGCACACACATACTGCATGTTGGCGATGTTGTAGTTGACAATCTCCAGAAGCCAGCCAGTCTCCTCGGCAATGTTGTCGACGACGAACTGGAGTGCAGCCTCGTTGAAGGTCTTGCTGATTCGGCTGGGGTTCACGGCGCACATAGAGTAGTTCGAGCGGCCAGCAGCGTCTCGTTCCACCGCGACCTGCATGGTCAGACCACGGTAGAAGACAACGGAAACCAAGCTCTCGATAGGCATGACCTCGGCAAGTGCGGCCAGGGCCGAGTATTCACCAAGGGAGTGACCGGCGAAAGTGCTGTTGAAGGGCACGAGACCCTTAGACTTCATGTCCTCGAAGCTGGCCTTCTCCATGAGAGTAAGGGCAGGCTGGGTGAACTGCGTCGCAGAAAGTAGTCCAGTGGGAGATCGGTAGGTGTAGGACGTAGTAGTCTCGTCGATTTCCTTGAAGATCTTCTCAGACTTGATGGAGCCATCCGCAGCGACAGTCTCGAATGTCATCGCAATATAATTCTGACGGATGGCCTTACCCCGGGGTCCACCGAAGTGGATGGTCAGCTCCTTGGGGTTGTTCTTGACGATGTTGGTAATAGAGAAGCCTGGTTCGTCGGTTAGTCCTTGGCAATTTTTTCACAGATCGGATTGGCTTACCATAGTTATCGAGGAGGTACTTGTCAGCTCGGTCCCAGACCTCCTTGGCCACAGCACTGCTTCCGTACAACTCCATACCCATGCCCTGCTCCTGAGAGCCCTGGCCAGTGAAAACATAGGCTGTCACAGGCTGCTCAACTTCAGCAGTAGCCTCAAGGACTTTCTCCTCAGTCTCGGTGTTGCGGACCTCGACCTTGATGATCTTGCGGCCAGACACCATGCCAACGTGCTGAAGTTTGACCTCAATGTCATCGTTGGGCAGCACCATGCCAACCAGGGAGGCATGGAAGCTGCGGACGCGACCAACGTTATTCTCGCCAGCCCAAGTCTCGACGAGGCTTCGGACAGCAGCACTGGAGTACATCCCGTGGGTGATAGTGCCGAGCAGGTTGGCATAAGTGGAGAAGATGCGAGACACGTGAATGGGGTTGAAATCGCCAGAGACGCGGGCGTAGTTCTCATTAGTAGCAGGGGCACGGAGTTGCAGAGGAGCCTTGCCGCTAAGAGGGATAGGGTTCTCGAAGTTGATGGGCTGGTCGATGGGCGAACCGTTACGCTCCAGGTAGTCAATGACAGGGTTGCCATGAGACTCGCCAGCCTCGTAGTCAACGCTGGCAACCTGGACGACCTCCTTGGTCGGGAGCTCAAGCAAGACTTGTCCTCGGGTCTCAACGCTGCTGAAGACATCCTTGTTCTTGAACCGGACCAGACTCTGAAGGCGGAAGGTCAAGGTCTTGCCCAGGAGCTCGATGTCTCGGGGGAGCTCATCAACCGAAAACCACTCCTTGGAGCGCAAAACGGCAACGTCCTTGGTGGTGGCGAGGTGCACCTGCATAGCGGTCTCAACCTTACGCTGGAAGGTATTCTCAAAGTCGGTGTAGCTTCCGCGGTAGAGGAACTGAGAGGTAACCTCCATCACAGGCTCTCCATCACGAACAAGGGTTCCACAGACCTCTACCATCTTGCCTGATTCTTGGTTGATGACGGCATTGATCTGAGCAGTGGTCGACACTTCATCGCCCTTCTTCAAAGGCTCCGCGCCAGGAATCATGCGGAACTGGTTAGACAGATGGACAAGCTTGAGAAGATCACCATCAATAGTGCGAGGGAAGATGGGCTTCGTAATGGCTTTCCATCCAAGGACGATAGCAAAGTCCATGGGCGCATAGACAATCTTGCCCGGTCGGTCAACGAAAGCCTCGCCGGTGTTACCAACGGCGTGGACAAAGTCGTTAATGGCCTCAGCAGTGATGATCGACTTGCCACCGTCAAACTCGCTGGTGACATCAGCATCCAGATCAACGGGCTCGTCTCCGAACCACGCCTTCCAGTAGAACTCCTTGATGCGATCGTTGCGGTCCTCCATGACCTCACGGATGGGAGAGTAGCCAGCCTCAGGGTGGTAGGTGAACTTGAGAGGCAGAGCGACGGGCTTGCCGAGGGCAGTGGTGTCCTTGATCATGTTGACAACGATCTCGTTCTCGCCAACCAGCTTGACCTCGATGGCATCAACGTATTGGTTGGGACGGGGTTGCTCGCGGACTACGATGACAGTCTTGGAGGGATCGTTGGGATACTGAATCTCAACAAAAAGGCCCCGAGTAGGTGCGAAGATGCGACGGATAGGGTTTGTCTGGAACTTCTGACCCTGAACAACAACGTCGGACATGAGAAGAGCATGACGCCAGTTCCTGTTGGCGCCAGCGAGCAGGGACAGCCATGAGTCAAGCTCAGGCATAGTCGCCGCGGCAGACGAGGAGAGGCGGTAGGTGTTCTTGTGAGTGTCGTAGCTCACAGTGAGACCCTCAACATCCAGGGGCATCTCGAGATCAACAAGCTTTCCACCGAAATACTCGGTGACTGGGATGGACGCTTTGTTGTCATTGTACAAATCCTTCGTGAGCATAGCGATGTGACCATTGTGAATATTGTCGAGAATATCCTGGATGGGCTGATCGATGATGGTAGAGAACTTGGCAGCAGTAGGACCTTGGAGAATGCAAGTACGGCCGACATCCTGGCCAACTACAGCGTCAAGATCCTCAGATTGCCAGAGCGAATCCTTCTTGAAGTAAAACTCGAAGTTGTCATCAAGGATGGGAATGAAGGTGACAGGCTTCATAGTGGGACGCATGGTCATGATCAAGAAGTGCTGGACATCCTGAGCGTTGAGGATCTGAGTCTCAGCCTCGGGGTAGGCGGCCAGAATGCGATCCACCACGCTGAAGGGCTCATCCAGGTCGGAGTAGCTTTGGAGCAGCGAAGCCTTTCCGGGAGTCGACGTGAAACGTTCCTCCAAACGGTGGATGTAGTCACCGGTGAAGACAACATAGGATCGGTCGATCCAGCGGGACTGGTGCTTAACATAGAGCAACTCAACGCAGCGTCGCAGGACTTCGGCGTAGGTCATCTCGTCGAGGTCGACAGCCTTGCCGGCCTTGTTCTGGCCGAACCAAACCTTTTGGCAGTCATCGTTGAGCTTCTTGATGATGTAGTCCTTGCTCTTCTTGAGCTCTGCGACCCTCTTCTCCTTGGGGATAGTGAAGATCTTGTTGTCCATCTCAGCCCAGAACCGCACACCACGTGTGGCGAGCTTGTGAATGGGCTCGCCCATTTCCGAGCGAACGGTCATAACACCACCAGCGGGACCCTTGTAGGTCTGCTCCCATTCAGAATCCCCCACACCGGGGGCGTCAACAATGGCCTGCTTAGCAGCCCTGCTGGTGTGGGCTTCCTTGGCAACCATCATGCGGCTACCGAATAGGCAACCATCGAAGGGCATGGGAGGGTAGCCATACTTCTTCGACCACTGACCGGTGAGGTAAGGGTAGGTGTCATCGGCACCACCGAAACCACTGCCAGCGACCAGGATGATGTTTTCCTGTCGTCGAATGCGACCATACATTTGGAAGATAGGCTGGTGGAAATCCTCGAAAGAGTGGTGACCACCTCCACGACCACCAGTCCACTGCAGGATGACGGGGAAAGTGGGATTGGCCTTAGCAATGTTGACGACGGACTGGATGGCATCGACGGATCCAGGCTTGAAGGAGATGTGCTTGAGACCCAGAGTCTCAATGTACTCCTGAGCAACCTCAATGGAAGGAACACCAGCACCAATGGTAAGGCCCTCAATGGGAACACCTTCAGCACGAAGCTTGCCGATCATAGGAATTTGCCAAGACATGGCTCGGGGGTTCACGTAGATCAAGTTGACGGAAATACCACGGCCAGCGGGGATAGCCTTCTCAATCTTCTTGATGGCATCAATCATCATGGGGGGGATGAAGTATCCACCGCCCGCAAGCTCGATATGGTATCCAGCGTTCATGGTCGCCGCAACAAAGTCCCATGGAACGGTAGCAGGAGTCATACCAGCAACGACAATGGGGGGAAGACCGAGGAGTCGACTCATCTTGGTGTCAAGATAAGTGCGACCTCCCTTGGTGGACACCAGTCGGGGGCCAAACTCCTTAACCCAATCAATGGCGTACTTGACAGCGTTCTCCTCATCGCGGTCAAAGATCTCGGGCTTGTAGCCGACTTCATTCATAGAGCCGTCGACAGTACCAGCAAGAATGACGCGGACACCACTTCCCTCCTTGTTGCGGCTAGTCAAAACACCAAGACCAGAGATACCTCCGGGGCCGAAGTCCAGGATGTGAGTAGCCTCGGGGAAGATGGTAGCCTTCTCCCAGTTGACGGGATCACGTGTGATCAAACGAATGAGAGAGGGAACAATGTTGCCCTTCACCTCGCGAAGATCCTTGCCAGTATTGGTGTCGAAAACAGCAATTCCGAGAGTGCTGGAATCGATAGTGATGTCCTTCAGATCCTCATCAATCATAGCAGTGGCCTCAGAAAGGTACTTGCTGTGGAAAGGAGCGGTAATAGGGAGGAATCGGTTGACGAAGCGAACCTTTCGCTCGGTGTAGGGAATTCGATTTTGGTCAAGACCAGTGGGCGCCTTGACCTTTCGCAGCTGCGTGTTCAAGCCGTACAGCGAGGTTGGAGGACCAGTGACAACCAGGTTTCGGGGGCTGTTAATGAGAGAGACACTGATGTGACGATCGGTGGGGAGGTACTGGTTGGTGACATCAATGTGCTTCTGGACCTCGGACTGAGAGAGGTCGCGAATGCTGAGCATGGGAGTGGGGGTGCCCTCGCCGTTATCCAGCGACTCTCGGAGCATGGTAGGAGTCATGGAGGTCTTAGGGAAGGCCTGTTGGCTGCGGGTTCCGATCCAGAAGAGCATGGTCAGGACGGAAGTGGAGATGTCGCGCCAGGAGTCCCAGGAATCGGCAGCAGCGGTGGCCGCGGCCATGACGATTCCTTGAGAGTGACCAGTGGTACCAGTTATTCTCTCACGCAGCATTCCGGGGTTGACACCGAGCACGCGGCATGTAACCTCATAGTGGGCCAATTGAACCAGGCCGATCAATGGGAAACTGACGGGCGCGGAAATCAAGTAGCCCACATCGGGAGTGTGTTCGGCGTTGTGTAGCCAGTTCATGACATCCAAGCCCTTGGGGAACATCTTCTCCGCACTGGGGTTCTTGGACAAGGTCTGAAGAAGCTCGGCGGAGGTGGTGATGAGGTCTCCAACGAAGCTCGAGTAGGTCTTGTGGATCTCGCGGAGCTCCTCGAAATACTCCTCGATATTGCCCTGGCCACCGAAGATGGTGTAAATCTCGGCGGAGGCATCCTCAGCGGCTCGGAAGAGGGCAGAGGCATGAGGCTTGATCGGCCGGTTGCAAACCGAGCGAGCCGTGTAGTAGCTGCGAATGAACTCGAGCTTCTTGGCCTCAATGCCAGGCAGAGTAGCGGCCACCGCGTGTGCTTCGTTACCACGGAGGAAAGTGCGCTCAAACTCAATAAGGACGAGCTTGAGCACCTCCTCGTAGGAACCCTGCTCGTCATCCTCACCCTCGTCGACGTGGTGTGCAATCAGGCCGAGGTACCTCGCTACCAATTCGGGGACGGATGAGGGCTCGTCATCTTGAGCAAGCTCGTCGGTAGCAGCAGGTAGGCTGGCGACGAACTGGTCTTTCAGCTCCGAGGCGTGGAAATGGAGGTGTGTGGGGATGAGGAACGAGGTCTCGAGAGATCCGTGAGACAGAGTCAAGGGTCGCAGCGAGGAGTTTGATCTGGGGGTAGAAATGCCCGTCTGGGGGGCGTTTCCTGAGCCGTACATGGTGGGCGGAAGAAGGGGTATCGAAGAAAATCTGCGGTGAAGAGCTCAGAGTCAGCGTCTCGTGGGCATGGGAGGCTCGGAGTGCGGGCAGGGCGCGAGCACAGCGCGGAAAGGGCAACAAACCTATCAATTCAACTCGTGGCACCGGATCAAGATCTGATGCTTATCCCCAAGGACGCTGGCAAAGTATGCGGCAATCCTGAATGCGCAGTGTTTGCTGGTCCCCTGGAGGTTGGAGGGGGGAAATTAGGGAAGAGTAGGGCGCCGAGAAGGGAGCTTGGAATCGGTAGAGCGCGGAACGGCACACAACACGACAACAGCCTGGCGCAAGACACGAGAGAATGAAAGGAAAGATGGGCGATGAACAATCTCGGGAGAAAGGGTCGGAGGTCTAGGAAGCTCAAGGGCGAGATTGGCCGACGGATGGTATAAGTCAAGAACGAGGAAAATCCAACTCGAGCCAAGATCCCCGGGAGCCGGCTAAGGACAAGGTCGGGCGTGCAACACCACGGAGGTTAGGACCACCCAGCGCCGAACAACCAGCCAAAATTTCAGTTCTGTTGGGGATGAGTGATGAGCAGTGCGATGGGCAATTGAGGGGTACGTACCCTTGACCTAGCTCACCCTCACACCGTACCTGCCCGTCCGCGGGCTCAGCATCAGCACCTCAGTGAGTACCTAACCCACCTGCCCACTCGCCCACTCGCCCACTTGCCTCGCCCACTTGCCTCGCCCACTTGCGTCCTCTCAGACGCCCGCCAGTTGCAACTGTTGCGAGTGCGATTGGCATTTACCACCACATAGGCGGCTCACTGATCCGCAGGGGCTCCACGCCACAGCGGGTCCCCTTTTGCATGGGCACGGCCCTCCCTGGCCGCCGTGACGAGGCTGCCAGTGGGCTGGCGCAGGAGGGGTCCTTCAATTGCCATTCAATGGCGGACAGGTACTGGTACTTGGCACCATGGCACCCCCAGCCGGGAGAGTTCGGGGGTCTGTTTTTGTGGATTGTGGAGGGGCATCGGTTTTTGGGGGGCGTGTGGCAAGTACACAATACTGCGAGTTCAGTTGGATGACTTGAGCCCTCCACGTCTCCTGCTTGGGGCAGGTCGGAGGCGTCTTGGGGCAAGCTTGGGGCAAGTTTGGGGCACATTGTGAGGCTGCTGTTGAGCCACGTCTGCAGCCGGCGGATGGGCGGAAGGCTGATGGTCAATTTTGATGAGATGTCGATTCGCCAGCAGCAAAACAACAGAATTTCTGACGAGCGGACTCGTTTCTGGTTGCCACGGTGTGCCCAGGCAGGTTGCATTCAATTCACCCTCCCTCGGAACGATGGTGTAATTGTTATTTTATCAAGTTGCGTCTCGGCACATTTCCTCACCACATTACATCAACAACCCGCATCAGCGCCGGATTTGAGCCGGACTCTTTGGTAACTGCCCGCCTGTCCAGTGCAATGCCTGTTGAACAGGATATTTGGGGGTTGTTGATGGTTTGGTGGTTGATACTTCCTTTTCCGCGTCCCTTGCGGCTGGAGTCGGACACATTGGGACGCCCAATCTCGAGCTCTCGCCTCCGGCACCCCACTCGGCCAGGCCACTTCAGCCAGGGGCAGAATCTAGACTTCTAGAGTCTCATGGAAAGGTATCAACATTTGCTTGCATGACGCTCCATCACTTCCTGATCTGCTTGGTTTGGAGGCTGAGTTTCCCTGCACAAGTTCCTTGAAGACAAGAGTCAACGGCCACCTTTTACCATGACCTTGATTGAGGTCGAAGCAAACTGTCTCCGCTATCAATCGTTCCTTTTTGCCGTTCAGGATTTTATCAACTCCAATCCTCCCACCAGATTGTGCCATCCCCCACCGCCTGAACAGCCAACATGTTCTGTTCCAAACAAAAATGTCTCCACTCGCCCACATCAACCCGCCCAGCTCCCGAGCATAGCGGGGCCAGGTCAATGTACAAGTCTACATGTCATTGAAGGGAGCCCGTTGCGAGCAAGCACCGGCGCCTCTATCTTGGCCCCGAATGCACCTCGCGAGGGCAGCAGCCTCTCAAATCTCAAGCTCAAGGAGAACTGTGTTTGAGAAGCGCAGCTCATGTGTGAAGCCTGTCCACGAGCGGCATGGCGTTCGTAGCTCTTTGCATGCACCAGCACCTCGACGATCTACCATCCGTCTGGACAAGCAAGAGCCGCTTATATGTACCGGCCAGGGAAGAATATCGCACAGGTGAACACAGTATTATTTAGACAGAAGCGGGCTTCAGCAACTTCAAGACAACAGTCAACAGTCAGTCGGACGGCCTCCAACAACAAGGCCGGCTGCCCGGAATTCTGCGGTATTGTATCGGTACTTGGCCGAGCAATGAACACTGTCAGAGCTGAAGCCTGGGCAAGATCCGGAAATTGCACCCAAACAAAACCACAGCCTGGCGCGCAGGGGGGCTTCTACGCTTTCAGACCCTTGGTGAATGATGGGACACTGTCGTCACCTCACATCAGCATCCCAGAGAAAGAGTTTGTTTGTTATCGCCTGCGACGCCAGGAAGAAGATGCTCCGGAATGCGATAGATAAGAGCGCAGCTGTGGTCGTAACTTCAGACAGTGGCTGACCACATCTGAGCCCGCTCGGCCGAGCTGTTGTCGGCTCTCAGCAAAGGCAATACGGAGGATGCGCCAGCCCAGCAAAAATATGTCTGATGGTGCCCCAAAGGCTTGGTTTCTGGACTTTCTGGGGAAGACGGCCCCCTGGCCACCCCTGGCGGTTGCTGGCCCTGCTACACCGCCTTGCCCGATGAGGTCTAGCGTCTTAATATGGTTGAGGAGCGTGCTGCAAGCCGGCAGCAGGGCCCCAGGGCCCGCCGTCATGGTGGCCACCCAAACCGCCCTCCAAGCACCAAGTACATGTACAGGGTACTCGGGATTTCGACTCGGGGACAACAACGCCGCTCTACCGAGCCCATGAGGGTACTGTAGGTACCGACAGCGGCCCCTACTCACTGACGCCCGGGCTATCGTCCAACTGCATAATTGTCAAAGAGCGTACTTCGCACTCTGCGATTGTACCACATGTAGCCTTCGTAGGTCGACTTGGGCCTGGAGCAACTGACGCGCCCAGTGGCCCGCAGCCCGTACATACGCCGTGCCTTGCTGTAGGGAGGTCAATTCGACCGGGGTGTGTCGCCCAGAGCTCCCCCAATTTTTTTTTCGCTCGACGCCTTTTGGTGGGCCACTTTGTTCAACAATCGGCTACTCCCTCGCCGACGGCTCCAATTGTGATTACCCTCCGTCGTTTGCCCTTCCGCTCTGGTCCGGCTGCATTCTCTTCCCCAATTCCTCTGCATTGCTTCTCGCTGGCTAGCAGAACGCACTCAGTCTTCAATTACACCCTCCTCGACCGTGTAGTTCCGCTCCCATCTTCCTCCTCCTCATCCTACTCTCCTCCTTCTCCTCATCCTCCTCCCACCACCACTCCAGCTGCCACTCCCCTGTCTCGCCGGCCTGGAAGCATTTTGCGACAGCTTCTTTTCTTCGTCTATACCTAAACGCTGGGTTGAGCAGGCCCCAGGTATAACCACCACAAGCGCCATCCACATTCTGGCCGCCGTAGCCATTTTGGCCTTCTTCGAGATACCCCTTCTTTCACCGACCCTACCGACCCTCCCGACCTAATTCGCCCATCATGCGTCCCGAAGTCGAGCAGGAGCTCGCCCACACCCTGCTCGTTGAGCTCCTCGCCTACCAGTTCGCCTCTCCCGTCCGGTGGATTGAGACCCAAGATGTTTTCCTTGGTGACAGGACCGCCGAGCGGGTTGTAGAAATCGGTCCCGCCGACACCCTAGGAGTCATGGCCAAGCGAACCCTGGCATCCAAGTACGAGGCCTACGATGCCGCCAAATCCGTCCAGCGACAGATTCTTTGCTACAACAAGGACGGCAAGGAGATTTACTACGAGGCCGACCCCGTCGAGGACGAGCCTGAACCCGCCGCCGCCTCTCCCAGCGAGGCTGCTGCCCCTGTTGCCGCCGCTGGCGCTGCTCCCGTTGCTGCTGCTGCTGCTCCCCCTCCAAGCGCAGGACCCGCTGCTTCGATCGCCGACGAGCCTGTTCAGGCCGTGGATATCGTTCGCGCCCTTATTGCGCAAAAGCTCAAGAAGTCTCTTCTCGATGTGCCCTTGAGCAAAGCCATCAAGGATCTTGTTGGTGGTGAGTACTCATTGATTCCAATCGAAACAACTCCCTGCTAATTCATCCACTTTTAGGCAAATCTACTCTCCAGAACGAGATCCTCGGTGATCTAGGAAAGGAGTTTGGTTCGACCCCCGAGAAGCCCGAGGACACCCCTCTCGACGAGCTTGGTGCTGTTATGCAAACAACCTTCGATGGCCAGCTCGGCAAGCAGTCCCAGTCTCTTATCGCCAGATTGATCTCCTCCAAGATGCCTGGTGGCTTCAACATCACAGCTGCCCGAAAGTACCTTGAGACGCGATGGGGTCTTGGTCCTGGTCGACAGGACGGTGCGTTGCTACTGGCTTTGACCATGGAGCCTCCCGCTCGTCTTGGTTCCGAGGCTGATGCCAAGGGATTCCTTGACGGCGTCACTCAAAAGTATGCCACCAACGCTGGTATCAGCTTGACGCAAGTTTCCACAGCTGGCCCCGCTGGCGGTGCTGCCGGCGGCATGATGATGGACCCTGCCGCCATTGACGCCCTTACCAAGGACCAGCGAGCTCTCTTCAAGCAGCAGCTCGAGCTCCTTGCCCGATATCTGAAACTCGATCTTCGCGAGGGTGACAAGGCATTCATCAACGCCCAGAAGGCCGAGAAGGTTCTCCAGGCCCAGCTTGACCTATGGACAGCCGAGCATGGAGATTTCTATGCCGCTGGTATTGAGCCCGTCTTCAGCCCCCTCAAGGCACGAACCTACGACTCTTCGTGGAACTGGGCTCGTCAAGACGCCCTAAGCATGTACTTCGATATTATCTTTGGCCGTCTGCAGGTCGTCGACCGTGAGATTGTCAGTCAATGCATTCGCCTTATGAACCGCTCAAGCCCCAAGCTTCTCGATTTCATGCAGTACCATATGGACAACTGCCCCACCGAGCGAGGCGAGACTTACAAGCTGGCCAAGCAGCTTGGCGAGCAGCTCATTGAGAACTGCAGGGATGTGCTTAACGTCCCCCCTCATTACAAGGACGTTGGCGTCCCTACTGGTCCTCGAACCACCGTTGATGCCAAGGGCAACCTCAACTACGAGGAAGTTCCTCGTGCCAGTTGCCGCAAGCTAGAACACTACGTTCAGCAATTGGCTGAGGGTGGCAAGATCTCCGAGTACGGGAATCGCACCAAGGTGCAGAGCGATCTCCAGCGCATCTACAAGCTCATCAAGCAGCAGCACAAGATGTCCAAGACGTCTCAGATTGAGATCAAGAGCCTGTACGGCGATGTTCTCCGCTCTCTGGCCATGAACGAGAGCCAGATCATTCCCAAGGAGAACGGCAAGGGTAGGAAGATCAAGGCTACAAGCGGACACAAGGGCAAGGTTGAGACCATTCCCTTCCTCCACCTCAAGAAGAAGGGCCTTCATGGCTGGGACTATAGCAAGAGGCTCACTGGCGTCTACCTCAACTGCCTCGAGGATGCTGCCAAGTCCGGTGTGACCTTCCAGGACAAGAACGTCCTCATGACTGGCGCTGGTGCTGGCTCCATCGGTGCCGAGGTTCTCCAAGGCCTCGTTAGCGGTGGTGCCAAGGTCATTGTCACTACCAGCCGCTTCTCGCGCGAGGTGACTGAGTACTACCAGGCCATGTATACCCGCTACGGTTCCCGTGGATCTCAGATCGTCGTTGTTCCCTTCAACCAGGGCAGCAAACAGGATGTCGAGGCCCTTGTTGAGTACATTTACGACACCAAGAATGGCCTCGGCTGGGATCTTGACTTCGTCGTTCCCTTCGCTGCCATTTCTGAGAACGGACGTGAGATCGACTCCATCGACTCCAAGTCTGAGCTGGCTCACCGCATCATGCTCACCAACTTGATCCGTCTCCTGGGCTGTGTTAAGGCTGAAAAGGCCGAGCGCGGATTCGAGACTCGCCCCGCTCAGGTTGTCCTGCCACTGTCTCCTAACCACGGCACCTTCGGCAACGATGGTCTCTACTCCGAGTCCAAGCTAGGCCTGGAGACCCTTTTCAACCGATGGCACTCGGAGAGCTGGGCCAACTACCTCACTATCTGCGGTGCCGTCATTGGCTGGACCCGTGGCACTGGCCTCATGTCTGGCAACAACATCGTCGCCGAGGGTGTCGAGGCCTTCGGCGTCCGCACCTTCTCCCAGCAGGAGATGGCTTTCAACCTTCTCGGACTTATGTCGCCTACTCTTGTCGACCTGTGCCAGTCTGAGCCAGTCTTTGCCGATCTCAACGGTGGTCTTCAGTTCATCCCCAACCTGAACGAGACCATGACTAAGCTTCGCAAGGACATCATGGAGACCAGTGAGATCCGCAGGGCTGTCAGCAAGGAGAGCGCCATCGAGAACACCATTGTCAACGGTGCCGCCTCTGAGGTTCTCTACAAGAAGAAGACCATCGATCCTCGTGCCAACATCAAGTTTGATTTCCCCAACCGTCCCGACTGGAAGACCGAGATCGCTCCTCACCATGAGACCCTCAAGGGCATGGTTGATCTCGAAAAGGTCGTTGTCGTTGCCGGTTTCGCTGAAGTTGGTCCCTGGGGTAACTCTCGTACCCGGTGGGAGATGGAGTCTCAAGGCGAGTTCTCTCTCGAGGGCTGCGTCGAGATGGCATGGATCATGGGTCTCATTAAGAACCACAACGGTCCCATCAAGGGTAAGCCTTACGCTGGCTGGGTTGACGCCAAGACTGGCGACCCCGTCGATGACAAGGACGTGAAGCAAAAGTACGAGAAGTACATCCTCGAGCACTCGGGTATTCGGTTGATTGAGCCGGAGCTGTTTGATGGCTACGACCCCAACCAGAAGCAGCTGCTTCACGAGGTCGTCATTGAGGAGGACCTTGAACCCTTTGAGGCATCCAAGGAGACGGCCGAGGAGTTCAAGCGCGAGCATGGTGACAAGGTTGAGATCTTCGAGATTCCTGAGAGCGGCGAGTACATCGTCCGCCTCAGGAAGGGCGCTGGCCTCTGGATTCCCAAGGCTCTACGCTTTGATCGTCTGGTTGCCGGTCAAATTCCCACCGGCTGGGACCCCAAGCGCTATGGTGTTCCTGAGGACATCATCTCCCAGGTCGATCCCGTTACCCTCTTCCTTCTCGTCTCGACAGCCGAGGCCCTTCTGTCTTGTGGTATTACCGACCCCTACGAGTTCTACAAGTACGTCCACGTCTCCGAGGTGGGTAACTGCGTCGGTTCGGGCATGGGTGGTGCTGCCGCTCTCCGTGGCATGCACAGGACTCGCTTCCTTGACCAGCCTCTTCAGAATGACATTCTGCAGGAGTCCTTCATCAACACCATGGCTGCCTGGGTTAACATGCTGTTGATGTCCTCTTCCGGTCCCATCAAGACCCCCGTTGGTGCTTGTGCCACTGCTGTCGAGTCTGTCGACATCGGTTACGAGACTATTATGGAGGGCAAGGCCCGCGTGTGTTTCGTCGGTGGCTTTGACGACTTTGGTGAGGAGGGCTCTTACGAGTTCGCCAACATGAAGGCCACGAGCAACACCGTTGATGAGTTCGCTCACGGACGCACTCCCAAGGAGATGTCGCGGCCCACAACCACCACCAGAAACGGATTCATGGAGTCCCAGGGTTGTGGCCTCCAGGTCATCATGACTGCCAGACTCGCCCTTGACATGGGTGTCCCCATCCACGGTATTCTGGCCCTCACCACCACCGCTTCTGACAAGATTGGCCGATCCGTTCCGGCCCCTGGACAGGGTGTTCTCACGACCGCTCGTGAGCACGCTAACAAGTTCCCTTCGCCTCTTCTTGACATCAGCTACCGCCGTCGCCAGATCGAGCGTCGCAAGAAGCAGATCAAGCAGTGGCAGGAGGCCGAGCTCGAGTACGTCCACGACGAGATTGACGCTATGAAGTCTCAAGGTGGCACCTTCGACGAGAAGGAGTATGCTCAGGAGCGCTTCGTTCACATCGAGAAGGAGGCTGCCCGACAGGAGAAGGAACTCCTACGCAGTATGGGCAACCATTTCTGGAAGAGCGATCCCAGCATCGCTCCTCTGCGTGGTGCCCTCGCCACTTGGGGTCTTACCATCGACGATCTCGATGTTGCGTCCTTCCACGGAACCTCCACCAAGGCCAACGACAAGAACGAGTCGTCCGTCATCTGCCAGCAGCTTCGTCATCTTGGCCGTACCAAGGGTAACGCCGTCCTGGGTGTCTTCCAGAAGTACCTTACTGGTCACCCAAAGGGTGCTGCTGGTGCCTGGATGATGAACGGATGTCTCCAAGTGCTCAACACTGGTCTCGTTCCCGGTAACCGTAACGCTGATAACGTCGACTCCGTCATGGAGGACTTCGATCTCATTGTCTACCCCAGCCGAAGCATCCAGACTGATGGTGTCAAGGCCTTCTCCGTCACATCCTTCGGTTTCGGTCAGAAGGGCGCCCAAGCCATTGGTATCCACCCCAAGTACCTGTTCGCTACCCTTGACGAGAACACCTACGTCGATTACTGCGCCAGGGTTGAAGCCCGCCAGAAGAAGGCTTACCGCTACTTCCACGATGGTCTCATCAACAACCGTCTGTTCGTGGCCAAGACCAACCCTCCCTACTCCGAGGAACAGCTCGGCAAGGTCCTGCTGAACCCTGACGCCCGCGTCTCTGAGGACAAGAAGTCTTCCGAGCTCAAGTTCGGCGCCGACTTCATGAAGCAGTCCGAGAAGGTCGTCCCTAGCGCCAAGGCCAAGGAAACTCAGCAGGTTATGGAGGCTCTTGCTCAGAAGGTGACCAACAAGAACAGCAATGTTGGTGTCGACGTCGAGGACATCTCAGCCGTTAACATCGACAATGAGACCTTCGTAGAGCGCAACTTCACCGACAACGAGATTGCGTACTGCCGACAGGCTCCCAGCCCTCAAAGCTCCTTCGCCGGTCGGTGGAGTGCCAAGGAGGCTGTGTTCAAGTCACTGGGTGTTGCTAGCCAGGGAGCTGGCGCCGCTCTCAAGGATATTGAGATCCTCAAGAGTGAGAGTGGTGCTCCCACGGTTTCGGTAAGTTCTATAATAAGTCCAAAACACAAACAACGTGCTAACAAGACGTCAGCTCCACGGCGATGCTGCTGCTGCTGCCAAGAAGGCTGGTGTGAAGGACATCACCGTGTCCATCTCGCACTCTGACAGCCAGGCGATTGCTGTTGCTGTTGCCAGCTTTTAGATGCATAATGGATGAGTGAGAAATGTACATGTCCTGGGCTGGGATGATAAAGGGCGTTCAGAGTTTCTGCTTCGATATGCTGTCTTTGCTCGGAACTAAGCATTGCAATGTAGTCGGCTGGGGTGGACCTAGTAGAATTCATATGACACACGTAGCATAGATGAAATGGTTTATTTTTATATACAATGCATTAAGTTGTGAAGTCCGCGCTGCGTTTGTGCGTTTGTTTGCACCATCGTAACCTTTCAGTGTTCATGTTTGTAGCTCTGTTTAATGTTGTTATACAATTTCACTGAAGCCATGTTGTATAGGGTAAGCGATACGTCAATAATTCAAAGCCGAGTGAAGGCTCGAAGTATTAGACATGCCCCGAAGTCACATGCTACACTGCTTTAATGGCATCAGAACAAGCCCTTTGGAGAGAGACCATTGCATGGGAAACCTTTCACAACTCTGAAAGACAAGTGATTCATTGCAAGCATAGCTGCTTCATTGACCTCTACCCCTGCCCCGGCCCCTACCGCCGCCACGTCCTCGTCCTCTGTCACCACCTCGCCCGCCGTGATCGCCTCTCGACTGGCCTCCCCTTCCGCCTCGGAAGTTGCTTTGCTGGCCCTTCTGTGACTCGCTGACTTGGTCAATGATCTCGTCTGGTACTCTCAGGTATTTGATCTAGATCACCCGTTAGCCATCGCCCAGCTCGCGCCACGCAGGCCAAAGGTTAGGTTTCGGGAGAAAACGCACATTGTTTCCCTTGACGTAGACCTCTGGTAACCTCACGAACTTGTCGCCCTCCTGTTTTCCCCCGTCAGCCTCGCATGTTTGGATCGGTTCGGTTTGGCGCTGCCTACCGGGCTCGTCTGCACCACCTCCTTGAGGGTGAGGTTCATCCAGGTGTCGCACATGACCAGATGTCCGTTGAGGGTCTCTCCGTTCTTCAGCTCGACCAGCATGGGGTGGCCTTGGGCCGCGTTTAGTAGACCGAGGGGCAACTGGGCAAGGGCGTTAGCAGTGGTGTTCGGAGGCGTGGGCGGCGCCGGGGAGCAGTGGAGGCTGAGGAGCTGTAGCTACTAAAGCATCAGGCGCAAAGGGGAAGTAGGGCTCTAGTACCATGGTGTCAGATATGCGCCAGCGATCAGTTTGGTGGATGATGCGCGCTGGAAGCAGAATGTTGGGATTGGAACAAGCTTGGTGGAGCTGGCGGCTTTCTCGGTGAGGGGCCGGTGAGCAGGCAGCCGCCGGGAACGGTAAGTGCATCACCCCGCTTTAGAGATACGCGACTCTACCGCGCTACAGCGGTTACTGTTACAGGCCCTCGGAACGCTTCCGCCGTTGAAGGCACGAATTGAGGCTAGATTTTGGAGCTCTGTTCAACCACTGTCCAATTCTACGTCCCTGTTTCGACGTGCCAATCGGCCATCACCACACTCGAGAGCCATGCGTCGTGCATCGCTACTCTACGATGGGCTCTGGCGCTGCCTATGTCCAGCATTCGACGAATATGCCATGCCTAGGGCCCTCAACGCTTCGTTCTTGGCGCGACCGACACAGTCATCCCTCCGACGCAACCGATCCGTCCTTACTGTCAGTCTAATACAGCGTCGTCGACATGGGACCGACGCAGAATTTGCCGCGGACGGCCCGCCCAGCTTCCAATCGATTGACTCCTTCTTCGCAACAGTCAAGAAAAAGAAGAGCATCATCCCGGCTGACGACGACCCATACCACCTTCTCGAACAAAAGCTGCCGTCACTTGAAGCAGGAGAAGTCCCTTCTGAGGCGGTAGTCAAAGCCATTGGGGTCATACGAGATGGCCATCATGTTATGCTGCCCGACACGTACTCACGGATAGTCCTTCTCGTCAAGTACCTCCTTGTGACCCAAGCCTATCCTCTGGACGCATGGGTTTACGAGTGTCTGATGGATGCCATGAAGGATCCTCAGGGCTCGGCGTCGGGAGTGCAACATCTGCTACGGGACATGAAAGCGCAGGGTATAGTCCCCACAGCCGCCATCTGCTACAGTGCGCTGGAAGCTCTGACGGTTCATCCCGACTATATTATGCGCCAGGAGGTCATTGACATTATGAGGAACTACTGGTATGAAATAACCAAATCCGCGAGACAGAGCATTGCCATTGGGCTACTCCGGGATGGCCAGCATGAACTCGCCCTTGCCCAACTTACGGATCTTTTCGAGGAAAAGGAAAGGATCGATCTCTGGGTGTACGACATCTTTATTGTCGAATTTGGCCGGATGAGCTTCTTAGACGAAATGCTACAACTGCTAAAGCAGAGAAAATTTGCCAAGGGCACTGATGATCCTTTCCGGAGTTTGCTTCTTCATTCTTTGGACCTTTTCAGCCAAGCATATCACCAAGCAGGCACGAAATTTGTCTGGGACTTTGTGGTTTCGCAGAAAATCTTAAACCCGTCCAATGCCATCGTCGAGAACGTCCTAGGCACCGCAGCAAGGCACGGGGATACGAGGCTGGCCACGGAAGCACTGAATATTCTGTCCAGCCGAGGCAGAGTGCCTGATTACCAACACGAGGCCCTCGTCGATGCTTTTGCTGCCGCAGATGACATGGCGGGCGCACTCGGCGCTTTGACCATCATGGAGCGAAACGGTGCCACGATCCAACGCAGTGCAACGAGGACAATATACAAGGCATTGAAAAGGAACCCTTTCCTCATCACCGAGGCCACAAATGCGATACAACAGATTGGCAAGGAGGAGATGATTCCTTTGGAGGCTATCGCAGTCATAATCGAGGCCACGGCTCAAGTCCGTGGGTCAGAGGCTGCAATGCCGCTGTACGACGAGACGTTTTCTTTCAGTGGGAAACGCCCGGGACCCGACACTTTGAAGGAGTTGATCCTCAATTCTACCGAAACGGAGACGACGTGGGCACTCTCGAAGGACTATCTTCTCTTAGTGCCTCGTGGCACGCACGTGGAGGAAGAGGCTATGAAGTTGTATGACCAGATGATTCCTGCGTGTGCGCAAGCTGGCGACTTTGACCGCGCATTCGAGTATGCACAGAGGGCCCTGGAAGATGAGAGGGCCCTACAAACAAAGAAAGCCCGAGAAGCAAGGAGGATCATGGAAGAAACCGTTCTGGAGGGCGAGAGGGCCCTACAAGCTGAGAAAGCCCTGGAAGCTGAGAAGGCCACGAATGATGAAGGCGAAGGCGGCTTGGACTTGAACGTGGTGTCGGCCATTCTGACAGGGAGGGTTGCATCAAGCGGGATGATCACACAAGAGGCCGTCGCCAAAGCAGAGAGGGCCGCACGAGTGGAGGCTGCAAGAGCAGAGAAGGCGGCAAGGTTAGCGCGAGCTGCAAAAGCCAAGGCAGAGAAAGTCGTGAACGCATGGCCAGAGGACGAAGGCGACAAAACATGGCTCCTCCGGCCTTGGGTTGAGCCCCTGGTCGACTATGCGGTGGCAGCCAAGGATGGTCGAGTGTGGCCCATCGTGGACGAGATGACTAAGGGCGGATACGGCGAGGTTGGCTCGCTTCAGACGATTCTTCAGAGGCACCGGATGGTCAGACGAAGCGAAGAGCTGAAGGCTAAGAAGCAGGACGCAAGTCTGTGATAGGAGAGCACACAGAGCTTAAGGAGCGAAACTCGGCCTCTCTGATGCAGGATGACTGCCAACAAGCTCGGGTGGTCAGCGCAAGCTAGAGCAGGTATAATTGCACGTTACACACAGTCAGAAGTGGATAGCTTTGGCGCTGTGAGTGTGCCACATCATAGAGGATGGTTCTGTTTCGACACTGAGAGTGATGGGGACGATGACGCGGTTGGAGCGAGGAAGAAGAATCACGACCAAGCCTGCGGTTAGGTCTACGACACAGTAGTCTTCGCACTACAAGACTGTGTAAACATCCATTTCGTTGGTAGCGGTGGATGTTTGACACGCCCATCCTTAGCATCCAGTCTAAACCGTAAGCAAAACCCGAGCGTTCCGGGATAATGGAAGCTACCAAGGTTGACGGCTGCAGGTGGCGGCGGCCGCTGGTGGGATTTGTGCCAGTCGGGATGTTCCTCGATGGTGGTGTGTAGTATGAACGGGATGCCATGAGAATGGCATCATTGGAGCCGAGGATCTGGGTGAAGCATCCCAGAACGCAGGCTCGGCGGTTTACCGACATCTCGGCCAGATGGCTTACAAGATACATGGCCCCCACAGTCGGGTATGTTTCGTATTCTCCATGAGGGATGGATGGATGGACATTGAAAGCAATAGATAAGTTGAGTCAGTGGGAGAAAACAAAATATAATAGCAAAGTAGTTATTCTGTATGCATCGCCACAATCCGAGCGGGACGGGCGGCGGGATCTCACGCCGAGGGTGATAAATCAAAGAAGCAGGATTGCCCGATTGGGCATTAACTTAGTATAGTGGAGCGCTGGGGTCGAGTATGCATGGTCTTTTTTTTTAAAGGGCTCTGGAAAAGCTAGGCTCGGGGGTATTTCTAAGCTGTCCGAGAAGAGTCATACATTCTAGGTTGAGGCGGCTTAATTAGAACGACATGGCTTGGCGGAATGACGTCGACTGAGGGAAGGAAGTGGCTTTTTGTTAGTGCTGATTCAGAAGGGGAAAAAAGGAATGATGCGAATGCGAAGGAAGGAATGAGATGGGATGTATCCAAAGTATGTAATTTGAATGGTGAGTGTAAAGGATGAGTGAGTGAGTGAGGGTGAGGGTGAAGGTGAGAATGGTTGGCTGGTTGGGCATTGGGTGAGGATGAAGAGCAAGGGGCCGTCGAGATATTGGGGATTGATGAGTGAGACGGACGAAAAAGTTGCAAAACAAAGATCCCGCCTTGGACAGAGAGGGATTGGTCGCACAGCGTAAAGCCAGCTGTAGAGCAAGACGAGGAGAGGTGAAAGGAAGGGGTGTTTGTGTTATAGAGAAAGAGCTGTGAGCTGTGAGCTGTGAGCTGATGGATGATTCTGATCTGCATGGGCCAAACCGAAAAGAGGCAGATCCAAAGTAACGTTTTTGCTCTAGGCATATACACGTGTATCTATGTTACAGCGTTAGTCTATCTACTGTGCCGTATCTCCCTAAGATCCAGGAGGCCGGAGATCCAGGGAGGTGCCGTCGTCATCTCTCTCTCTCCCATTCTCACCACCACCACCACCACCACCACCACCACCACTTACAACGAGATATGACGGAGCGTACTGTAGATCCCTGGGAGATACCGTGCGGCGATAACTCTATTCCGACCAACCATACCCATCCACAGGTTTCTCGCGTCAGCCCTAAACACCGCTTAGGTCCAGACCGTTCGATGACGAATGACTCCTTCTCTCGAGGCCGTGACAAATCCCTGCCCGCTTGCTCCGCGGTGCCGGTAGATGTTACCATTGAGTTACTCAACTCGTCCATCCTTTCTGAGTAATCCAACCACCACACCCTTGCGGCTCAAGCGTTGTCCGTCGTCCGTGTTAGTAGTGCCCATCCCTTCTTTCTCACCACTCCTGCAACAAGCTCGTCTCACTAATTAACACACACCCCTTCCATTCGATAGCAACACTCGCTGCCCGATTGGTAATCCCCGGACCTCGTCCCTCAAGTTAGCCCGAGTGGCTTTTTTTTTTTCCTTCTGGCGACGGAAGCTTTGCACACACCCATTGTGCTTTGCGTTTACTAAGTCCGGGGGAGAGGTCAACATAGCTCCGAAGCACCTCGGGGTTTGCTGATGAGACGGACAGCATGGTGATTACCTATCAGCCGAGTCAGTGAGTGAGAGAGAGGGAGGGGGGCGTGTCAGGACGGATGAGATATAAGACTCGACGTAGTCTCCATAGCTTTTGGTGCTTTCTTACTTTGTTAGTTCAATCCATCCGTTCAGAAGTCTCTGTCTAGGAGACGGCCTGCCATCCATCCACTTACACGGGACGGCCAGCGGTGAAATCGAGAACTATTACTCCTTTATCATCCCCCCCCCCCCCCCCCAATTTATCACGACACCAGAACCATCAGCAACAATGACTTCACTGGCGGAAGTCATCCGCGAGGCCCCGCTGGGCCAGCTCATCCGCCTCCTCACCGGCAACCGCTACTTCAAGTACCCCGAGGAGAAGGACGACTTCGAGCTCCCGGAGCCGTGGGTGATCCTGCTCAACAACCCGGACGCCGTGGTGGACGAGGACGGGCAGATCAACACGACCAACAACAACACCGTCGTGGGCTCGTCCGTGTCGTCCATCACGGCCGACGACCCGGAGGCCGAGATCAAGCCCACGTCCAAGGAGAAGGAGGAGGGCGGCAGCAAAGACAACGAGAAGCATCAGCAGATTGACAAGGAGGAAACCGGCTCGCCTATCCGTCTTCACCGCACCCGCTCCGCGCAGGAGACGCACGCCTTCACCGTCGACCGCCTCGCCGTCGACGAGCAGCACGAGCTCGAAAAGGTCAAATCCATCCCGATCGTGCCCAAACGCACCAAGGACGGCGCCATCCTGGTCGACTGGTACTACAGCGACGACACGCAGAACCCGCAGAACTGGACCAACCGCAAGCGCGGCAGCGTGGCGCTGCTGATCTGCCTGTACACCTTCGTCGTCTACACGTCGTCGGCCATCTACACGTCGTCGACCGAGGGCGTCATGCAGAAGTTCGGCGTCAGCCAACTCAAGGCCACGCTGGGGCTGAGCATCTACGTCCTGGGCTACGGCATCGGCCCGCTGCTGTTCTCGCCGCTGAGCGAGATTCCCATCATCGGGAGGAACCCCGTGTATATCATCACCATGTTCTTGTTTGTCATCGTGTCCATCCCCACCGCGCTGGTCGACAACTACGCCGGGTTGATGGTGCTTCGGTTCCTCCAGGGCTTCTTCGGCTCGCCGTGTCTGGCCTCTGGCGGTGCGTCTCTGGGTGACATGTACAGTCTGATGGCTCTCCCGTACGCCATGATGGCCTGGGTGTCTGCGGCATACTGTGGACGTAAGTACAAGACTCCCTGTACATATACCTGTGTTCCTGGAAACACCAACTAACCATCGTCACAGCCGCCCTCGGCCCTCTCCTCAGCGGCTTCGCCGTCCCCGTCAAGGGCTGGCGCTGGTCGCTCTACATCAGCATCTGGGCGTCGGCGCCCGTCTTCATCACCATGTTCCTGCTCCTCCCCGAGACCAGCGGCCCCAACATCCTCCTGCGCCGCGCCAAGCGCCTCCGCAAGCTGACGGGCACCGAGCGCTTCATGTCGCAGAGCGAGATCGACCAGCGCAACATGAAGGTGTCGGCCATTGCCATCGACGCCCTCATCAAGCCCATGGAGATCACCATCAAGGATCCCGCCGTGTTGTTCGTCCAGATCTACACCGCCATCATCTACGGCATCTACTACTCGTGTAAGTTGAATCCGTCCCTCGACCTTGTACAGACTTGTTTATACTGATCTCCTCTGCAGTCTTCGAGGTCTTCCCCCTCGTCTACCCCGTTTACTACGGCATGAACCTCGGTCAGATCGGTCTCGTCTTCCTTTGCGTCCTGGTCTCTTGCATCATCGGCGTCGCCTCCTACGCCGCCTACATGTACTTCGTCGTCGACCGCCGCATCGCCAAGTACGGCTGGCCCGTCCAGGAATCTCGTCTCCTCCCGGCCCTGCCAGCCTCCATCGGTCCGACCATCGGCCTCTTCCTCTTCGCCTGGACTGCGCGCGAGTCCATCCACTGGATCGTCCCGACCATCGGCATCACCATCTACGGCGCCACCGTCTTCGTCGTCATGCAGTGCATCTTCATCTACATCCCGCTCAGCTACCCCATGTACGCAGCCAGTCTGTTCGCCGCCAACGACTTCTTCCGCAGCGCTCTCGCCTGTGGCAGTGTTCTGTTCGCCCATCCCCTCTTCGGTAACCTCGGTGTTGCCAAGGGCACCAGTCTCCTCGGTGGTCTGAGTGTTATCGGCATCATCGGTATCTGGCTGCTGTACTTCTACGGTGCTAAACTGCGATCCATGAGCAAGTTCGCTGTCTCCGAGGAGCCAGCTGAGTAAAAGGTCAAGCCTGCACACGCCTAGTTATAGTCATGACGAGATGATGGAAAAGGAAGTTGGATATCCCTTTGTTAGGAACGATTGGGGTTTAATAACATTATACCCATATATAGACGGAATGTCAGATTGATGGATTGAGCAATACTTCATGCACACCATGGAGGATAATGAATACATGAAACGTGGAGGCAACAGCCAGATTTCCTTTGTCTTTGATGTTTAAAGAACGTTCGGTACCTTAAGTATACTTTCTCGCTCAAACCCGACGCGACTAGGACGAGTTCCTGACTATAAACAACGCAATTCCCTGTCGAGAGCTTTATCCCAGCTCAGAAATCCCACCAAGCAAATGACCCATCCGACACACTCCATGAAGAAATAAAATCCCTTTCCGGCCTATTCACCCAAAGTAAGGCGCACCTTCTTTGGTGATATATACGTATAGTCCCTTCGTTTCAGCGTCTCTCTGCCTTCAACTTCCTCACCAGGACTCGTCTGGGGGCTTCCAGCTATACCGCGGAGCCTGGTTCGTGGCCGAAAAAGAGTTAGAGTTGCCCGAATTGTTAAAGCTGTACCAGCTTGGCTGCTGGTTGTTCGCATGGCTCTGCTGATGCTGAGCCGGCGGTGGATATGACGAGTAATTCTTCTGCTGCTGCTGCTGCTGCTGGCTGAACGAGCTGGCCTCGGAGCGCGTTGGCTGCGTACTTTCCCCCGTGTTATAGCTCTGCCGCGAACCCGAGGCAGCCTTCGTCGAGCCGGACGGCTGCGAGTATGTGTTTTGCTGTGAATTGTACGTATCTGCAGTAGAGCTGTATGGCAGCTCGGTTCTGTTATTTGTGCTTGACCACTGATCCGAGGATGTGGTCTGGTAAGAAGTGGCCATCGTTGAAGGTGCCTGCGAGGACATCGACTGTGCGATCTTAGCGATTCGGCTGGGGGGGTCAACCGGCTGTGATAGCGACGACGTCCCTTGCGGCTGCGAGTACGGCTCATAGGCAGCCTTCTGGCTCGATTGATGGCTCGCCGTCGTGCTGCTGTTTCCATGGCGTCCATAATTGCCGTGTTTTGAAATGCCATCCATTTGGTCCGAGGTACGATGAGCAGAAGTGTTAAATCTAGCTTGCTGGTTATGATAGGAAAGTGGCTGGTACGCCGTCGTCATCGGCTGGTCGGTCAACGGTGTTCGCGACTGGGCCCGTTGACTCTGTCTTGACTTGGCCCGGGGAGCATTGACTGGTTGAAAAGGGGACACTCTGGTCTGAGCCAGTATGGCAGCAGCAGCGGTAGGTGACTGATGCTGCTGATACTGCTGATGTTGTTGTATCGCAGCGCGTGCCAACGCCGAGGCTGCCTGCATTCCATCACGGGCTTGATCGGCATCAGGTGTTCGGTGATGTTCCACGTTCCCGGACCTCTGGTTCATCGTCCCGGAGTGCGACATCTGTGACGATCCGGAGGCCATTGTTGTTTCCGATCCACCCTTTCTTGCACCCGTGTTCCAATCTGGCGAGGCCTGACTGGTCATGGAGATGTCTTGAGCACTGGGGCGAAGTGATTCGGAAGGAAGATCGCGCTGAGAGTGAGAGGCAGAGTTCCTCGGATCCCATCGTCTCTGGGTGGGAGAAACAGCATCTGCCTCAACTGGCACTGGCTGATGCTCGATGTGATGGACAGGTTCTGAAATCATCGGGTTGTATGTGTGCGCAGGATCCGTCGTGGCATGGTGATGGCCCATCGAAGAAGCTTCATCTTGGGGCAAAGTCAAGTCAGGGCCTGATTGAAAATAGTCGGTATGCGAGGCATGGAGGTCCTGCGGTGGAGGAGGCGCTGGCGTGATGGCATTACTAAGGGGCAACTGAGGATATGTCGAATAATCGTCAGGGGGGTCCTGCTCGCCGGCATCATTGAGGTTGGTCTCGTCTCCCTCGGCATCTCCCCACGTCTCGTCTTGCCCAAAGTCGTCTTCTCCGTCCTCTTCTGGTTCGTCTATGACAATTTTGCTAGACTTGGGCTTTTTCTTTCTTGGCTTTTGAGGCGCGTATTCACAGACAAGACCTCGGGCCTCACATTCGCTGCAAGAGGGCTTTTCCCTAGGGCACTGCTACTAGTCAGCTTTTGCACATATACAGACATGACGAAGACATTACCTTAACTTTTTGTCCCTTGCATGTTAGGCAGGCGTTGCGTGATTTGCCTGGCTTCCGCCTTGATCTCCCTGTGGTTTGAGTGACCGATTCGTCTTCTTCGGCGTTTGTGGCATGTCCATTTCTAGAATCTACATCACCAGAGCCGCCTGGTTGGGGAACCAATTCCTTGATAGTCATGGGCCCAGATGGGGTAGCCTGGTTGCTTTGATCAGGCGAAGTGCTTGCTGGAGCAGAAGCCGATCCTCCCTTGTTAGTGGGATGGACAATTCGTAGCCTCTCTGCGCCGTACTTGGCAAGCATAACCAACGACTCCTTCTGGAGTTCTGGCGATTGGTTGGAGAATATGCTGAACTGGTCGGTTGAGAGGGTTTCTGGCGGCACTCCGGCTTTGGTGAGCAATACCAGTGCTGCCTCTCGACGACGTGCTGTTTCGGCCGGGGAGATTTTGACCGGGAAGGTCGCTCGCGAAGGAGGTTGGGAGCCAGACTGTTGAGCTTGCGTGTGGTTTGCCAGTTCTCCTGCCACTAATCCTTCCGGATAGTCGCCGAATGCATGTGGGTTTGCCCCAGAGTCCCCCCCTGGCAACTGTGAGTCTTGGGGGTATGCGGCGTTCGGTTGTGGCTGTCCACCCTCTGGCACTGGCGCAGGGTACTCCGAAGATAGCATTTGACCTTCTGATGTCGCTGCAGATGGTTGGCTTGTGCCGTCATTCTTCTTCTTCTTCCTGCGCGGGTTTCCATTCTCATCCTGTGCCCTTCTATCTGCTCTTTTAGCCTTTGGTGTTTTTTGCTGCAGCAGATTCTGCTGCCTCTGAGCTCCGGGACCAAGCTGACGTGGAGGGGGCTTGAAGTATTCAAAGAGGTCGGCAACTGTCTTGTGTTGGGGCGTGTGGTCGTATTTCACAGAGATGGCTCGGCTATTTCGGTTGAAATCGATAACGATGGTACCTCGACAATCGAAAGCCGGCCGGTCTGAATATTTTAATCAACATTGCATCGTGGTGGATGCGCGTCACACAAACTTACTGCGTAGGATCGGGTCTTGCTGCTGGATATGGTCCCCGACAACCGCCTTGGACGAATGCTTTGCGTTCTGGCGGTTCCATTGCTGAAATGAGTCTTTGCACAGATATGTGAACTTCCAGCCCTGAGACCCCCGTGTCACCTCCCGGATCGTCCAGGTACTGTCGTCTATTGAGCCGAGGGCAGCGACGATGTGCTTTGCGACGGATGTTTGGAGAGTTGGATCGTCCTGCGGCTGGTTCGTCAACGCTTCGTTGGCCGCCACGACCCGCGAGGGTTGGTCTCCAGGCTGATTTGGCGCCTCGGTTCCTCCTCCCAGCGATGGATCGATGTTGCTGAGGTCGCCGTTCTGTGGCTCGGACAGCAGAGGGATGACGAAGCGCACGGAGGCCCTCAGCTCCATCGTGATGGAGACATGTTCAGCTCGAGTCGGCGACGTCTTGGCATCGAGGGTGCTGCGTAGATGCAGCTGGAGGTCATCGACGGAGTCGCATGGCAGGTTGTTGGACGGGGCGGCGGTTTGCGCGCCCAGATTGAAGCTCGCGAGGAAGTCGGCCATGGCGTGGCTCCGGGGACGCGCGTGACCCGCGCAGCATTGGGCCAGACGAAGAAGCCTGCAGAGATACCCGGCTGAGCCTGGCTCCTGTTGCGGCGATGGGCTGGCGAGCGAGGCGGCGGACGAAGCGGGCGCGGGCAGCTCACGAAACGGGCGGCGCGAACGAGAGTGCGGGTGGGATAATGGAGGTTGAGGACGCAGGGGTGTTGTTAGCAGTGGGTCGCGCGTTGAGGGGAGTGCGCCTATACCAAACGCCCACTCGGTGGTGCCAGGCGCCAGTTGTTGCGAATCGTCAATACAGAAGTCCATGATGTCGTAGAAATAAGGAGGAAAAACAGTACAGGATCTTGCTCTCAAGCATCGTGAGAATTAACAGTTGGATTCTGTGCGATTTTCCGTGGGCAAAACACCAAAACGTCAAAACGGTCCTCACTGATCCACTTTCTAAACGGGAGTTGAAAGCACTGAATCCGATCCAACCAGACAACACATACGACTCGAGCACCAGTTATCTCCATCCGAAAAATATTCATGTATTCAATCAGTAGGCACTTTCAGAACAATGAATAAATCAAAACGCACATATTTCCACAATGGTTTTGCCTCCTGTGAAACCAGCCTCATAGAACGCCTGCCTAACCTAAGCACATTGCTGTCCCTTATTACTCTTACAGATGCACCAGTACATGGGCCAACTCTTACGAGTTCTCTTCCACCCACTCCTCCACCCTCTCAATGAGGTCCATTTTCTTGCCACTCGTGCTAAGACCTTTGGCGCCGAGCAGGTCCTTGAGCTGAGCAATCGTCATCTTAGCAATGCCGCCGCTGTCGATCGCGGCCTTCAACTGGGCAATGGTCATTGATGATCCAGATGGCTTTTCCGATGTAGCCCTGCTCCTCTTTGTTGGCCTGTCCGGCTCGCCATCGTCGGCTTCACGCTTGAGGGCCTTCTTCGATGCAACGCTGCCAGCTTCGTTGGCCAGCGTCTCGGACCACTCCTCCAGGTATCCACCAGCTCTCTTGCTAATGGCTTTAAACTTGGGTTCGGTTGCATCCTCCGCCTTCTCGGGTACCTCCTCCTCTAGCGCGAGAGCTTGCAAGATCTTGTAGTGCCATTGCAATGACGGGTTCGGGTACTTGGTCGGGTTGTACATGGCCTTGGGAAGCTGGAGTTGCTGTACAATGGTCCTCATCTGAGTCTTGAGCTCATCCGACGCCTGAGCGACCTCGTCCGGACCCTTGACCTCCCTCAAGTCGTCCTGACATGGTAATGGATAGATCCAGAGTCCTGCGGGGAGGTATGGGGTCCCAGAGTCATCGTCAGAACGCTCTTTGGATGGAATGATGGCCGCGAGCATGGGTTGCGCATTAGCCCGGACGATGCACCAAGCAATACCAATCTTGTCATCGTTGAGCAATTTCTGCCAAAGCGCAGTGAAGACTCGAGTTGACCCAACGTAACCTTCTTCGCTGGGGAAGATAAAGGTCGACTTCTTCACGCTCGCCCACGTGGGAAGCATTTTTCTGGGTTTGAATCCGATAATGCGAATGACAGGCGAGCCAAAATTTCTCAGAGACTTTTGTTCCTCTGGCGTAAAGTAGACGTACTCGCCGCCGAACTTGTACGCCTTCTTGATTTCCTGCTTCTCGACCGTCCTGGCGCTATCCTCAGCGATTCTCGTTGTTTCGCCGGCGGCAATTTGTGGTTTTTCGCCGTCCAGCCAGATGTAGCATGTCCTAGCTGGAGTTTGCCGATGAACAACATTGTATCCCTTAACAGATATGCTAAGGCCAGGTGCAATCTCAAAGGGGAGGTTCGAGAACAGGGCTCTCTTTGCAGTTTGCTTGGAGTTTACGTTTGAGATGAGGGAATTGAGCAAGGTCAGCCCGTTACCAGACTTCGATGACCGAATCTCAGACATGTTGGCTTCTCCAACCGGGTCGCGGTAAATGATGTCCTTCACACTGTTGGTTAGCTGTAACACGATATTGCCCAGGACTGCGGTCTTACATCATAGAATTTGCCAAGCCCAAACTTCTCGTCTCCTCGAGTGATAGGAAACAGATCAATGATGACACCTAGGTCATACAGATCTTTTGCACGAACTGCGGCAGCAGATCTCGCCTGCTTGTCAGATTTGTGAGGATCGTCATTGTCCGTGACGATGAACAAGCGACGGCTACCAAAATTGGCCGCCTTGGTGGTAAAGATCTGGTTCGCGCAAAAGAGAACATTAGACATGCTGACGGCTTCCTCTGAAGCAGTCAGCACCTCATCGTCGTCCTCCCCCTCCTCGACTAAAGCTTTGAGCACCTTGACGTCATCTGCAGCTGGCACGTCAAGATCGGTGAAGAGGTAACAGTGGGGATAGCCCAAGCCACTACGACCGTCGTCGGAGTCCTGGAACTTGGACTTCTTGGTACCAAACAGGAGGATGCCCATCATGTCCTTGGGGTTGGAGATGATGCGCTGTTCCATTAAATGGTACGCGCATTTTAGAGCAGCCTGGACCGGGCTATCTCGGTCTGCCTTCTTGGAATCTGAGACGGGCGGTGGTTTCAGCATAGACTTGCTCACATCAATTGCGAGCAAGATGGCGTCCTTCTGAGCCTTGTAGCTCTACGACGGGTGAGCTTGGTATAGGTGAAAGCAAATGGCGTGTAGCTTACTGTCTCATCGAGTTCCTGCTCCGCCTCATCGTCTTCATCACGCCGCCAGTCTCGATTAGAGTCTGCCATGACTGGAATTCTGATTCTCAGGTTTTAGTTGTTAGGAGTGTTCACATCATACGTGAGCTCAGTGTTTAATAGTAGGAGCTGCACCATCTCACGCCAACCAGGCAGGATGAGCCCAAGCGCTAGGCAAACGCGACTATTGCCAGGGATCGCGCCGCCTGTCGCGGGGTCACGTGTCGATTGGAAACGGAATACATATCCCATGATTGGTGAATGGTCGTCCGTTAGTCAGTACCTCCTCCGTGCCAAGCTACAGCCCAGGCTTAAAGTATAAGTCTAACAGTCTTTTAGTCGGTGAAAAGACCAAACACGATGAGCCGGCCGCTGGCGATCCCGGAGTTTTGGAGATGCATGCATCATCGCCGCTTGGAACAATTCTGCCCCCCTCAGCCACCTACCAATTGCATCCGCATCAATTCGAATTGATTTATCTCCTTCCCCTTTCCATCACCTGCCCATGATCGACTGTCATCAACCTGCAAATACACGAATCTCGATAATTATACGCAATGGCTTTGCGACGCTCGGGAGGACAGCTCTGCAAGGGCCTCTCGCAGGCCACTTCGCATCGATTTGCGTTGCCCCAGATCGCCAGCCAAAAACGACATCTGGCCACTCCCGTCCCTCTTGTCACACAAGATGCCACCGGATCCAAGGGCCCAACCGCCATGGTCTTCATGAACATGGGAGGACCATCAACTACCGACGAGGTTGGCGACTTTCTCAGTCGCCTCTTTGTACGTCTGCTCGCATATGATCGGTATCGCCGGGGCTTGCTAACCGTTATCACAGGCCGATGCCGATTTGATCCCCCTGGGTCGCTTACAGCCTTATCTCGGACCTTTCATTTCGAAAAGACGAACACCGAAGATTCAGAAGCAATACGCAGCCATTGGTGGCGGCTCGCCCATTCGAAAGTGGTCCGAATACCAGAACGCCGAGATGTGCAAGATCCTCGACAAGATTTCCCCCGAGACAGCTCCCCACAAGCCCTACGTCGCATTTCGATACGCCAATCCCTTAACCGAGGAGATGTATCACCAGTTGCTTGACGACGGATTTGGCAACGGCAAGGGTGGACGAGCCGTTGCGTTTACTCAGTACCCCCAGTACTCGTGTTCGACGACCGGCAGCAGCCTGAATGAGTTGTGGAAGTGGAGGCACAGACTTGAGGGCAAGACCAACCAGGAGAGCCCTCCCGGTGCCATCAAATGGAGCGTGATTGACCGCTGGCCAGTCAACAATGGCTTGGTTGAGGCCTTTGCTCAGAACATTGAGGCGAAGTTGAAGGAGTATCCCGAGGAACGACGCAAAGATGTTGTGCTGCTATTCTCTGCCCACAGCTTGCCCATGTCGGTTGTCAACCGAGGTATGTGTACTTGTGTCCCTTGACGGACAATGTGAACGACTAACGTATCAATCAGGTGACCCATATCCCAGTGAAGTGGCGGCTACCGTCTACGCGGTGATGCAACGTCTTAAGTTCTCAAACCAATATCGATTGTGCTGGCAATCTCAGGTTGGCCCGTCTGCCTGGTTGGGACCTCAGACCGCCATGGCCGTGGAGGAGTACATCGCCAAGGGCCAGAAGGACCTTGTCCTCATCCCGATCGCCTTTACTTCGGACCATATTGAGACATTGTACGAGCTGGATGAGGAAGTCATTGGCGAGAGTGGCCACGCCGACACCGTCAAGCGAGCTGACTCTTTGAACGGCAACCCCATCTTCATCCAAGGATTGGCCGACATTGCCCTGGCGCATTTACAGGAAAACAAGGCCTGCTCCCTACAAATGGGCCTCCGGTGCCCAGGTTGCACGAGCGCGAAATGCGCTGAGACCAAACGGTTCTTTGCGAGTCAGCAGAGTGGTCTCTCGGCTTGAAGTTAACGGCATCTTATAATGATCACGTAAAGGCGTATCAAATCTAGGTTGATACTGTATAATATTTGGGGGCGTAAGCGGCAATTGGTGTATTAAATAGGAACCAGGCGTCTTTCAGGACGGATGGTGGGAATGAAGGTCTAGTAGGCGAGGTGGTTCGGTATACATAAACTTGACAGATAACTTGATGCGAAAATTTCCTCTTGTCACACACGTTTCGATGCTAGCACTACTGAAATGTTACCGAGTCTTGAAGAGAGCACGATGCCGTGGATGTCATTAGCAACGTTGTGTTTACGATAGTATGGAAAGGGCTTCTCTAGTCACCCCGCGATTATATGCACATAGTATGTGTTTCCATTTGGCCTCCCGAGTGTTGTGCCAGCCCTCCTACAATTGAAACTACCCTAGACCAAAGCGCGTAAAATAACCAAAACCCAGTGACGTAAATTAAGCGACAAGATACCTGTTAACATTGGAAAAGGCAGTATGTGGCAATCCTCGCGAATATTCCATGCACTGCGACATTCATCTTGATGCATGCAAAATCTGTCTTCATGGAGGCGACCGGTCCAGTTCCGACGGTTTGAAGCAGTCCGAGTTTGTTAGCCACACATCGAAAGTAGGCTTATAGCATATGAGGTTGAATAGGCAGTGGACTATCCTCATTTATTGACAATACTCTCCCAAAGTTGTGGACGAAGAGTGATGTGTACTCTGTTTACAGATTACTCCTGAAAAGAAACAGATCCCTGGCCAGCAAAATTCGCAATACATTCACATGGACGGGGAATAAACGAAACGGCGGTAGTGAATAGCGAGGCGATTGGAGCACAGTGCACCAAGCGCCGTGACAGGGGTCCCAAGCTCCAGGGAGACGAGATATGGACCACGAAAGGGACGGATGGATCGTCGACCTATTGACTCGTATGATTGCGCAAGTCTGATATAGAGCTGGAATGCACTTCACGTCACGAACTCGTGTCGGCTACGGCCGTTATGTCTCTTTGCTGCGTGGACGCGGACAGTACATAGATACTTGGTACGAGGAGACGTCATGTTTGGGCGAGTTGATAGCAACACGAGCCCGCCGGTGCAAGTAGTGGTGGGCTTGCGTCGTGTAGACAGGTGGTGCAGCGGGAGGGTCGACATGCATCCGAACTGGATAGACGGAGGGTATATCGTATCGGCACGTGTGTCGTCGGTGCTTAGGATGGTAGAATGGTAGAACGCTGAGCAGAGATATCGAGGTCGCCCTCGACTGGCAGTCCATGGCTCTTTGATCCGAGGCGGCACGTTCTTTCATGCGTGGCCACAACGTTTGAATACCAGAGAAATACGCTCTGTCGGCGACTTGAGACCTCGACCTCAGACGCGAATGGGCCGTCATGATGGCTGACGTTAGTGACGTGGATGGATGCCATCGGCTCCCTGTGGCCTCAACGGGTTTAGGCCCCGCCAGGAAACGGGCTGGAGCCGACCTGAGTGGCTAGTCGAAGGATGGCAGGCGGGTTCTAACCGGGGCGATGCGGCAGGGAACGAGTTGGCGGGCGGCGCGCGGGCTGCGGCCATTGAAGCACAGGCGTGGGAGTGGCCGGAGACAAGCCACGCTTTCCGAGCTTGAAGTGAACGGCGTCGGGTTAATAAGTTTAGATAGGTTAGGTACGTTGGGCCTTTCAAACTTTGAAGGAGTAACTTTTAGGGGACTACTGGTACGTACCCCTTTGATTGATTGATTAATTGACTCGAAGCTCGGGGCAGGACATGTCGAGATGTCAGAAGCCGGAGTGTCTCGCCGTCTCTGCCTAGTTGGCGCGAGTCCGGTGTCTCCCGTGTTCATGCTCATGCAGTGCCATGCCGTAGGGGGGGAGATTGGAAGGTAGAACGAGAATACCGCAGAGGCCCATGGAACGGCGTTGTTCCGATGCAAACGAGATCGGAGTACGAGCCTAGTGATATAATCTTCTTGTATCACTTCATCTCACAGTCGCCGGTGTATTTGCTAGGTACCTAGTTACGTACGTACGTACGTCCCTGCCTTGAGGATTGACGCTCCTCCTCGGGGAAAACGCAGATATGGATGAAGTTGTTTTAGTGGGCGAAGCAAGCAAGCCGAGGTGCAGGTGCCCTAGAAGATGGATGCCCTGAGGCCAAATGCTACCTGCGCGGGTGTTGGCCAGTCTGGTCTGCCTAACCTCGCCTCGCCTCACCTAAGATATCAGGAGGCGCTGCACAGTTGCTTTGTGGATGTGGATATTCCAGGTTGGTTGGTGTGTCTGACTGGCATTGCCTGGGTGGGCTGCCAATGTGAGGAATTCATTCTCTTCGGCCCCCTGCTGAGCCGGCCATGTGCAGTGCCGAGAGTGTCTTCGCCCTGATTGAATGCATGGATGGAGTCCTGGATTCCCGATTCTCGTTGCAGCAAGGTTCCTCGTCTCTAATAATATGAAGAACTCCCTTCCCTCATCTCCCAGCCTCCAACACACCCGCTACGTTACCCCCCCCCCGTCCCCCGCGCTGATTGGCCCCCGAGCCTGCCCCGGCCAATCAACGGCACCCACCCGGTACCCCGTTCCAGTGTTCTCCCAGCGGGCCACCCACAGCAGCTTTCCAGCAGGCCAGCAGCCCTGCCGCTAATTCTCCAGAGCACCGGCCCCCCCCAATCCGCCCCTGGAGCGGTCCCCACCCCTGGCCGGCTAGCCCCTTTCGGGCCTAGCTGGCACGAAACCCCTTTTGTTGCAGGACCGGCCAGCACGTCCACGGTCCGCCCCAGCACGCTCGCTGCCAGAACAGCACATCAGAATTTCCTCTCCTTGTTCTGCCGTCGCACCCCAAAAATTCCCTTCTCCTCCTCGATCTCTCTTGACATCCGTCTGTCCCCTTCCCTCCTCCCTCTTCCCTTGTCATCATTGCTACTTCCTCACTGTCGCGTCTCCATTGTGCGTCAGAGCAGGCATACGTTCACTTCCCGCGGCCCCTTCTGCATCTTGTCAACTTGTCCTCGCGACGCCATTGACACGCGTTTCGTTGCGTCTCCTGGTAATTTAGGGTGAGTACCCGACCTCGTTCCACCCCCCCAGATCTTGCTGCAACTGCCCGACCGCACGACGGACGTTCCTCGACCGCTTCGACGACGACGAGTATCGCGCGCCGGCAGCTTCAAAGTTGCTCTGCGCATCGCACTCTTCCCGCCGTCTCCCGATCTCACCTACGGAGCTCGTATTAGCTGGCCTTTTCCCCTGACGTAGCTAACCACTCGACCCCTAGAACTCGCGCTTTCCTACCAAGGCCCTACACACCGACCGACCGTTCTTGAACATCAATATGGGTAAGATGATTCCTTCTCGTGTTTTGTTTTGGCCACATGGACCGCAGAGGCAAAGGAAGGCGTATCCCATCCTGACCACGAGGACAACTGGCTCCATCTGAGGAGCTCGACCGCCCCTTGCTTCAACCCCGATCGTTTTCCACCGCCATCACACACCTCGATACCGCATCGGAATCCGTTCGTTCGCCATCTACTCTTTCTTGGGTCTTCGTTTTTGGTCCTCTTTTTGGTCTCCGGAACATTCTCGCTGAGAAACTACCCACCTACCCCCTTTACGCATAATGGCCTTTGGCTTGATGGAACACGTCAGAGCTCGCACTCGCAGTGTCGCCCTGGATAAAGCCGCCGTGACCACGGCAGTAACAAATACTGCCACGGAATCGGCCACGACGATTGATCAGGACGCCAGAAGACATAGCAGTGTACCGCTGGGACGGCAAAACAGGGGCGGGTCTCCTTCACCTTCGCCGCCAGCTACTATCCGACATTATCGCAGTATGCTTGATGTAGAGGAACCTCCGAAACTCAGTCCCTGGAAGCCCCTTTCATTCGATGAACTTTATTCAGGTCCAATTCGTAATGTCGCCAAACCGGAGGAACCTGTCCAGTCCCAGACTGAGCCCGAAATGGAATCCACCCAGGAGTCTCGGGAAAACGAAATTTTCCAAACCACGGAACCATCGAGTCAGGATCTTCCTCGCGTCTCTACACTCATGCCAATACTACTTAAACGCGAAACTTGATGGACCGAGAGCTGACAATTTAGTAGCTTCAACCGGCAGTGAATCCCCGGCGTTGGCGCCCTCTGGCTCGCCCCCGAATGGTATGCTCGAAAATTCCACAGCCTTTGAAAGACTCTTCTCACAATGTCTCAGTTCCCAGTCAGCCGCCGCCTCCGGTTACTGACAACCGGAACATCGTCCGACGAAAGTTGACGGGCTATGTTGGTTTCGCCAACCTGCCCAACCAGTGGCACCGCAAGAGTGTGCGCAAGGGCTTCAACTTCAATGTTATGGTCGTTGGTACGTTGAATCATGACCTGCCTCAGTCGAACTCCTGACCTAACTTATTCCTTACAGGTGAATCTGGCCTGGGAAAGTCGACCCTGGTCAACACCCTCTTCAACACCTCCCTGTACCCCCCCAAGGAGCGCAAGGGCCCCAGCCTGGACATCATTCCCAAGACCGTTACCATCCAGTCTATCAGCGCCGACATCGAGGAGGCCGGTGTTCGCCTCCGCCTGACTGTTGTTGATACCCCTGGCTTCGGCGACTTCGTCAACAACGATGAGTCGTGGCGTCCTATTGTCGACAACATTGAGCAGCGATTCGACGCCTACCTCGATGCCGAGAACAAGGTCAACCGCATGAACATTGTGGACAACCGAATCCACGCCTGTGTGTTCTTCATCCAGCCTACCGGCCACTCCCTCAAGCCTCTCGACATCGAGGTGATGCGTCGACTTCACACCAAGGTCAATCTGATTCCCGTGATTGCCAAGTCCGATACCCTCACCGATGAGGAGATCGCCAACTTCAAGGCCAGAGTGAGCAGCATAAGATCCCGTAGGATACTCAGATAACTAACACACGCTAGATCCTCGCCGATATCAAGTACCACGGTATTCAGATCTTCGAGGGTCCCCGATACGAGCTCGATGACGAGGAGACCATTGCCGAGAACAACGAGATCATGTCCAAGGTTCCCTTCGCCGTCGTGGGTGCCACTAACGAGATCACCAGCGCCGACGGCCGCAAGGTTCGTGGCCGCGCCTACCCCTGGGGTATCATCGAGGTCGATAACGAGGAGCACTGTGACTTCGTCAAGCTCCGCCAGATGCTCATCCGAACCCACATGGAGGAGCTCAAGGAGCACACCAACAACCTTCTCTACGAGAACTACAGAACCGACAAGCTCATCGCCATGGGTGTGTCGCAAGACCCCAGCGTCTTTAAGGAGGTCAACCCTGCCGTCAAGCAGGAGGAAGAGCGCGCTCTGCACGAGCAAAAGCTCGCCAAGATGGAGGCCGAGATGAAGATGGTCTTCCAGCAGAAGGTTGCCGAGAAGGAGAGCAAGCTGAAGCAGTCAGAGGAGGAGCTCTACGCTCGACACAAGGAGATGAAGGAGCAACTCGACCGCCAACGATTGGAGCTCGAGGACAAGAAGCAACGGATCGAGAGCGGGCGACCGCTGGAGAAGGAGGGCAAGAGAAAGGGTTTCTCGCTGCGCTAAACTGGCAGTGCCCTGACGACTTGCGGACTTCCCTCCCTCCCCTTTCCTCATTATCCATGTCTGAGTACCCATGATGCCCATACAATACCAGCTCGACGCCCTTCGTTCCATTCGATTCTTCTTTTTGTCGACTCTTTTCTCTCACCTTTTTTTTAATCAACCACAAAAACCTCGTCGCCTAATCACATACGTCAACAAATGATTGTCGTACGGAGACGGACAAGCAAAAAGTCTTTTATGAAGAATAGTCATGCAGGAGGCGGTAGGTGCAGACTATGGATAGGCCCCAGGTTGCCTGGTCGGATACGGGATGGGATCGCGGGGACTCTCCTTTGGAAACATTTCTGTTGTCGGGCTCAGCTTAACCGCGCAGGGATATTGGGAGAAGAAAAGTGACCGTGACTCCCGGGCGAGCCGGATCCGTGATTGGGAGGTGCCTCTACGGGGGAGTCCTTTGAACGCCCAGACGTGTTACTCACATATGGTTTCGTTATAATCTATGCCCAGAAGAACGCTGGCCGACGACACCTTTTGCCTTTGTCCTTTTTCGCCTGGTGTGCCTTCGGATACCCCCCTCACCCCTTTGCGTCTTGATGGAGCATCGGCAATGGTTTGAACTAGACAGGAGCAGACGAATGGTTGGCAGGGGCGGATAGTCGAGCAGCAACTGTTGTATTTTAGCCGTGTGTTTGTCGAGACGGGGTGTTTTGATGTCTCGGCCCACGATGACGCCTCACTCGTGCGCCGTTTTTTCCTAGCTCGCTTGATCTTTGTTGTCGTTTAACACTGTTTCCCTTTAGTCTAGTCTTTTGAGTTTGAGGGACGGTTTTTTCTCTATCTGCTTGTTCTTTGCATTTTGTGAATTACATGCCGGATGTCTTTTGTGAGCTGTGGAGTGCACAGCCACCTCATCTTCCATGGCAAGAGTCATGGTAGCTTGGGACGGGTGTTCGAGGAACGTGTTTCTAATTATAGAAGCTTGCTAGATATATGGCTGTAAGTTTCCCTGTTCGAGTTTGAGGGACGATTCGATGATTTGATCAGTGCCCACACTCGGCAATCTTGACGGCAAGATCAGTAACAGTAACTACATAAGCCGTAAAGAAAATAGCCGGCATCATCATATTGTACGTGTGTTCGTTACCAAAAAGAGGCCGCCTCATTCATATAATACAGGTATCTCGCCTTGTGAGGATTCGCTCTGCCTGAAGCATTCCGTGCCGTTTCACATGGCCCACGGAAGATGGCCAGTGCCGGCGTGTAGTGCTGCAGTTTTCACATCCAACTGCTCACATACGCTTCTCGGCCCTTCTACCTTTTTCTCGTGTTGCGCAGGATGAAGGCGCCGACGACGCCGGCGGCGATACCGACACCGCTGAGGATGGCAACGCCCATGAGGCCCTCCTTGGCGACCTTATCGTCGATCAGCTGACGAAGGTTGGAGGCTTGGAGGTTGGCGGGCTCCTTGTCGAGGAGCAGGTCGTTGTACCGACGGGCTTCGCCGTAGTTGCCGAGCTTGTAGTTGCCGAGGGCGAGGTAGTAGAGGCACTCGCGGCGGCGCTCGGGGGACAGGCGGAAGATCTCGGAGAGGAGGCGGACGCCGAGTTGTTGGTCCTGGCGCTGGTTGGACTTTACGAGGCCCTGTGGGAGAGAGGGAGGGTATTAGCGGATGGCTTGGATATGCTGCGGAGGAAGAGGCGGGGAAAACGGAGACAAAGAGAAGGAGATAGTTACCCAAGCGTAGTTGAATTTCGTTTGGACGCCAACCATGTCGCCCTCGCGCTCATATTGCGACCGCAGGACGTTGAGCTCGGAGGCATTCAGCGGCCTGTACATGCATGTGCGTTAGGGTATATTCGGGAATACATCAAGCGGTGAGGGGGATCACAAACGTCTCAGCGTCGAGCGCATCTACTCAACCAGAGCGTTGTCAGTTCTATGATGCAATTGGGAGGCTTGTAGGGCAGCAAATCCATGGCGGGACGGACTCACATGGTAGCTCGGTGACCATTTTGACTGAACTGCGGGGGGGAAGAAGAAGAGGAGGGGGAGCGGATTTCTGGTTCCCGGAATGGTTCTCGACAATGGGGAGTGCGACGGATTCGCGAGGAGAGGTTGTATTTCGGCGCGGCGAAGTCGTAGGCAAGGTGTTAGGTATGTAGGCAGACGCAGATGCAGCGGTGGTCAACGCCGTAGTTCTACGTAGTTTGGGTATCAGATGCGGCAAAAGCACGTGCGGTGTACGTGTGTGGCTTGCCACTCTCTTTGCAGCTGATGTGGGTTGCTTTGTCTGGTGGCGGTGCGATGACGCTGGGCCGCGCCGGTTGAAGTTCGGGTTGTCGATAACGCTTGATAGTCGTCCCGACGACCGGGGTTGAAAGTGGTATTTTGACATTAACACCACCAAGGCAACAAACCATGACGAGGAGATTCACACTGAAATAACTACATCAGACCAGCCTCACGCACCAGCACTCGAGTCACCAAAAAAAAAAAACCACACCGTTAAAAACACAAGCCACCAAGTCGCTAATATGTTGCTCTCCGAAGAACCCGCAACGGTACGTTCTCCCGCTGGATGCTTCCCCCGCCATCCCCCTAACTTACCCTCCCCTCCAGCTCATTCACCACACCATCGACAACTTCAACATCAACCCGGACAAGCTCGCCGTAGCGCGCATCCAGGAATCCCTCTCGACGCTGCAGCAGGCGCGCGAACTGCGCGTGCGCGAAGCCGAGGCGTCGCTCAAGAAGCTCTCGCGCCAGCTCCACACGCAGACGTCGCGCCACGACGACCTCGTCGACGCCCACGCTTCGGCCGACCACGCCTCCAACATCAACCGCCTCGACACCGTCAAGTTCCGCACCGCAAAGGCCGCATCCGACGCCGAGACTGAGGCCGAGCGCCTCGCCCTCCAGGCCGCCGACCTGGCCGCCCGCCTGCAGGAGCTGGAGCTGCAGGGCGTCGAGGGCGACGTCGCGTCGCGCCGCCGCGACCCCGTCGACGACGAGGTCCTGCTGCGCCTGAAGGTGTATCGCAGCTTGGGCATCGACCTGGAGCGCGACGGGCGTGATGGCGAGTGGTCCAAGGCCGTGGTGCGCAACGACCGCAAGGGCGACGTGCATGTGGTGAACATGGACAAGAAGTTCTCGCGATACTTTTACGCAAACTACTTCTGGCAGACGCTATAGTCTCGCTGTAGTCTGGGCACACGGGAAAGGGGACCAGCAGCACGATGGTGATGATGATACGAAGGAATCTTTGATTTAAAGGAAATGGCGTCTGCGGCGTTTTATATACCAGGCGCAATCACGGTGATGACGTTGACTTCATTGCTGGGCCTACAAGAGAGAGAGGCAAAAATTGAACAGTATTCTGCAACGCCTTCGTTGAATAACCTAATGAGCCTAGTCTTTTCGTGTATAACCTCCTTGTTGTATAACCTCGTCGGTGTGTAACCCACCTCATGCTGGAACATTTCATCAAGGCCAGTCAATCCGTTTTGTCATTTTCAAACCACCCATAGACGCCTTGGTGTTATCCGCATGGTCTATCTGACCAGCCGACTTTATTCGCGACTTTTCGTATCAAGAGTACCAGCCATTCATTACATCGTAACATACATTTAAATGGGAGATCATCGCATTAGGACCCTGCAAGGCTCGTCTTCGCTAAATCTCGACCAGGCCTTGAGCGGGCATTTTCTTGGTGATTTTGGGCGAGGTCTTCAGCATGGGGAAGTAGCTGTCGACAAGAGGCATGGCCGCAAAGGCAATCCGCGGTCCTGATGGTGTCCGTGTTCGGGAACTGTTGGGGGATGCCGACGAGCGCTTGGTCTCGGGACTAGGAGCGCGGCTCTTCATCATGAGATATAGCCCCTCACTTGGTGTAGTTGGACCGGACGGAGAACGGTGGTGGTTACGGATGTGATACTGCTTGTCTGGCAGCTCGAGACGTGAGTTGATAGTTGTCCAGACTTCATCATCGCCGAGTCGCCAGCCGCCGACGCCCTCAAAGTCGCGTTCCGGTCCGATGCTGGGGGCGAGGCCGAGGGCAGTCTCGCTGGCCGCCGGGGTCAGGGAGGTGTTGGACAGGGCGCCGGAGCTACGACGACGACGGCGACGACGAAGAGGCGCGTTGGAAGACGCGGAGCTGGACGAGGAGGAGAAGGTGGTGGCAACAGCGCTGGATCCTTCGAGATGGGGAGGATGAGGCCGGTACATCGGGGGCTTGCGGCCGCCGAGGTAGTGAGGGACGAGCGAGAGGGCAACGTCGATGTAGACGGCGACGACACGGAGGATAAGGACGGAGAAGGCGAGAGTGGTGGTGATGCCGGCGAAGACGGCGAGAGGGACGGTGACGACGAAGAGGAAGGGCACGACGAATGCGTAGACGGGGTTGAGGAGCGCCATGAGAGGCTTAGGACATGACCAGGGAGGAGAGGCACAAAGGAATCAGTGTCGAGCGAGAGAGATCGGAGATGTGAGGTGGAGGTGGAGTTGAAGATGGGGAATTCGGAATTGGATGGGTGAAAGATGGGATAATTAATGATTACGGGAAAGTAATAAAAGGGGAAGAAGGAAGAAGAAGGGGAGCGGAAGATAAGGAGGAGGAGGAAGAGGAGGAGGAAGCAGAGAAGGTTTGTAGAAGAGGAAATAAGAAGCGTGACCAAACTGGTAACAAGTGTATGTAGGGCGACGGTTTAAAAAAGCTACATGACCCCGTCCCTTTACAGCCGGTGAAGAGATCTTGTGAGGCAAGGTGTGTATATCACGTATGAAGGGATAATAGTGGGTTGATATAGGATGATGTCGGGGAGGGAAGCTGAGATGCCGCAGAGACAGGGAAGAGAGAAATGGGTGGGTTTGGGGTAAAGGGTGTGTCTAAGGAGGGTGTTGGAGGGGAACACAATAGGGTAGCGGTTGTGCGTGTAGACGGGTTGGGAAATGAGAGAGGAGGGTGGGCGTAGGTGGTATTGATGTGTCTCTGTACAGTGTAGGAAGTAGGATATGTGTAGTTGCAATTTTGGAGGGACTCGGTTGGCGAGGACAAAGGATGTACGAATATCGATGGATGATGTGCAGGAAGGACAAGGAAGAGGAAGAGGAGGAGGGGAGACAAAATGCGGAGGTGGAGGAATGCGGAGGAGAAAGATAACTCTAGCGGCTGTCACATGTCCGTCGATGTCGCGATGGCGTGGCTTTCTGTACAGTAGTCCTCACCCCGTTGCAACACTACTTGTGAGGTAGGCAATATGGTTGAAAGGACAAAGGCGTATGCTGGGGAGAGTGTGTGATGGGAAAGAGATGAGAACTCGTGCATGGGTTGGGTGTCTATATCGCGATATTGCAGTGAAGCACCTCATTCGAGGGGCCACTGATGATGAGGATGAGGAATCCCCTACCTACATAATAACTCGACTGCAACAAGCAGTAAATTAGCACCCATGTTAGTTCTCATGTGAGAATGCAGATGCACCTCAAACGCGGGGAAAATAGCCTACTAATACATGGCTGTAGATCATTGTCTAGCACCGCATACTACGCTACTTCCAATCCGCTTATCACATGAGGCCGAGGAATCAATAGCCACCAGCTTCGCCAATTGATGCAGGCTTCCTACTAGTTAGTCTTCCCCGCTCAGGGAAAACATCCAGCTTCCGCGCCGAGACCTGAAGATCAATTCGCAGGACCCCTTGAAATCCCGATCCTCAACCCCGGGGAAATCTGCAACCTTTTGTTGTCTCGCCGAAATGGCCCAGGGTCGTGGTGGAGGTGGGTTGGGTTCATGGCGGGGCTCTCTGCCTATGATGCGATGATGATGGTGGTGATGATGATGAATGGTAAATGATGGCTCGACTCGGCCCTCACCATCCTGCCTGCAGTGCTGTTGCATCCGGGACTTCTCACACTGGACCTTTTGGGTTCGGATGGTTCAGAGGGAGGGAGTGAGTGGCATCTTTCAACCTCGGTATGCTTCTTAAATCCGGCCTGCTGTGGCATTTGTATCGGGTTAGAGAGCAGTCAAGATGTCTAGCAGATTGCAGGTCTAGTGTAGACAGACTAACGGTTGGAATGCCTGGAAGAAGGGAAGAGGTGGTGTAAGTTAATTCGTTGCCTGTTTGAAGTGTAGCATTCAGCATTCTCATCTACAGCTCTACGGCCATCTTTCCACACAGCACTATAGATATTTACTGTTTCAAAGACAAAATAGGAAAAGGGAAAAAAAAGGTTCCGTACGGGTAAGTTAGTCAGGACAAAGGCCCGCATCGGAAGGGAAGCATACAAAAGCTCTGGGGGAAGCTACGATAATGCTATTTCTCGTGGGTCAGTTATCCCCAGGTTCGCAGGCATTCTCCGCACTCGTTCAACTTCTCACTGACATCACCGCCACACCACCACACACCACTTCACGACCGACACGTCAACGGCACGACCCACCCTAACCGCGCACACACGCCCCGTCCGCCCGCAAGTCTCTGAAGAAATCCGGGGAAAGCGCTCCATCTACTGCAGACCGGGCGCCTTCAACCCTTCTTCACACCATCAAACCGCCGCAATGTGCCAACAACACCCCAGTCTCGGCCCGCATGATCACCCTCGCCATGGCGACTCGGACAAGCAGCACGCCGACACGCCTCTTTCGCCCTTCCCCTGGAACCTCCCCGTGTATGACGCCCACTGCCACCCGACCGACACCATGGCCTCGGTTGCGGCCTTCCCCGCCATGCGCGCCGCCGCCCTGACCGTCATGGCCACCCGCTCCCAGGACCAGGACCTCGTTGCCGACGTCGCCGCGCAGTATCCCGCTCCGGATCAAGCAGCCTTCTACTCCGCGGACGAAAAGACTGGAACCTTTGTCGTTCCCTCTTTTGGCTGGCATCCATGGTTCTCCTATCAGCTCTACGACGACCAAGCCACGGAGCCCACATACCGGCCCTCCGGCTCCGGCCCCGGCCAGACCCCCGAAACTTCACCTGAGGACGCCGAAGCCGCCGCAAAAGCCGCCCACTACTCCTCCGTCCTGACCCCGGCCCCTTCCCCGTCCTTCCTCGCCTCCCTCCCAACCCCGATTCCCATCTCTACCTTCATCTCCTCCACGCGCAGCCGTCTCCTCGCCCATCCGCATGCCCTCGTCGGCGAAATCGGCCTTGACAAGGCCTTTCGCCTCCCGCAGGCCTGGGATCAGCCCGCCGAGGCCACTCGCGACGACGGCTTGACCCCCGGCGGTCGCGAGGGCCGCCTGCTCAGCCCGCACCGGGTCCGTATGGAGCACCAGCGTGCCGTCCTCGCGGCCCAGCTGCGTCTCGCTGCCAGCATGCGCCGCGCCGTCAGTGTCCACGGTGTGCAAGCGCACGGCGTGCTGTATGAGACGCTCGCGGCGACGTGGAAGGGCCATGAGCGGGAGGTCATGACGCGCAAGAAACGCAAGTTGGTGGCGCAGGGGGCAGAGGACTTCTCATCCGAGGATGAGAATGATGACGGGACAGTGGGAAAGCCGTATCCGCCTCGCATCTGTCTTCACTCCTTCAGCGCTGGTGTTGAGGTGATCAAGCAGTACCTACACCGGGAAATCCCCGCCCGCATATTCGTCTCGCTCTCCGCTGGTGTCAACCTGGGCACTGACGCAAGTCGTGAGAAGGCCGACGAGGTCGTGCGTGCTCTGCCGGACGACCGCATACTCGTCGAAAGTGACCTGCACACCGCCGGCGAGCCTATGGACACCGCGCTTGAGGACGTTTGCCGGTGGGTGTGCGAGGCCAAGGGATGGACGATCGAGGAGGGCGTGACACAACTGGCGAAGAACTACGAGGGGTTCATCTACGGCTGATGGTGGCGGCATGCATGTCCGGGGTTTGCAGGCGTTACTTTCGGTGGATAGAGAAAAAAGGGGCTGGTATGGAATTGCATTTTATGTACTACTTGATACACAGGCTTCAATCACTCATCTGCTGACCCCATTGCCAAGGAAAACACGCTTATGAAAGCCCGACTCGTATGCGACACGCAAGCGCTGGGAGGAAGAGAGAAGGAACCAAGGGGTATGAGGTATTAATAGACGAGCCCCTGAAAAAACTCTTGGCCGGAAGAAGAAACCAAACAGCAGAAGCTACAAGACAAAGGAGACATGGCAAGACATGGCACGTTCTAGTGCTTTGAGTCTCCGAGCACATCGCTCGTCGTGGACGGCGTCGTAGACGGCGAGTAAGCCGCCGAGCCGGGCATGTAGCGGCATCCATCCGAGACAACGGAGGCGTCGTGTGTCTCGTCGTCGTATGAGGGTAGACGCTCCTCGGCTGCCACGAAGCCAGGGTACGCCGTGGCCTCGGCGTCCTGGGGGATCATCGGGGGTCGCGGAGGCGGGGGAGGGCAGTGTGGCGGAGGAGGACCATGGGGAGGAGGGCCATGGTGAGGAGGAGGACCGTGGGACGGAGGGCCGTGAGGGTGGAAGTGGTGGTGAGGGTGAAAGTGAGGAGGATGAGGGCCCATGTCGCGATGCGCGTTGCGGCCCTCCTCTGCGGCAACCAGACCCTCGACCATAAAGGCGGCCTCGCGGAAGCGCGCAATCTCCTGCTCCATAGTGACGTTTTCATCACTGGACGATTGACTTCGGTGCTGTAGCATGGCCTGCTTCTCCTCGTCGTACTCGCCAGTCCATCGGGCGATGATGCGGCGGATAGTGGCCTTTAGGCAAGGCTTACCGCGGCGGGAGGACTGGCGGGCGGCTCGACGGGAGTCGCGGGTCAGGAGGTTGTTGCGGCGGTGGACATAGGCGATGCCGACGATGGCGAAGAGAGAGAGCGCGACGGCGACCATGCCGAGGGTCGCCATGAAGGGGCTGTGGGGAGGCTGCCGAGGGATATTAGCAAGGGTAAGGAGCTCTGCGTGTGAATATGAACATACCGGGTGGTGATGGTGGTGGCCACCGGGCCCGTGTCCGTGGTGAGGAGTCCCATGACCTTCATGGCCATGGGGGAAGGGCCGTTCTTCGTCGGCGGACTCGAGAGGAACGTGCATCTCTTCGTCGCCGGGCTTTCCATCATGGGCGCCATCGAACGGATGCTCGCCGTGCTCAGGGGGAGGAGGCGGCGGGAAGTTGTCGAAAGGCGCGTGTTCACCCTCGTTCGGGGGAGGAGGAGGAGGAGGATGTTCACCGTGGTGAGGAGGAGGAGGCGGTGGTGGCGGAGGAGGCGCGTGACAAGGAGGACAGAACGGAGGAGGAGGAGGCGGGGCCGGTCGCGAGCGGTTTCCAGGGAAGCCATGGTGAGGAGGACCGTGGTGAGGCCCGCCGGGTCCATGATGGCGATGATCGTCCCAGCCGTGGCCATGGCTCAAGAAGCCGCCGTACAGGCTGCCGGCCGTGTGCCTGACCTTGTCGGTGAGGGCGCGCACCACGCACCGCATGCTGTTGCACTCCTTGAGCATGACGAAGATGGGCGGCGGGTGTCCGCGGTGGTCACCCATACGCTCTCGAATCGCCATCTCCTTGGTGTGGATGAGGTCCATCAGCTCCCCGGCCTGCGCGTGCAGGAGCTCGAGCTCCTGGATCTGCGCCTTGAGCTCGTCGTCCGGGTCGGGAAGCGACTGCTGCTGCTCGTGTCCGTCCTCGGCGGGGATTTCGGGGCTGGAGTCGTTGGGGTCGGCCGTGGTCACCGCGGCCTCGGCGATGGCGTCGCCGCCGACCTCGAGCACGACGGCTGGCGCGGTCTGGCGGAAGGTCATGAAGAAGGCAACGTCCTCAACGGGCTCGCCGTCCAGCCTGTCGACGGCGAACTGGAGCAGCTGGGCCTCGGGCTTGCCGTCTGGGATGAGGCATGTGAAGATCCAGTGGGCCGTCATGACGCTTTCCTCGCCAAAGGGCACGGAGCCAGAGCCGGAGCCGTCTTCGTTGAAGGAGAGCTCATGGTCGTTGATAAGAAGCTTGGTCTCGCCGCAGATGTTGTTTGATTCCTTGAGGTCGAGGACGAGTGTCTGAGAGAGGGGAAGAGTCAGTAAGCGGAGTCCACGAGCCAGGCGCCAAGCCTTGGAGTTGAGCGGGCTGTTATTACCAGAGCCTCAACGTCATGAGTGCCTTCGGGGGTCTTCAGGTCGACGACGGCCCAGGGATGAGCTTGAGAGTCTTTTTTGCCACGGTGTTAGCGGATGAAATCGGTGTAAGAAGACAGAAACACCCACCTTCGAGACTCAAGGGAGAAGCTCTCGCCAGCGCCGGCGCCAGCAAGAAGGCAGCAGCCTTGGTGAGGCCGCGCATTTTGGGTTAGGCCACTAGAGCCCGGGACTCGAGACGATTGCGTTGTTGCGTTCGTGCGTGCTTCAACTTTGTCACGATGTGCCTCACGTCTTCCGCGGTGGAGGCGAACAGGCAACTGTTGACAGGGGGCCTGGTATATCCTCGTTCAGGCAGACAGATAGATAGATAGTAGTTAGTATAAGAGAGGAGAATAAAAAGAAATCGAGAAAGCAAAATATGGCATGCAAGTCCTGGCGGGAACGAGGTACAAAAGAGGGCTGCCTGGAGGAGAGGGCGCAAGTCAGCTGGCGAAGGGATGTGGGCGAGACGAGCCCGATAAGAGACTAAATTTACGGGGAGTGTGTCGCCCACGCCGCTTCGCAATGGGGACGCGCGGTGTGTCCCCGGGTATAAGTTAGGTAGGTACGTAGGCACTGTGGGGCCGGGCTTGGTCTCATCGACTACTGTAATTGCCTCTTCGGGATGGAGAACGGACGGGCTCTACGAATGAGAAAAGCTCTAGGCTTAACGTGGGAGGGTGTTAAATATGAGTTGGATGAGATGGGACAAGGTCGTCTTCGTCCGTCTTCTTATCCCGCGAGGCACACGTGCAGCAGGATACTCAAACCTGGTAGTCCATGTCGAGAACGGCCCGGTATTCGCCCTACGTCGGTACCTTTAACCCTGCGTCACGGATACGAAGCACAGCTAAAACCATGTACAAACGAAGCTACTTATTTAATCAACGTCACTAATTACCTCGGCGCAGCGATGCCCAGGAATGCATTGCTCGCAGGTTGCGTTGGCCTTCCGCGTGGGAAGCGGACCCAGGCTGCGCAATCCATCAACCCACCGTGTACGCGGGTCGTCGTCGCCAGCCAATCAGCGCCCACCAGCTGACGAGTCCCTTCCTCAGCCCCACGAGTCAATGCTCCGGCGGCCAATGGCAAGGCCCGGTCGGTGGGGCCGGCCGTCTTCGGCATCTCGTGCCGGGCCATTTTACCATGTACACCAGATGAACCCCCTTCGTCGTCTTCGTCGTCTGCTCGTCTCAGGATTGGGCGCGCTACTCGCCTGGGCCGCCTTGCAGACTACTGGAGCCCTACCCGGGAAATAGACGTTGCAAGGGATACGAAAACGTGCTTGTTCATGGTCTGTTCGCTTCGAAATCTCGGATCCAAAATGACGTTAGGTATATCCGTCCACACGTAACACTATCACAGCACACCTGTTGTAAGTCGACAACCAAGACAGAATTCTATTCTTCAGCCAAGCTCTTCCAAATTGGCCTCGACGAACTCCATGTTTCGTTTCCAAAGATCGTCGTATTCATATGCCCATCCAATTCCGCCATACCACCCCGCCTCACGCCAGAAACTCGCTCAGCACCTGCACTCGAGTCCGGGCCACGTCCGAGTCATCGCCCATGACTTGCATGATCTGGATCATCCTCGCTGTCAACATGTTAGCAGGCCTACGGTAGCTGTGTTTGCCAGGACCACTCACTAATATCAGCTTTCGCCCTCACAAGCAGAGGATCCCTCGCCAAGGCCTCTGCAGCACCGGGCTCCCGCGCCGCCTCTTGGAGAACATGGCCAATGCACAGGGCCTCCAGGAAAGCTCGATGATTGAAGACCCACCAGACCCGTGCCTCAACCTCAAGGAGGGCGAAAAGCAGGAAGAAGGCGCTGATGGCGTCGTGCGCAGCTTCGAGCGTGCCTCGGATATTGACTGGGACATCGGGGCTTTCTGAAGCGTGAACTAGCATCAAGTTATGAAAGTAGTTGCTCGTCAGGAACAAGGTCTGCCGAACCACCCTCTTGTTCGTCTTGGCTAGCGCCGTGATGCTTTCCGGGTCCCATGATCGAAACACATCCGGAAATGATCGATACACCGCTCGGAAGTCAGCAATCAGCTTCGATTTGTGCCTTGCGGTGGTACAGATGGGCACGTCCAATGACCGGGGCGAGCATATGGTCTCCTGAACCAGATTCGCCAGTGTCCACGAGCCTCGTATATATGCTGTGTCCGTGGGGTCGCTATTTGCGATTGAGGAGCCATCATCCAACAAGTCCTCAACTGACACGTCAGTATGCGTTGCCGACGGCGGTAAGGACAGGAGCACTGTCAGGAACGTATCCTGAAGCAGTACAGCCTGCCAGAGCTTTCTCCGCTGCTGTTTCTCAAAGAGACTGGCATTGGGCGTCACTGCGCAAAGTCAGGTTACGTCTAGTTAAGCCCACGCAAAACCATCACTTACCAATATTAGGGTCGCGATGAAGTCCCATGGCGTAGGCCTGTCGGATCAAGATTCCTGCAAACGCCCATCCATCCGATGCGTGGTTGTCGTTGATGAGGAAATACGTGATGAGGACCATAGCCTGGATCGATCGTATCGAGGCACTGCTCAAGTAAGACGAAACCCGAAGAGCTTGATTGCTGGCCGATGCGTAGAACTCCGCCGTTTGCTTTCGTTCCCGGGGGGATGTCGCCGTTGTCACGAACTGGGTGCCCAAGGCCAGCATCACGAAGATCAACGCCACGAAGGAAGCATCCACCTCATTCTTCTCCTGTGTTCCAAGCTGCCAGAAATGCTCATAGTCGGCGTAGAAGGTCTGTCGGTGAATCATGGGATACACGGGATCGACACATTCAAAGTACCGGCTCAACAGGATGTCTGCCTGTATCTTTTCCGGGAGTACAGAAATGACCTCGGGTAGACCTCCCTCGCAGGTCCAGTAGTTGGCAAAGGGGTGCTCCGATCCGATTCCAAAGACGTTGCTGGCGGTAGGCAAAGAGTAAGGGACGTTGGAGAGGAGGCCGATGGAGAGGGCGACGGCACCTCTGGAAGAGGCACCCGGGTCGTTCGGGATACCTCGATCGGCGATATTGGGGATTGGAGACTTGCCAATGGAACCGGGTATCTTCTTGGGAGCTTTGGTCATACGTCGGCCATTGGCCGCTGACCGAGTGGTTTCTCTGTATCGAGGTTAGGATCCGACAGCTTCCAGCAGTTGAGAGGAAGCATACTCGAGGAGGTTTGCGACATGGGCATATCGACACTCCGTTTGACGCTTAATGCCTTGGGGAAATTAATATCTTAAAAAAGTACGATGTAAAACGCGGTATGCACTTACAGGCAAGGCAGTGTGGTCGGCCCCGATCGCACTATGGCCCGGTTGTTAGTGATTGAAACGGACACCCGGTATGCGACAGCATTATTAAGATGAAGATCATGTACAAATGGCATATGCAAGGACGGCATTGGCCAATAAGGAAAGCGCATGGTGACAGATCACGTTGAGCGAGATCTGGGCCGGCAGTCTGCAGAAGTGGGCGCATCTCATCCGAGATAGCCAGAGATACGGTGACGGGGGCCAACGCACCTTGGTCTTGCGCTCGACGCATTCATGGCACGACAGCGTGGGCTTGTTGCGCTTCTGCTTCTTCCTGGGAGGTCCAATTCTAGTGATAAGCGAGTTGTCGTCCTGGTCGTCGCTGTCGTCCTGATAATCACTTGGCCGGTGATGCCTAGAGCCCGTGGTAGTTCCGGAAGCTAAAGGCAGCCGGTGGGAGGAGGAGACGGGGGAGGTGACGGCAGAAGTGGACGACGCGGACCCGGGCGTCAGCGCATGGCCGCCGGCTGCCGAGTGCGAAGGCGGAGGCGGAGGCGGAGGGGCCGATACAGGGCTATAGGGCGAGTGGTGGTGCGCGTGGTGCGAGAGTTGATGCGACTGGTGATGGTGATGCGGGAGGGGTGGTGGTTGATGGTGTTGTTGGTGCTGCTGGGGCTGCGGATGCGCGTGGTGCGGATTCGGGTTCGGGCGCTGAGACAGGTCCATCGAGTAGGTTGCTCGTTCCCGTTGCAAGCAGATGTCACTCGCCACCTCCAGAACTCGAGAAGTTCCTGCGTAATCCCGGGGCCGCGATCTGGCTCCGACCACAAATCGAGGCTCTGATCCAGGTGGTGCTTGCTGCGTGCTTGTTTGGGTGGTGTCGCCAGCCAGCCAGCCGGGAATAACTTGACAGCCCCCAGACGAGCGCACAGAGGACGCAGACGGGGAAACACAAGGGGGTGGGCTGGCGGGCGTACCGGCTGTTTCGGCTTTGGGGTGCTGGGAATAACGGCGGAGATGGCGGCGGACAAGACGGATGGATGCTGGGGACGGTGCGTGGTTGACAGCATCCAAACAAAGACGGACCAGAGGCCGGCCGAAGGGCAAATGAGAAAGAAGCACGTCCGGGGTAACAGTTGGCGAGGCTGTTAACTGTGCAGGCGACGGGGGCAATGACAGCAACGGCAGCAGCAAAAACAAAACAAAAGGGTATGGAGCATTCGTAGGTGGGAATAAGGCAGCCTTGGAACCGTGAAGAAACCCGGAAAAGAAAAGGGAATTGGAGACGAAGGGGTTCGGGTGGGAACTTTCCATCTTGAGAGAGGGGGGGGGAAAGACTCGAAAAGGCGGGGGCGGAGCGCGGACTTGGCCCCCAGTCCAGTGGCCCAGCCAGCGGCCCAGGTGCCCATTAGCTCTGTAGGCCAGTGGCACAGCTGTACCTAGTCCTAGGGGATAAGGTGGATGGAAGGGCACCGGGCTGTCTAATTTAGAGGCAATTAAGTTATTAATCAGCGGCTCAGGGAGGATGGAGTTGGAAGGCAGGGAAACCTAGACTAGAGCCTAAGCACCTAAAATCAGGCACTGAACGGCATCTAATACTACTATTCGTGCCATTGGAATGCGACGTCCGTGAGCCGGAAAACACCTCATCTCTCTCCCAGGCAAGTACGGAACATGGCCGTCATGGCGTCTGGCATACGAAGAGCCGTGGCAGCAACCGTGGGCCATCCATCGATGGAGGCTTGTACCGCCACCTTTCCGGTGGGGGCTCTTTGCGCGTCCATCCCGAAAATACACCGCCGCGGCGCACCGCCAAGCTTTCCGTCCATTGCCCTGACCACTCCAACGGTAATTCTTGTACTACAATCCACCCGGTCCATACCTTACTCCGGGGACACAACTGTCCCGTTTCTTATCGGAATCCCCTCAGAGGAACGCGGGTGCGATGGAAGAGGCATGAATGATGTGATGGCTGAGACCTGGGCACCAGAGGCCTCCCTCCCTCTCTATCGCTCCCCCCCGGTCGTCATTGTGCAACAACCAACCCTCCAGCTTTTCAAAGAAGTGCCGGCTCCGGCTCCGGCGAACCACCCCCAACCTGCAAAGGATGTCATCATTCTTCATCCTTGGAAAAACCACTCTCGTGGCTGGCCTGGAGCAAGCCGTCGCTAGGCCTCGAGCCCCACCGAGGCGCTGCCCCAAGCTAGTAAGTGACCAGGCCTGCAGCGAGACATTGGATCAACCAGTCAGCCTTGGATTTGGGGGGGAGAAGCTGGAGAAGCTGAAGAAGCGAGGGAAGGGGAAACAAGCGGGTGCCTTTCTTTCATTCTTTCTTCCGCAGTTCGTCAGCGACGGAGACAAAGGGGACAAATGCGTATCTGGCCATTGGCCCAACAAACGATAGATCGCAATAGATCTGTCTGTCCACGCCATGTATGTGCACCCAATCACTCTGCTGCGTACTAAGTAGATCTCAGGGCTCGATACGCAAGCGATATCGGGCACAACCCCGGGCCTCGGCAGCTCCTCTTTGAAAGGAAATCCCTCCCGCGTGGAACAGCCCGAGTCCAGCTCACTTAGTCCCAGACCTAGACCCTAAAACTCTTCGATGTGGCAGCACCATGAGACACCTCTGGCTAGTTCCGTGCTCAATCAAACGAACGGGTGGTATACTTGTTAGTCCAAGTTATCCGTCCTCCAATCCAAGACACACACATCATCCTCTACCCTCTGCCGGCTCGTCGGTGAGATAGACTAGATATTAATGACACCGAGCATCACCTAAACGTAGACGCCGATCCGCACCTGGCGCTGGCACCGGAAAGCCAATAGACGCGGCTTTCGTCACATTTTTCCATCTCATCGACGGCGCCATCTAATCTCCCGTGCTCCCCTGCCCTCCGATTCCCACTCGGCAGTTCAGCCAGACTATCGGTTGCTACCCGCTTCCGGGCTAACGCATTAATTAGCCCTCATCCCAGCCCGCGGGTCTGGGCCTGGCATCGGCTTCCCCCAGGTTCGTAGCGTGACCAATGATGGTCACACGAGACGAGGCGCGGCGTGGGTAAGGGCAGCTGGCTTAGAGTAGTCTGAGGTACGAAGTAGACTATACGTGTATCGCCCTCTTCGTCTTGCGGCAGTTGCCTTTTCAGCCCCTTCATCTGTCTTATCAGCCTTAGCGCAGGTAATTTCTCGACGTACGAAAGGATGTTTACCTACCGTAGTCGTCGTAGTTGTCGTAGTTGCCCAGGTATTTTGTCGTAACAGAGTTGCAAACTGTCTCGTGTCATCTTTACCTTCAACACCAGGCTTTAGAGTTGGGCAGATCGAAAAGGCACAACTGTTGGTGCAAGTTTGCTTGGCCCTGATCTGCATTTCATGCAAGAGGCATGTCTACTTCGACTGGCATGGATTCATGACTATCCGATGACTAGAGACCAGTCCACGTCACGAACCTTCGAGAGAACCAATCCGCGTTGACAAATAATACCCGAGTGAGTATCGAGTCTTTGCAGACATGTTCTCGAGCGTAGCCATGCATTATAGCAGAGGTTTATCTTTGTGAAGCATAACTTATTGGTCCTTATATTGATTATCTGTCTGTGTTCTAACATATGGCCGTCTACTCCGTAATAAAGCTCTGGATATATCAAGTGGGGTTAAACGTCATCACCACCAACCACTCAGCGTGTCATGCAAGTTCCCCTCACCTACACAATCATCCGAGTATCAAATCCGCTGTCCTCGACCTTGCCGATTTAACGATCTCATCTTTCCATTCATGAGGCCTGCTACGACTCCTATTAAACGCACCCAGCTCATCCTTCGTCATCTTCATCACACCATGACACCCAAAAACCCCGCGCCGTCCCCCGCGCCATGGCGCAAGACGTTCCTTGCTCATATCCAAGACATGGGCCTTCCCACCTGCTCCTTCAGCACGCTGCATTACGAAACTCCATCCTCCGCGGGAGCTGCGCCCCAGGTCACGCCTCGGTCTCGGATTGTCGTCTTCCGGGGCATGTGGGCCTCGCTGGACCCCAACCCTAAGAATCCGGCGCCGCTCAACCCGTCTGTCTATGAGAGCGATCTCCTGACCATCACAAACGACGCCCGAATGCAGAAGACCACGGAGCTCTATCAGTCCGGCGCCGAGGACGTCGCCGCATCCAAATCTCAGTCCGGTGGCGGCGGCCCCGTCGAGGCCGTGTTCTGGGCCGAGCCGTCCCGGACCCAATGGCGCGTACGCGGACACGCCTACGTTCTCGGTCCGGACATCGACTCCGAGTCCGCGGCGCCAGTAAAGACGGCCATCAAGCGTCGTATGCGTCTCAACGGGAGCGAGGACTCCGCCAGGTGGGACTGGGGCCGCGAGTTGACGGCGCACTTCGGCAACTTAAGTCCCGGGATGCGGGGATCGTTCCGGAACCCTCCCCCCGGAACGCCGCTGAGCGAGAAGCCAGCACCAGGGCTTGCGTTGGGGCAGAAAGTAGAGGACCTGCATGATGAGATTGCGAGGGAGAACTTCCGGGTGGTAGTGATCGTGCCAGAGGAGGTGGACCAGGTCGATTTGTCGGATCCGAATTTGAGCCGGAGATGGAACTATAAGCTGGTTGACGAGTCCTGGGTAACTACTGAGCTTTGGCCTTGAGGACTTGAAAGATACACTGCTATCGTGGTCATTGCTTAGCTTGTCATGTTTACCACACCATATGCGTTGTAACCAAACGACTCATCTCTTAGACTGGTTGATCATATGAGATGTGCTTGGGTAAACAGAACCAGCCGTACTCATATCACAGAGCGAAAGGCACCAATAATGTATGTAAAACAAGTTTTTGTTTCATTGCAGACATTGGAGCGAAGCCCCTCAGAGGTCCTTTACCAACATCATTCTGTTGCCTGGTGTAGGTTAGGTCAGTTGTTGGTTTTGACGTTGTTAGGCATTCGCTTACACGAAGCACTTCATTCTGCACTGGTTCCCTTTGGTGTTTCCTTGGGTGATGAGATATATCTGAGTGTAAGAAACCTGCGTTTAGAAAACTCGCCCATGTTCAGCAGCTTGTGGCGAGTATTCGTTGTCCAGATTTGGTTGGTCGTTGCACGTTGGTTACTGCGAACCAATAAACCTCCGTCACAGGCAGAACCATCAAAAAGTAGAGCATAACAAGTAGGATGTTTGGGAATACTCATAGGTAGTTAAATAGTCTGTTTCTATTATTATCGTTGTCGTTCTTGTACGATCTTGACACGAACACGTCGTCACCGGGCTTGTGCACAACATGTTTTGGATAACTTGCTTTTTTGTATATACCGTTGTTGGTAGCTGTGAAACATATTTGCCATGTTGCGTCAATTTGATAGAGACATGTTTTATCCCTCATTTTGCTTTGTTCGGTTAGTTGAGAAGATGGCTTAGTCTTTATGTCATTTCTAGGCTCATCCGCTTAACTGAGCTGAGAATTCACCAAATTACTCGAACCCCGATTGCGATCCGAGAGACGGTCAATTATTTGTTCTTGTGTGCTCGAGGTATCATGATACTGATTGATGCAGGCTGTATTTATAATGTCCCTTTCCTGTCGTGAATATTGGTAGCGAGTCTTGCCTGGATCACACTCTTACTGGAACCATGTGTTAACGTCGATCGCTAAGTTTCAGTACTGTTACTGAACTGAGAGTAGCATTTGCATTCGGCAAGCTATCAGACCCGGTGAATGCTTCGGTGTTTAATCAGTACTGCGCCTTGCTGGCTGTAGTGATTTGTGAAGCTATACTCATGGCACAGCTAACTTATTATCTTGACGAGAGATGGTCATTATAGGTTCAGGACAAGGTTCTCGTGAATTGGATCTCAAATCTAGGGAGAGATATCTAGATAGGTTGCAAGATCAAGCTTAAGCTTTGACATTGATGTGAATCATCTACTGGGAAACCTTGCTGTGTTTATGTTGTTGGGATTGTAGGTGTTGGGCTTGGCATCTTACTGTGTTTTCTACTGTGTATGATCCGCTGCGTGGATTTGATCTATCTATATATCTGATGATATTGACTAAGTCTAGAAAATATTTGTAAATACTCATGGCATAGATGGCCTGGGATGGTGGACATCAGCTTCAATGACAGAAGTTTACATAGAAGACAACCACGCACTTACTTCTCTGAATGTATTCTCCTGATTGTCTTACTATAAACGAACATTGACCGTGACATGATACACGACTCATAATACGGCTATTGCTACCCTGATATTGGAAAACGCTATTGAGCATAGCTCGGAACACACGGAGAACACTATCCCATCCGATAACTGCGTATCAAATTCACCACCTATTAATCTGTCGTCTTGGGCCACCTACTGGAAGAATTGGATATACTCGGTCAAATCAAGTCAAGCGGCTGAGATCAGGACGACTATCAACAATCCTAGGAAACTGTAGGATGGTGTTCGAGGATGCGAAATGCATGGCTGGCCCACGGAAACAGCAACTTTGAAGCCTCGCAAAGTCGACGAGATGACAATGCAGTGTAACCAAGAGCCTTCACTTGGCCGGCAATGGACAGTCAGTCCCCAACAAATTCCCGAGCCGCTCGTTGTTACACACCTCACATACGACGGCATGGTAAACTGCCGCGAGCTCTAGATCCCCAATCCCCACCGACATTGATCCATTGTAATCCTCACTCAGACGCTGGCGAACAACTGGCTATTGCCCAGTGACGACTGTCCTGTAACCGAGACGAGCGCGTACGTACATAACCAGATTGCAGTGCAGTGCGTCGCAAAGTCACAAGACAGAAACCCCCACTGGCGAATCCTTAAAGTTGCCCTTGGTCTTCGATGACAGACAATTTGTCACGGACGGTGGCCGATCAAGCCGGCCCCCCGGGCGTCATGAGATCCAGCCTCACCGTCCGCGTCCCCACACAGGACACGTGGTGAACACCAGGGATTTGTGAAAGTGCCCCATAATGGGCAGATGCAGAAACAATCACATTTCGCCCCGTCTTTTCTCTCTCTCTCTTCTCTGTGCGGGTCGTTCGCCAAGGCGTGTGAATGATGCACAACGGCACGGGTTGGGATTGGGTTTGCGGAGCCTCCGGCGGCACCGGTCAACCGTGAGACATGCAGCTCTCGATGACGCCGGTTTCTCGACTGACGGCGGTGACATACGAAGTACGAAGTACGTAGTCTATTCGCACGTACGTATTAATTACTGCGGGACACAAGATGACCTCGTTTCTCGCATGGCTTACCCCGGGTATCTTGCTCGCGGACGGACGGGCCGGGCGGCACGGTTCCGCAGCTGATCTTATCTGCCTCCATCGCCGATGCTGCTTACTGCCTGCTCACAACTCACTGCTTAGCCTCTTTTCATACTCTACTGTCATTGCCTGCCTCTCGCCCGTCCTCCCTTGCTCGCCCATCGACTTACTAGGGATGGACCCCTCCCCGGCGCGGACATGGCCTCCAAAGGGGAACAACGGGCATTTGCAGCGCCTTGCCTTCTGTCCATGTGAGGATATCCCCCTTCTGATCCTCATTCCGCTTCCGTTGTCGTGCAGATGCGGACGGCTGACATGCGCATCGAAACCCCTGCGCCGCCGCCCGTTGCCTCCACCGCGCGGGAGAGGCTGGGATCCTGGTCGTTTGGCCGTTGCTCAGATCCGTGCGGTGCGTCTGCGTTTGCGTTTGCGGTTGTAAGTCCGTAGCGGCAAGCACGTGTTGTTGATTTGAGGGCGTCTGATTTCCCACGACGGTCCTTGTTTGTATGTATTGACTCGTCTTTGAGGCGGTTCATCATTGCCGGACATTGGACCTCCGGCGCCGGGCCGCTTACGGATTGGACCGGATCCCACAGCGGCGTCGTTGTAGATACTCGGCAAAGATATTCGTACATGAAACCTAGGGCTCGGCAAACTTGGACTCCCACTGGCTGGCTGACTGTTGACAGCCTGCCCTTTCAGTTCTGATATAGCCTCTGATATAGCCCGCCGGGGGATTAATATAGAAGCGCCCCCAACCTCGCATTTTCCCGTGCTTCTCCAATCTATCAGAGTGGAGGGTGTGCATAGTAAATTAAGGCAAACCGTTGGTCAAACGACGCCCATGGCAGGTTGCGACGAAATGGCGGGGCGCTTAACGACATGAGGTCCTGCACGCACGCACGCACGCAGCACAGCAGCAGTTATTAGTGTGTGCAGATGCATGGATGCGCCGATCGATAGGGGAACTATAAGCCGACGTAACGTGCGTAACGTCAGCTAATCTAGGTTCATGATGGTGGAAAATTCCGGGCGCTCCCGTGGAAGAGTCAGGATGTGACACACACTCACAAGAGACGGGTGCGGAACCGCATCATGAACGATTGGGTCAAGAATGCTCTCGGTATCTTCATCTGTTAGTTCGGCGCAGCTAACGAACCTAATAGCATCGAATCAAGGCAATTGCAAAGAAGCCCCGTGCCCTAGAATCCGTCTGCCCATTGCACCGAGCAAAACACTGACGAGGGTTTCAGCCCCCCAATTAGCAACAGGTGAACAGACTGGAGACTTGCCAAGTTGTTAGGCCTTAGGAAGGGAGCACGCCATGTCCATCGGCGGGTAACCGACGTGCTCGATCCGGGTGGAGCGGCCTTTGCCCGGAGCGGTCTAGACGGCCGCGGGCATCCATCGCCGGAGTCGTCGTTCGTCGAGGAACAGAACCGAGCGTCGTCGACGGGGTGGTTTTTCATGGCCGTTTTTACTGCGAACGGGCTGTCGAGTAAAGTGGATGGTGCGCTGACTGATTTCCATGTTCGTCGGTGCGTAGTTATCGTACGTAGTAGGTGCTCTCCGTTCGCGTTGCCATTGTCGTCTTGAGCTCTCTGGGATAGCCCAGGGATGGACGCTGATTCCGCTTCCGCGGCTGATGTCCCTGTGAGCCAAGTTTCCTCTGCGCCGGGATAAATCCATCCATTCCCTGGCCACTTTGTAGAAGACGACTAAGCGAGAAAGGTAAAAAGAAAGATACATTCTCTTTGCTTTGTTTCCCTGTTTCCAAGTCTTTTTGCGTCTTTCGGGAGAAACCTCATGTATGACCATGGCAAGCGAGTTATACCACATGATATGGTACTCATCCTGGCCATATGAATTATGAATTGTCCAATTTTTCAGCACGGCCAACGCCAAAGAAATTGGTGATGCTACACCTCACCACGAAGTTGCCTGGCATGGGTGTGGAGGCAACCAGGCATCTCCCTCCTACGAATGGTCTAGAACACCAGAGACTCTGCTTCTTCAGCCCTATGATGAAGGCATGGTCTTCAAGAGAGCATCGAACTCATCTTTCAGGCCGACGACCCTGCACACCGATAGACCTTCCATAAATTCTCGAGCCGGGCTATTCATCTGGGCAAAGGTTGCAGCAAAGGCCGCCCATTCCAAGTGGCTTCTATTTTCTGTTGCGATGGCCATCATCCTATCATGGAAGTGCGGGGGTAGACGAGCGATACTATCAAAGATTGCGCGTAATCCTAGTCCATGTTCGAACGCACAAGATACCGAACTGGCCTTCCCAGGCCGGGAACTCAAAGCCTTTCAGTTGAATAAAGCTACGACGTTCACGGAGCCATGTGGCGCCGCACACGGTCCAGTCCTGCGCACCGGCCGGCGGTCATGACTGCATACGAGCGGGCCCGGGTTGGATGGTTCGGCTGCAGTCTCGTGAGTCTGCCCAGTCCCTGAAAAGAGTCGAGGGATCCGCCCGGGAGACGACGTGGATGACGGATCTATGAGGTGGGTTCACCTGTCATCTGTTGGTGATCGATCTGAACGCTGCGCCGCCACCGATTTAAGCTTCATCGCAAAGGCAAGCCAACATCCCTTATTTCCCGCTAGAGCATGTTGTCTTGGCGAAGCCAAGAATGTGACAATGGCGTTTGTGTTGGTGATTGGCATGAGTAGAGGCGCCCCCCTTCCGCGAAATGGTCAACAAACACGGAGGACGGACACCGAGACGAAAAAAAAAAAGAAATCAGGAGACGGCGTCGTGATGTGGAACAGGTCTTTGTTTGTTGGTCGGCACCAAGGGTCGATGACACGGAACCGTACGGGAGAGAAGATTGCCTGTACCTGTACGAATACGCATGTCCGGCTGGGCATGTTGCCCGCCGGTAATCGACCGTCTTTCCCCCTTTGCGTTGGCGTTGAATGTGCTGCCGGTTCTTGCAAATCGGCGTCTGTACCGTCCGGAGTGTGGCTGTACGAAGCAATTACTGTCCAACCAACACAACGGCGTAACGACCAACAGCTCATCGGCCGGCCGGGATGAGTCGGGCGTATGTCTCGGGAGATGGCACAAGGAGGCGTCCAGTCGGAATGTGGAGGTAATTACCAAAACCACTCATTCACCCAACACACCTCACGCTGGTAAAAATTCCTGTCTTGTCTGTTGGCGGTGCTGCAACAGCGACGTTGGTGCTGCAAGGCAGGTCTCAGGACGGTGATTAATTACTCGAACACGCATTGCATAGCGGAATGAGTCCGATCATGTTGGCACGGGATGACTCTCTGTCTTGCAGACGACAGACACGGTCGGCTTCGGACAACTGTCATCTTTAGATCATGCCGCTTTGTCACTGGACGTGTTGAATTAAAGCCGGAAAATAGGACGGGGTATGCAAGGACGTTACGCCATCGGGGTTTTTTGGCTCCTCAATGGAAGCTTGCGGTTGGATCTGAATGAACGCGTGGCGCTAGGATAATGTACTTGGTCGGCTCGTCGTCAACCAACATTCGCCGCTCGCTACGGGGCGACCCGTAGATGGGCAATTGAGAAGAGAAACGCCGTTCGTACGGTGTAGCCCCAAGCTCAAGCTCAATTTCCTCTACCGCCGTTGAACCCCAGTGGATCTTCTCAACAGACAGTTTGGTGGCGATTACGAGCAATTCGGATCGGGTCTACGAATACAATTTTTCTTGTTGGTCTGTGGAGTTGCGGAGATGTGGTCTGCGGGGTGACAGATTAGGGGTGCAGCTCCGGCCCCCGGGATGTCGAATTATCTGTTTCTAAGTACGAAGTGCTCCGTACGTATGTAGGTACATACATTGTACACCGCCGGGCGTCGACGACAACGACGATGACAATTTGGTGACCTCAGTCGAGACGGATGGATCCGGTGGCCAACTGCATGGACCGGATCAAGCCAGGACGGCCCAGCCGTGAAACAATAAGGCCGAAGACGGCTCATAAGAGCAGCACGTATATCTCTCCGGCACGGCATTGCGCCCTGGACATCCGGCCTTCGACTCCGACCCCGGTTGAGGCAGCAAACAAGGCAGGCAGCAGACCGGCCATGGGGAAGATTTCATTCATCGATTCCATGAGAGGATCTGCCAATGCTATGGATGCGCATCGACGACCGACGCCCCTGGAGGCGCTCTAAGAGTGGGTGCGGAAGTCAGGTGATGGCTTGTCAACGCTTGCAAGCCGCGATCCGCAGCGGCGAGACAGGGACCACATCCCCAACTTGGAGACGCGAGCCTTGGAGGGAACCATGTTTGAGGGCAAGGGAGCCGGGCTTCCAGGGACGGGGTCTCGTCGATATCGATGCTAAATGCCGGCCATGACGCATGGAAGCGAAACGAGAGAAGGGGAACAGAAAGAACAGACTTCTTCAGAGCAGAGTTCTCAGCCAAAGTTAGCCGTGACTTGGGCGCAGAAGTGAGTTGGCCGACGGACATGATCTCGCTAGAACGGCTTGATACCAAACGCCGATCGGCCGCTGCAACGCTTCCGAAAGGGCCTCTGAATGACGGCCAGTTGACCCAGACATGGGACTTTTTTCCTCGTCTCGTCCATCGTGCAATTGTAGGCTAGAGTCTAGACGAGGTCTGGCTCTGCCGGTCGCCGCTTGCACCGCTGGCATTTGCAGCAGCTGGTGTCGATCACTAAGGTAGTGGAGATTTGCCGTGCTTGCCAGTACTGTAACGGTAAAATAAAAAAAGATGGACAAGGGGCCCGGAGATGGAACATGGACAGAACAATCCCGCAGTGGCTGGCTGCTGGGGGTTCGGAATAAGAAGTTGGCTGGAGGTGCTTTGATGGGGGGACTAGTGGTTTGTGTTAGTTGGTTCGCCATGCATCAGAACCAACAACACGACCACCAAGCAAGGGCAATCAACTCAAGGGACGGGACGAAAAGCGTAGCGAAGGACCTTGCCATTCCGATGAATCACGTCCGCAAAAGCTGACGAGATTGACGGTTGGCACGCAATTAGCATGCATTGAGGCAATCGAGGTTTTGGAGCCGATCTCTTGCACACCCCGTGTCGATAGAGCAAACCCCAACGTCGAAGTTCGAGACTGGATGCTGGAGGAAACTCCGAGGGCACCATTCAATGAGAGGGCCAGTGAGGAGACGGCGGAGAAAGGGAGAACGGGGCGGGTGGGGGAGGGAGGATGACAGTGCATGCAGGTTTGAGGTAGTGCCGCAGAGACGAGCGGACAGAAAGTGAAAGGAAGAGAAAGACGGCTTTGTTGTTCGGTGGTGGTCGGAAGTCGTTGTTGGTGTTAAGAGGTAGGTGAGTGAGTGAGTGAGGCTTTCTTGCGAGGTCAAAACACAGGATGTTGGACCAAACCGGCTGTCACGCCAGTATTCGTACAGCCAGACACCTGATAAAATCTACTACAGCCCGCGCGACGTGGACACGACAGTCAAGAGTACACAAGGCGGGAGAGCGGGCAATGGCAGGAAACAGGGCTGATGACGCGGGACAGCCACAGTTTCGTCCCAATGGGGGAATTGCAGCGAACTGGTCTTTGGCGTGGGTTCACAGCCGACGCTTTGCTGTGTGCAAGGTTGCTTTGCATCGCAGACCTCTGAGACAGACCACCTGAGGCGGACAGGGTACTAAGTAGTTAAGATCCAGGCCTCCATATTTTCTCATTTAGGGATGCGATTGGCATTTCCCCATCAATGAATGACCTCCCGCAAGTGGCGGTGGGGGAGTACACACCTTGAATGCCGTGGTTGGCTTCGTGGCTAACACACGGACATGATTCGTTGCGTGTGTTTTGATGGCATTTTATCGATCATTCCTCTCACTGCTACCAAAGGCACAAAGTACGAAGTACGATACAGCTCGCTATCGTATCCAGATAATGGAAGGAGAGCCTGCAACCCTTCGGGGGCCGCCGCCATCTAGAGAGCTCCCGCGTGGGGTATGACTGGGATGATCTGGCCAGGCCTGCACAGAACGAAGATCAGCGTGGCCGCCGTGGTGATCTATCTCCAGCCCCCCTCCCATCCAGGCCCATCCAGGGTTGCCCGAGGACTTGCAGCTGGCAGGTGCATCTCCGTACGTACTATGTACGAATAACCCTGGTTAGGCTGCCCATGCTTTCGTCGCCAGGAAAGGCTATGGCCGAGCTGGGGGTGGTGAGGTTTATGCGCGTGCGTGGATTCAAGGTGAGGTCAGGTCAGGCCAGCGTCAGTCGGTCAGCGACGGCGGGACAGAGGACAGACAAGACAGATACACGCTTCGCCGCCCGAGCCGCATTTAGGTGATTAGAGTGACCCATTCGGGGAGACGTTGCAGAGCTTGTTGCAGGCGAAGGTTGCTCTCAAACTCTCGGGGCTAATAAGTTATGGAGGAACGGAAGGCATTAAGTCATTCTCGGGGAGCGGGCCGCCGCATCGGCAGCGGAAGCGGGAGCCGGGTCGGATGTCTCCAAACGGCGCAAGGATCTCCCAATCCGGGGTTCCAGGGCGATGGGAGCGAAACTCAAGAGTGAGAGTGAGAGGGAGAGGACGAGGTTTGCCGGATACACCTGTCTCCCCCCGCCTCCGATAGTTTGGCACGGAGGAATATCTTGCGGATATCGTGGCATGTGAGAGGAGAGAAAATTAAACGTCTGGGGACGGACAAGAAACGCCATGAGCGACAGCGGCACCGTGCCGGGGTTGGACGAGACGCGATCGATGACGGTTCGCTGTTTGTGCTACGCCTAGGAGGAGGAGGAGGAGGAGGAGGAGGAGGAGGGCGTGTGCGGATGTTCGCAGGTATCTACGAATACAAGCATCGGCATCCTGGTTCGGCTGTTTGAAGATGGACTCAATCGGGTAGGTCGTCCTCTGACAAACTGCCGCCATCCATGAAGTATCTGAACTCCTTCGTTCGAATTGGAACCCTGGCTGGTCAACTTGACAGCGAGTTTCCTCTAATGATCCCTAACTGGTCGCTAATCCCGCAACCCCACCCCCTCTTCCTTTGCTCTTCTTTTCCACACCTCGCAGTGCCTTTTTTTGTTTGTTTGTGCCTTGGGAATGGATGAGAAAAGGACCGACAGACTTTGGTGAATGGGTTGAACTCCCCTTTGGTGTTGTTTTCTTAGCCGACGCCAGGAGGTGCTGGGCAGTGAAGCCAAGTACTACTTACTGTAGCAATTGAAGGCCAAAGGGATGGATGGGCCATTCATTCGTACCAACTTTGTACTCGGTGCGTGTGTCGCCATCCACTTCCCGCATCCCGCATCCCGCATCCCGCATCCCGCTTCCCGCATCCATCCACATCCGCATCCGCTGCCGTATCCACCACGTCGACGTCGAACGTCCACCACCAACTTTCCTCGCTCGTCCGTCCTCTCTCCTCTCATCGAACGCCCCCTTGTTGCCTCTCGTCTCCTACACACCCCCCGCTCCGGGCCTGTGACCAGGGGGGGCTATTCTGAAGCTGCAGCAGCAGCAGCGGCAATCCATGCGCATGCCGGCCCTACCGCTCTGCCGCCCATGCTTCACCTTTCACCCTCACTTCTAGTTAGTACAGACGTTGCCATGTGCCGCCAGACACTCTCACTCCACGGGAACCAGTACGTATTCTACTTACCTACTGTACCTGCCGGGACGCGTTGCGTTGTCTCAATGTGTGGACGTCGTTGTCCCCCTGTGCATTTAAATAGAAATCTCTCACCTTCGCCTGCACGTCTTCATGCCCTGTCCCCGTTTCCCTCCCATTTCTTCTTCGCCTCCCATTGCCTGCTTCTCTTTCTCTTTCTCTCCACCCCGTAACGTTATCCCAATACTTATTTGCTGGCAGGCCTCTCTCTCCCTCTCCCCTCCCTCCCCTCTTGTCCTTGTTCGTTCTGTTCTTGTGCTTGTCGTTCCATTCACCAGCGCCACCACCCTCCTCCAACACCCTCCTCCACCAACTTCCGTCTCCGTCCAACCAACTCACCTCACCTCACCATCTCACTCACCTAGCCATCTCACTCACCCACCCATCCACCCATCGTCCTCCCCAGCTCACTAGCTCGCCCTCTCCAATCCCTCCCGCTAGTGCTTCCCCTGGACGAAAGTCTTAGTCGACAAGAGGACGCAACAATTACAATTTTAGGGTCCAAGATCCAAGGCCCAAGCCAAGGCCCCAAGCGTTGTCGGACGGCCTTGACCTGCCTACACTAGCGGCTCGTCGCCATCCATCCGCGCCTCCGCCGAGAAGCCCACCCACCCAACCATCGACCATCCGCCAACTCTCGCCTAAAAATTGAGGTGAAGGCGCCCCATCGACCGAGCGCCCCCCCCCCGACTCCCCCGGCTTCCCCCCTAGCTCCCTGCCTCCTAGGCGCCCCAGGCACTGCGCTTTTGGCTTGGTTTGCCGCTTTGTGGGCCATCGTCACTCGACTCGATTCAGCCAGCCTAAAAGAGTGCAAGGCTCACCACCACCAACCCGCTTCAATAACCCAAGAAGCTGCCCGGGCTTGCTTCCAAAACTTTGTCTCCCGTTGTTCTCATTCCCTAGACGCCGCCGCCTCCGCTTCCTCCACTTCCTCCCACTCTCCTCCGGTGTCCATTGTGTACTGCCAAGGAGTAAGCCAATAATACCTGCCGCCCATCACGAGACCACGACGACACGAGCCTACCGGAAATCCACCTTCTACGATCCGCCGCGTTGGATGATTATGCTGCCAACTTAAAACCTCCGTACTCCCCGAAACAAAAACATCGCCACCTTTACACCTTTACGGTACCCGCTCGATCCGCAAATTGCTTTAAACTACGTTGCTTTTAACTACCTACGTTGCTTGCCTTTTGTTACTGTCCTCTACCGTCGACCTCTCTACTCACCTCACCTCACCTCAACGCGATCACCAACAGCCTCCTTCTCTCCCTCCGTCTCTCGTGTTCGCACGACCATCGACGCTCCCCTCCCTTGTCCAATATCCGGGGCGTTGGGTGCTAACCACCTCGCCCCGTCCCTCCCGCCAACACGGCACCGCCGCCGCAAGCCGACTCCCGCGACATGGCTATGGATGCGCTGAAAAACCTTGCCAACAACGTCCCGGGCTGGCTCAAGCAGCTGGACGACCTCAGCGGCCAGATCGACCAACGCCAGGCTGAGTTGGCCGCCGTTGCTGCAGCCGAAGGCAAGAGCTCCGAGACCAAGTCTCTGCGTAACAAAGGCTCGACCGAGTCTCTCAGGCCCAACGATGATATCCCCATGACCGCTGCTCCTGACGGTAACCCCGACGATACGATACCCGAAAATGCTCCCGTAGTGTCATCCGGACCCTCCACGCCCTCTGCAGACGCCAAGAAAGAACAACCCTCGGCCTCGCCGCCCAGTCCAACCGCTTTGAAGCAGTCGCAGGAGGCAATGAAAGCAGCGCGCACCCGAGTTCGCCAGCAACAAGCGAAGAGGAGGCAACGGTCAGCGTCAATGGTATCTGCCGAGGGCGCGCCCCCGGCATATCGAACACGAAGCATGATCATTGTGTACTATGACAGCTATGTGCAAGGCTTCTTCGATGATCTTGTGAGATTCGTGTCATCAAGCCGGAATCTCATGCGCAAGGCCAAGATGGCCGCCAAGGTTGCCCAGATCAAGCGCCTAGCCGAGGTGGATATGTCTGAAGAGGGCAAGACCGACGGGGATGAGAATGGTCTCGATGCCCTCCCCTCACTGAGATATATGAGCACACGTCGGTTTAACCCAATGTCGTCAATATCACGGCCTGGCTTCGGTCCTGGTGGGGGCAAGGACCAACCCCCGGATGTGTACGATCGACTGGACAAGAGCCTGGGAATCGTTCAGAGCATGTGTGAGCACGGTGCCCACCAGTTCTTGCGAGATGGCGACTGCAACGACGAGATTTCAAAGGTGCAGCAGCAGCTCGCCGAGGTCCTGGAATCAGCTACCAAGGAGATGGAACGTGTGCAACGCGAGGAGCCTGAGCTGGCCAAGGAGACAGGCGAGTTGGGAAAAGTCCGGACACGCCGACCCATCAGCATGCGCCGTGAGATGTCTCCCGGCCTCAAGGATGGTGCGGCAACGACGCAAACCAGAGAGGAGCCTGCCAAACTTGAAGCAGCCAAGCCTACCATCGACCCGGAGGCACCCCTTGAGGTTGACCCAGGCGTTGTCGAAGCAGACGAGGGCATTGACATTGATATGGAGATGCCCAAGCTCCAGTACCGATCAACCCGAGCCATGCGGAGTCGTGGGCCTTAGAACGGCCACGAACCGCGTGCAAGGAATTTGGTCATAGCGACACTCTGATCGTTCACTCAAACCATCCATCACATTCTATTCCTCATTGTTTTTTCGCCCCTCATTGTAGGCGTCACGGAAACGGGAGATACAACCGGGAATATCTTGTCATTTTGTTTTTGTTCATTGCTTCCACATCTCTTTTCATGATAGCGCGAGCATGCATCTACTGATAGGCTCTTTTACCTTTGGCTCTCTCCATCTCCGAATAGGAAACATTCATAGCGTTGGGGTGTGTGTTGCTTTTGCCGACTACTTTCGGCTAGGTCCTGATTTTCTTTTGGTTATTCTATCTAGGTTTACGGCCGCGAACAAAATGGGTACATCTAAAAGAGTTTATGAGACTTGGATCCTTCTTCGCTTGATCATTCGTCAGCCTCCTTGCTAGTGTGAGGATTCTCGAGGGTTTGAAATGTCCTACTTCGACCTCACAAGGTCCTTCAGCAAGGACAAGAACTAAGCTAAACACATGGGCCACGGTCTTTGAGTTGGTAGACAGCGAATATCAACGGCTTTTTAAAATGTCTCAATTTTCAGTCACGGCGCTGTTTACTGTCAATATTGTGGTTGATCGACACCAGAGGAACGGTTCGGGTGCAGAAGCTCATAACTTGGCCACTCGCCTGAATACCAATCGTCCAAGGAGAGCGGCTCTGCGATGCCATCTGTTGGCAGCTCGTTCCACTGGTCGGACAAGGCCTCGGGACCAAGGATGCTCGGGTCGGTGCCATCCTCAGACTCTAGCTTACGCGCCGTCCAGGTTACTGTGAAGGTGTACATCTGGGGCCCGATGACTTTGCTCTTGAGGGCCATGCGACGGACACAACATGGAGGCGTTTCCCCTCCTGTTCCCTCCCCCGCGGCCTCACGCTGGGCGTGAATGGCGTTGTGCCTCCAGTTGGTCGCTCGCCAGTGGGTGGACAGGCCGCGCCAAGTCGTCTTCTTGATGGGGATGCCGGCTGTGCTAAGGTAGTAGCCCTTCATTGCGCCGCCAAGGCGGAAGCGCCAAACCCGGTGCGCCCATTCCGCGAGTTCCAAGAGCCCGGCGAACCCTTCCTCGCTATACTCAAAATCCATCGTGAATCGCCGCAGTCTCGGGAACTGCGAGAGCGCTGCTCCCCAGGCGCCACGGTGGCTTCGCGCACCTGTCCTAAACGGAATCGGCGGGATCGGCAACCGAGCGTTGACCCCTGAGTCCCGCGTGAGTTCCATGTGCTGCTTCATCTGCATAGGCTCGAACCGATTTACGCAGCCCGTGCCGTAGGGCGTGAGCTGTGGCGCGGAGGGGTCCGTCTCCCACCAGTCGCACAGGCGGATGGTTATGCGGATATCCTGGGCGGGACTCATGTCAAGGGCGCGTTGAAATAGGTAGCCGTGCTCTAGAAGATGCACCGGGATGAAGAGGTGGAAAGACGTGAGACGGTTTGCGGTGTAGCGCGGCATAGTGAACATGTCCATCACGCGGCCGTGATTGCAGTTGCGTGGTGTGTTGTAGTCGCCCTCGAAGAACCGGATCGTTGCGTTCTCCATGAGCATGTCTCGCGCCTCGACGAACACCCGGCGGCACGTCCGCAGGATGGAAGTATGTTGAATCTTCCGGCCTCTCGTGCCCGGACGAAGCCAGTCGCCCCCAGGGATTTCGTAGGAAGAGAAAGGAATGTAGGCCTCGTCCAAGTCGACGGTCTCTAGGTCCAAGTCGGGCTCTCTGGTGTCATCGGGGAGATTGCATACTTTCCATTTGGGTTCTGCGAAGGGGTACAGTCTCTGTCCGTCACGGTCGAAGGGGACTTGGTCCTCTGTGAGCGCATATGAGAAGATCTGGAGTCGGATCTCCGTGGGTAGGATGGCGAAGAGCGGACTTGATCCCTGGGGTTGGATAGACCATCGGGGGATCTTATTGCTGAGAGACTCGGACTTGAACCGCCCTGAGACTGAGGCTATGTTCCTCTGGGGACTAGACATGATGCAACAAGGACATTGACGGATATTTAACCCAGATCAAGTATTCGGGCTGAGAAAAGGGAAAAAATAAATATATGGTTTTACAAGATGAGGTAGGTAGTCTACAATGGTGTTTCATCAGGCTCCCGTGTAAACGGGCTGTGCATAACATCTGATAGAAGCATGTGCAAATACTTTAACTGCTACTATGAGCTCGGGCGAATAGCGGGGCTTAGATGGTGCAGCGGCCCCACATCAGAGATCGCACGAATGGTTTGCCGACCTTGTTGGCTAATAAGTAGGTGACCTCAGAACGCTCCCCGGCCGCCTCTAAATGACGTCCTCTTAGGAAGCTGTGTTTCCATCCTCACCGCTCCAACATCTCCAACTGCGCTGCCTCGACGACGAAAACCAACATCTGAACGCCCCTGCGTATTGCCAAGCTAGCCCGATTATCCTTCTAGCTCTAGTCGTCCAAAATGACGGCTGCGTCGCCATCCCCCGACCGATAGCTATCACGATCCCACCAGCCATCCCCCACCAACCATGGGCCAAGGCTTCTCGCTCGCGACGCCGTCCGTCGGCTCCGCGGGCATCGACGCCGCCGAGCTGAGCGATGTGCACTACGAACGGGGCTTGGGCGACGCGCGCTTCATGAAGAGCATCCGCGGTCGTCACGAGAATGGATTGGTCCTCATCAAGGTGCTTGTGAAGCCCTATCCCGAGGTCAAGTTGGAGGCGTACAAGAAACAGATAATAGGTAAGATTGCCTGCCTTATATGTGTGCGCCGCTTTGATTGGTGTGCTAACACGACGCAGAGCAGCGCAAGGCCCTCGCCGACGTACCCAACGCCTTGGGTTTCCAGCGCATCATCGAGACCGAGTCCAACGGCTACCTCGTGCGCCAGTACCTCTACAGCTCCCTCTACGACCGCCTTAGCACGCGGCCGTTCCTGGAAGATATCGAAAAGAAATGGCTGGCCTTCCAACTCCTATGCGCGCTGCGCGACTGCCATGCGCGGGACGTTTATCACGGCGACATCAAGGCGCAGAACGTTCTCGTGACCTCCTGGAACTGGTTATACCTGTCCGACTTCTCCTCGGCCTACAAGCCCATCATGTTACCGGACGACAACCCAGGCGACTTCTCTTACTTCTTTGATACGTCAAGTCGTCGCACTTGTTACATTGCGCCTGAGCGCTTCTATGCTGCTGGAGAGGCGCCACCGCGGAAAGCGAAAATGACCTGGGCCATGGACATTTTCAGTGCTGGATGCGTTATTGCACAGATGTTTCTTGAATCCGAAATATTCAGCCTTGCACAGCTCTACAAGTACCGCCGCGGCGAGTATGACCCGGTCATCACGCATTTGAGCGTTATCTCCGATAAGGATGTTCGAGACATGATCTCCCACATGATTCAGCTGGATCCAGAGAAGCGCTACTCTGCAGAACAGTATCTTGACTTTTGGAAAGGCAAGGTCTTTCCAAACTACTTCTACAACTTCCTCCACCAGTATATGGAGCTCATCACCGACCCGTCGTCGGGGAACAGCCCCATGTCTGGTGCGATGAAGAATCTTGGCGAAGCCGACGACCGGATAGACCGCGTCTTCTACGACTTTGACAAGATCTCATACTTCCTTGGGTACCAGCCCGAAAAGCGCACTTCGGTCGCGTTGCAGTCTACTTCACGACTGGGCCTGTCCCACTTTCCGGTGCGCCTGAATATTCCCAACCACGATCATCCCGTCTCTTCCGAACTCGAGCCGCCAGAAGATGACGGGACCCTGATATTTCTCACTCTTATTGTATCCTCAATGAGAAATACTGCTCGGGCTTTGTCAAGAATCAGGGCGTGCGATGTGCTGCTGGCGTTTTCCGAGAGGCTCACGGATGAAGCCAAGCTGGACAGGGTGCTGCCATATTTGATGACGCTGCTTCGCCCAGACGAGACGGACTTGGTCATTATTGCCGCCATTAGGACCATCACCCAACTTTTGCAACTTGTGCGAATGGTTACGCCAATTAACTCCCATGTTCTGGTGGAATACGTGCTGCCTCGTATGGAAGTGGCTCTCGGGTCTAGGTCAAAGGCCTCTAGCCCCTTGGTCAAGGCAACTTATGCATCATGCTTAGGAAGCCTTGCGATTACCGCGCAGAACTTCCTCGAGATGGCATCGAGCTTGAAGGCCGATGGTTCGATGCCCATCGCCGATCCCGAGGTGGAACCCGGAGTCGACGCCGAAGCAAATTTCGAGAGTGTGTTTGATAATGCCGGAAGACAACTCTTCGAACTCCTAGAGAGCCATACAAAGCAACTGGTTGAAGATCCGGACATCTCAGTTCGCCGGGCCTTTTTGGCGTCTGTCCCCGAGTTGTGCATGTTCTTTCAAGAACGGTCCAACGACGTCTTGCTCACTCATCTCAATACATATCTGAACGACCGCGATTGGACGCTGAAATGCGCTTTCTTTGATACGATTGTGGGGATCTCAACCTTCATTGGGAGTACCAGTCTCGAGGAGTTTATGTTACCCCTGATGATTCAAGCTCTCACTGACCCCGAAGAGTTCGTGGTTCAGGCAGCTCTTCACTCTCTCGCTCAGCTTGCCGGCCTTGGTCTGCTTTCGAGACCAAAGGTCTGGGAGCTGGCAGACCTCATCAGCCGATTTACTATGCACCCAAACATCTGGATACGAGAGGCAGCTGCCGAGTTCCTCTCCATGTCCGCTCGGTTCCTGACAGTTGCCGATGTCATATGCATTTTGGTACCTACGGTTAAGCCATTTCTGAAAGTGGACTTCCTCACCGACTTCTCAGAGCTCAATCTTCTTGATACGCTGAAGAGGCCTCTTTCTCGGAACGTGTTTGACCAAGCGGTCACTTGGGCCCTTAAGACGGAGCGTGGTGTTTATTGGAAACCGCTGCAGCAGCTGCGACCCCTGCTATTTGGTTCAAAGAGCTCTGTCTCTTCCCGAGCGTCGAGAGATTTCTCTCTTGGGTCTGTCCCAAAGGTGGCTCGTAACGAAGAAGACGAACAATGGCTCGTGAAACTAAGGAATCTTGGGTTGAAGAACGAGGATGAACAGAAGCTTGATGCACTTAGGGAGTTTATTTGGCGTCTTAGTAAGATGAAGGCTCGAGACGCATCGGCAGCGGAAACATCGACATCCTCAGCAGTCGTCTCACTGAAGACCTTGGGAGTCACGCCCCAAACAGTATTCTTCAACGATGCGCCTCTTCGCGATCCAGCAGCTGTCGTCAACCTTGATCCTCCAGCCGAACCCTATACCATTGCCGATGCTCTCCTGGACGCGTCTGTGACCATTGACGATCCAGTTGGTGGAAGAAGGCGAGGTCTCAACACGCAGAAGAACCGAGTACAGGGCGGCGGACCACGTTCACCGCAAAGACTGTTATTACCCCCGACTGCTGGCTCTGCGAGACATTCTAGAACATCATCTACAGCACGTGGGCAAGGGGTGACTGAAGATGATGTGTCTGTTCAGGAAGAGCCATACGCGATGAGGAGAGCGGTCCGTCACCAAGCGAGTGCCTTGAGTCTGCTTGATCGAAAAGACAAAAACAAATCGTTCCCCCAGACAGGCACAACAGTTGATAATGCATTTGGCGAAGTTGAAGGACCATTTGCTTTGCCTTCGTCCACAAAGCCGCCCTCTTCGGACGATAACGATGCAGGGAAGACAGCCTTAAGGCAGTCGAGGCATAGCTACGAGGGGACTGACCCGAATATCCAGAGGATGCTCGACAATATGTTTGTGGCTAACTTCCCTCGCGATGTTATCGAGTTTGGACCCATAGTCACCCCAATCAAGCGCAGCAAAGCGAACAAGCCCAGTCTTCAGCCAGGCGAAGACCCTTGGAAGCCACAAGGGCAACTCGTCGCGACATTTGGAGAGCACAGAGGCCCGATCAACAGGGTTTTGGCATCTCCCGACCACATCTTCTTCATCACTGGTGGTGACGACGGCGCCGTCAAGGTGTGGGATACAGCGCGTCTCGAGCGAAACATTACCCATCGCTCCAGACAGACACATAAGCATGCTAGCGGGGCGCGAGTGGTTGCACTCTGCTTCATTGAGAACTCACATTGTTTTGTGAGTTGCGCAAGCGATGGAAGCGTTCACGTTGTCAAGGTCGATACGGTTTCTGCCAGTGGAGTCATTAGGTACGGCAAACTGCGCGTGCTACGAGAGTATCAGCTACCCACGGACGAGTTTGCGATATGGTGCGAGCATTTTAGGCAAGACTCGAGCTCCATTCTCATCCTCGCCACGAACCGCTCAAGGATCTTGGGCATCGACCTGCGGACTATGACCCTTCTATACGTGCTCGAGAACCCTGTTCATCATGGAACGCCGACCTGCTTTTGTGTCGATAGGAAGCGCAACTGGTTGTGCGTGGGAACTTCTCATGGCGTTGTGGATCTGTGGGATCTCAGATTCAAGATGAGACTCAGGGGCTGGGGGCTGCCAGGCAAGGGCTCGATTTATCGGATCTGCATCCACCCAACGAAGGGTCGAGGTAAATGGATCTGCATTTCCGGTGGAACAGGTCAGGGAGAAGTCACGGTTTGGGACCTGGAGAAGACTGTGTGCCGAGAAGTCTATCGGACCGGTGGCAACAAGGATGCCAGCAAGGAAACTCCTAAGGGATACGAGGCATGGGACGTTGACGAGGACAAGCCTCAAGGAATGCTTGGACGCTATGCCACCAACATCGAGTATAACGAAACTACGAATGCTGATCGAGGAGTCCGGGCTATGATCGTGGGAACATCTGTCGCAGAGGACTCTAGGGACGTTCGGCATGCCTTCATTGTTACCGGCGGTTCGGACAAGAGGCTTCGCTTCTGGGACATCTCTCGGATGGAGAGTTCGTTCATCTATAGCGGGCTTTCGCCAGATCAGCCCAAGCCGACCTACACGATTTCACACCCAACGACAGCGTTGACGTTAAATACGGAGCGATTCCCACGGCAAGGACCGACGGCGCCGAATGCAGGATCTGGTTCGAAGGCGAAGTCTTCTAGCGCGCGGCCACCACGGTCAACTGTGATTTCGATGCAGCAGCAACAACTACTGCAGACACACATGGATTCCGTTTTAGACGTGGCGTTGCTGGAGTACCCATATACGATGAGCGTTTCGGTGGACCGGTCAGGAGTTGTCTTTGTGTTTCAATAGGGCTGTGACACATGTGGGAAGGAAGGGGAGTTGGAGAGGGCTCGACTGCGAGCGGAGACGTGGTAATTATTGGTGAGAGTATGTGGATGCTGTATGCTGGATAGAGTATGAATAGATGCTTGAACATGATTATCATTACTAGTCTACATGAATATGTACTCCTCAAGTAAATGTGGCTTGTGCGGTTGCTCAGACGAGGCTTAGTGTGGCGCACCCACCTTGCGCATGCTACTCGAAATTTCCCCTCTGCCTCGTCGAAGCCATCAGCCTCGCCGTCACAACTCAACGATCCGCCAAAATTCCCACCCACCAGCCGTCCCGCCCACGACAGGAAACCACCCGAACTCGACAGACACAGTCCAAAAACCCGAAGTTGTTCATTCACCCCGAGGTAACGGCCCCAGCTCCAAGATGCGGCTCACCGCCGACCTCATCCGGGATTCTCTGTCCTATCTCAATCCTCTCAAGGAGCGAGAGCTTGATCTCCGAGGTGCGTTGTGGAAAGAGTAGATGCTACACTTTTGATCATAAAGGGCAGAGTTGATACAATCGTCTTCGCGGCGTGAACAGGACACCGAATCCCCGTGATTGAGAACTTGGGTGTCGCTGGCGTGAGTGCTGCTTTCCTTACCTTTCCTCTGTCTCGCCAGCCCTGATGGTTAGGCTTCCAAGATGGCATAGAGCTAACCCAACGTGCGTCGACAGCCCCACGATGCCATCGACTTCACCGACAACGACATCCAGGTCCTGGGAAACGTCCCTCTGTCCCCTCGGATAACGACACTTCTGCTGGCGCGTAACCGCATCGCCAGCATCCAGCCCACATTGGCCAAGGCCATTCCCAACCTGACGAACCTGGTCTTGTCGTCCAATAACCTGACCGAGCTGGCGGATCTGGACGCGCTAGGATCGTTTCCGCGGTTGACGCACCTGGTGCTGGCTGATAACCCCATCGCCAAGAAGGAGGTGAGTCTTCTTTGCACTATGAGACGGCGCCTGGGACGTTTGGCTGATGGAGATTAGCACTATCGGTACTGGGTCCTCTGGCGGTGTCCCTCTGTGAGATTCTTGGACTACCAGAAGGTCAAGGAGGTCGAGAGGGAGAAAGGACGGGAGCTGTTTGGAACGGTGGAAGAGCCCACTGCGCTTGCTTCCAAGGTAAGCTTGCAACCTTCGCGTCACATCGCTCACCGTCTAACCATGCAATAGATTATGGGCATCAAGACCACTACCTTTGATGTCTCCAACGGTTCGGCGGCGCCCTCGAAGATGTCGAGAATAAAGCTCACAGATGCGGAGAAGAAGCGCTTACAAGAACGGATCAAGAAGGCGACCAGCCTGCAGGAGATTATTGCGCTGGAGAAGGAGCTGAACGAGGGTCGACTCCCATCAGGAATTCAAGGAGACCCGATGGAGGAATAAGGAACCGCATTTCTGCGAAGTGGACGTTTCACGGTTGTCTCATTGCCTAGTCTTGGGGGACATAAAAAAGGGTTGAGGGTGGGATTGCGGTGCATTCATGTTCATACCAGCTCGCGACCTGACCGAGCATAGCGCTCGTGGAGTTGATTCATCTTTATAGCAACTACATGATTCAAGCCCCTGTGTTCCCAATCGCCCAGTGGCATTCCCTGAGTGCAATCTAGTCCCTGCGGAGCACGATGTCCTACTAGCCCGTCATGGCCACATCGCCATCGCGGTTTGACCCGGCCGCCTGCCTCATCTCGAGTTCCAACTGCATGCTGGGGTCATCTTGTCGCTCCTCAGCGCGGGCTGACGCGCCAAAGGGGCCGGCATTGCCGTTGACGATGGACTTGCCGGAGCCATTGGTGGTAGGTGCCTTCGCGGTGGACGGCCGGTCGTCGGCGGACTTCTCGCCGCGAAGGCGGGCTTGTGTGGCGCTGGCGGCGGCCTTGATCTTCTTGTAGGGAACTGTCTTGGGGACGATGTCCTCGAGAAACTCGAGGTTGTCTTGGTGAGAGACGGCGTTGGCTGGGGGTATTAGTTGATGGTGAACGGAGGTTAGAATGGACGAGTGAGCTCACCGACGTCCTTGTACTGGATGTTGCGTCTCGGCTTGCGTTCGAGCTTGGCCTGAGTGTGTGACTCGTCTGCGAGATGCTGGACGAACATTTCCTACGGCAGATTAGAAGGCATGTGCGCTCGGGGTGGTTCTAAGGGGGAAACTCACGGCGGCGAGGGTTATCACGAAGGCGGCATTGTTAGAGCAGATGCCGATTTCCGGGTCTTGGGAAATGATCTTCTTTACCCTTGACACTAGCGACGAGGTTAGACGAGCGACCTGTTCGAGAGGCAACCTGGGGAGAACGTACGGGGAAGCTGAGTTTGGCCGGTGGGCTCCTTTCTTGGAGGGATGGCAGTGGTGTTGTAAGGCATGACGGGCGGGTTTGAGGGGTGAATAATCGGCGGCAGATGAGAGTTGCAGAGTTAGGGATGGAAGTTTAGGCCTATGAGGATGTTAGTTGGAGTGTGTTAATGAGTTGACTGAATGTGATTGTTTGAGTGTATGATGTGGCGATGGTAGTATCCCCGCTAGTTATGGTTGGACTACGCAGCAAAGGCCATGTGGAGGTTTAAAGCGGGAGCGACAACACAAAAAGAAACTAGACCTCAGAATTCGAAGAAGAATATCCATGGCATCGTATAGAATGCTTTGGAAGGGTTGTTGGACGTAGTGATTGGCCTTACCTTACTTCACAGATCAGATAGATGCTAGGTTTGTCTTGTTCCGAGAACTCGAGGTAAAAATGAGCCGGTGGAAGGGAGGATAGGATATAATATTATTGGATTAAAGCCGATCCAACGAATGCGGATGCAAAGCCCAGAATGGTCTGGTCTGGTGATTGCTGTATAGAAACCCGAGTTAACATGGATTGGAATCAGGATCAAGTTTGGTTGACACGAGTAGAACTGCACAGACGCGATGGGCCACTGCAACCACTAAACGCGATCCCCGGTTGGTTCCATTCGATGTGGCTTGGAGCAAGCTTCCAGCCACAGTTCCAGTTCCAGATAGACGCAAGTCGCTGCATTATGACACCCAAAGGCAGCCAGCGAACTGGCAACCTACATACAAAGAACACCTTCAGCCTTCCTTCAGCCGCCAACTTCTAGCCTTCTATTCCTCAGCCTCGTCTGATTGCCCTGGCATCTCGACAAATCCTCCTGCGCAACAACTACCCATCTATAACCCGCCTGCATCGCATCTCTCGCACTGCGGCTCGCCCTCGTCTCGCAGCCTCCCTCGCCATCGCCAACATGCTGGCCTGCCCTACACCATGAATCTGCGATCGCCATCCTTCAATTTGGCGCCCCATGCGCCGCCGCGCCGCCCCTCCTCCATAACCTCCCGCCTGTCCTTCGCCGTCTCCAACGCCGAGCAGGGAGATGAACCCGCCGCGAATCGCTCGGGCGAGGGCCTGATCGAGGAGGAAATCGCCGAGATCAAGAGATACGAGGTAAGCCGGCGCATCCAGAAGCTTGTGCGTCTCCCAAGTTGACACGTTCTAGGACTTTACCACCATAGGTATGCATGCGCTCCCGATTCGATCGACACCGGCTACGTCTCGCGATTACTGACATGGGCCGATAGACTGGGTGCAGGATGCGGCGCGAGAGCAGGCGAGGCGCAAGAGCCGGAGGAAAGTGGCCGTCGGTCTGTACGATCGGGGCCAGCCCGGTTGGCGATATCATTTATGGCGAAGCTATGATGCAGCCCAGGGCTGGATTGTGGTCACCATCATTGGCGCCACCATTGGACTCAATGCCGCCCTGTTGAACATCATCACCGAGTGGCTCGCCGATGTCAAGATTGGGTATTGCGAGACGGGGTTCTACCTGAACGAGAACTTTTGCTGCTGGGGAGAGGAAAACGGTAAGCTGGCTTGCGCATGCGGACTTACATGCAGAGACTGATTTAAGCAGGTTGTTCGCAATGGCATCGATGGACTGGTTTCGAGCCCATGAACTACTTCCTCTACTTGGTGTTTGGTGTATGAATCGACTTGCCTACTTGCGATGAAACAAGACTAACATCTTGCAGACCTTCTTCGCTTTCGTTGCCGCCACTTTGGTCAAATCCTTTGCGCCGTACGCTGCGGGCTCTGGCATCTCTGAGATCAAGGTCATCATCGCAGGCTTCGTCATGAAGGGCTTTCTAGGCATGCGGACTCTGATTATCAAGTCCGTCTGCCTTCCCCTAGCCATTGCGTCTGGCTTATCCGTGGGCAAGGAAGGTCCCAGTGTTCACTATGCTGTGTGCACGGGGAATGTCATCTCCAGACTCTTCAACAAGTACAAGCACAACGCGTCCAAAACCAGAGAAATATTGAGCGCCTCGGCCGCGGCCGGTGTTGCCGTTGCCTTCGGTAGCCCTATCGGAGGCGTACTTTTCTCTCTCGAGGAGATGTCGAGTTACTTTCCGCTCAAGACTCTTTGGCGTAGCTACTTTTGTGCTCTAGTTGCGACCGCGGTCCTTGCTGCCATGAACCCTTTTCGAACAGGGCAGCTCGTCATGTTCCAGGTCGAGTATAAACACGACTGGCACTTCTTCGAAGTGTTGTTCTATATCCTTCTTGGTATCTTCGGGGGCTTGTATGGCGCTTTCGTCATCAAGTGGAACCTGCGTGCGCAGGCATTCAGGAAGAAGTATCTGACCCAATATGCCATCTTGGAGGCTACCCTCCTCGCGGCCGGAACCGCCATTCTTGCGTATCCCAACGCCTTCTTGAGGATTGACATGACGGAAAGCATGGAGATTTTGTTTTCCGAGTGCAACGGAGGGGAGGCTTACCATGGCCTCTGTGACGCAGACCAACGGTATTGGAATATCATCTCGCTGGTCATAGCGACAGTTCTCCGGATTCTCCTGGTAATTGTGTCGTACGGATGCAAAGTCCCTGCTGGCATCTTTGTACCCTCGATGGCAGTCGGGGCGTCATTTGGACGCACTGTGGGCATCATTGTCCAAGCTCTGTACGAGGCCAACCCGAGCAGCGTTTTTTTCTCCGCCTGCAAACCGGATGAGCCTTGTATTACTCCTGGCACTTATGCGCTTTTGGGAGCTGCCGCAGCTCTGAGTGGCATCATGCATATCACGGTGTCCGTGGTGGTTATCATGTTTGAGCTCACAGGTGCCTTGAACTACATCCTGCCTACCATGATTGTTGTCGGCGTTACGAAGGCCGTGAGTGAGCTTTTTGGGAAGGGGGGCATCGCGGACCGCATGATATGGTTCAGCGGGTTTCCGTTCCTCGACAACAAGGAGGAGCACAACTTTGGAGTTCCAGTCTCTCAGGTTATGAGGACCTCGGTGGTTACGATGCCGGTCCACGGCTTGACACTTGGGGAGGTCGAGCAGTTGCTCGCAGATGATCGTTACCAAGGTTTCCCCGTTATTGAGGACAACAACTCGAAGATCCTGGTTGGCTATATTGGTCGGACAGAGCTGCGATACGCCATCGATCGTTTGACTCGCGGGTCGCAGCCGGCGAGCCCGACGACGAAGTGCGTGTTTGCTGCTTCGACTGTCAACCACTCGGCTACGACGCCTATTACACCGTCAATGGTGCATCATGGAGAATCATCAGGCTCTACAACCCTTGACTTTAGCCGATACGTCGATTCAACACCCGTCACAGCCCATCCGCGGCTTTCCCTGGAAACCGTCATGGAGTTGTTCCGCAAGATCGGACCTCGAGTCATTCTCATCGAGTATCACGGCAAACTCACTGGTCTGGTCACGGTCAAGGACTGCTTGAGGTACCAATTCAAGGTCGAGGCAGCCGAGAACCCCAAGGATGACCACCGAATCATGGAAGGCCAAGAGCAGCTCTGGGACCTGTTCCGACGCACTGGAAACTGGGTCTCGGGCAAGATATCGACCGTCTCTGGGGGTCGGATCCGGCTCAGTGACTCGTTTGATGAGGATCGTCCACACGGAAGAAGCGAACAGATCATGGACGGGGACGAGGACATTGCAGATGAGGGCGTTGAGCTGGAGAGTCGGCGGCTCTAAGTGTATGGGTTTGACATTTGCTGGGCTGGTTGCACATGGTTCTTATGCGCGGTAGAGGGATGCGCGGACTCTGCGCCGGCGTTGAAGGGATGGCTAGATCTATCCGGTCTTGAATTTACCATGAACGGAATACGATATCTACATGCAATACTTGACAATTGTAAGACGCAGTAACTCCTGCCAAACGTCTATCCCAAGATTTCGCGGGCGATGGTGGTCCAAGGAGTGAGTCTATCTCGATCTATCATCGGATACTCTCCCCAGATCAATGACGTCCTCGTCCTCGCCATCCTGTCTCCCAAGCACTTCCTGATGCTCTCCAGGTACGGGGACATAGCCGTCTTCCGCCGGCGGAACATCCTTGCTCTCGTCCTTTCTCCCAACCACGACATTGCCCGCGACCAGCAGCGCGGCGCCCGCCCACCACAGCGGCGGCAGGGCCTCGGAGAAGATGACGAAGCCGAGCAACGCGGTGAAGACGAAGTTGGTCGACGTGTTCATGATGGAGACCTGCGTGGTCGACGTCCCGCGGGCGAGCGCCTTGGTGAACAGCGTCCACATCTGAGAGAGGGTGAGCGGGCGGGCTGCGGGAGAGGGGACGGGGAGGGACTTACGACGCCGTTGAAGGTGAGGTTGAGGACGAAGAATAGCTGGGTCTGTGTAAGCGGATGCTCTGGGTTTGTGGGGGATGGGCAGGACTTACCACTCGGACGCAGATTTCGACGATGTTCTCATGGGAAGAGAGGCCGAAGATGCCGGCGATGCTGTTGGATAGGCTGGTGGTGAGTTCGGTCGTGGCTCTATACGACGGCATCAGTAGAGCTTTCACCAAGGAGTTTAGTCCCATTCATTTAGTGACGGACGGGCCGGACACAACGACCACTTAGCCACATGAAAGACAAAGAGAATCCCCACCAAGTTCACCGTCCAACACACTTACAGCTTCGCAAAGACGCCGTTGAACGCAGCGCAGGCGCCACTAGCCACGGCGAAGAAGACCCATTGCGTCCGGCGGCTGGCGACGGGCATCTCCTGTGACGACGGCGAGGAGGTTGATGCAGAGGAAGAGGAAGTGGTAGAGGACGACTCCGGCACTGCCGGTTGGCGTCGCCGGACCATTGTTTCTAAGCCGGGTGGATTATATCCTGCGAGTTGAGCTGACTACGTATTCGTACTTTCGTACTGTTAGTAGGTTAATAGTTAAAGTTGGACCCCCTGAGGACAACTTGGTCAATGATGTCCCCGTCATGGTGGAGTGGCTGCTCCCGTTATGGGCGGCCCGGTCACTAATTACAGGGCAGGCTAGGTACAGCTTATAGGACAGGCCACTAACTCCTTAGATCTAGGTAAATGACGGCATCCGTCTATGGAATCTGGGGAATTAATCCCGAACATTTCCAACGAACGGCTTCGATGCGCGGAATCATTTAGCATTGCGCAAAAACCACTATACTATTCTACTATACGTATGTATATTTGCTATAATCCCAGTTCTCCCTTGAGAGTCGGTACGATGCTTTGCATCACCTCAAAAGTAGCCAGTTTGCGTGTCGAAAACCAACAACCCAGCTATCCTGTGTTGTGCCATGTATCTTGTGTCGTATGTGTATTGAAATCATAATCCGGACGCCGCCCAATGCAAGTTTCCTTAAATCTGTCGGCTTGTGCCCAATCTTGTAGCCATGGCTCCCGAGGAAGCGGATCTGCGCTTTTGCACCGTCGTGCTGCGGTCACTCCGGCTTCTTGGCGTTGCAGCTAACAATCTTGACCTTGTCCGCCGTCACCGACTGGCTGCCGTTGTCCATCTTGAACGTCACGTTCTTAATCAAGAAAGTCCACACTTCGTCGCAGAATCGGTACGTATCGAGGCTTCCCTAGTTGGTGGTAGATGCAGAGGTCAGTTCTTGTCTGTTTTCAAGCCTGCGCCGAGCACCGCGTGGCAGAACCCACCTTGAATTGCAGCCGCGCCTTGACATTCTTCTGCAGCGCCTCGGTGATGGCCTGGTCGAAGTTGCCCAGGATCTTCATCGCCAGCTGCGGGTTGATGCGCTCATCGCTGATGAGGTCGTCGAGGGTGTCGGTCAACGCGAGGCCGATGCTGTCAAAGGGGGTTCAGGTTAGTCCAGGGTATAGCAAGGCAGCGTGAGCAGCGGTGCAGTACCTGCTACGGCGGTACAGCTCGTAGAACGATTGCGCGCTGGTAGCCATCTTGTCAACAAGGTCTGTCCAGTTCTCGGGAAGTTTCCTCGTGAGCCCTGTTCTGTAGCGACAGGCGGAAGGTTGGCTGCTGGAAGATTGAAGGCGGTTTCGCTGAATGGAGTCAGGGCGAGGTGACTTGGGAGCCTACTTGGAGAGTGGGATACCCCCAGTGAGGCGTGGGCCTGGAATGACTAAGCGCACCAGCCTCGAACAGCCTCAGGTTGAACCCGGACGCGCTCCAGCCTCGCATCATGTGACGTCGGTACAATTTGCAGCTGCCTGGGGCTAGAGACGCATCCACGCTGGGCCAGCTTAGACAGGAGCTCTCGGACAGCTCTCTCTCAGGATCCAGGACCCCTCGACAAAGCCTCCACGTCGACGCCTCCAACGCCCACGCCCAACGTCCCTCGGATTGCCGAACCAACAGTACACAGCCGCCGCGATGAGTCTCACATATGGATTGGGTGGCATTGGGTCGTTTCTCACCGTCGTGGGATTGTGTACGCGCCAACCTCGCCTCCCTTGGTCGTCCGTGGCCGGGACTTGACTGCTAGATTCCACGCTGACGACCACGTCTAGATATGCTCTTTACCGGCGATGGCGAGGCCTTCAACGTCGGTGCCTTTCTCGAGGCCGTGTCGCCCTATGCCTGGGCGGATCTCGGCATCTCGCTCTGCATCGGTCTCTCCGTCGTGGGCGCAGCATGGTGCGTCTAACCTCCAGACATCACCACGACGACGACATCCATTTCCATCTGCCCGCGCGAGGAAACCATCAGGCTAACCCGGCTTACAGGGGGATCTTTATCACCGGCTCGACTATCCTGGGCGCTGGCGTCAAGGCCCCGCGTATCCGCACCAAGAACCTGATCTCCATCATCTTCTGCGAGGTCGTCGCCATCTACGGTGTCATCATGGCCATCGTCTTCTCCGGCAAGGTCAACATTGTCCAGGGCCCCGAGATCTGGTCCGCCGACTCCTACTACACCGGATACGCCCTGTTCTGGTCGGGTTTGACCGTCGGCCTGTGCAACTTGGTTTGCGGTGTCGCGGTCGGTATCAACGGCAGTGGTGCAGCTCTTGCCGACGCGGCGGATCCTTCTTTGTATGTTGTCCTCGTGGTTTCTCTTCGTGACTCTCCTAACGCTGATGGCTTCTCAGGTTCGTCAAGATTCTCGTCATCGAGATTTTCAGCTCCGTGCTGGGCCTATTCGGCCTCATCATTGGCCTTCTCGTGTCCAGCAAGGCCCCCGAGTTCGGCGAGAAGCACTAAACCTCTACATCGCGGCAGTCTTGCCTTCAGCACCAGCTCCCTTGGTCCCACCAGGATGGAGCACTCGTATGCATTGCGCCAATAATATTTGGTCAGGCGTTTGGAAGAATGGCTCGGGAGGATGTGTTTATGGCTGTACCAGTATCCCTTGGCAGGTGACCGTGTATATCACATGGAGGTGGCATTCAACTAAATTATGCTGGGATTGCGATCCTATCTAGGAAGTTTCGTTACGTATGTCTTGATAAATCGCGGGTTGTGATGATATTTAAAAAGATCTTGATATCATAAAGCACACAGCCATCCATTCTGTCCAAAGTCAACCGGCCTCCGTGCCTCCTAAGCACCACGAACATTGTTCATCAACAACACGTCAACTTTGGTCCCCTTCTCGAGCACCCCCTTTCCACTAGGCAAACATACCAAAGCATTCGCTGATCTTAGACTACCAACCTTTGAGCTTCGTTGGCCGCCGGTGCTCGTGGCTGAAAGGAGGCCGTCGTTGTCGACTGTTACAACTACACGGTGATACTCCGGCCTTGGGTCGAGAGAAAACTCGTGGGAGAGGATGGCAGGAACCTTGGGCAAGCCAACTGGTGATACGCCTGCTAGTTTATGAAGCGCCGGGAGCACAAAGAGGTGAAACGTGACCAGAGCTGAGGCTGGATTGCCTGGCAGTGAGAAGATGGCCTTGGAGACTCGCTGGCCCGCATTGTCTTTGACAGGGACGGTGGCAAAGGTAGTTGGTTTACCCGGCTTCATCGCAACTCGGCCGAAGTGTATGGTTCCTCCAAGGGAGCGCTCAATGGTCGGCTTCAGTAAATCCAGCTCGCCCATAGAGACGCCGCCACTGGTGATGAGCAAGTCTGCTCGACGGAGGCCATCCCGCAGCGTCTCCTCCAAGGAACCAGGCTTGTCCTTGGCGATGCCCAGATCCACGACTTCGAAGCCCCATTCTTTGACGGCGGACATGAGAGTGATGCGGTTCGTATCACGGACCTCACCGAGCTTCAGGACACCTGGGCGGTTGTGCTCGATGATCTCGTCGCCTGTCGACAGAATGCCGATGACGGGGCGGCGGTAGACCTTTGCTTCCGCAACGCCCACGGCAGCAAGGAGACCGATTTCGCCGCCGACGGCAGAGATGAGCTCTCCTTTCTTCAGGATGGTGGTGCCTTCTTCGATGTCGCTGCCGATTTCTCGGACATTATCCCCTTCCTTGACACCTTCGACGTCTACTTCGATTTCCTTCTCTTCCTTTCCGTCGTCGGTCATGGTTTTGATGATTGTGTCTTCCACCATGATGACGCTGGTTGCCCCGGGAGGCAAAGGCGCACCGGTGGTGATTCTGGCAAGCTCGCCATCCTTTAGGGCGCCAATCTCACCGGGAGCGGCGTGGGACACACCAGTTACAGGGAAGACTCCTTTGAAGTGACCGTTCTTTGGAGCTATATATGCGTATCCGTCGACGATGCTGGCCCGGAAAGCTGGTACGTTCTCCTTTGCGCTCACATCTTCGGTCAAGACAGAACCAATGATCGTTCCATCGACCTTTGCAGTAACCACCTCTGGTTCGGGGGTGTGCTCTGCGATCAGCGCGAGGGCGTCGTCCACGGAGAGCATAGGATACGGAGATTCTCTATATCTGCGGGAGGGGCCAAGTGAGGGATCGTTTGATAAAGCACCTGGGTTCGTATGTCTCACGAAGTTGCCATGACTTTGTCCATGGTCATGGCCATGGTCATGGTGACAATGGTGTCCTTGGTCAGCAAGCTGCGATTTTTTACCATTGATTCCAGCTTCAGATTCCAGTTTTTGGACGCCTCCGGAATGAAGTGCCCTCGAGTTTGCTCCTGAGACCTGCAAGCAAGCATGGGGGAGGGTTTTGATGATGGCCTGGAGGTTCTCCTTGGCGCCCTTGGGTGAGCCAGGGAGAGTGACAATAATGGACTTGTTCCGGACTCCAGCGACTGGACGGGACATCATGGCGACTGTGGACATTGGTTAGCGGAACTAGGCCCTTGAAGGAAGTCTCAAGAAGACTCACAGGGTGTCACTTGGAGAGACGCTGCTAGCATGCCGTGGACAAGACCTGGGGCTTGTTTGTGCAGCAATGGAGTCACGGCCTATGCTGAAGATTAGTCTAACGTCTGCACATGAAGTTCTCTCGAATTATTACCTCTGGCGTGCCATCGGAGCTTGCAAAACCTGTTCCTCCTGTAGTAACGATAAGATTGATGCCATCTGGTCCGTCTGCCCAAGCTATTATCTGTCTTTGGATTTGTAGTACATCATCGGAAACAATTGCCGTCTCCAGGACTTCCCATTTGCCATCGCCCTCGTCTTTCAAGACTTGGGTGAGTATGGGCCCTGAGGCATCGGCAGTGGCATCCTGAGCAGCCGTGGTTGACACGATGAGGAGGGTGGCCTTCAAGGGAGCAGACGCCATGGCGACACAGAACGACGATAGCAAGATTGATGCGAAAGTGGAAGAAGTGGCAAATGACGTCGAGACGCAGAGTCTTTATGCCTCAAATTTATCAAGGCAATAAAATCCCTCTATGAAGGGAGGCTGTATTTACGACTGAGCTGGGTGATGAGAGCGATGATGATAATGGCGGGGGACTCACTGGACTACGGCCCCACTGGCTCGGCGTCGGGTGGGGGAGCGCCGAAGCAAGTTTCGCACTCAACCTTCGACTACGAATCAACTTAACCTTGCAACTTCAACCTTTCAGCCTCAGTCTTGCTTGCCGTTCTCAACGCGTCGTACTACGCGCGCAATACATCATGGTGCGAATCAAAGAGAGATATCTTCTCGTCAACATCGTATACGCGCCCGAACCCGCCCGTGCTGCAAAGGACAAGCTACCCGACGTCGTAATTCACCACCAACCCACGCTTGAAAGACTCACGCCGCAGGCTCTGCTTAAGGGTATCAGGGCCGAGGTCGCATCTTTGTTTGGCGATTATGGATCCGGCGCACTCGGGGGAAGCCTCTCAGGTATGATGGCCCTGTGTCTGTCTTTCGTCATTTTGCTTGATACTTATGCGCCACAGTCAAGTATTTGTCCCTGGCTACTTCGACCTTCATTCTCCGGTGTTCGAGAGCGCACTACCAGCTACTGTGGTCTGCACTCACTTTTATGGACCACGTGCCTGTTAAGGACGGCAGACCGTGCATCTTTCGCGTCGTCCGCGTGAGCGGGACGATTCGCAAGGCCGAGGAAGAGGCCATTCGACAGGCCAAGAGGGTCATTCTAGCTGCGAGAGAGGAACCCTTGGGAGCGGGCTCTTCTCTCACCAGCACGTTACAGGCCCAGGAACAAATGTCAGTGGATACCACGGATGAATCAAGCGACGAGGACATGGCCAACACAAATGATTGAGCGGGTATCATTTCTTTCTAATCACCTTAATCCCACTATCCGTCGGGATCGACATGTCGCCAAAGTCTGGATCCATGCCTGTGGGGGCAGGCGGTTGGGGAACAGGTAGAGAATCCTCCATCTCCATGGCCTGCTCCTGCTGGATGCGTGCCTGCTCCTCCTCAGCCTCGAGCTCCATCCGATCGTACTCTTCCTTCTGGTCGATCCAGCGTTCTTGGATATCCCGCACCTCCATTATGGACGACTCGTTTCTCATGGCGACGGCCCATACCGTGTCATTGGCACCTTCAGCTCCGCCAAACGCATATCCACCCGCACGATCAATGACCCTCAAGATGTGCATCATGCTCTTCTTATTCTCGACAGCCAAGACCTCGTACCGAACAAGACCATAGTTGTCGATCAAGCTCGCGATGGCTTCGTTAAGCTTGCCAAACTTTTCGTTGCGCAGGGCCGGTGACTCCATCTCGAGATGGGGCGTCAAGTATGTCAAGTCGTCTACGTCGGTGTAGTACTCGAGGTTAAAGGGCAGGTCGTCATACGCCGAGATTTTGTCAATCTTTGAAAGGATGTTGACGTGGGGCATATCCATCTGGATCATGGCTCGGAGGGAGAGGAGGACGTTTGACAAATAGAGAGACGGTTGTGTAAGGCAGATGGAATCAGAGAGGTGGACGGAGACGAACTGGAGTAGGTCAGCAAATTACGATTTCCAGGATTACAAGTAAAACCAACTCTGAATCCAAGCTTTTGGAGTTTGTAGAATATGTTCCTCAGTGAGTTGTGGTGCGTGTAGAGCTCGACCTGTCCTGGACAGTCGAAGAGAATGTAGTCTTCTCCAAATTCCTTCAGTCCCTCCTCGAGCCATTCGAAGTTGTGCTCAAGCTCTTCCAGCGCATATAAGATACCGCCGTTTGGGCCCAGCTTATCGTCGCGCATGATATCTTCGAGCTTGACTAGGTTGCGGATGTCGAGGGAGACGGGATAGTTGGTGTGGTCGTTGGCCGGATCGAGGTTCACGACGGAGCAGGCACGCCCGATGGCGCCCAGGAACTGGTGCACTTCACGAGGATATGTCAGAAAGAGAAGCTCTTCATGATGGAGGTCAAGCCGAGGGAACTCACTGCCATCACAGTAGGTACTCTTGCCAGAGCCGGGGCTGCCGAGGACGAGTTGCGCGAAGGGCATCTGGAAGGGTTTCCCTGCGGGTTGCTCAAGCGTACATGGTTGGGCAGAAGGCGGGCGGGCGCAGAACAACCAGGTTCAGTGCGAACAAGTGATGCCTTGCCGTCGATGCACGTCGCAGTCTAGCACCCAAGGAATCAGCCAGAAGCCTGACTAATTGTCTCTTGATATGTGGGATCTCTCTTCTTGACGACGACAGACAGCCCCTCCATGCCGCACATGGGCAAACTCAGTGGCTGCGGTAGTGGGGGTTGGTCGGCCAAACCTCGGCAGTTGAGCTCCCAAAGCTCCTTGTCACAAGCTAGACTAAGCTACCGACCGCCCTTGAAAAAAGCAGCGCCGCAGCCGCAGCGACCACTCTTTTTCCTTTCTACAATAAAACCTCGTCAAGACCGCTTCTCTCTCCCTCGGCCTCGAGCCACTCCCTCCCCCTTCCTCTCCGCTCTCGACGCGGGCTCTCCATGATGCTACGCTACCATGCGCAGCAACATCTCCAGCCATGGCATCTGACCTGTCAAATGCCGCCCAGGTGGCCAGCGCCGTCACTGAGACCGTCGCCCACACACTCAGCTCGTCGACTGGGCTGCTTCCCGCCGACATGAGCTTAGCTCCCGCTCAAGTGGCTACCCAAGCCTCATCTAGCTGGCTCGGGCTCTTTGGGTGGCTCATTTGGTTTATCCTTCACGTCGTCTCGACGATCCTCTACTGGGTCATCCGGATCGCGACGATTAATTTCCCTTCCCTCCTGTTCACCTTGTTCTCCACGAGCTGGACAGTGACCATGAACGCCACGACGCTCATGTTCATCATGGCCGCTCTTGTTTCCGCTGTTAGCTGGGTTGTTAGATATCGAATCCTCAACATGTACTCCCGCCTGCCACCAGAGCCGCAGCGAAAGGAGCCGGAACTCGACCTATTCCCTGACACCCACGAGGAAGGCACAAAATCGGGCTTGTCCAGCTACCTGGATGAGTTTCTGAGTGCCATCAAGATTTTCGGCTACCTGGAGCGACCGGTCTTCCATGAGCTGACCCGGAGCATGCAGACTCGGAAACTCATTGCTGGCGAGACCATCAACCTCGAGGAGGAGAAGGGTTTTTGTATCGTCGTGGACGGCCTTGTCGAGATTTTTGTCAAGTCCGGTCGAGGACCTCGGGCTGCCGCAGCGTCTCGCAACGACCTCAGCATGGATTCCTCCGACGAAGATGAGGCTGCACCTGGTCAGCAGACATACCAACTTTTGACTGAAGTCCGCAACGGTGCACCAATGTCCTCTTTGTTCTCCATCATGTCCCTCTTTACCGAAGACATCAAGTTGCGACCTAACGAAGAGGATTCTCCCCTTCCGTCCGGGAGAAGTAGCGGCGCTAAGCACCCGCGCTTCACCAAGAATGCCGACACCCACATCCCTTCTGACATCACTTCTGACATCAACATGTCGATGCCGAGCTCACCTCAGATGCATCATGATGCGAACCCCGAGATGGATACGCAAAGTGGTCGAGGCTCTGCGAAGATCCCACACATGTCATTGGATGAGTCTGTGTCAAGCGACACAAAACGACCAGGCCTACAACATAGGGCAACGTCCGGATCAGCACACCCAGACATTATTGCCCGGGCCACTGTGGACACGACCATCGCCATCATTCCTGCGAGCGCCTTTCGGCGACTGATTAAGGTCTACCCTAAGGCAACTTCTCACATTGTCCATGTTATCCTGTCTCGGTTCCAGAGAGTGACTCTCTCCCAGGCCTTCAACTACCTTGGCCTGACTGGGGAGGTTCTTCAGACGGAAAAGAATATGATCAAGTATACCATGTGCCAGCTTCCTAATATTCTGAGGGGTGACGCGTTGGCGAGGCTCAAGGAGAAGTTCAGTCGCGAGCGAGAACGGATTGGCGAGGACGAGGAAACGAAGGGCATCGCTCTGCACAACTCTGGTGCCAATCGTCGGAGACGGTCAAGCACCGCCCTCCGAAAAGAGGCGGTGCTGCAGTCAATGTCCAAAAGGCGCCCAGCCTCTGTCATTGCCAGCACGCTTGCGTCACCGCGTGAGCGCGCATCTCCTCATGCGCCGAGCCCCGGCGATCTTCTTAGCAACATCCAACTAGCCCGTGGGGTTGGTCGCATATCTACTGTTGAGAACCGGTCAGAAACGCCAGGGGTTTCGATGAATCGACAGGACTCAAATACACTGGATGACCGATCTTTTACCAACTCGTTCGACCCTCAAAGATATGCCCGCATCTCCATCGATCCGCGCGAATCCGTTGACGAGGACAATGTGTTTAGAGCTTCCATCTTAGAGTGCATGTTCAAGACGCTAGGTTTGGACACCAGTGGCAGTGTCTCGAGAGAACCAGAATCGATAGAAGGGTCCCCCCGACTGGTGTCCTTTGATCAGAGGCGATCCAAGGCGTTCTTTTCGAATACCAACGCGTTTGGATTCATGGGACCGTACGATGGCTCCGTTGATGGAGACACCGAGTCCCTGACCTCGAGCGGCATGGCTCTGCACACCCCACCCAATGCTCAGGTTCTCGCACATGACATGAAGGATGAGGTGGAGATCGTCTTCTTCCCCAAAGGCTCTATCCTTGTTGAACAGGGGGAACGAAACCCTGGCTTATACTATGTCATCGACGGTTTCTTGGACGTCGGGGCGACTGGGGAAGACGACTCTCACAACATCCTCCAAACCACCGCCCCTGGGCCATTCCCCACTCAGCCATTATCTCCAGAGTTGTCCTCAACGGGGTCGTTCCCGACCTTGGCACATACTGAAGCAGCTCGTGACTGGGCAGAGTCGCAACATCAAAACAAATCGCGTCGTCGAAGTGTTGCTCTTGTCAAACCTGGAGGCTTGGCTGGGTATGTTGGCAGCGTGTCTTCGTATAGATCCTTCATCGATGTTGTCGCAAAAACGGACGTCTATGTCGGCTTCTTACCTCGAGCTTCCCTAGAACGAATCGTGGATCGATACCCTATCGTGCTTCTGACGATGGCCAAGAGGTTGACGAATATCCTGCCACGTCTGATTCTCCACATTGACTTTGCCTTGGAATGGGTACAAGTCAATGCAGGCCAGGTGCTCTTCCATGAGGGCGAGGAAAGTGAGGCTATCTACATTGTTCTCAATGGTCGTCTACGACTGGTGCAGGATCGCAAAGGTGGCGGCGTGACATCTCGAGCCGAGTTTGGACAGGGAGACAGTGTCGGCGAGCTTGAGGTGCTCACTGAAAGTGCTCGTCCAGGCACGTTGCATGCCATCCGAGACACCGAGTTGGTAAAGTTCCCTCGCACGCTCTTCAACAGTCTGGCGCAGGAGCATCCCAACATTACCATCAAGATCTCCAAAATCATTGCCTCTCGGATGAGAGCCGTGGTTGACGACTCAAACTTCCCTTCCAAAGACCTAGGCGTCGGTCCGACGTCCAATATGCGCAAGTCGACGATGAATCTTCGCACAGTTGCCATCTTGCCAGTGACTGCCGGAGTGCCGGTCATTGACTTTGGGAACCACTTGATGAATGCACTCGCGCAGGTTGGGCCGGCAAATGGCGCCACCTCTCTGAACCACGCTGCAATCCTCAATCACTTAGGCAAACATGCGTTCAACAGGATTGGAAAGCTGAAGCTCTCCCAATACCTTGCGGATCTAGAGGAGAAGTACGGCCTTGTGGTCTATGTTGCAGGTAAGCCCATTCAGTCCTTGCGTCTTTCACTATCCTTTTATGATGAGAAAACCCATGCCAGAGGCAAAGCCGATGCTGGTTCATAAACTCTAATTTTTTCCTGAACAATTCACTTTACCGCGATACTTTTCTTGCACTCTGAGTTGAGTCTCGAGGCTAACACTGTGGCTCGCCACTAGATACCAATGTCAACTCGCCATGGACTCAGACTTGCATAACACAAGCAGACAGTATTCTCCTGGTCGGGATTGCTGACGGATCTCCGGCCATTGGAGAGTACGAGCGTTTCATGCTCGGAATGAAATCGACCGCTCGGAAGATGCTGGTTCTGCTCCATCCTGAGCGATTCTCCCGGCCTGGTCTTACCCGATCATGGCTTCAGAACCGGGTATGGATCAACGGCGGACATTATCACATCCAAATGGCCTTCAGGTCCAACGAGATGCCTGTGCATCCTCCCAAAAAGCTTGGCCAGGCTTTGAAGGAGAGAGTTCAGGTATTGCAGGCGGAGATTCAGAAGTACACATCAAGAAAGGTGCATCACACGGCATACTACTCGCCTGACAGCCCATTCAAGGGCGATTTCCATCGACTGGCACGACGACTATGCGGAAAGTCGATTGGTCTCGTGCTTGGTGGAGGTGGAGCAAGAGGCATGACCCAGATCGGCATTATCAGGGCTATGGAGGAGACAGGTATCCCCATTGATCTGATCGGCGGTACCTCCATAGGAGCCTTTGTCGGTGCTCTGTATGCGCGACATGCTGATGTCGTGCCCATGTTCGGGTTTTCCAAGAAGTTTGCTGGCCGTATGGCAAGTTTGTGGCGATTTGCGCTCGACCTGACCTATCCATCAGCCTCATACACTACTGGACATGAGTTCAATCGTGGCATCTTCAAGACGTTCGGTGACACGCAGATGGAGGACTTCTGGCTTGAGTATTACTGCAATACGACAAACATCAGCAAAAGTCGAGCCGAGTTCCACACTAGTGGTTACGCATGGCGATACATCCGAGCATCTATGTCGCTGGCTGGATTGCTGCCTCCTCTCTGCGACGAGGGTAGCATGCTGCTAGATGGTGGCTACGTCGACAACCTCACGGTGTCTCACATGAAGGGCTTGGGAGTTGACATCATCTTTGCGATCGATGTGGGAGCGCTGGATGACAACCAACCTCAGACTTATGGCGACTCGCTTTCGGGAGCATGGGCATTCTTCAACCGGTGGAATCCGTTCTCGTCCCACCCCAACCCCCCTACACTAGCGGAGATCCAGGCACGGCTTGCGTATGTGTCCAGTGTCGACGCTCTGGAGCGAGCCAAGACAATGGCGGGTTGCATTTACATGCGACCGCCAATCGACGACTACGGGACACTTGATTTCCACAAGTTTGACGAGCTGTATAAACTTGGATACTCTTATGGCATGGAGTTTCTGCAGAATATGAGAGCGCAAGGAGTGCTGCCTCTGGTAGAAGAAACTGAAGCTAAGCGGGCACTGCATCGGACAATGGCTCCTCGCCGAGCCAGTATCTGATTTCATCAAGTTGGAACACAGCACAGAGTAGACAGACATACACTGGCAAGATGGGTAGAAGTAGAACTACACCGGCGTCACTAGCTAGAAATACAGCACGCATATCATGGGGACAATATAACTGGACTGATATAGTGGCTGAGATTCGCAATCCACTCATTTCGCAACACATGGTGAAGGTTAAGGCTTGTGACTCGTAGAACGACGCCACGTTCGCATTCATGGCAATCACCACAAGACGTCACCGGTGACATCACAGCATCACACCAACAGCCCCCTGCGGCAGGATCATTGTTTCCTCACCGAATAAGCACCCCTGGATGCCTCATCAGAGTCACCATTGACCTCATGGCAGCGAATGTCTCGGCCTTATCTTAAGCTGGGACGACATGTCTCAGGATGGTGGCCGGGCGGTTGAAGGGTCCAGTGAGAAAGCTATATGGCCACGTCGAGCATCCGTCCTCCCTCTTACAAAGGCGGGATGGCGTACTATGTTTCAACCCAGACCACACCGAGATTTGTAACTGACGTCGAGATCGAGGACCTGCATGCATGGCACGCCATCGGCGGTACAGTACTGCGCTCCTCGTTCAATACCAACCAACCTATTTACGTATAAATACCCCGTCGAGAGAGAGCTGCCTCACCGACCTCACCGAAGATTGACAGCAACAAAACCCTATCACAGGATCTACCTGACTCCCAATATCTAAGACAACACTTCAAAACAAGTCGAAACAACCCCTAAAATGCCTCGACGAAATGCAACATCCGCTCCTCCCCGGAGCAAGCCATCGCATCACTCACGCCCGCATCACCACCGTTCCCACGAGCAGCCCGAGGTCCGCGAGAAAGAATGTGGCTTCGACTGGACGCCTGGCATCATCCTCGCCCTCGTCGGCACGCTTACTTGGCTGAACCACGACTTTGACAAGACACGACGACGGAGCATCGAGGGCCAGAAACAAGAGTCACGTCGGGGTAGTGGCGTTGATGGGGGTGATGACGAGAGCGATGACTCTGTTACACCGTCGTCGGGTAAAAGGCGGCCTAGAAGAGGGAGGGAAAGGGAGAGGGAGAGGGAGAGGTCTAAGACTCGGTCTATTGAGCATGGTGACGGGGGCGTTGACGAGAAATACTATGAGTATGGACCGAAGAGAAGGCAATCGACAGGTCGTTGATTAGTAGTGCCCTGCTGATAGGCGGGAGTGGATGGTGAACTGCTTCTCGGTTGGCTGTTTGATGCATCGTGAGTATACGATATAAGATGAACTTTGATGAGAAACGAGTAATGATATCTGGCAAAGGCAGGTTGAGCAAGAGTTTATGGCAATTAAACGGTCATTCTAACCAAGTGATATTCCGCAAGAGTCTATTCAGTTCCTGAGCATGTCTACTGATCGTCCTCTTTATGTTCTTCTCTTCCTCCTTCTTTTTACTGCTTCTTGCCTACCTCAGTATTTGCCCTTTCCACCAAGACATCAAACAACCGCTGGATATGCTCCTCGGCCACGCGCTCAACACCAGTACACACGCGGATGGCAAACTTGCCGTTCACAATCGTGCTGGTCAGGTAGAACTCGCCCGAGGCATTGATGCCCTCGTACACTCGCTCGGTGCGCGCGTTGATCTCGTCCTCGTCGGCGCCCGTGACGCGCAGCGTGACGAGGCCGAAGCGCGCGGCCGTGAAGACGGAGAACAGGTCCGGGCGGCTCGCGAGCTTGGCCTCGAGGCTCTCGCCGAGCGCAACGCCGCGGCGGATGTGCGCCTGCAGCCCCCGGACGCCATAGCTGCGCAGCACGAACCACAGCTTGAGCGAGCGGAAGCGGCGGCCCAGCGGGATCTGCCAGTCGCGGTAGTCCGTCACCAGCTCGTTGTCGCTGAACTGGTTGCGCAGGTACGGCGGCTTGATGCTCAGGGCCTCGATCAGCCAGGCGCGGCGGCGCACCCACACGGCCGAGCAGTCGAAGGTGGTCAGCATCCACTTGTGCGGGTTGAAGTTGAAGGAGTGGAAGTGCGCGAACGGCACGGCCAGCGCCTGGTTCTCCTCGAGCAGCAGCGCCGACCCGGCGTACGCGGCGTCGACGTGCACCCAGATGTCCTGCGGCGTGCCGGCCGACGGCACCAGCGCCTCGGCGATGCCGGCGAAGTCGTCGACGGCGCACACGTCGGTGGAGCCGAGCGTCGCCGTCAGGTAGAAGGGCTCGAGGCCGCGGGCCCGGAGGTCGGCCACGGCGCGGGCCACGGCGGGGCCGGTCAGCGCGAAGCCGGCGTCCTCGGACACGGGGATGGCGACGAAGCGCACGCCGAGGATCTGCGCCGCCTTCTTGGTGCTCGAGTGCGAGCCCGCGCTGCCCAGGGCCACCAGCTTGCTGCGGCGGCGCCACAGCTCGTCCTCCTTCTCGCCGTCGTCGCCGTCGTCGTCGGCGAGGTGCGCCGTGACGGCCGCCAGGTACTTGTCGCGGGCGGCGCACATGACGGTCAGGATGGCCTCGCTGGCGCTGCCGTGGATGACGCCGCCGCCGTGGGTGCTGCCGCCGCTCAGGTAGCACTCAGGCAGGGCGAGCGCCTGGGCGAGCCAGTCCATGACGACCGTCTCGAGCTCGGTGACGGCCGGGCTGCAGATCCAGTTGAAGTGGGCGCCGTTGAAGGCGTTGGAGTACATCTCGGCCAGCGCCGCTGGGTAGCTGCCGGAGCAGGGGAAGAAGGCCATGAACCGCGGGCTGGCCCAGTGCGTGATGCCCGGCAGGATCTTGGACTGCACGTCGGCGTGGATCGCCGACCACGGCTCCGGGTCCAGCGGCGCCGACGCCGGGAGCAGCGGCCGGAGGTAGCCCGGCTTGACCTCGGAGACGACGCGCTGCGAGCCGACGGTGTCATAGTAGTCAGTGACTACGGGGGGAGGTCAGTGAGGACTCGACTCGATCAATGGGTGGCAAAACAGTTATGGTGATGGGCTTTTTTGGTGTTTAGGTTGGTGTTCCGACAACCGGAATGCGGGGGAGGGGTGGAAAACAACTGAAGACACACAATTGCATTAATTCAGGACAACGTACTCTCGTCAATGGCCGCCTTGGCTGCTTCGCGAAACTCTTGGGAATCCATAGTCTCTAGCTGGAAAGACTGATTGCGTCTCACTCAGTCATCAATTCGCGCTCTTTGTCGAGTGAACTTGGGATGCGGCCGGGCCCCGTTATATGTATTTGGAAGTTCATCCGCCATCCCACTTCGCTTCAGGTCCCCACACACCCCCGTCACCGTCACGAATCGCCTGAAGCGGGGAGCGGGTCTTGTCGTGGTGAACCGTCAACGCAGCCGAACAGTAACGCAAAGAACCGTATAGTAGAAGAATATTAGACGAAGCATTAGATAATTAGGCGGCCGAATTGTCATCGTATCTGTCACCTCGTGCGCCCTTTTATCGTTGTCACCCTCAAAGTGCGAAAAATGGCATTCCGAGGAGTGTTGCCTCTATGTTCCGATCCGTTTGAGTACCAGAAATGAAGAGGACGTCCCAACCATCAGGCACTAATGGGGGCTACCGATAAGCAAATGCCCGTTTCAGTCGTTTTGATCGCAGCTTAGTCGTCGATCTCCCGTGATCCCAATGCGCGCATGTCAAAGTGTCAAAACTTCAACGCCCTTTGTTGACATGATGGCACACCTATGCGGTTGTTTAGCGGTCTGCTCGGAATGTTTTCCGAGCGGTTCCGACCAGCAATATCAGCCGCCACTTCCCGTGGCCATTTTTAGGCTCAACAGAGGAAGCTGAAGAGAAAGTGAAGACGCGAGTCACCTCGACGCCAAATTTTTTTTTTTTTCCTTCCTTTCCGCTCAAGATGGGCATGGCCCTGGAAACTCCATAATACTCAGGTTGACCTACCTATCTTCGGCCGTCATGATCAGCATCCCCTCAGCCTCAGCGACACATTTCATTGAACTCGGCCACCCAAACTCACAACACACTATAAGCTTAATACCAGACAATCAAGCTGCCGCGGAAGTTGGGAAGTCCTCATCAGAATTACTAGGAGCCAGTAGGGACTCCCATCTTCCTCGAATCCGGTGCTCCTGGACTGAAACGGTGTGCCGCCAGAGATTTCTCATATACCAGATGAGCATCAAATGCGGACCTCCTTGAAATCCAGCAAAAGAGATCCTGTAACGAAGGTGTTGATGAAGAGCAGTTGTTGGACAGGGCATCCGAGTGGGGGATTGCATCAATACAAGCTTTTTGTGCAAAGTGTTAGATGCCGCAGACGCTGGAGCAGTCGATCATTCGGCAACAACATAGAGAAGTCGGCATTGAGGAGGCATCCACATCTTCAGATGATGTTGAGGTAAGATAGTGATGAGGTGAGACATGCCAGATGCCTGGTGGACAAGGCCAAAGCCTCCATTCCTGATTGGCCAGTATTAGCTCAGAGTTTCTCAACCAATCACGGCCTACAACAGCCCCTGCGTGCAACCCCTTTCGGCCAAGTGGATCCTGCCGCTGCAACGGACCGATCAAGCCGTCCAATCAGTGCCGAACCCATCCGTCGGCCTTGCAGCTAGGCGCGGGAAGCAAGCATCAATCCACCAGGGGCGCAGTCTCGGAACGCAAACTGATGCTCGACGCAGAGTCAGGCGAGAGCTGCATCTGACGACGGAGCTGGGAAAATATGTGGGATTGGGTAAGGTATTGCTTCCTACCCACACACTCCTTGTCATAGTTCCTGTGACCCCAAGCGATCTCTAGGGGAAATGTCAGCGCAGTGACAACGGGGGGGCCGAGTTTGTCAGTTGCCCACGTGGCTCGTCGCCCAGCAGCAATGCACAAATATCGGGCTGCAACGATGATGCTGGAGGACCCTGTGTGTAACTGTTGTCTCTTTTCTCTTCGTCGCTATTTTGCCTATGTTCGAGTTTTGGGCTGGGAAATGCCGATCTTACGGTTCACCTAGATTGCGCAGAACCGTGAATTTCAAACAGACAATGCTGCCACAAGGCTGGATTCAGATCGATCGCTAAGGGAACGAAGCATAGTACTCGGCATCACGAATCAAGCAGGTACAAAGATGGCAAGAATAAATATGCTTTGATAAAGCTAACCCCTTTTTTGTTCCCCAAACCGATCCAGGACATCGATATATCCACGCCAACGTCGCTGTAAATCCAAGACAAAACATGGTCTTCATGATAATCTTCACATGAAAATGAGATTGTGTCCCAAGCCTGAAGAACTCCTCGCTTACAACTCATCCCAGCCGGCATCCAACAAAACTCAAAAGTCGTAATAAGGTTCCGTAACCTTTCCCAAAGCATCGCTTCGCTGAAGATGATGAATGTTCCTCCCATTATGATCCATTATGATCCATTATATGCTCCTCCAGAGCCTATGATTATCCCTTTTCTCCTCAAACCATTGCAGTCGGCCTTTGCAACTCGTGGTAGCCTGGGAGGGTACTGGTCTCCTGAAATTGCGCTGACGGAAATTGCATCAAGCGCGGGTTGAGGTGGAAATCAGCAGCCTCCTGCTCAGACTCAGCCATGGCACTCTCGAAGGACGGCAGATCACCTTGGGGGAGGTCGTAAATGTTCTCGACACCAATCTGCAATGGCACAGAGAGGTTGATATTGGTGTTCATAGGCCCCACCGAGATGGCGAGATGGATGAAGTAAGCCCGGCCGCTGATGCACGAGTGAAACGTCGGGAGGAAGAACTTGTTCTTCCCCATGGGCAGTGTAAAGGGGATGTTGAGTGCTGACACCAGTCGGTCAGGGGACTTGACCGATTTCTTGTTGCGGTGGCGGCGCGAGCCATCGGAGTCGGAGGCTTCCTCCTCGGGCCAAGCGCTACTCGAGTAGCCGGAGTCGCGACGCTGGATCAAACTCTCCAGTTCCCAGGGTTGGGTGTCGAGGGCAGAGACAGGGAGGGTGGTGGAGGTCGAGTATGTAAGGCATGGGTTGGTCTCGTACTTAATACGAGCGCCCATGTTGGGTAAGTGGCTCATGGGAGCGTTGCTGAAGAAGGTAGTCGCCTGGAGCTTGGCAGTGACCGAGTTGATCTTGGGGGGTACAGCGTCAGGGGAGGCCGGATCGAAGTCCAGGTTGATTGTCATCAACGACTCGCTCGCACGCAGGGCGTCGGCAGAGAGCATGATGGCGCTGGGCTGGACAGCCGTGGCGGACAGCTTACCCTGCTTAGCAGAGAAGAGGTTCTTGCGGATGGTCTTGGTCTTGGAGATGTGGTATCTCTCGTCCTTGGAGGAGATATCAAGGGGAGCATCTTCAGGGAGCGAGGGCAAGACCTTGAGCAGGTGAAAGTTCTCGAGGGACATAATGCGGCCCTCATCAGCAGTATCGCGAAACACGGCTGCGCGGATGGAGTACTCAATGTTGGCCATCTCAGGGGACTGGTCGTTGTTCTCCCAGAGCCCCATGGTGGGGGGGAGCCGCAGGTGGGCATCCCTGACAGCCGAGTTCTCGACGTGGTGGGTACACGCACTGAGAGTAAGCTGGTGAGGGACGACGAAGTGGAAGGGGATGGTGTACGTGCGGCCAGCCTGGAAGACACGGGGGTTGGGAAAGTCGGCGGCGCGGATGGGCATGCGCAGCTTCATGAAGGGCCGGGCGGCGTAGGTGGCGTACTGGTTGACAAAGTCAACGCGGGTGTAGGCAGTGCCGGTGAAGAGAATCTCCAAGTCGTCAAAGGGGACGTCCCGGTGGGAATTGACGATGACGTGACCGTTGATGGTCGAGCCCGACGTGTAAGCCTTGGAGCTCCAGTGGTTGTCAATCTGGACGTCGATGCCCGTCTTGGCAAGACGGGGGCGGTTGGCCCGAGGGCCGGAGTCTGGGGATAGATGGGCCATAATGTCTTGAGAGAGCTTGAGGATATGGGAAGCGGCCGTGGAGGACGGTCTTGCCATCGTGATATATAGGTAAGTGTACGGGAATGCCGTACCTCTCTAGTCTAAGTTGAGGCGCTGATGGAGACTGGAGAGCTTGCCCGCGATGGCCAGGGGGGGAGGGGTGGACGGAGTGGAACGAAGGCAAAAAAAAAAAATGGAATGGTGCAGCTTCGGTGGTACCAAGTGGGCTTTTGCTGGGGACTCGGGGAGCGTGTGGACGTTGCTTTGGTGAGGTGGTAATGGCGCTGGGTAATCTGTACTGGCATGGAAAACGGAGCAGCTGGGTCCCTTCTTTTCAGATCGAGGTCGAGAGCTTTGGACTTGGGAGAATCAGGCTGAAAAGGTGGCAGCCCTGGTGTAGTATATATGGCGCTGGCAGTTTGGACATGTCAAAGGGCGTTGCTGCTATCTATCAGCTGGATTACAAATGTGAGTAACCTGCTCGATGATGACATATGTGTAGTATGTGTAGTATCCATCCGAAGGGCGCAACTCACTACAGAGCCCTACAGAGCCCTACAACGCCTGAGTCACTGGAGGTTAGGGGGCCGATAGCGGGTACGTCCAGGTGGATGACCACCAGAACTCAGTCGTTTCGATGTCCGATCCCCTGCAACCACAGCGGGCACGCCACCTACTGTATAACCAGTAGCACTCGCACGGAAGCAGCAGTAGCGCCAGATCCCAAGATACTCTTCGGTACCCCAAGCTCGTACCGGTACCTGAGGTGGCCGGGCTCTATTCTGCTGCTGGGCGTGCTGTGACTGTGAGTCTGTTCTGCCACCGACCAGGATTAGACACATCGTGCATTAGCGCCAAAGGTGGTCCTGCTGCCCGGTGCCGAAGGGGCTCTTCTGGTGGGGCTCCCGCCGCGCTAGCATCGCTGCTTCGTGACTGACTGAAGGGTTCGCGGGCTCTAGTTGCAGCAAGTGCAAGTGCCCAGCTCATAGACAACGAGACTATTCGCTGGACTAGAATTTCGCAATAGTCTTGGAGAAGAGCCAAGAGGAGTCGTCAGAACTAACATGCCGGCCACGCGTGCAAAGGGGAGCCCAGGCCCTTATGAAGACGTCAACCCAACAGCTGAGAACCCACGAGAAGGAACTTCAGGACTGCCGCGCATGCGAATCGGTAGACGGAGACACGGGGGGCGGCTCGGATGTGCCCCAGACCCGGACATGGACCGTAAGCCAAACAGAAACAGCAGTTGTCCCAAACAAGCAAGAAACGGCTCAAAGGCGCAAGGACTGGACTGCAAGACACCCACTTCACTCGAACCCATGCATGGAACAATGCCAGGTTGATCCAGTCAGGCGAGAACCGGCCGTCTCGTTGACAGCATGGCCTGCTCAGTGCAGTGCAAGTGCCCGATTCCTGCTCGCCGAAACAGTTACGCCAATATTGGGTGATGATTGACTCGGTGGTGGACGAGCAACTGCGGCCGGAGCACTTGTCCCTTCCCCTGTTCCCAAAGCTGCCAGTATCGAGATCTCGAACGTCACCCATGGCTGCGCGGACCTGGCATTGCCCACGCCTTCCAAGGCAGAAGCATCATTGATGGAGCACAACTGGAGCATAAAATGGAGCAATACACGACTTAATGATGCTTCTCCACGTCTTCAGCCATCGGTGAACCGTATTGTGCAATGCAGGAAGGAGGGGGGTGCTGGCGTAAACGGTTTTTGTATCAAGGGAATGTTGCTGATGGTGGTAGCCGCGATGGGGGAAGGAGCGGAAGTTGCGTGCGAATGACCTTCGCGGTGGCCGCGCAAACCGGGGGGGGGCGGCCGGGCTGCTCGCCAGGCCAACTCGCTGACAGCCTACCAACCCAGCCCAGCATTGGGAAAGAACACGGGATGCAGGCATCGTGAAGACGAACGAGCTACGGCGTGGACGGTGCGCGGCTTCCCGAAGAGCGCCGGCGGTCAACCTGGCAGAGAGGGCAGCGCAGGCGCGTGGAGGAGGAGCGGAAAAAACTTCGCTCTGTTAGCTCCGTCGTCAGGAAGGAAGGACCACCTCTCCTTTCCAGGCGCACCCTCCCTCCATCCCAAATTGGAGTTAAAACCTTACTCTTCCGAGACGAATCCCTATTTCTATTACCTGAACACTATGCGCCTCGCCTGTCGACCCTCCCACCATCACACTCGAGCTTGTGCTCTCATTCCCATCTCATTCCCTTCTGGTGCCTTCCCGGCCGACAGCCAGCACAACAACATCCAACCCGATCATGTGCGCCCGTGCTGGGGTCCCGCTCTGTTCCGGTCCATGGCTGGTCAAGTCCGGGCTGCTACTCGATTCTCAAACCAGTCCCAGCCATCACGTCCCCGTCTGTCTTTGAGCGTCATCTTCCATAACCGCCCCAGAAGCTAGAAATGACTAGACTATTAGAAGCCCGTCCAGGACGCGCTCCAGCATCCCATCCCTGTGCCAAACGACGCGAGGGCGTTCATCGTTTCTCCCTTGATGGGCCGGTCGGTACCTGAAGAATGGAGCCTCAAGCACCAAGTGGGTGACGGCTTCTCTATGCTTCTGTAATGCCCATTTTTGGTTCATCAAGGTCCATCCATTGTCCCTCCGGTACTCTCCGTTGGCCTTCAATCTTCCGACCAGCCCCTCCCACCTTCGTCTACCAGCACCAACGACCAGCTTACATCTTCTAATACTACCCGCTGATGGGCCCCCAGCCGCGAACGGGCTTCGCCGCGGAGATGAGTGATAGTGGAGCGAAAACGTCTTCTCGTTTGGGTCTGCGGCGGTGATTCTCGTGCCAACCCCGCAACCCCGGTCTCATCGGGCCTTGCGCCGGGGACTAGCAGGCAACATAATATCACGACAGCTCACGGCCGGTGTCCCATGCCATCGTCTCCCACCGCTCTGGAGCACGAAGAGGGGAAGAGGCAGAAACAATGGCAATGAAAATAAATATGGCATTGCTGTAAATGCATTTCATGACACTAAATCCGCACAGGCGGGACACATATCTGAGTCAAGACGGAAATGAGAATCCGACTTAGAACTGGCCAAGACGCCCCCTCCCAACTCTCAACAGCGAGTTGCCCAGAAGCGAAGACATCTAGATCTGGCCTGTGGGCTGATTGTGGGGGTTTGAGGAGCTCACTGAGATGGAGTGGACCGCCATGTGATGCATCTGGGACAAACCGCTCTTGTGCGTTCTGCTCATGAGCTTGTAGGCGCTTGGCTCTGAAGTAGCTGCCTGATGCCTGAGTGATGGACACCGGACGCCCATGCGATTCCACTCTAACACTGCTTATTACCTACGCAGATATAATATACCAGGTAAGGCTAGGTCTGAGGTTCTGGTTGGCGGCTGGTGATCGGGGCATGGGTGTCATCCAAGCCCCGTTGCACGTCAACAACGTCCCCGAACCGCAAAGCAGGGTCCGACAACACCAACCCCAAATCTCACGATATCTCAAGCCCAAATTGACCGGAGCATAAAAATTATTGTTCTTTTCTTCGTCGCAACCGTCAACCACTGCTTCATACAGAGGCATGTGTGCGACCTGAGTTAGTATCTGTTCGTCTTCCACATACTACCTCCTCCTTAAATCCTCCTTTTTCACATTTCCTCCACCTCTTCTACTACCAGCCATTTCCAGATGGCAACTCCCATCTCCCACCTCGCTCGCTACTTACACATCCGATATCGCCTGCGGATTACTGTGCTCGCTCATTTTCTTACTCGGCGCCGACCACCTCCGTTAGCTCACCCGACCAGAAAGTTTTCTTCTAGAGCTTGCAACCACTCCACTGTTCGAGCAGGTGCCCCTGCAGTGGTAGAGTGACTTTGCTAACTCGGGTGGCCCCCAATTAGCAGCGTGGCCCACTATGCTACAAGCAGCACTAGCCATCACCTGAAGGCGAGGGGCTTCACTCGCACACATTCGCCATCACGACATCCACATCACCGTGTGCTCTCACCCAACGCATCCGCACACGCCCACGCACGAAGGAAGGCCTCAGAGCGCTCGAGACGGGGCACACCTCTCTCTCCACGTGTTTCGCAACCGGCAGGCAATCACGAACGCCGCAGAGATGCCTTGCTTCTCCCCTCGGTCCCCTTGTTCCTCTGCGTCAGCAAACTATGCTGCTCACCTCGCTCCACCCTTTTCCCATCTTCTTTTGAACTCACCTTACTGGAAGGCTTCGTTACAGTAAAGCCTATGTAGTACAAGGAGGGTCTGGGTTCGCACCGGTGACCACCCAATTTACACAATTCCATGATTCATCCCCATGACAGCCCGAATACTGTACGAATATCCCTGGCGCTCACCCGCGATCCACTCACACTTGGGCTCTACCCGCTTTGCATGAGTCCCCCCAGGTTGTCACTTTTTAGGGGTCCATTTCCGACACTCGTATCTGGTTGGTTACAGCTTGTGTGTCGAGCACAAGGCTGTTGCTGAATGAAGGCCGATTTACCACTTCCACCACCTCACAGTCACATTCAGAATCGGGATGGATGGTGGCCAGCAAACCCTATCGAGACTATGATAACGAGTCCACATGACGACGAAATGATCGCTTTCGTTTCTTGGCCTTTCTTGGCCTTTCTTGACCTTTCTTGGCCCCTTGCGGATTGCGAAGATTATACTCAATTCTGGTTTTCGGGTCAGATCACCACCATTTTACCCGTGGGTTGTTTTATGTCGAGAATCTAGAATGTCGCTTCACAGTATCGCAAACTTGCACGTCAGGCTGTCCGTGGGTGTGCCCTCTCCGCCCTACGCACATTACTGCACATTGGATTCGCGAACAGGTTCACGAAACCAATTGAACACCGTCCCAGCTTAACGGCTCTCATATCAGCTCGATCAAACACTTAGTTGATCGATCAGCAGTGCAGCCCAAGAATGATCGCCGCTTCACACCCACACACACGCTTGACCACATGGACAATGGACAGGCCTTTGCGCCCGCTATCTAAACCTGTTACTGCAGCGCAACCGCTTTAGCTCAGTGCCAGCATAGCTCCCTGCGCCAAGACGACTTACTTACATCACGGCCTAAACTCACATCGTGACAGTTGCCGCAGTGCTCCCCATAGTTGGCGCCGAGGCTGGTCGCCTGCGTCATGGCGGTCTTGGTCCTGAGCGTCACGCGGTCGGTTATCGCATGGCGTGAACAAGTTGACATACTGATACAGCTACACAGACATTTGAAGGTACAGAAACATGAGCATTTGCATCCTTCATGATATGATGTCACAGAGCAGAGACGCGATTTGACTTTCAGCCTTCACATGCTGTCAAACAATCTCGTATACTATCGCAAAATTGTCTTACACTGAATGATGTCAACAACCTTTTAGGACCAAGGCCTCCTATTTGCTGATAAAGACACAGGTTCTAAATTCTCCACTTGATGTTATACAGAAACAATTCTCCCCACGTCCATGTCTTTGCACATAGCCTTGCCGGTCTCCTCCTCAATCCTCAGATATCGGTTACCAATGCTTCATGCCAAGTCAGGCCGTCCAGGCTGCATGACGTATCACCAACACCAAGCAGCTTGAAAATGACATGCGCCTAGAACGAACACCCCAGTTCAGAATATGCAACCCCCTCTTTCGCCACAACCACCAAACACGCCCGTATCTAATCGTGCCAAGAGATGTACAGCATAATGCCGGCGCCAAGAGCAATGGCCGCGAACTGCACGAGGGTCTTCTTCAGCTCCTCGGCCTTGTTCTTCCCCGTCTCCAACAACTCGGGAATGACTGCGACAGTACCAACATACAGGAAGGTCCCCGCCGTGAATGGCAGCAGCATATCGCCCCATGACTAGACACCGACACACGTCAGCAACGCCAGATCACACAAGAAAAGCGAAGGGATGGAGATGGGGGACGTCTACATACCAGACTGGTACCCCAAAGACCCTGGTTGCGGCCCATGGGCACGTCGTCGGCAGGGCCACCAAACTCTTGGACCGCGATGCCGATCAGGGTGCCGAGCAGAGCGCCGATGGCAGTAACGAACTGGGAGCCCATTGCAGCGCGCTTGGAGAAGCCCGACTGGATGAGAAGTGCGAAGTCGCCGACCTCGTGAGGGATCTCGTGGAAGAAGACAGCAACGGTTGTGGTGGCGCCGATGGTGGGCGAAGCGTAGAAGCTAGCGGACATGGCCAGACCGTCTGTGATGTTGTGCGTGAAGTCGGCACTGGGCGCGCAGGTTAGTCAGGCTTGTTTCCGGGCATTGAGTTGCCCTCGAGGTTGCATGGTTGAGGTAGATTCTTACATGAGGTTCAGGTAACCGCCCAGCTTAACGCTAGGGTTGATCGCCTTATCATGGTCGTGCGTGTCAACAGGACCTGCGGCATCCTTCTCATCCCTCTTGCCCTTCTTACGCAACTTAACCTCTCCATCTATAGTCGCAACACCAGTCACAATGGCCTTGTCCTCGACATGGGCGTGCGACTGACCGTGTGAGTGATCATGGCCCTCCCCACCTGTCGCAATTCGTAGGAGCTTGTCCATCGCCACGAACGTCATGAAGCCCACGAGAATACCAAGACCGAGGATTAGGTTGCGGTTCGGCTCGACGAGCACGAACTTGACAGCCTCATCGTGGTCCTCGCCAACGAAAATCTCGGGCAGCAAATGGAAGAGGGTGTCTCCAAGCAGGCCGCCGACGGCAAAGGCGACCATGACAGACAGGGATGCCGGGTCGATGTTGGTAGGGCACAGGGCAAGGAGGAAGTTGGGGGGGCCGGAGATGTAGAGGGTCGCAAGGAGGGCGTTGACGGCAGGGGAGCCGGGAAAGAGAACGGCGAAGAGGCGGGTGGAGAGGGATGAGGGCGCCGCGGCATGGTGGGCATGCTTGGCGGCGTTGAGCTGCTGGACGATGGGGCAGGTCTGTGAGGTTATCACGGTCTGGTCAGCATCGGATCATCAGGCGAAAGATGCTTGGTTCGAAGGTGTGCGTACCAGGAGCTGCTCGTCCAGCTGGCCGAGACTCAGGCCATCGAGATCCACAGCCGAGATCTTGGTGTCGTCATGCGAGGCGTCGGCGTGGGAGTTGGCGACCGCGACGGCGATGAGTAAGGAGAGGCACACGGCCGAGAAGTAAACGCCCTTCCGCGAGAAAGCCATGGTAGTGATTGTTCCTGGCGGAATGAACAAGGGGGTTGAAGGAGAGAAAAAAGCCGCCTATGCAATCACCTCAAGCGCAGTGTCTCCTCGCACAACCAGAATTGAGAAGCGAATGCGAAGAGAATGAAGCAAATGCTAAAGAGGGAGGATGAGGGTGAAGTGGAGGACAGATAGATGGTGGTGGTGGTGGTAGTAGTGGTACGGACGGATACCGGCGCCGGACTAGGCGGGACCCCAAGGGGCAGATGACGGACCGGGGGAAGGACGGAGCTGTCTGGTTGGTCGGAGTTACTGCACATCGCTATCATCCAGGGCCCGGGCGCCCAGCGACACGATGAACCGGGCGAGTAATTAGGGAAAGCTTAAGCCTGGAGCTGAACTGAAGCTGGGCTGAGCTTGGGCCATCATGTGCCGCCGAGAGCGGACATCGCAGCGATGCCCGAACGGCCTTTTTTTTTTTTTTTTTTTTGGCCATCCATGGCTTGAGCTTCTGCAAGGGCGATCGGATCTCGGATCTGCGACAAGGCAGCACTCTTTGTTTGACTTGAGTCGAGGAAGGCTTGCTTCAACTACGTGGAATCCTGGCAGTTGCGATTGAAACGCCTCTCTTTTCCAGTTAATAGTGATCCAGATCCCAGGGTCCATTGATACTAAGTAGTAGGTATTATTAGGTAGTTGGTGCCTGCCCCTGAGTTGCTGAACTCGGAGTTCTGTTCCTCAGGTACCAACATCGCCAGGTCACGCGACTCACATCCACAAAGCAACTGAACCGTGGGCATTTCTCAAAATAAGAGTTTCAAGAAAAAGCTTCTACTTCAAAGCTAAACTTTTATGTGTTCCTTTGTCTTCTGAGTCCCACGAATAAGTGTCTATATTTCAAAAGTGTGGGAATGCAACCCTTGCTTTCCCATCGCTCGATGCAAAGAAAAGGAGTCAAGGACTCGTCTAAAATCCAAAAAGATAAAGAACCAAAGCCCTGGTCGCAAAACACAGGCTAGGGGTCCTCCCTCGTCAACCCCACGCCTCGCCGGCTCTACCTCTCCATGGGCAGGCCCGGAAAACGGCGATCTATGATGCGTATGTACATGTCCGTTGATTGACGATGTCCCCTAGTTGTTCACACGGGAGTTGCAACCTCAGTAATTAAAAAGCCTGCTATAGAAAGAAATTGGTTCGTTGAGAAAGTCAAATGATCGTGCTGGCAACCTGTCCCATCTACAGGACAGCAACAGCCAGGATCAGAGCGACAGCGACAGCGCCGAAGGAGTTGAGTTGAGCACCGCTGCTGCTGCCGGTAACTGAAGTGGAAGAGGGAGAAACAGCAGAGTCGGTTCTGTCACCGAATCCAGAGCCAGAGTCAGAACCAGAGCCAGAGCCGGATCCGGGGCCAGATCCGGAGCCAGAGTCGGAGCCAGATCCGGAGCCAGATCCGGAGCCGCTGCTAGGCGCGGAGTTGGGGGTCAGAGTCGTGGCAGAGCCGTACGCAGAGTGAATTCCAGTGGCAGTCGAATTGCTGTAGCCACCGTTGCAATGGCCGTTGCAGTGAGCACCAGTGGGAGTTGAAGCAGGAGTGGCAGCAGTCGCGGGGGTAGCGGTGCTATCTCCGTTGCTGGACTTGCTATCACTGCCACCAGTGCTTGTCTTGCTGTCCTTATTGCTGCTACCACTGCTAGTCTTTCCCTTGACCGTCTTGTCGACGCCATCGCAAGAGAGATCGTACAAGGGAGTCTTGCTCAGCGTGGAGCCGACGACACCAAAGCTGGGGTTGGGCGTGGTGGGAGCGGCATCCTGGAGCGTGTACCACCAGACGTTGGTGACACCGAACATGGGGCAACCGACGTCCTCCCAGTAGGTGCGGGCGTTCTTGGTCGAGGGGATGGCATTGTTGTAGGTCTTGCCGCTCACGGGCCAGCCAGTCTCGGTGATCCAGATCTCGCGAGATCCGGCGACAGCGGCAACCTTATCCTTCGCGGTCTGGAAGAGATTGGCACCCTCGGACACGGGGTTGTACTTGGTGTCCTCGAAGTAGGGGTAGGTATCCATGCCGAGCCAGTCGCAAGCCTCGATGACGGCGCTGTTGGAGTCGTTGGAATAAGCGTTCCAGGTGTCGACGTGACCAACGGGGATGGCAGAGAGGCAGGTGCCCTTGATGGCCTTGCGCGTCTCGGCGATGTATTCGGCGAGGATATCGGGGCTGCAGCCGGGGTCTGATTGAGCCTTAATGCCAGTCTCGGAGATGCGATACAGATCCTCACTTCCGACACTGATACCAGCAACAAGGTCATCGATCTGGCCACAGTACTGCTCGATGGTGTTTTTGAGAGCCGCGATCTCATTGTCGAAGGAGGCGCTGCCTGCAGAGGCCCAAAGACCCAGGAGCATGCTGGTCTTCGTCTTGATGGCGGCAGGGATGGCAGAGATAGGATCGCTGGTGCTTCCACCCTGGATCATGGTGTAAAGACGAGCACTGGTGAAGGCACCATCGGTGCCCACGAGGGAGGCAGCCGTCTTGAACTCATTCTCAAAATCGGTTTGGACCTTGACGGTGCCGTCACCGAAGGTGGCGCCATAGTTGAAGCCTTGGAAGGCGGCACTGGCCGCGGAAACGGTGGCCGCCATGGCGAGCAGGCTGTTGGCGGAAGGCATCTTGCTCAGGATGTATGTGTGTGTGTACTTGTTTGTGTGGTTGAAGGGCCGGGAAAATGGAGGACGAAGAGATTTTTTAGAATCACTTCAGATCAAGCAAGGACTGGACAGCGTGTGAACGAGGGCGTTGTCCAAAGGATCCAGCAAGAATACAGTGAGAGACTGATGGTATTAAGAAGGAGGGAATAGAGAAATAGGATGAAGGAGAGGGAAGGGGATGAAGAGAGAGGGAAGAGAGCAGGTGGAAGGGGAGGGATATGGAGCAAGAAAAGGACATGGACAACACCTCAGTCATACAGACACACTGGCACACCCTCGCCTTGATCCCAGCTTGCCTGCCTCTAGATTCAGGGAATAGATACTCGTGGGGTCCAACAAGCCGGTGGCGACGGGCCTTCCATGGAAGTCTCCGCTGAAGCCGTCGTTGACCCACCGACAAGTGGTCCATCGACTCCATCGGCAAGTGCATCGAAGCATCGACATCGACATCGACAGGTCCCGCTGCCAACAAACCCGGGTCGTCGTCCTGCCGTTTCTGCTTACCCTGGACCTACGCCCCCGGAAGAAGTGGTTCGGAATGGCTGCATCGGGAAACGGATGCAGGCACAAACTCGGAGACAATGGAAGTGAGTGGATGGCTCTCGCCAGGTACAGGAACTGACTTTGGAACCAAGCTACCCCAGTTGAATGACCGGCCAATCATGGCCGAGATGCCACGCAAGGACGGCCCCGAAGGAGACGTGACACAGGAGGCCGTTTACGGGGGTGCCGAATAGCCGTTGCTTTGAGACATTTCTTTGGGACGCTTCAGACGTCCGTCGATGCTCCACACGGTGGTCAGAAGGAGACAGGCTGTCAGTTTTGACAGAGGCGTCCATATTAGCCCTCGGTGGACATCCGTGACATTCTTGGCTGAAGGGCCATATTTATCACCAGTAAGTCAGCAATAGCAACGAATCCATTTATTATGTTGGGTAATGTCCAACGTCAAATATCCCCACCACATGGATCGAAGGGAAGACCCTGCCAAGCCTTGCGCACCATCCACGCAACGATCGCCAACGGAAGCCAGAAATAGCAACGCCGAGCTCCCGGGAACAACTGAGAGCCCACTTCCACCCCAGCTGGAGGCTTGGCTTTGAGCCCAAATGACAGATTTTCTCCACAAGCCATGGCTTGGCCAGGTCTTGAACCAGGGAAATGGGCAACTTCTAAGTCAGAGGGAAAACAGAGGAAAAGAGCTGTGAGAGGAATACCACAGTATTTTTACAGTCCTGCTTGCCATTGTATGCGCAGGAGTTGACAAAAAAATGGACACCAGGGGATACGAATCCAATCAGGCACTATACTTACGCCCGTCATGTCCTGCGTGGGTCGAGGGAGTCGTGGACACCGAACTTCGCCCTGGAAGTGACATCTTTAGTAAAAACTCCAATTTGCAGTCCACCCAGCTCATCTGGACCAGAAGCTTCGAAATCCGTGGTGTCCGAGGAGGGGAACAAGAGACAAGAAAGAGGTTTGAGTGAAATATTGACATATTGAAAGATAAAAAGGTTGGAAGAGAAAGACCTCGAACAGCCGGGTTGGACCGGAATCACTGGTCTTGACGTCACAATCATGAATATTCGACGTTTAGAGAATTTCTACGGCACATTCATCGACTCTACCAGCTTGCAAACACGCATTACGAGTTGGAAACAAACAGGACTGCCAACAGATTCAACCAACCAGCATGGTGATACTTGGAGATACACCCGACAGCTGGAAGAAGGACTCGTCAGCTCCCCCAATCTGCACATTTCCATTTCCGGTCTGTGCCTGTCCGTTCCTTGCAGAACCCACCCATCCACCCTTGTCAACCCCTCGTCGGACATTTTCCACGGCCGCACTTGGCGAGAGGCAAGGAGGAGGCACCGTTGTAACCGTTAACAAGGATTCCCTATCGAGGCCTTCCCTCTGTATCTCATTTGAGATAACGCCTTCGGTAACCCATGCGGCCTGGAACAAGACTGTAAATCCCATTAACTTGCCAGTCATCGGTAAGGAATGAAGGATGAAACGTATGGAGAGCGACGATGCCTCAGGACCTGAAGGTACCTACATCGGAGCTTTGCTACCCTACATCACCACTTCAAAAGCAATTTTTGCCAGATCAGTCAACCATGTTCACTAACTAGCAAGCTGACCAAGCCAAATCCGTCAATTGATATTTTCTAGGTGAGAATCATTGAGACCATAACAAGCTAGAAGAGTTTTCTAGATCCCAAGAATGAAAGAAACTTTCATCCCCACCATCACCACGTAATAAATGGCTCGCTTCAAAACCACCCGTCATTATGACACTCTGACTAGCTCGCTAGCAAAAGAGCAAAAGAGCAAGCAAAAGTGGATTATTTCCCCAAAAAAAGGCAAAAAGATTGGATGGCATTGTGAGACATGTGCTCCCAGCAGGGCTTGAACCTGCGACCTTCGCATTACCAACACTTTGAAGTTGAAGTATTAGTACGAAGCTCTAACCAACTGAGCTATGGAAGCCTTCCAATGGTAGCTGTTGTGATTAGGTAATCCTTCAGGATATACGTGCTCGACTTCTGCTGTGAGATTTATTCCGAGCTTTTGCGCTTGCACGCAGGATGAATTAGTCCATGATGAAACCCTCAAGCTTCACATAAATATTTGCTTGTCACTCATATATCACAACTAAACTCTTTCCTATTCACCCAAGTATGCCTATCCAAAGAACTCGCTTGAGCGCCCACTTCTCACTCATACATAAACCCTCGGATACCTCTTAGGGCCGATGATTTTTTGTCCTTCTTTCCAGTCGAGTCCTCTCGCTGTTTGTCCTTGGAGTCCCGTCGAACTCGGGACTGTGAGAACAGGTCTGAGTGACTCCGTGCCATCAGCCGCCCGGACGACTCGCCCCGGGTGAACTGCCGCTGATCCGGGCTCATTGACAATGACCCGTCCCCGGACCAGTCTGTTCCGGATGGCGAGCCTGGCCGGTGGGACCATCCGCCTGATAGGGGTGTTCCGGGCTTCGGCTTCTGCTCCAGCGGCGGCGTTACGTTATACGCCGCCCCTTCTACAGCCTCGGGATTTGACGGCACGCGGTGCAGTCGCGTCTTCATCGTTACTGGGCTTGCTGACATGGATAGATACTCGCTATCACCTTCGGTCGTGTGCGATGTATCGATCCGTAACTGACCCGGCGTTGCTCCGGTCTTCATGTCTAACAACGAGGATTGTAGGGCCGTGTACTTGCGCATGAGAAGGCTGCATTGCTTTTGCAGTTCCGCTTGCTTTTCACGGCTCGCCGCCAGAGCTCCTTCGACAGCAGCCTTTGCCTGGGAGGGGGATCGACTGCGCCCTTCCTGTGCCTCTGAGAGTTTCGCCTGGAGCGTCGCGATTTGAGATTGAAACAGCTTCTTGATGCGTTCAACCTCGCTCTCCCGTGACGCAAGCTGGGCGGACAGCACGTCAACCTTGTCCTTGGCGTCCGCAGCTGCGTCGATGGATCGCTGCTGTTCAAGCTCTTTAGCCTGCTGGTCCCGTTCAACCACTGTCAACCTTGCCACCTCGCGCTTGAGTCGATCAATCTCAGCTCCATGGAGCTCAATGGACTGCATATTTTGTTGCGAGTTCAACTCCTTGACCTCGGCCTCGCACACCAGGACACGGAGTTTCTCCCCCTCCGCCTTGGAGGTTTCTAACTCTTTCTGGACAACCTCAAATTCTGCCTTCAATCTCTTGTACTCGTCACGCAAGTTCTTGAGCTTGTTGGCAAGATCGGCTTCCCACTTCTTTGCCAACGCTCGACTCTTCTCTGACTCTCTCCGGACTTGCATCTCGGCCTTCTTCGCCTCCTCGAACCGGCTCTTAAGGTGACGATTCATGATAAAGAGATTCTGAGTTTCAGCCTCTGTCGCCTCCTCCTCCATATGTCTCCTCCGCAGATCGCCAATATGGGCCATGTGTTGCTGTTTCAGGTATCTTTCGAAATTGAGATCATTCTGAAGAATCAAAATCCGCCGTTGTAGATTGGAAACTTGGGAACTCGTCTCAGTCAAAGACAGAGGCGAGCTTACAGTCGGTTGCGCAGTGAGGGAAAGTACAGCAGGTTGCTCTGCTACTGACTCTTGGTGACTAAGAGACAGGGAAGGCACACTGTCGTTGGCCAGAGACTGATGCAGACTTGACTTGATGGCCTTGTTAGACTGGATCATGTCCTGAAGTTGCGTATGGGACGCGGATTGTGTTAGATGCGGTGGCAGTGTCGGACTGTCGGCACTTGGTTCCTTATTCCTGGTCTCCGTCGAGTCCCGGGTTGAGGGTTGGCTTGATTGCGAACCCTGGCGAATCAGACCTGACGGCCTTCGACCGCTTACCATCGACTCCATGCTTGACGATTGTGTGATCCGGTGGCCATCTTGAGGCTCAATTGCGGATAACTCGCTGAGCAGCGCCGGGTCATGGCCATCCTTGAAAGAACCTTCACTCATTGGAACCTCCGCCACGGGTATCGAGGGTAGAGTCTGGCCGACCAGCTGACTCAACTCGGTCACCAAACAGAGCCCTGTGCATTCGGCCACGACCTCGGAGGCCTCGCTCTTAATCCACCTGCTCAGGTCTGACTTCTCTGAGTCGATTGTGAGGGTATAGAAGTTGGGATGTAACAAGTGGTGCCGCCTGAACCTCTCGGACTGATGTCTTATCTCAGTCGGTTGCACCCCCATGTCGTTTGCATTGGCCACGTTCGCATGTCGTAGGTACCTTTGTGGTTTGCGAATGTAGTCCATAAAGTTGATGGGATACAATCCGTAGAGTATGGTGTAGTAGTTTAAAAGGTGATAGACCGGGTGATCGTCCACATCTGCACTGTAGCTGCAAATTTCCCATGGTCCGATTTGGCCAGAATCGTCCAGTTGGGGCTCCACGATTCCAGCCCGCTCCCGAGACCAGAATAATAGCCTTGCGTAAATATTGAAGAGAGTCGGAAGATAGGGCACTAATGAACTGGGCATATGGGGTAGGAGCATAATCAAGGCCGTCAGCGCGACAGATATAATAGTGGTGGAGGTGTCCTGTTGTAGGCATTTCAAGATGTTTCCAAAGAGGGGAGTCTGGAGAATTAGGTGGATATGTGGTGGTTGGCTTTGGAGGTAGTCTGATATGAATCTCAGCACGGCTCTGCGATACTGCTTCTTGATGAAGTACCCGTCGAGGGCTATGAACATGTCCTTCAATGACATTAGCGGTCAGACTTCTACATGCCGTGAACAAGATGCATAACTAACCTTGGGATGCCTTGTCCCAAACTGGATTAGAGACTCTCGTGTGAGCTTTTCGTTGTAATCCGCGGATGCGACGCCCCTGCTGGCAGCGGGGTATAGCTTGTCCATCCATCCGGTCAAGAGACGGTCGATGAGTGGGTTCGAGAAGAGATTCTCTTCAGAGGATTCCGAGGTTTCTTCCGCTAAAGATAGAATATCCATGATGCTGGCTAGCGACTCGGCTACGACGCCCTTCTCGGGAGAAGCCTTGGCAGAGAGAGCAGCGCAAGAATCCCACCAGGCGAAGATGCGATCCGGAGTTCGGAGTGTAGGCAGTAGGCGACGGAGAATGGCTAGCCATGGAGCATAGGCGGCGGGTGTGTCCTTGACGTGCCTGTCAAATATGAAGAGGAGGTCTTCGTTGAGACGGTCGGCGACGGCATCGTCATACTTCGGATGTCGTCGCAGGTAGGCGTCGATGACTTGGGAGAGGTCGTCGGGCAACGGGGCGGTCGGCTCGGCGAGGAAGGCAACAATCGCTTTGGAAAGGTCCTTTAGCGACCTAATAAAGCGGGGATGACGGTCAGCAGACGCATTCGACGAGAGGGAGAGCGATCCAGGGACGGCGATCAAGACGGCAGAGCGGCAGAGTGGCAGAGTGGCAGAGTGGCAGAGTGGCAGAGTGGCAGAGTCAGGGGCAGAAATGTGCGGATAGCATCGAGGAAGATTTTCAGGAGACAAATGACGTACGCCGATGAAGCCATGACTGGAGTGACGGCCTCATCCGGGCTCGCAGGATTGACGATGACCAGACTGAGCGGACGAGGCCCGTATTGTGTGGATATTTGAGGAGCACCCGAGGTTTGGATGAAGCTATTCGAGCAGCATTCGAGCGGCGACGGGCGTGAGCAGGTGATCGCGATGGTATGAGGCGGAAGCGTGGCTGCGGGTTGTGGCGGGATGCTCAAGGTGAGGTGAGCTGCCGCGGCGACGGGCAAGGCTGCGCCGTGCAGTGGGTGGCCGTAGGTACAGTAGCGCAGTGGAGGATAAGCTTCGGGGGGCCGCGCGCCTGATTTTAGCGGGGTTGCCAGGCCCTGTTAAGGAAGCCGGGACAGGGAGCCACCAGCTGTATGTGGGAGCCTACGGGGCGCCGAGCTCACTAGAAATGGACAGCTTTACAGTGGTTTGTAGCGGGTGCTTCAGGCCAAGGTGAAGGTGGCTTCAGCGAGCGATGGATGCGGCAGGCGGTGGGTCTCGGGCAGTGGAAAACTGCAAGAGAACTGGAAGGCGCGCTGGGTGATCGGCCTGGTTGACCCGGGGGATCCGGGTCCCGAGTACCTAGTGGACGGGCGGGTCGAAGTGGCCGGCGCGGTACCCGGGACTTTTCAGGGCCCAGACCCACCGAGGATGAGCCGTGCGCTAGCAACCCCGCATCCCAGGCGCATGACCCCACGAGACGTCCGGTACGTACCGCGCGACATGCGAGACAGGCGAGACGTACGGCCTGGAGTGGGTCCTCACACCAGACGGAGAGTGACGCCAGCACCAAGCCTGCAATGAGGTGCCCTTCTGACTTGGATCGAGCCACTTGCTTCCATACCGCTGCAACCAAAGCAACTGAGGGTACAGACGAGAGAAACGATGGCTGGGCCTGGGTGCATGTACTCGATGTAGCAGCTGCAGCTTCATTGGTTCAAATTGCTCTGGATATGGTAAGGTGAGGTAGCAAGGACGGGAGTAAGGTTGAGACGGCCGGCCGGTAGAGGTACCCTCCTAACCCTACCTACCTACCACATCAATGGGCATCCCTTACGAAAGTATTTTACTCCTCCTCACCCGCCGATTTCTTCCTCCTCTCCCTTCCTTCCTTTCTTCCTCATCTTCCATCGAGATCCCATCAAGTCAATTCATCCCAAGCACTAGCCCAAACAAGCCCCTCTCTCGTGTGTCTGTCCTCTCTCCGACTTACACACATCCCACATTCACACTGAAGCCCCAAATACACACTCTTCTCACCCACCCACATCCAATACCGGCAAGATGAGTGCGCACAAGTCCTCCGCCGTGGCTGACCAGGAGCCTCTTGACATCCTGTTCGCTGTCCACGAGAAGTTCGATCTCCTCGACTTCGCCGGCGCCCTCGAGGTCTTCAACACGGCCTGCCACGATCTCAAGGACCCCGAGAGTAAGTCAGAAACTGTCCACTTCACCCACTTCACACACTTTACCCACCCCTCATTTTCGATCGATCGTCTCCCGTCCACCCCTCCCAAGCTTTACCCCTCCCACTCACTAACTCGTCACCCCTCTCCCTGCAACAGACTCCAAAGCCTTTGAGATCACCATCGTCGGCCCCGAGCCCAAGGTCCTCTCCACCCAGGGCGTCATCGTCGGCTCCCAGATCTCCTACAAGGAGGCCCACGACCGCCTCGAGGACTTTGACCTCCTCGTCGTCGTCGGCGGCAATTCTCAGGAGATTCTCGAAAAGGAGCTCGAACCCCTCAGCCTGATCACCGACTACTCCGAGCTCCAGAAGCGGGATCCTGCCCGCGAGCGAACAATCTTCTCCGTCTGCACCGGAGCCCTCTTCCTTGGCAAGCAGGGCATCCTCTCCGGCCTCTCTGCCACCACACACCCCGACTACCTGACCAGGTTTGAGAACATCTGCAGTGACGCTGCCACCCAGACCCTCCAGGAGCGCACCGACGTCATTGAGGACGCTCGTTACGTGGTCAACAACCTGCGATTCGACCTCGGAGACGAGGACGAGAACCCCTACATTCGCCGCAAGTCCGATGCTGGCCGCCGTCCTTCCAATGCTCGGTACGTAACAATAACATGTTCCCACCCCGGCTTCCGTTTTACCCCGCTTTGTGCTGCGTCGGTTTTCTGAGACAGTGTAACTGACACACATGCTTTGATACAGAAAGGGAAGCAGTTCTTGGAAGGGCTCCATCTCGCGTCGCGAGTCCATTGCCCGCCGCGCCGCCATGCGTCTGGGTGGTCTTCGTGTCGTGACGGCTGGGGGCGTCAGCGCTGGCGTAGATGCGGCTCTGTATCTCGTCAGCGCCATGGTTGATGAGGCATGCGCGGTGGAGGTGGCCAGGGCCATTCAGTGGACCTGGAACAAGGGCGTTGTCGTCGATGGTCTCGACGTCTAAAGATCCCTGGCAGTGAATAGTGCCACTTTGTACAAGAGTAACAGTGGTCCCGCGAACGGGGCCTCAAGACCAGTGTTTTATGTATTACGATGGAAGAAGTCAGCGAAACCCCAGAAAAAAACAATCTGTTGGAGCTCTCAATTCAATTTAATTCGGTTCGGTTCAGTTCAGCTCATTTGCAATGCTTGGCCGTCTTCACATGCTCTTCAATACTTTGCTTGGTCCATCATCACATTCCCATGTTTACGGCCCAGGTACGTTTACGGTTTCGCACTAAACGTCGGCCCAAAGTGTGGAGGTGGATGTCGCGAAGCGGGCGATGACGTGGTAAGCTGGACCCACACAAGCTCGGGGAGCTCCAGCAGAAAGGTCGTGTGATGGCGGAGCCCCAGGGGCAATCAGGCTATCCCCAAGCACGCTGTATTATCGCCGCCTTCCGGCTCAGCCCGGGTCAGTCCACTGAGGTACTTCGCAATTGGGGGCACTCGGCCGGGGTTTCAAGTGCTCCGCTATCAAGAGTGATCGAACATGCAATTCATCTTGGTGTGGAAACGAGGCTGCCAAGCTGGGAGAACCCTGGATTGCTGCTCGGCAGATGGAACAGGCGATTCCAGCGAACAGGGGTCACGCACACCGTGGACTCACCGACAATGAGTCAGTATCATATCTTAAACCCTTGAAGAAATCAGGCCACCGGAGGCCAGGTACGAAAAAGGTATTCGTACTTTGGAGTCTCGCTCTTCATCCTACTGCGGTAATTGAGGGTATGCTCGCTGTACATGTATATGTGTGTACTACCATTGATTAGCTACCCTCCCAACTCATGCAAGGGCCAATTCGATGCGTAACTGATTTGGAAACGTCATAAACCCCCTTCGATGCTAATCCCTCCCCTCTTGCAACCCCCGTGCATATCGCGGACCTGAATCGTACATCTTGATGTGGCTTGCAGCTCTTATCGGCGGCACCCACCGCACGGCAAGTCTGGGTCGATGGAGGTGGGGTGAGCTGCGAATACTCCTTCATGATTTCGTATAAGGATCGATTTAAGATGCCCGCTTGACTATAGTGGAAAGCTGATTGCTCACTGGTCCGGGTCCTGACTACTCGCCATGTATACTCTGTCGTGCACTCATGTGTTGAAATGCCTTCCTACTTATTAGAGCAATTACACGTGCTGCACTAGGAGCCATCCATGATCAATTCAATAATCCGATCCGATCAAGTCAGATACAGGGCCTCTGAATCCCAAGATTAATCCAGCCAGCTGGAAATGTTCTCATAGTAGGCCAATCGCTTTCTTTGTCATCTAAGGAGAGCGTGCTTGGGCTTATTGATGATCCCAGCCTGAGCAGGTGGGGGCCCCGGTCTGAACCACGATCGCACAAAATTGGAGCCATCTTGCTGACATAATGAACCACTACCCATGTCTATGATTGGCCATACCCCTGCTAGCGCACATGAATTGTTTGCGACAAGGCTGTGGTCATTTGCGTCTGTCCATCCGCGTCGGCTTGTCGTCCTTTTGCATTTCTGCTCTTGCACCAATGTCTGTGACCCCAGCGGAATCCTTTTATCAAATCGCAATAATATCTAAGAACCCCATTTCATAAGGCTTGCAGCTACCGCGGCCTCGCAATTCGCTCTGACACCATGGCCGACTGGGCGAAACTTCGGGTCGTCGACCTCCGGAACGAGCTGAAAAACCGTGGCCTCCCGCAGACCGGTCTCAAGGGGGAGTTGGTGGCGCGATTGACGGAGGCCGACGACGAGCCTGATCAAGCCGACACCGATTCCGAGCAGGCGCCCGCCGCCGACGAGCCGGTTGCGACCGAGTCGACACCCACAGAGCCTGAGATTGAGCTTGACGCGCCTGACGTTGAGACCCCAATAGCTACGACCGGGGAGATAGCCGAAGAGTCCGCATCCCAAAATGAGTTGAATGCGGACGAGCGAGCCTCAACGGCGCCTATTGAGACCGTTGAGTCTATTGATGGTGCTGGAGTGGAACCTCAGCCGGAGGTGACGAAGAATGGCGTTTCCGACGATGCGCGCCAACAAACAGAAACCAAACAACCCGACCTCGACCCAACATCAGCAGACGAACCAATGCAAGACGTCACCACCGATCCGAACGCCGAAGACCCTACCACTTCCCAAACCCTCGAGCCCCCAAGCCCGCCTGCGCCAGAGACGCAGGAAAGCCAGAAGCGAAAACGTCGGTCTCTCACCCCGCCGCCTATCGAGGAGGAGGTTGCGCGTAAACGAGCACGCCCCGACGACGCTACACCAAACGGCGCGTTTGCACCCCAAGCTCGTTTGCCTGAAGACCAAGACCTTCCGCGGGCTGAATCGCAGCCCGAGGGTATGGAAATCGATGCGCCTAGTCCGCACAGTGCACCAGACGATGCAAACGTACCCGATCACATTGAGCTCACCGACGCCAAACCACAACCTGAGGATATGCAAATCGACGAACATACCTCCGACAAACACCAAGAAACGCGAGGCACTCGAGAATTACCACCTACAGGACCTCGAGATCACCAATTAGAAATGGACTACGAGAGGAACGTCGCACCATCTGTGCACCCCGCCACATCGGCGCTTTACATTAAGAACTTGATGCGCCCGCTCCGGCCCAACGACGTTCAGGCGCACCTTGCCACCCTCGCGACACCGCCAGGCGACGCAGTCGACTACGACATCATCGTCGACTTCTTCCTCGACCAGATCCGCACCCACGCTTTTGTCGTCTTCAAGTCCGCCTCGGCCGCCTCGCGGGTGCGTACCGTCCTACACAATAGCGTGTGGCCCAACGAGAGCAACCGCAAGCCTCTGTGGGTGGACTATGTACCCCCCGGCAAGGTTCGGGACTGGGTCGACAAGGAGGAGTCTGCCGGCCGTCGATCTGGAGCCCGTTGGGAGGTCGTCTATGAGGACGGCCCCAACGGCGACATCGAGGCACATCTCGAATCCGGCGCCGCCTCCTTTTCCCGCCCAGGCATCAACACAGTCGACTCTATCCCCTCAGGCCCACGAAACTACCAAGAACCCATCCTCCCCCCGAGAGGCCCCCGCGCCGTCCGCCCTGGCTCCGGTCCCGGTCCTCGTCCTCCCCCCCCCGGTCCGAGCAGAGACGCCCAGCGAACCCGCGCCCGGCCCGTCATCAACTACCAACCCGTGTCCGAGGAGCTCGCCCGTCGCCGCATAGACAACATGCGCTCCTTTTACACCACCGACCACGACCGCGACCTCGGCCGCGAGATCAACCGCTATTCCTTCGAGAACGGCGACTCTTTCATCGACCGCGGCAAAGAGATCTTCGAAGGCATACGCCCACCCCACCGCGAGAGGGGCTTCGACCGCGACCGCCGTGGCTACGGCGGCGGAGGCGGAGGCGGAGTCGGCCCTCGTCGTGGCCGAGGTGGACGAGGCGGGCGTGGCGGCGGCGGCGGTCCTGGTTCTTTCCGACACCGAAGCGACCGCTATCTCCCCGGCCAGGATTCCGGGCGCGATGACCGCCGCCCTCGCTACAACGATGAGGATGACCTGGACCGAGGCCCACCGCGATACGACGACGGCCGCGAATCCTTTTTCAGTAGGGACAACCGGGACCGTCGGTACTGAGTCGATCGATCTATCTATCTACCTATGTAGGTCAGGCACCAAACCCGGCGTTGAGGAAAGGGGCAATGATGTGTGTACATGATCATTACTCGGTGCAAATGGGACAGGAACGACGGCAAAAATGGGGCGGCGTCTGCACCAGGAATTAAGAAGAAAAAAAAGGAACTGGGAGGAACCAACTACACGATTATGGAACTCGGACTCGGAATCCGGTCTACTCGCTTCATTCGGATGCGAGAGGAGGACCCTGATGCCATGAGGCAGGTTAGCGTGGACGGGCTTCCTTCCATAAACCACAGCGGAGATAAACATCTCGATATTGAAAGTCGAGGATACTAATACAGTCTTACGCATACCTATTGGGGTTTCTTGTGACGTTTCACTTCTTACCAAGATACATCATCTAATTCAACATCCCCTCGCCATGTCTCACATAGTCTCCAGGGATGGTTTTTTATAGCAGCTGCAAAACCCTCAGCGGTATTCAATTTCTGATTTCCAGCTTGTAACTACAGCATATCCATTGACAAAGTTTCCCATCCATTACTTTCAAAAACGCACATTTCCTATCATCAATCCACAAAGACGCCAGTGTACTCCTAATCGCATCGCTCAGGCGGAAGCGGCCAAGGGGACGGGCTCGACGCCAACACGCTCTCGGCTGAGGATGTCAAGCATCAGCTGGCTGGGTCGGTTGTCCTTGTAGATAGTCTGGTTGTTTTTGGCGAGCTGGATACTCTGGAGGTACTTCTCAAAGAGGTACGAGCTGTCCATAGGGCCACCCTTGGCCTCGGGGTGGAATTGGGTGGAGAAGATGGGGCGAGTCTTGTGCATCATGCCTGTGATCGGTGTTAGTTGTATTCTAGAGATTGGGTTAGTCAAGAACGTTAAACTCACCCTCGTTGCTGCCGTCGTTGAGGTTGACGAAGTACTCCTTAAAGTCTTCAGGGAGGGTGCTGGAATCGATGGCATAACCGTGGTTCTGGCTGGTGATGTGGCACTGACCAGTGGTCAAGTCGAGGGCAGGGATGTTGTGAGCCCGGTTGCCGTACTTGAGCTTGATGGTGCGGGCACCGACGGCGAGAGCCAGAAGCTGGTGACCCAGGCAGATACCCATGATGGGGATAGACGAGGTCTCCATCAGGCGGGCAAGGTTGTAGACGGTCTCCTGGCAATGAGTGGGGTCACCCGGGCCGTTGGAGATGAAGACACCATCGTAGTGCTGGGCGACCTTGTGGATGGGGTAGTTGTAGGGGAAGACGGTGACGGAAGCGCCTCGGCTGACTAGGCTGCGAAGGATGTTCTCCTTGACACCGCAGTCGATGAGGGCAATGTGCAGGGAGGCACCGGGAGACTCGACAACAAAGGGAGCCTTGGTGCTGACACGCTTTACCAGGTTGATCTGGCTGGGGTCGACGAAGCTCTCGTCCTCGTCGGCATCGTACTCGTCACCAATGGTGATCCGGGCGAGCGAGGAACCCTGCTCTCGGAGGTGGGTGACGATCTCTCGGGTATCGACGCCAGAGATGGCAGGGACGCCCTCTCGGGCGCACCACTCGGCAAGGCTCTCAACGGCGGTCCAGTGGCTGTACTGGAGGGCGACGTCGGAGACGACAACACCAGCACACTGGATGTGAGGGGACTCGAAATACTTGAGGAGGTTGTACTGGTCTCGCTCGTTGGAGGGGACACCGTAGTTGCCAATCAGAGGCTGGGTGAAGACGAGGATCTGGCCCCGGTAGGAGGGGTCGGTCATGGACTCCGGGTAGCCAACGAGGGAGGTGGTGAAGACGGCCTCGCCCGAGATGTTGGTGTTGGCACCGAAGGCCGTGCCCCGGAAGACCGGGCCATCCTAAGATAGACTAGATTAGCTCCGAGGTTTCCCCCAACCTAATTTGGGGAGAAGAAGAGCATCTAGACATACTCGGATGGTGAGGGTAGCAGGGAGGGATTCCGCGGGAGCGGTGGCTCGGGTTGCCTGGAAGGGCATCTTCCTGCCCTTGCTACCACTGGCAGCGGCCTTCTGGGACAGGTAGCGGACCTGAAGGAGGGTTCGGCCGGGAGCCGACGCGGACATGGCCGCGGGTTTGGCAAACTGGGTTGCGAGTCGGGAGAACATGACTGCGATATCGGATTGGGTTGGTGAGTTGGTTGATTGGTTTGTTTGTCTGGTTCAGGGGGTAGAGGCAGCTATCGATCAAACGGCCTTTTACAAAGAGAGGGACCTCCACAAGTGATCTGTGGTGGAAGGGTGGGTTAGCCTGTGAGTTGGGGGGGCTTGGAGTCACCCAACAGAATGGGAGCGGTGAGTCAGGTTAGGGACCACACGAACCAGAGAGATAATCCTGCACGGGGGAGAGGGAGAAAGTCAGCAAAGGGTCAATTGAGTAAATGACGAAGACGGCGATGAAGATTGAGGCGTCGCAAAGGGCAATTGGGAGCAAGAGCGCAGAGCGCAGCGTGTTTTGCGTCGTCGCAGAGAGCGGGAGGGGAGGGCCGCGATGATGGCCTCAGATGGTGGGGGTGGTGGTGGTAGTGGTGGTAAAAAGGGCAAGAACGTCCATGCAATGCGTACCTGGGAAGTGAAGACTGAAGGGCGCCCGTTCATAGGAGCGGATTGAGAGATACTAGCTCAGCTCAAGCGGAGGGGGGGGAGACGAGGTTAATGGGGACGACGAGGTTAATGGGGACGACGAGGTCGAATTTCTCTTTAAGTGCGGGCGTGTGGTTTTAGGTGGAAGTGTTGGAAGGAGAAAGTTCGGAGGGTAAGGGAAAAGACGAGAGTGAAGAAAAAAAAAAAAAGACACTCCCCGCCCCCCGGCTGCCGCGCGAGGTGAGGTCCTGCGCCTGATTAGGTGCTTTACCCACCTGAGGAATACTAGGCGCAGCGCCTGACAACAGCGTGTTACTCATTGGATTGGTGTGGTGAAAGCTGCCCCGCTGGCCTAGATTTTTCTTTTTCTTTCTTGTCTTCGACTCACTCACTTCAGACTGGCTGCAGTCGCAGCGCTGTCGCTTTTTTCTCTTCTTTGCCTGCCCCCGTGACAGACGGGGTCGCTTGTGACGCATTCTACAGCGGGCTGCAGTCTTCGTCTCCGATATCGTTTGCACCCCTCGACCCCTTGTCTGCCGGCCAGTTGGGTTACGTACTATGTAGTTGGCATCCGTTGCGCCCCTACTATCAATCTATCTCCTATCTACTATCTACGGAGCTCCCGTACTATCAACCCGCTAGCAGACTCTTTTATCGAGAGCCCGATAACCAACCATTGATGGATTGCATCGCAACTCCTCGTCCCGTCCCGCCTCTACTTCCATACCTGACCTGACCATAACCCCAGATTTTGCACACTCCCTCCTTCGGGACTCAGTCCATGCAAGGGATGAGCAGAGGTGGGTTGGGTTCCAAGACGAGGCCGCCTTGCATCGACACCGCCTCACATCCAAGCCAGTCAGTTTGTCTCTGCATGAGGGGTGAGACCTACAGGACATCCCCCTCTCCTACTCTACCCTCCCGCGATGAAACGAGCGTCAAGTGGTTGAATGGCGAATGCAGCGAACGCGGATTCGATTCAAACCGCGTGCTCACCGATCCGTCCAACCTGAGACTTAGACGCAGCTAGAGAATCCCCAAATGCTTTCTACTACCAGGGCGGCTCAAGGAACATCTGAATAAGACATTTGACAAACTAACGGAGAAGTCCAACGTGAAACCTCGTTTTCGCATCATCAACTACCGGTTGAGACTTTCTAACACGCAACGTCGCAAGCAACATACGTCGAGGAACCGAGGGGAAACACCCAATCGTATCCCTACCTGCCTACGTCAGAGACCTAATAAAGCTTCAATCTTTGACCTGCCCCCCCCTGTAGACTTCCCGCCAGTAGGGCAAGCCCGTTGGATGTGGGTGTAGGTAGGGATTTCGTCATCTACCCCGCGGCTCGATGCTGGCCCAGCATCTAGACTAGGCCACCATGTTCCCCTAAAAATGCATGTGCATGCAGCGCGCAGCTCAAAGAAAAAAAATCTCCTATCAGGTCAAAGACTCGAGGTGGAGATGTCTTGCATTTGCAATTCGGACAGGGAAGTGTGTGCTTGGGAGCCGGACAAATTGTCAGTTGGTCCTGTCAAACAATTCAATTCATTCAACATTGACATTACTGGAGTCGCAGGAGGACTGATATCTAAGTAACCTCTATTTCATCCCTGCCGAGGTATTTTTGAAGGTAGGTAGACACGTTCATATGCGAAATGCTCCTTACAACGCACCCAGCTCCTTGAGCTTGCTCACCAGGCCACCGACATCCTCGACCTTGCCACCACCCTGTCGGGTCGAGGGCTCTGGACAAGGTTTGTTAGCCATTTCTCGGTTTACTGATGTGATACCAGAGGAGAGCGAGAGAGGGATGGCAAAAAGAACCACTTACCCGTAACCTTGAGCACCTTGAGCCGCCTCACCGTGTCCAGCCCAAAGTCGGACAGCTTCATCTTTTCCAGCTTCTTCTTCTTGGCCTTCATGATGTTGGGCAAGCTCGCGTATCGGGGCACGTTGAGGCGCAGATCCGTGGTGATGATGAGCGGCAGCTTGGCCTTGACCGTCTCCACGCCGCCGTCCACCTCCTTGGTCACCGTAACCTCGTCCCCGGGCCCGAACGCGACCTCGCTGGCCTGCGTCGCCTGCGGCCACCCCAGCAGGCCCGCCAGCATCTGGCCCGTCTGGTTGGCGTCGTCGTCGATGCTCTGCTTGCCCAACAGCACCAGGTTGCTCTTCTGGCCCTCCACCGCCTTGGCCAGCAGCTTCGCCACCGTCAGCGGCTCCAGGTCGTCGCCCTCCTTGATCTCCACGTGGATGGCCCGGTCCGCGCCCATCGCCATCGCCGTCCGGAGCACGTCCTGCGCCTTGGGCGGGCCCGCTGTGATGACGCAGATGTCCTCTACGCCGCCGGGCGCGCGCTCCTTCTCCCGGATGCGCACCGACTCCTCGACGGAGAGTTCGTCAAAGGGGTTCATCGAGTGCTTGACGCCGGCCGTCTCGACGCCCGTCTGGGCCTTGTTGACTCGGGGTTTGACCTGCAACACGGACGTTAGTTAGTTGGTTGGCGATTTTCCCCCACTATCCCCAAGACCACTCTCGAGAGATCCAGAAGACGCCCGTACCGCATAGTCGATAACCCGCTTCACGGGGACGAGAATCCGTAGTGCCGACATTGTGATTGTTGCAGCTCAATGGAGCGAAAGAGTTGACGACGGAGGGATGATTAAGACGGCCGACATGGAGGGAAAGCTCGGGAGCGGTACCGGCTAGGCCCGGCTCCAACCTCGGCGTCGCCCCACGTGATGACTTCGGCATCCTCAGCCCGAGTGCCTTTTGCGACCGGACGCGATGCGAACGAGAGAAAAACAAGCGACGGCCCGGCGATTGGAGTTCATTAGACACCGCGAAACCTCTGCGCAAGTGCTCTTTCTTGTGTAACGCCTTCCAGGCCGTTGCAACTCTGCCCGTGTAGAAGGAAAATCGTACAAAAGCAATTACACATGTACATATTGCAAGTTGCCAAGAATACACATCTTAGTCGTGAGTACGTTAGAATAAGCCTGTGCATGTTAAGGCAGTCGTGTAGAAGCCGCAGGAATGTATCGTCTGCCTCGGTGAGTAGCCGACTTGTAGCCCGGCTAGTTCGGCATCTTGACGCAGATGCCGAGTCCAACCGCATGCGGCAAATGGTCGCATGAAGGACCATGGCAACAGGAACCCTTGTTGATATTACTAGAACTGGAGAGGCACGACCTCTTCTAGATCGAGACTCTCCCCCATCAAGCGCGCCTATACTCCAATTCTCCAACTCCTACACATCACAGCCATCGTTCCTGCTCCCTGCTCCCTGCTCCCTCACCAATCATCCCAGTCATCGGCCTGCTTCTTCGCTGCCGGCGCCGAGGTCTTCTTGCCCATGCCCATGGCGCTGGTACCGATAGAGTTGTTGGCGGGCTGTCTCTGGTCCGCAAGGTTGGAGAATTCATCCCAGAAGCTCTTCTTGGTCTCGTCCAGCGGCATCTCCCTCTTCTGGCCACCATCTGGGCCTTCGACAAATTTATTGAATCCGTCTTGTGCGTTCTTGCCGGCTAATTGAGCCTGCTTTGCCAACGTAGCCGCCGTTTGTTGAGCTTGCCTGGCAAAGTCTCCCTCGGCGAACTAAGCAAGGAACCGAATGTTAGCCCTGTAACAGCGAAAATGAAAATAACGGGAATCGCGTACCTGCTTAGCAGTAGGCTGGATGTAACCATCGTTGACAGTCTTGGCCGTCTTAGACACAGTCGAGGTGAACCAGCCGAATCCCTTGGTCAGAGCTGCCACTGGGTCCTTTTGCACGTCATCGAAGTTGGGCAACGTAGACTGACCCCCGGGGCTCGGCCCTGGCGTATTTCCAAATCCAGCGTACTTGCCACCTTGGCTGGGCGGTAGATTGGCCGACCGTGAAGCATTGTCGGCTCCCAGCTTGGCAAAGTAGCGATCATCCACCTTGACCTTTCCTCCTGACGCGGGGCTCTCGCTGCGGGCTGTTCCGCTCAAGGGCGTGGTCGTCGATCGCTCAGAGAGCTTCACGGGTGCCGGAGTGGGCTTCTTCTCGCCGGGCACGTATTCTCGCCCCTCGACCTTGCAGCTTAGCCTCTCCTTCCACTCGTCGCCGACCACGCCACTGTACCGCTCGGAGATGGTGGAGTCGTCCCAGGTGATGCCCATCATCTTGGTGGCCTCGTGCGATTCGAAGAAGTTTTTCCAGCCCTCGTTACCGCCCAGCCGCATTCGTTCGATCTCGCCCGATTTGAAGGCGTCCATGGAGATGCTGCGGACGAAGGAGATGTGCACGCCCAGGCCGCGGTGGACGCCGGCGCAGGAGAGGCAGATGAAGATGCCGAACTTGGGCGACGCCCATTGCGGGGAGGGCGCATTGCAGTCACAGCAGAGGCCGTTCTTGGAGACCTTTTGGAGAGCGGCCAGCTAGAGAGTCGGCGGAGGTTAGCACGTGCGTGTCTGCGTGCGCGCGACAGCGAGGGCGAGCGCAGCACAGGAAACGGGAGAAAAGGGGAGCTTGGGCAGCTCAAGGAGGAGACGAACGCACCTTGGACCGCGTCTCGGGGTCTACCTCCCACATGGCCTTGGAAGCCATGGCGACGTGTCTGATGCGATCGAGGCGGTGGAGGGGTTAGTGTTCTCGGCAGACGGCGGCCTGTGGGTGTTGTGCAGGAGATGCCTGGCTGGCGGTTCGATGTCGACTTGGACTTGGACTACGGTAGTTGTTCGTTGGAGATGTGCAGGGAGACGATGTCGAACCAAAGGTCGCCTTGCCCATGTCAAGTCTCGGCTGCGTTCAGCTACACCTGGTAAGGGGGTCGGCGGGGCAATGGATGGCCAAATGCCGCCCAACTTACTGTGTATGTACACACTACACACTCTCACTGCAGCTACCTCCGCAACTTGGTACGATGCATGCAACGCCGTTCCCCTGTACTTACATGGTTCACGTGATACTATTCGATCAATTCATCTGTTCCTACAAACATGAAATGGCCGCTTCAGCTGCAACTGGCTCTCGTTTCCCTGCATCCAAACTTGCCAAGATTCAGAACTAGTGGCGATTTGATAACCAGCTAAGAGGCGCTGCCACGCGGCAACTCTCCTCCCATTTCCGCTTCCGCAACAAAACATCATCGGCTGGAATGCACCCGTCAACTACTCTCATTATTAAACTCTTCACCATATCACAGCAGTTCGTACGATTGACCCATTTGGTTGCTTCAAAAATGCCCAGTTTAATGTTTTGCGCCAAGCTTTTCTCTTCCCCAGCCGCCTCCAGCTCAAGCTATTGTACAACCCAGCAGAAGGGTGATGGAGAAAAGAGAGATACAAATACAGAGATGAAAAGGGCTGTTGCGACGGGGTTTTTTTTTGGCTCCAATTATGGATATTATGATGTCAAGAAACAAAGTCAAGGCTGTCAGAAAAACACCAATCCCGAGATTTGTAAGACTTCCAACAACTGCCGGTTACGTCTTCTTAAGCCCAGGTGAGGTTCAACGCCTTTGTTTTTCTTTGATTCGTGTAGCAAGCATCTACCGTAAGAGAAATCGTCGAAATCGCATGCCATATCGTAAGAGTGCTCATCCGACGCTGGATATCTCCAGGCCTATGAAGCTTACCGGCCTACGATTTAGGCGGTAGTGGTGGGAGCGGCAGTAGCAACGGGGGCCTCGATGGCCTCGGCGGCTGCGGGGGCGGCAGCAGTGGCGGAAGCCTCCTGCTGGCCGTTGGTGTTCTCGCCCTCGGGAGAGTTGGCCTCCTCGTCAGTCTTGTCGGGGCTGTCGATGGCAACCTTGACCGCGATCTCACGGCCCTCGATCTCCTTGCCGTTCATCTCGATAACAGCCTTCTGCTGCTGCTCCTCAGAAGCAAGAGTGACAAAGCCGAAGCCACGTCCCTTGCGAGCCTCGCCACGAGCCTGAAGCTTCTTGATCATAAATCGAGGAATAGGTCGTAAGGCGATCTTGGCGGAAGAGGGCTCGTAGGGCTTGAAAAGCTCAATGAGCTGTTGGCAGAGGTCAGTAACGTAATACTTTAAACAAGCACAGATGGGGAGGCTCGAACTTTTTCCTCGGTCAGGTCGTAAGGAAGATTAGCGACCATGACCTTAGTCTTGGAAGGAATTCCATCGGCGGGAGGGCCACGCTCACGTCGCTCACGGGGCTCGCGAGGTTCGCGAGGCTCACGGGGCTGGCGGGCTTGAGTCTTGGAGGTCTTCGTGGTCTCGTCAGTGTTGTTCTTGTTTGTGATGTCTGTCAATGGTTGAACCTCAGAGGTGGCTGGCGCAGCAGCGGCGGCGTCATCGGTGGCAGCGACAGCCTCGGAGTTCTCGCCCTCAATCTTCTCACCGGTTCCGTCCTAAATTTGGTCAGATTATACATATCACGAAGGAATCAAAGGTATGATGACTCACAGCACGGCCACCGCGACCAGCACGGCCAGCACGACCGCGGCCACGGCCACGACCACGTCCGGAAGGGCGGCGGCGGGAGCCCTCCGCACCAGAACCCTCACCGTTGGCACCCTCAGTCTTCTCACCAGCGGGCTCAGGCTTGCGAGCAAGTTGGACAGAGACCTTGCGCTCGAGAATCTCCTTGCCGGAGAGCTCTTCGATAGCGCGCTCAGCCTCAGAAGGGGTAGAGAGGTCGACGAAAGCGTAGCCGACAGGGCGGTCGGTACGAGGGTTCTTTGGGATCGAGACAGACTCACTGTACGGTCAAGAGTGGTCAGCACATGGTTCTTGATGTCGTTCTGGTGTAGAGGCTTGGTCGAAAATCGACCATGGCGGTCAACGTCGGAGAAGTGGGCCAAGTAACGTGAATTTATCCCCAAAAACAGTGCATCCAACTTTTGAAAAATGCGGTGAGTCGCAAATCGCCCATAATACCCCCTATCGATAGTTCTCGAGATGCATCGTTGACAGGCAGGCGCACAAGGGACGGCGGAGTTAAGACACGTGTCTCCATCGGGTAGCGCCGACATGACCAGGAACCAGGGCGAGGACAAAGGGACTAGGGAGAGAAGCGGAGATGGGATATTGAGGGAGTACTCACACAAGATAGCTCTTGAAGAAGTCCTTCAACTCCCCCTCAGTTGTCGCATAGGCCAGGTTGCCGATGTAGAGGCGGCGGCCCTCAGCAGCGCTGGCCGAGGCGGCCTCGTTGGCGGCCGTCTTTTCTTCGGCAGACTTGCTGATGGAGGTATTGCTCAGAGTGTTTGCAACGTCATTAACGGCAGCATCCACGTTGGTGTTGGTGTTGGCGGCAGACATGGTGGCGGCTGTGGATGATGGAGGTGGTGATTAGGTTGAGTATGACGTTCGAACTGGGACCTGGGGAGGAAACGTTCGAGGTGGAGGATGCAAGTCCGAAAAGTTGAACTCTGGTGCAATATGGAGGAGTTTGATCAGGGTAGCTTCGTGCCCTAGAAACAGGTTGGGGGATTAGACAGACGACGGTGCGTTGCGCGGAGACACAAGTGAACTGGAGGTTGTGATGAAGAAGGGAAAGGGAGGGAAGAGACGGGAGTCGTCGCGCGAATCTGAAATATTTTTTTTTTCGCCTTTGAACTTGGGGGGGAAGAGGGAAGGGGGCGTGTTGGCTTGGTCGGTCAAGGGGGGGTGCAAGCGTGCGTGCAAGGTGTGAGAAAGTGAAAGTGACCAGGCTCCCCGGGGGGGGAGAGGCAGGTGCGACGAGTGGAGGAGATGAAGGTCTCTGATACGCAGGGGTGTACTGGGTGATCACACGCGTGCGCAAAGGAACTGCAGGTACCATGAATCACTGTCAAGAGTATACGATACCTCACAGAGCTCCCCCAGAAGCTTCTCAAGTCTGCTGTGGATTCTCCCGCTGCTTGGTCCTGCCGTGTCGGGGGGAGGGGGGCTGGACGCTGTTTTCCTGCGCCTGCCCTGTGCTGAAAACCCCCCGGGGAGACGCAAGAAGGCCTAATCGAAGATAGCGCGGGCATGGAAGTCTATAGTATATGGCCTGTTTTGTAAGTAGGTAGGTAAGGAGGTACTACACAGGAGGCGATGGGAGTTGGTAGTAGTAGGCGTTAGGGAGTAAGATGGACGGACACGGGCGGCGCAACCGACATCTGCAGAGTGCTAATAGACTACGAAGTGAGATTTGGTGAGCTGCTCAACTTCGCTCTGCGCAGACCTAGACCCGGGCGGCAGCGAATTTCGCAGTTCATGTAGGTATTAGGGCCTGAAGTGTGGGTGTGCGGGCCGGCCGTGCGTGCAAGTGGTCGCTACTGACTACTTACGAATCAGTGTGTTCATGAGCCTGCACCCGCACCTGCACTTGTTGCGTTGTCGAGCGATTAGGGAGGAGCTGGAGGGCCTCTGAATAGTATTGGTTGGGGAAGGCTTCTTAGGTGGCTCTGCCTGGGACTTCCGTGGTCGGGAGGTACTTGCCCAGACGCCAACGCGTAGCAGGTTACTAATTCCATGGGGCCTGGCCGAACATATCTTTAGCAGCAGGCATTATTGACGCTTTCTTCTCGACGGGCGCAACAATTGTCCTTTGTTGACTTGCTTTTACTGCTCAGGTATTCGTTATGTCATCTAATCTACTCCTGTCCATTCCTCAGGTCGTAACTCGGTACCTCAGTCAACTAGGGGTGTGTGAAGTCGCGTGCAGGTGTGTGCATCGGCGTGTGTCATCGGCCAGCGACCATCACGACATCAGACACCAGATATCAGCAACTTTGCTCGCGCATTGCCCAGCCATCCTATCTGCGAATAGGCACGGAACAATGTACAAATGCGTCCAGACGCACCTGCAACAACGGCTCGGCGGGAATGTTTCTTCTCACCGCGTGCCTATCGTATTATACAGCACCGCATTATCTTGGATGGAGGGGGCTAATTGCCAATGAAGCATAAACCCCCCTTTGATTCACAGGCGAGCCCATTGAATCGATCAAATCAGCCTGCATATCAACGGCTTAGCCGCAGGTGCTTTAACCTATTTACCTACCTTGACGGCATCGACAGCTAGCCACACGACTGAAACAGTGGAAACTGGCCCATCGCCGTGTCTCAACGGGGTGCATCTCGCCTAATCCCCTAGGCATCCGGATCCCCATGGCCTTCATGATGTGAGTTGAGCATGAACATGACTGGATGGTCGGCTGCTGATGTGTGTGGCTGCTTAAAGGCCCGAGATTGCTGACTGCCCTGGATAATTTCCTTCCTGTTGAAATCTCCGGCTCGCAGCACCCCTGACAAGGTCATTCTTTACTATCTTGATAGGTAGCATCGAGAAAGGGGTTTGCTCCTGAACGACAGGGCGTGCTCGTCAATACTCATCAATGCTCATCAACACCACGGCGCTCCCACCAATAAATCCAGTCCTTTGGGAGACGCCCATAACATCTATGAATTTCATGGATCAAGGCCCCGCAGACGACAGCCTTGCTCCACCAGGAAACCTTCTAGAACCGCAGGCCCTGGTCCGCCAAAACCTGGACGCACCCGGCGTTCTGTGGCGTCTGGCCAGCAAATTCGGGATTTTTCAATGCGGGCATGTTGGTTCAAGGTGTTTTAATCCCGTTCCCATCTAGTCGGGAAGGGCATCTTCTGTGCTTTCACAACGGTAGAGCCTCGGCAGCAACCTGCATTGTGCATATTCTCGCTGTTTCTCATGGAGTTCGTGCAGCCTCTCCGGCTCCAGAGCTGTGGGCGAAAGTCTACTTTCTTACATGCAATGGACTGACTCGCGCGCTCATGACTGGGTATCAACGCGTCTCACGCCTCCAGGCACCATGTTTACTGGAAGCCAACATACAGCACACGCCGTATCGGATGGTGCTCCGTACATGCTCCGAGATTGATAAGATCTAACCCGGCCGGCTCCCGGGGCTTCGGCCGCCCTCCATCCCGTTCTTCTTTCCCCAGGAACCACTAAACTGGCGCTAAATCTAGAACGCCATCCGCTGCGACCTTTTTTTTTCGCATGTGTCACTGCGAACCCAACTGCGAAAGCGGACCCCGGTCCAAACTTCGCCAAACCATCGATCCATTCTCATCGAAATGGCCGTCCACCACAGGACCGCCCTTATCCTCTATGGCTCCGAGACAGGCAACGCCCAGGACATGGCCGAGGAGCTTGACCGCCTCTTCCAGAGGCTGCACTTCGACAACCGCGTCGAGGCACTGGATGCCGTGGACCTAGTATGTCCTCTCGTCTCGGAATATTGATGAACCCCGGTCACTTCACTGATACTCGTTCTCCAGAATGCGCTTTTACAGTATCGCTTGGTCATCTTTGTGATATCCACTACTGGGCAGGGCGATATGCCTCATAATTCTCTTGTGTTCTGGAAGAGACTGTTGCGCAAGAGACTTCCCCCGGGATGCCTATCCACGGTCAAGTATACCACTTTCGGGCTTGGCGACAGCACTTACCTCAAGTAAGATCATATATACATATATCTGCCATCGGGGTGGGTATCAAGTCCTGTATTTGACGCATTCTAACCCGTCGTCTCAGATTTAATTGGGCAGCTCGCAAGCTCAATAGACGGCTCAACCAACTTGGCGCCACCACCTTTATCGATGGCTTCGAAGCAGATGAACAGTTCCCAGACGGGTGAGTAGGCTACCTCAACTACAGTCACCTGTCATACAATTCCTGACCACTTGAAATAGGATTGATGGAAGCTTTGTCCGTTGGGCTGAAGGTCTGTATAACCACCTCCTCCAAAACGACCCCCCGCCCGATGGCCTAGAGCCGATCCCGGACGATGTGATGCTCCCACCGCGATGGTCTTTAAAGTCAGCCCTCGCAGGCAGTTCAGTCACGAATGGGAACGCCAGTCCCGTCCTCTCAGGCTCGCCGCCTGACCAACTCCTCCCCATTCCCGGCGGCTGGACCGCTACCCTAGTCGGCAACGCGAGGCTCACACCGGAATCTCACTGGCAAGACGTCCGTCTCGCCTCGTTCGATCTCCCCAGCAAAGATGGCCAGCAGCTCCGATGCCACCCCGGAGACTGCCTCACCATCTACCCTAAGAACTTTCCAGAGGACGCTCAGAAGCTCATCACTCTCATGGAGTGGGACGACATCGCCGACCAACCCCTCGACCTATCCGCTTGCCTTTCCCTTCCTCAGAACCTCTATACAAACCAAAAGTGCACCTTGCGAGACCTCCTCATCAACAACCTCGACATCACAGCAATTCCGCGGCGCTCGTTTCTCAAGAGCATGTCATACTTCTCAACCGACCCGGATCATAAGGAGCGACTCCTTGAGTTCACCATGACCGACTACCTCGATGAATATTTTGACTACGCTACACGATCTCGGCGGTCCATCCTAGAGGTTCTCGAGGAATTCACCTCCGTTAAGCTCCCCGTAGAGCGTCTGTTGGACATATTTCCCCTCATCCGCGGCCGGGACTTCAGCATCGCCAATGGAGGCGACATGCTAAACCACCCTTCTCAACAAGGCGTCACGCGAATCGAGCTCCTCGTTGCACTGGTCAAATACCGCACCATCCTCCGCAAACCTCGCCAGGGCCTCTGCTCTCGCTATCTCGACAACCTTCCCCTAGCCTCTACCCTACGTGTAACCCACAAGCCCGTCCTGTCCCCGATTCACGGCCCGCAGAACGCTCAACGGCCTCTCACCGCCATCGCCACCGGGACCGGCCTCGCTCCCATCAGAGCTCTCATCCAAGAGCGCCGCACCCATCCTGACCCTGCCCCAACGCTGCTCTTCTTCGGTAACCGAAACCGTGACGCCGATTACTTCTTCGCCGACGAGTGGGACGCGGCAGTTCGTGACGGCAATCTTAACGTCTTCCTCGCCTTCTCCCGCGACCAGCAGACCAAGGTATACGTGCAGGACCTGCTGCGGCAAGAGTCGAAGCGCCTTGAGGGCTTGATCCTCCAAAACGCCATCTTTTCTGTCTGCGGGGGGTCAACCAAGATGGCCGATGCAGCAAAGAGAGCTGTGTTTGATCCATTTATCGAGGGGGCTGAGAACGAAGATGAACGGCAGAGTATACTGTCCTCACTGACATGGTGGCAGGAGATTTGGTAGCCCGTGCCTTGAAGCCATGTCTGGACATATATATATATTTGTGAAGAAGGATGCATAATAATAGAAATCTAGGAGGCAATAAATACTATAAACATGGTTGAGTTTGCCGATGTTGAAGTCTTTGTGCTCATATCTTCACCTGAATTTAGCCTTGTAATACAGGAGTTCATTTTCTAAGCAGCTCAACTTATCGCAATTATGACCAACCCAAGTCCTCGCGACTTCAAGAATTGACCTACCCTAGGCAGTCCCAACAACCCTGCGAAGTTTATCCCTAGTTACTCCTGACTATATTAACCCTATAACCAATATTTCTTTTCCACAGAGAACACTCCTACGTTTAAAAAAAACACATACAAGTCCCGCTCCTTGAGAACCGTTGTCGTTCTGTGGTTGTTTAATGGGCTGAACACAGCAGATTGACTATAGGGACGACCTTGGGCAACTGCAGAACTCTGGTCTGAGATGGAATAACGATAATTGCAAGACCGCTATAAATGATTTGTGACCTTTTTTCTTTCGGTAGGTTCAAAATATGACCTGTCGCCTTTCCGAGGCTCATATAGACAAAAGTAGATACATTCAATCCAACATGTCATAGTCTTCCTTAGCCTGCGGAATTCCCCATTTTAATCTTGCCAAAAAACACCAATGCCACGCTATCAATCAATCCCTGGACCAGCTTAACAGCCATGTCGTTACTCCCTCGCCGGGGTATATGAAGATGTGAGATGGAGATCAAATCTCCACGCCAATTATAACATTGTGGAAGACGCGGAAAGAGGGTGAAGATGTCACCGTTCATCCTCCCAGCTATACCGTCTGTCTGCCATTTGCGGTACGTGTACCAGTTCCGTGCCTGGGTCGATGCGCTCTTGACTTCGCGCAGTATCTGGTTGGGATAGACTCCGCGAGTGACCTCGCAGCGAGTCTGGTCCTGGGAGTACAATATCGTCAGGGCGGTTTGGCCGCAGTTGTCCTGACCTCCTGTGATCTGGCGATAGCTGTAGCTCAGTCTGTAACGAATCGAGCCTCGTGGTTCCAAGCTCATCTTCTTCCACGGTGAAATTGCTGCCCAGCGAGTCGTAGGTATTCTGACGTTTTGGAGACAGCTCCCCTGAGTCGCTTCGTGTCCTAAGCTCCTGAGTGGAATGGGCTCGTTGTAGCTGCATATTTTCTTGGAGTGGCCCCAAATACACGATTCTCGACACGTCGATCGGAGTTCTCTGAGTAACTGGTTCAGAGGGCGCCAGTGCTGAAGCAAGGGAACCATCGTGGTTGGAATTGGATCTCTTTAAGCTGTCTCGCTCGTCATGACTGCGCAAGGATGGTGACAGGAGAGGCGAGCCCGGCGCCGAGTTGCTTCCGGAGTTGTGAGTAGAAGAGATAGGGATAGATGCTGTCATAGGGGAAGGAAGATCAGCAGGGCGACCGCCCAGGTCATATCGAGGAGTTAGAGGTGAGGGTAATGAGAAGGGTATCGAGTTCGAGTTTGAACTACTATGTCTGGGTGATCTTGGTGAAGACAGTTCCAACTGCAAGGCAGGCGGGGGGCGGCTTGGTTGCGTTGGCTCATAAATTGCCTTTTCTGGAGGTAGGACACCATCAGCAGGAGGAGAGTACGCCGGAACAGGTCCTTGAAGCTGTTGGTCTATTTTCCGTCTTGCTGTCTCATAAGCGGTCATTTGGTGTGAGTTATCGGTGCCGAGTTCCGTATCGCCAGTCCAAGAAGCTGCATCGTCTCCGTTGAGCTCTGCAGGCGGAACAGGAGCAGGAAGCTCGTAGATTGCCGAGTCCGGTGCCTCGGCTGGTTGTTGCCTGTCCTTTAAAGCCCCGGAGCTTAGCTTGGGTAATCTCGTATGACCGAGAATCTTTGAAATAATTCGGTGGAATGGGCTCTTAGGCGCAATCGGGACGGCAGCCGAGGCTGAGTTTTTGTTTTCCTCCATCGAAGATCCTGCTCTCTCGTAGGTGCCCCTCCGTTGACGCCGCTTGCAGAACCATACGGCGAAGGCAACCAAAGACGCGATAAAAACACCAGCTCCAACACCGATCCCCGCAAGCTGGGCCGTTGAAAGTCCCATGGTGGATGATGAGGCAGCAGGCGGCGGATAGGGGCTGTTGTCAGGCTGCTCAATAGCTATTAACTTGAGGTCGTCGTCGTTGTCGGATGTGTCTGGGAATTTGGCCTGGTGAATCGAGAAGACAGCTTCGTCGTATCTTGTAATGAGGTAAGACTCTTGGAGGAACGATCTGCCAAGAATGTAGGTTGAGCTGTTGCTTGCTCGGCGAAGCATGAAGTATGGAATCGCCGGTTGGCCGTATGTAATGGTTCGGTTCATGAAAGGGTACTGTAGTAGACCCGTGAATGCTCTCGAGGGCACGGTTATGTTGACAACGCCCGGGACATCGTACGGATCACCGAAGTTGTCGTTGTTGTCGAAGCTTGATAGTACAAAGGTAAAAGAAAATGCGTCCTCCTTCAAGAAGTTGCGATACTGCTCGTTCTCAAGAGTGTACAGGTCGAAGGTACTGTTGTAGGTTAAGTTAAACGCATTCGCAAATTTGTCGCAAACATCTTCTGGCAGCCAGAGGTACGGCGTCGTGCTATCGATGATGACATCAAAAGACGAGTCCCAGCTCGATAGCATGATACTCCGCGAGTCCCAGTTCTCGGGCGTTTCCTTTCCCACATCGGCCACGACTTCGATTCCACGAAGACGAGGACTCTCGATACCATCATCCCGTCCCAGGGTGAAGTCAATATTGTGACTTGAAAATCGTGACGCGTCATAACCGCCAAGAGTCAACGACACGGGTACGTTCCCTACATTTGATGAAAATCAGCCTATGAAATGCCAGAGTGGAAGAGAAAATGGGAAGGCTTACGATAGTGAGCACCAGCAGTGAACCCGAAGCTGTAACTAGGAATCCGCCCGAACTCCTTCACAGCCTGGGTCAGAGGTGATTCTGCAACTGTGCCTCCGAAGTTGCCCTGCGTAATGCCTAACCCGAAGAGCCCGTTCAGATAGTTTGTTGTGTTGAGGGTCGCCATGAGCACGTTGGTCATGTGGAAAGAATGGTCGCCATTTAAACTCCAAACATCCATGGTGTCCTGGCCGTAGTCGCCATTGCCCCCATAACCTAGATAGTCGAGTCCGAGCTGCCAGGTGCCCAACGGAGACCAGTCGGTGGATTCCTGTGGCGTGTAAATGCCCCCGCGGGCTGCACTGCAGTGCGGTTCCCCTAGGCCGTTCGTATTAGCGGGAGGCACAGCAGTATTGGAGCACGATTGAGAACATTGCACCCCTCTGGGGCTCGGGAATGTGGGCATAAATGGGAGACGAGAGCAACGGGAGGCTTACTGGGAAGGCATCCACCTGGTCCGACAGCCCAAAATTCGGACAGAGCTGTACTGACTAGGACATCGACCTGTTGCGAAGTTGAACCCAGAAGGAAGGTAACCGTGGACCAGTTCCCATCGATGCCCTGCCTACATAGATGGTCAGCTTCCCCTAGGTAGTGGAAGCTCGAATGAGACACTTACCAGACACTGGACGGGATAGAGATGGGCGACAGAGCGCCGGCGTGAGCCATGCCTGCGAAAGCGGCTCCGGTCGCAAGGATCGTAGTCCACATGGCGTTCGAATACCGACTGAGAGGTCGGTCCAATGTCACGATATCGTCGACAGGGCGCCTCAACGGTCATGAAGCGGCCAGCGCGGATTTATCTTTGTACCGGACGTCTAAAGCGCGGCCGGGATAGCGGTTCGGTGGCCAAATGTTCGTCGATGGTCGCTTGTGAGCCCATCAAGCCCGATGGACGGAGGGGAGTGCCCTCGGTATGGCCTGCCAACCGAGCGATTTGTCGAGTGAAAGATTGGTCGGGTTTGTGGGTAGGATTCGCGCGTATGGCGAGCAAGCTGGAGATGCAAAAGAAGGAAGTGTAGTCCACGGAAGAGACGCAGATCTTCCGACCGGAACGACGCGAGACAGTACAGCAAAGGTACGACGAAAGCGTGCCTCCTTTCCGCCTGGGGCCTGTGCTGACTTTCGAACCTTAGCGCCCTGGATCCCGCGGACGGCGAACGGACCGTGCAAGGGCGAAGGCGAAAACACCACACAGAAAAACAGCCTTGGTCGGCCACGCGTCGCAGGAGTCGTGCCTTGGTGTTAGAAGGTTACTAGAAGCCGGACCTTGCTAAAGAGATTCATCGAGGATAACGAAAATGAAAGATGAAAGGCGGAGAGGGCGAGTGACGGACATGTCTCGTTCGGAACCATGGGGAACAACGTCTTGGCGGTCCATGAAATCGTCAGGGGTAGCCCATGTCATGTTTGCGGGTGTGTCCTTGTCATGGGCACCGCGTTGTTGGGTGCCAAGTGTGCTTCTTCGTCCGCAGCCATGTTTCTCTTTCTCCTGTTCCCGCGGTCCCACGTTGCCACCCGTCATGAGCCCAGTCTCAACTCGCCTCCGTAGACCCCGCCTAGGACCGTTTCAGTGGTTGACTCTAACAAGGACCGCGACTGCGGGAGACCCTCACCGTGATCGTTATTGGTTCCGTTGTGAACCTAGCAAACTCAGTCCATAGGTACCCATCAGTTCCAACCAGGTGTTTACGAGGGACAAGGAAGAGATCGACGGTCTGACTTCCCGGTTCCTGCATAATGTGCAATAACAGACATTTCTGTGAGACAACTAAACGGTAAGATCTGCATCGGGGTTGTGGTGTATCCATCCTAGGATGGGCCATCCGCGTGTGCACAAGCCGTGCCATCATCATCCCAGCCGCCACAGGTCTTCGCCACAGGTCTTGGGAAACTGCAATGCTGCGGTTCATATTTGTTTGTGGAAAAACTGCCGTTGCTTATACCGGGCGAGCTAGGTGACTTCCACCAAGAGAAGGTGGGAAAACCGCATACACGGGACATGAGGATGCAGTCGAGGCCCTTCAGGCCAAAGCCCCAAAGGCCTTGTGTTGGACACCTGCCTACGTGAGTTTGGTGGGGTTATTGAGGGGGGCGGCACTTTCATCCTTGGCAGCCTTAACATAAGCTGGGTCGGTCCTGTTGACCTTGCTGGTAAAGAAGTGTCGCCTCCGCTGTCAGTAAACAGACGCGAGCTGCAAAGTTCCACTTGGTACGGAGGCCTAGGCATCGTCTTCACCGTAGCTGGTGGTCGCTGCGATAAGAGGCGCACCCTCCATGAAAGCTCCGTCTCCTTCCCAGGTTGCAGTGGCTGGACCGACCTTGCCAATGCGTTATGCGTCTGACATCCAGAGAAAACGCGTATGATGATTGGTTGAAGTATTGGAGGGTAAACATCTTATTGCTTACAATTTGGAGAGGACTGGGAGATCCCCTGGGGGACCAGGGAAATGTCCATTGGTCGAGTCAGGCAATGCCTTCAAGAAAGAAATGGTCCCCAATTCATCAGGCCGTGACCCATCATCCGAGTCTAGCGAGCAAATCCTGCAGTGAATGAATCGTGGTAAAGTGGTAAAACGACGGGCGACGGTCGGGATTCGAGAAGAGTCAGGGCCGCCCTGGCTGGCTTTTGAAATGATCCAGATCGTAGCAACCTTAGCGGCCACAAGCTTAACGACTAAGCTCAGCCACGGCTTGAATTGGGGTAGTAAATGATATTTTGAACTGTGGGCCGATGTTAGATATGATGGCTGTGCGAGCTATTGTCAAGAGGAGCACGAGCAACTTCCAGTGTCGTCACCTACTAATTACTCAATTGCTGTTCGGTGCGACCACAGACCCAAGTCTTGGGAGACGTGTGCGCGTGCCTTGGGCGGACCGATGAACCAGTTGCTGTGATTTGCTGGATGCTGCCTTAGATCGACCTAGAAAATCTTTGTGTGATCCAAACAGGCCAGTCGAGGCGCCGCCGTCCGCCAAGAGTGATCGCCATCCGGAAGGCTGTGCATCCAACCCATCTTCGTCTCCCTCCCGACCCTAGGTGCTAGCTGGGGAGAGTCTGGCCTCTTGACCATCGCTCCGGCACAACGCTCGAAGACAGGTTGACCTATCATCTCAGTCAGCACTGGGACATCGTGATTCGTCCGCCATCCCAGATCCTCCATCGGGCATGCCGCCTAATTACTCTTTCCCCCCTGGTCCAGACCATCAGCCCCCTTACTCAGTCAAGGTTCCTCTCCTCATCAGGCGGGGGCATCGAGGGCGCACGCCAGCGTCGTTCGGCGAGCTCATGGTAGGAGTCTGGGAGACGCGGCCAAGGCCCAAACTGGGGACTCCCCCCCCCTTGGACAGAGGCCCACACCAAAATGAAGCCCCAGTGCGTGCACCACAAGGCACAAGGCACAAGCCCCGGTCTGTGGTGGCCGGGACATCATGAAGGAGCCGGCAGCGGGTCTGCTCTGAGTTGCGACGGCGTTGGGATGTCTTCGTGCCGTAGCTTGCTTGCTCCCCAGTCCTTGGCCCCATCTCCTACCCATGTCGTAATACACTTGCTCCATCGTCGGTTTTGACTCTCGTGGTTTATCTTCTGCCTTCTGCGTGCATTGACTCCCCCAATCTTTTCGACTTTCGTCCGTCATTTCCCACTGCCAAACGCTCGTCAAGCGATTCTCTCCACGCCAAGACGTCGTCTGGTCATTGCTGGCGTTGCCGATGTCGCTGCGAGTTTCTCTTCCTCAGCCGGTCCACGCGCTCTCGAGGCGCAACCTCCTGTCCCACCGGTACATGACGACTCTGGCCATTAGTCCAGCATGCGGGCTCACGTTGCCGGGCTTTTGTTAGTCGCAGCCGCGCATTCTGTCTCTGCGGCTGTGCGATGGGGTAAGTTGGAACAGTTGAGCCTCGGTCACGAGCGAGGAGATAGAGTGTGACCACACAGCTAAACTTAAGGCAAGAGATCCTAAACCGCCGCGCCCCAGCGCACCTTACGCCGAATGCCGCCGCCGTTGCGACTCCCACCGTGTCAACAAACACAACTACACAAGGCACGACGTCATCCTTGAACATCAACGAACTATTTTCCTCATTGTCTGCGGCTGCTGAGCCCAATCAATCGTCTTCCGCCTCTATTGCGATTTCCAATGAACAACGAGCCACTTCGGACATCGATCATGACACCCGCTCCGCTACCCTCCGCACTCGATCGAACCCTCCGACCTTCGACCATGGGTTGACAGATCCTGATTCCTTGACAAACTCAACAGCCGTTTCCAATTCCAAATCTGCAACGGCTTCCTCGATCCTCAATTCCACGTCCTCGGAACAACTAGATGGTAATCGTAGGATCACCGCAAATGGAGAGAGGCGCCCGCTGTCAACCCCGGAGCCCACCACCACTCCCGCGACTAATACCACGAGAGAACTCGGTTCGACAACAACCCCTTCCCGCCATGCCTCAGTCTCGTTCAGTTCATCATGGAATGGCACTCAGTCCCAGAGTATGACGACAATAACAACATCATGGCCGCAGTCGGACACGTGCACAGTGCTCCGAGGAGATGAGCCCGTAACTGTCTTCTCCATCGTCTTCACTGCCACCATAACCATCTATGGAAACCAAAGTTACACCCCACCTTATCCGACTATTGAGACGCCGAATTATTGCGGCACGGGCTCTTCACTACCTCCTAAATTTTCCCTCTCAAACGAACCGTTCATCAGTTCTGCTCCAACGCCAACGTCCGGCGGGTTGGCGCTTTCCACGAAGCATCCTGCTGCATCTTGTTCCGAGGGCCATACTGAGTCAGGATGTCTTATAGGCTCTGCTCCTGATTCCTCGCCCTCGTCAGAATCAGATCAGCCTGAGCAAGGGAGCGAGACTTTCTCATCGTCTCGAGTGACGGTCACATTTGTCACAACAGACAAAAACCCCGCTACTGTGTTTACTTCGGAACCAGTTCCTCGGTTTCGCCAGTCTGGGATGGCTGGGAGCATCACTGCCCAGCAACACCAAAGCGCGCGACCGAGTGGAGGGGCGAAGCACGGTCCTCAGAGCCAGGTAGACCCTCAAAGCCTGGATGAATCTCGGAGCAAAGATAAGGCTGAGAGCCAAGACGATCCCAAGACCCTAGACAATCCCAAAACTCTAGACAACCCTCAGAGCCTAGAGCAGCAACCTCAGACGACCTTCACCGTCACTGCCAGGGGTGAACAAGTGATCATAAACGATGAGACGTTTTCTAGCTTGAGGCCGGATCAGACAACAACAGTGACTGTCAGCCGTGGAACTTTTACCATAAACCCCACTGAAGTTATCGGCGAAGGAGCAACGGTAAAGAAGCCACGGCCAGTAGGAACAGCAGTTACGGTCTTAACACCAACGACTACCATTGCTGGAGGGCTTACTGTGACTGTCTCAGGGTCAGAAGCGGTAGTTGACGGCACCAAGATGGATATCCCCCCCTTGGGCACAACAGCTGTGGTGAATGGCGAGACTATATCGGTCGGCCCTGGAAAAGTGGTGGTCGACGACGAGACGGTGACATTTCGCGCTGTAGGCGGCCATCAAACTGATGTCGTCGTCACCGGCGGTGAAATGATTACCGCCATTGGACAATCCATCTACATCTTTCACTCTACAACTTTGACATACGGGCCAGGAATACCAGAAAGGTCTGAAGTTGTGGATGATGATACAATTACGATTGGTCCCTCGGGTGTGACCGTGGCCGGCACAACAATGGGAGGTACCTCAGCGGACGCGACTGATACTACCTACGAGATTGTTGGTGGTGCTACGATCACCAAACTGAGTCCGTCTTTTGTGCTTATTGACGGCACGACATTCACAGTGGGGCCGAACGCGACCAAGGTTACCAAAGTCATTGGCGGAGAGACGGTCACTATTGGGCCGGACGGAGTTATCATCTCGTCGATGACGCTGACCTACCCATTCGGCTCCTCAACAGTGACATCCATTAAGGCGACTGGAACGAGAAAAAGCACACAACCTACAGAAACGGGGCGTTCAGGTGGCGGAGGTGATGATAATGAAGATAATGCAGGTTATTTACTTCAACCGAGTCTGGCTGCACCGATGTCAGGATTATGCATAGCAATCGGCGTTTGGGTTTGGCTTTAAGGGATATCAAAATGGACAGAGAAGCGGATTCTCAGGGCTTATTGGATGTCGGCTCTGGTTGGTGTTGGGTTTGCGGTATTATGATACCCTACAAGAGGTTTGTTTGGTAAACGGGACATAAATCGAACCTACAGAGTATCCTAATACGCATAACATATGTTCTTATTGTTCGATACGAAATAACATCTTGTTCACATCTTCTTTATCACACGCTACACCCTTTTATGATCTGATATGGTCACAGAAAAAGACCAAATTGGGCACACGAACAGGATAGTACAGAGGGGAACTTACACACTGATGTTAACGACACATCAGGCTATACGGTCGAAACGAATTGAGCAACTCTAACAATCTGTTCGCAATGTTCAAAAGAATAACATCTAAACCTGTTGCCACTGCCGAGGAGGACGGAGGAGCGAAGAAAGGAATTGTTTGGCTATAGCGCCTGGGAAAAAAATTACCAGGCTGCTCGAGAACTCGGATGAACTGAAACGAACACAACGCAATTACTAGGAGCACGATCTCTTAACAACCATTACCACCTCTGCACCCCCTTGCCCTTGCCCTTGCCAACACCCTCCGTCTCTAGCGGGGGGAACTCGTCCTCCTGGACACCCAGGCCAATGTCCGATGCGAGGAGCCCTTGGTCCTGCATGCTGAGCTTTAAAGCGAGCTCGAGGTCATCGTCGCGAAGTTCGACGGGGATTGATAATCCGGCGATGGGAACTTGATTGCCTCGAGGCGAGTCTGGCCCGGAGTGCTTCTTCTTTTTGCTGAGCTTGGCCTTGTACGTCACGGAGAACTCATATTCTCCAGAGCTGTTGCCCCGAGGGGACTGGACGTTGTCGGTTTCGTTGACGCCTTCAAGCAAAGACAGGCGGATGGCCTGTTGGATCTGCTGCTCGTAATCATCGTCGCCTTCAACGGGACCGATAGTATCCGTAGGGGCACTGGTAGGGGGCGTCATGTCTGTGATACTTGGCTCGGGAGTGATGGTATCAACCGTGGTGGTTTCGCTGAAAGTGGACGCAGTGTCCAGACTGGCATCAGCAGCCGAGTCGCTCGTTCGGCGCTGCTCATCGAGGAAAGCTTCCTCAGAAACGATTTGCGCGTACTGCAGAGCCTCTTCCTCCGTCAAGTCGCCCAGAGCTCCCACCCCGAAGCGACTGCGGAGGCGAACTTGCTCACGAGCCCTGTGCTCCTCCTCGCGCCGGAGCTCCGCTTCCTCAGCAGCAATGTAGACCGAGACGTCACCACTTTGGCGACGACGTGCCAGATGACCGTGGACATCGGAATGCCTCAAGCGGCGCCTGCGTCCCGTTGAGTGACTAGTAGAACTATACGCCCAATACCGCAGGAGCGCGCCGAAGGAAACAACACCACGCAAAACAGTCGAGTCGGGGTCAAGATAAATTGCCCCAACCGCCGCGTAGTTGTCCTCGTCAAGAGCAGGATTCATCGTCGTCATGTGCCGAGGTACTCGACCGTTAGATCTAGCATTGATTGTTCTGACAGGTTCCAGCGTTGACGCGAGAGGGTCCCAAGCCTGGACAAGCCCATCACTTCCGCCATGAACGAGATACAAACCCGTGAGGGCAAGACAAGAGACCTCGGGCGATTCTGTCTGTATACAGCGATGTGGGTTGATGCCTGTATCCTTGGGTTCTGCGCGAGCGTTCCAGACTAGGATAGCTCCATTGTCGGTTCCAATCGCGAGGAGTCGAGATCTTCGGCCGGGGATTTCTTCTTCGACCGCGAAGAGCGGGTCTTCAACCAACGTCAGAAGAGCATTGGAAGAGGAATCCAATGCGCTGCTTGCTATGACAGCAAGCTTCTGACCTTTCAGCTCCATCGTGCAGCTATGCCATTCATGAAGATAGGACGGTGAGTCCGAAGACGGAGTGGGTGTGGAAATTGGCGGCTGAGGCGGCGGCTGCTGCTCGGGAACCTCCAATTCCTTGATTGAGGCAGTGTCGACAGGACCAAAAAGCGATGGCGCGGGCTGAGAGGGTGATGGTATATTGTCTGGGGCACATTGAACGCCCTGAGGTACAAGGGATCGGGAGTATCGCTGAACACGAGCAGGGCGGTCTTCCGCAAGGCCACAGTCGATGACGAAAATGTTCTCCCCAGCGCCATTACCGTCGTCGTTGGCAAAGTCGACCTCCAACTTGCGAAGCATGTCCCATCCGTCGCAAACCCGTCTGAAGTGAGCCGGCTTGTGGCGCAAGAACCTCTCAATCTCTCGTGCCTCAGCAACCATTTGGCCCTTGCTCAGATTCATAGAATTCGACGGGGACCGAGGCGAGTACGTGCCTCTGGTTGCGTTTTTGTCCAGAATATCTGGGCGAGCAACCCGTCGAGTCGATTCCAAGAGGTGCCAGTATACCGAGCGGCCAGCATGCCAAGCATTCTTAGTAACGTCTTCGCCCTTGGTCTGAGGGTACAGACTGGCTGGAACCTCTGTCAAATAATAGACTTCTCCCAAGGCATTCAGGGCCACTGCCCAAATTCTGGCCGCAGCCTTTCGCTTCTGACTGTAGTTGTCATCAACCTTGAGAGTAATGATGGGCACGCCAGGGCTGAGGACCCATCGAGCAGTGATTTGCCCGGTTGGATGTCGCGGGCCGCTCGAGTCACACATGATGGCGTACGACGTGACAACACCAAGAGTTGAGCCGGTGAGCATGCCCACCATCGACTGGGTATTCAAAGGCACAGCGGGTGACTTGGCAATCCAAGTACTGCAGATGGCCTCTGATGTCTCGGGGACCTTGGGTATGTCGGGATAGGTATCCACGACGCCAGAGTCCACGCCGAGATAACGTCCAACGCTATCTTGAACAGGACGGAAGTAGGCCTGACCGCCTGGAAATCCTTCGCCGGCAAGGATACCATATGGCTGGCTAACATCCATAACATTAGGTGTGGCAGCAGGACCGTCGTCTAAACCGTATGGGACGAGGCCAGGAAAAACCTCGTCCAGCTGCATGGCACGATAAATGTCCGGGAAGCCCCATTTCTCAACCTTCCCGCTGGTCGGGTCACTGATGGTTCCTGCGCCAAGATCGGATGCACCATGAATGGCCCTAGGCGGCTTGTTCCCGTTCGAGAAGACAGCGTGGATGTTGGTTACGGCCCAAGGCAACTTGGAATTGTAGGTCAAAACTGCGCTGAATTTCTTCCTACCTCGGACGGATGAGCCAACTACCCCGGACGACCCGGGTTTTCCACGAGCTAAGCTTCTGAGCAAGCGGGTTCTAAGCAGGTACTCCTTTCTCCAGGACGCAAAGGGCGTCAGGCGAGTGAAGTAGCGAGCTTCGGAACGAACAAAGTCGGACGAATCGTCTGCCCAAATGTCGACGTCGATCTTGGGCTCCAGTGCCTCATGCCCGGGAAAGTATCGCAGGAAGGCCATCCTCCACGCATGAGAGCTGGTTATCAGTGCGTAGAAACGCTTCGAGACCAGGGCGATCGCGTCATGGGAGTCGGAGTGGAGGTGGGACAAGATATGCGTCAGGATCTCTGCGGGTGATGATTAGCATCTTGCGGATGAAGTATGTTGACCAGTTAGGCGCACCATTGGGGAAGTCCGCGAGTTTCACACCATCGGACAATGTTTCGGAGCGCTTGATGACCTTGAAGCCCAGAGCCCGTTTCGGGGTCGGCGGAGTCATGGCACTCTCATATTCGGAGATCCGATGGCCGGGAGCGGGAGCGCCTCTGCTGAGGTTCAATCCGCGCAGCTCCTCGTCGAGCAAGTCGACATCGACATCGACGTCATCATGGGAGCTGCATCGCGACGATAAGCCGGGACGCTGGGAGCCACCGCTCGAGCCGGGGGAAGGGACTCGGCAGAGGCCGTCGGAGTCGGGATGAAGGTGGCCATGCTGAGAAGAGGACGCGGTGGTGGGAATGCCGGGGTGAGTCAGAGGTTCTGGAATCGCAGGAGGCTCTTGTTGCATATAGCTGAAGGCGAGGAACTCGGGGAAAGGAGATGACGACTGTGCACGAGATCTAGGCACAGTCTAAGGTGGAGGGGGTTAGGGAATCGTGTTCCTTTGAGGTTTTTCGGTTTCAAGATGGTGAGCCTTGTCGCTATGTAGAGCTGGAGGAGGCGATGATGATGTGGTGGTGGACAATCTAGGTTGTCTTTTTTTGCCGCGCGCCGCGTTGGAGCGACATGAGCTTCTGGCTGCTAGGTGACGCTATCTCGCTTTGCCGATGATGAGCCGGTGCGACGAATGACGAGCCTGTCAACAGCCAATCGGCAGTCCAATGATAGCATCGTGTTCCCCAATCGACTCTTCGCATGTCATAATAATCAGGTCCATTCCATCACGTTGGGAACTCTGAAGCAGGACCGGGAATTGAACCGCCTCTTTGTGGGCCTGCCCAATATTTGATGCTAATTGGGTCACATCACGCATGTGACAAAAACTGGTTGGATAGAGCTTCGACTATAATTGCTCAGGGGCTTTCCAGAACTGATATCAAAAATAACATAGCCAATGTCAATGCTGTCCTTTAAAGTCTCATAATAGATGTGTTAGTTTCTAGATCTCGTTGGATCCGGGACGTTGGGAACTCGAACTTGATGAGCATGAGCATGCGGGCCTCTTCTAGGCGTCTGGATATCTCCGTCGAAACTCGTGAAGTCTGTGTCGAAGAACAGCTTATTTCCATGCCCTATTGGACCCGGGTCTTCAGTAGCTTCTTTTATAAATCGAGCGTGGCTGTACGGCCAGCATCTACACCATGTCCATAGTGCCTCGATGTCATCAGCTGGCCCTCCATAAGGGAACCCAATGCACTCCAATTACTATATCACGCATTGATTTCTTTGCCTTAAGCCTAGTTAGCTTAAAAAAAGAGCAGACTCAAGGTGTGAGGTCCATGCAAACCATATTACTGGAAAAGCTTGTTGCACTTGAGTCATTAAGATTTACGGGGCAAAGCATCGTGCTGTATTTTCTACTGTGTTTTCCTCTATCTATCGTGTTACTTTGATCTATCGGATGATAAGTAAGGCTAAGAAGACTTATACGTTATCATCAGCTGAAAATCCTCCTGTTGATTGTCGATGCCCCGTAAAAATAGATCGCCGAGTGATCTCTCTCGCCGAAACTATATTTTCGGCTTATACGCGCATTGCAATGACTTGTGTTACCATATTCCTTGTTTGTCTATACTACTAGAATATATGGCACCAGCACTGAGACTTATGATAACCGCTTTATGTTAAGGAGCGAACACCTTTGTTCCTCTGTTGGAACTGGGCGTGTGTGTGGAAGTGTTTGTCATTTGGCCGCGTTCATGTGATATTGTTGCATCTACAAAACCATCCACTTAAACCTCGTCGTCATATCAGACTGCTCTGAATTGAGATTGTGCAAAGACAGACGAGTCGCCTATTGACAAAGCTTACAAGGTCTAAGGATTCTCTCCAGCTACAGATAAATGATTTTTGGGTGCTGTCCTCATTAACACATCTTCACTGCGGAATCTATCCCCATGTCCAGGACTTCTGAAACTCCTACCAGCAGAATTACAGTTGTCTTATGTTTATGACCCTCTCAGCGAGTCCCTCGTTATTAAGACAAGAGGTTTAGCATCGATCAAGTCTCATGTTCTCAAGACTTCCAAGGCAGACCCTTACTTCCAGTAGTGTCTAGGCCCAACAGACCAGCCACTCACCTAGTCCGCACGGAACTTCCCCTTCCCTGTTGATAAGATTCATCAAACACAGACCCAGCAGGTCAACCGTGGAACTAAAATATCGGCAGTTTGGCTACTTTGCAGCTCCTTGCCTCGATCAGAGACATCCACTTTCACCCAGACAGCGTAGCTCAGCAAAGGGGCGAAGCTCCAGCTCCAACTCGACACTCCCATCGCTGCTATCGAAAGCCTGACTCTGAAGGCCGACCCGCTTGGGTGCGTGTTTAGGCTTGCCGGGCCCGTCTTCCCGTCCTTCGGTCTCCAGACCCCGAGCCCGGAGTTCACATGTTGGGAAGCTGAACCAGGGACCACTTCTTCTGGAGACCGAAACTGGTGATGCTCCTCGTATCTGCCGTTGTATGCAGAGGGCACAGCAATGGGGCATGCGTGCTGCGCGTTGCCAACATCGTGAGGCGATTGTCGGATAATGTTCCAGTCCTCGATGCGCGTGTGCAGAATATGGAGGCGTCTCCCTCGTGAGCCCTCACCCCGCCGTTTGAAGCCACAGGGGGAGCATACCATTATCATATTGTTAAGGAGGTCGCCGGCGTGCTTAGGCACGACTCGAAAAGACCTCACACTAGCTGGTAGTAGATGCAGGAGCACCCTTTTTGCCGGCCTGATCTAACCTCCGTGCCAACACCCAGATAATCTAGGCAAATAGCTACCGTCACCTGCTGGGTGGGGAGACGAAGACCCGCAAACAGCCCCTTGCGCGAGGCCGAGTTGCCTTTCTCCCGCTGCTTGTTGCTCGCTGCCCAACACTCTTTAGCTCGGGGTCGCTTGAGGCTTCAGTTTGCGTCCGCGACGACAATGTTTAGACTCTGGAGACATGTTGATTCCTGGGGATCTGGTCCAAGCAAAGTCCGAGCGTTGCTTCTCCCTCAAGTCTCAACCTTCAACTCAACTGGGTATCCCGGCCCGGCGGGGAGCGAGATGGCGGCCGGAGTTGGTGGCATCAGCGGATCCGCGGGTCTTCCCGTCCCGCCCGCGACGCCACTTCTTGTTGGAACTTGGAAAGAGGAGTTCCACCATCGGGCGATCATGTCTTGTTTGTTTCTCCTCCTCCTCCTCCTGGCTTCACATTAAATGCTTCATGCGATGCTTGGTGGCTGGACGCCGGCCCCCCCCCCCCCATCGCGGCCTGTCTCTTGCATTACGACTGACTGCCCGGCGCCGTATCATCAAGGACAACTCGTCCGCACTAACTAGGGCCGGGGAAGCAGAAGGTCGCAGATGCGTGACAAGTCACACTGCACGCTGGGCCCGGTACCTATATCTGCAGCAAGCAGAGCTAAGAGTCTCACTAGATACGCAAGTACAAACACTCTTGGTGATGGCGCCCTTGGCCAGCGGGGATTAGCTGTTCCTGGTGTCTCGTTACCCTCTGGTCATTGATTCGGGTGTAGCGGAAGGTGTTCGCGAGGATACTTGGGAACCCTGCCAAACAGATGGCCCAGGAACGTTGGCTAAGATACTGACTTGGGCAGCAAGACAAAGAAAGCTCATGGCCAAAAGTGAACCCTGGAATAGTCGCAGTTTGGCAGTACCGCGGTTCGCAATGTTTGTGGGAATCCTGCCCATTTAGGCTCGACTCCGACAGCACATAACGTTAGAGATCCTGGTCCCTTGTCGAATGGTTCGTGTTGGTGCTAGGGGGAAGAAACGGGACCTACGTATGTAGTATGACCAGGAACAACCAATCTAGGCTATCTTTCCTCTCGTTCTCTCACTTGAGACGTCATTGAACACAAGCGGGCAAAGCCAATTGTCGATCTTACTCCTGGATGGTTTTCTGTCTAGATCGGAACGGGGGGGCGAGCGCTTGCCTGACCGACCGAGAGACCCGGAGCGAAGCGCTTCTAAAATTCCTTCACCGGCCGAGCTACGCAATCTCGATTTGAGCATGCCCGTAACACGGAGTTCCAGGCCGGTCAGTGGAGCGTACCTGAACGTTTGAAGGCAAACCTGGGCGCATAAGGGGGGTGGGCACAGCCATGCTCGCCAGAGCAATTGGAGATGTCGTAACGAGTTGCCTCACCTCGGACGCAGAACCAGGCGACGCCGGTGATTGTGACTGATGCGGTCGTTTCGTTCGTGTCAACGCGCTCAAAAGTGCCACAGCTTCCTACTTTTGCCTACGTACGCACGCAGGCATCAACCCCTAAGGGCGCCGCGCATTCTGAATCAAGGATGACTCGAGACACGCACGCAGACACTGAAAAGCGGTGAGATTCGTTAGTGGCCTAATAGTGCTGGACAGGCCAGACTGGCGTGGGACGGCTCCCTGCACTGGGAACCAGCCCACCGGGTTTCGGTCTCACTTTCCTGTGTGCCCTGCCTGCCCTGCCTGCCCTGCAGAACCGCTCCTGTTTGCATTTCGCCAAGTCGACTGAGCGTGTGAATGCTGGAATGTTGCGGCGTGGGCGGGGATTTGCACGCGGTCCAACGGGCGGTCGAGATGCCCGTACATAGTATGTTATTCCCGAAAGTGCTACGCAATGGCGTCGTCAACCAACTCATCCTATACGTTAAGTCACTTGATAATAATCTAGTCTGTTACCGGAACTTGCAAGACTGAGACGGCGGCTAGGATCTAGCAAATTCCAGCAAACTCGGATGGGCCGATTTTCGGGTGATCGACTTTGACGCCCAAACTCACTGGCCACCCCGCCTCCGCGCGCGAGCTGTCAGGTCTCGGTGCTGGTGCCATGACACAATTCGTACCGCTGGGGCGGTTCACTGCGCGTCGCTTGAGTAGCTAGTTCGAAGGGCTTCTGCTTCTGTGCGTCGAAATGCTTTCGCGACATTCTCAGCGAATCCAATTAAGTGGGAATCGGGGGTCCGTGGCCCTTCCGTGTCGATCCCCCGAAATCCAGTGCCAATCAATATATGCTAATATTACCCATCGGCGCTCCAATGAGACGCGTGCAAGGGGCGGAATCGATCCACCAAGTTGGGCTCAACTCGTCCGTCTGGGCGGCGACAGCGGGTATCTGCACGACCGACGAGGCCTACGAGACTCAGAATCAGCTCATGGCGCTGCAACGGAGTGGAGGAGGCGCGACGCAAGTCATGCCATGCAGCAAAAAATGGCACCCCAATTACTCAACGCATGCCTGTCGATAACTCCATGTGCGAATAATTGCAGTACTACTATGCAACTATGTGCTTCGTGGTTCTGCTGTGCGCCGTGGAGGAGAAAGAGGAGGACACGGGGACGGGCCGGGAAGCGGAGGTAAACGGGCGACGGAGACGGCGATAATTAGAACCTGGGCTTGAATGCGTACACAGCGGTCATGGTCGGCCGAACCAACCAGCTCGTGAACTTCCCCATGCGAGCCTAGTGACGCATTCTCGCATTCTCAACATCCACAAATCCATACGATGCCCTTCGATGCCGCACACCGTCGCCCTTTTCGCACCTTGGGACGGGGGCGTGACCCAAGTACCTACTCCATCCAGCGCCCTCGGCACGATTCCCGCACCACCCAACCGACTGTTTCCAGCAAGGGACGGGCTGAGCACCCGGTGCGCAACAGACTGGAATGTTGCATTAGGCCATCCCCTGCCGGGTCACGGTCCATGCTCCCTGTCGTTTTGGGCGCGGAGGGTGCCACTTCAGAGATGGAAGTCTAGATTAGGCTCTTCCTAGGTTCGTCCATGTTCGCTAAATGGGAGTGGGAACCTCTGAATTGGTTTGGCGGCACGGTGCGGAACGACCGCCGGTGCCAGGACCGGCGCCGGAACGAGCAACCACGCCAACACACTGGTAGCCACGACACGTTCGTCTTTGTCTTGTTGTAGATTGGACTTCACTCTGGAATCCTTGGCAGTGACAGAGTGTGATTGTACTGTAACTTATGAGTGCAGAATCCGCGATGGGCCGTGTCAGGTCCAGATACGAACCGGCGATCAGGGTTCTTCGTTGCTTTTTCCTTCCAACCATCGGTGTGGACGCAACGTCAATCCTACAGTAGATGGGGGAGACGGAACCCTAGTCAAACTGTCAAACAACCTCGGCCGAAAGTCACAACACTGTATGCACGAATACCAAGGATAAGTCAAATCGAAGCCCCCTCGCCAGAGCCAAGGACTGGAGAAATGGTGGAAATCCGGGACACATGTCCCCGTTGTGGTTGTGGTCCCCTTGCTTCGGCACACGGCATGAAGCTAGGATACGACCTCTACGTTGCATATTCAGATGTCGACCCTGGTGTGTGTGGTGATGATGATGGTCTTCGCCGTCGTCGTCGTTAATGATTTTTAATATCGTGATGAGCGATTTGGTTTTTTGGTTTTTTTAGGAGCATCACCTTGTACTCTGATTTCTAATAAGACTTCCGGACTCCTGGACACCCGAGATTAGAGGGCTGCGGATGCTTTGATTGGGGCGAGCAGCACCACGGCCTAAATTAAGCTTGCTGTTGACTTTTACACTTCGTGCCATTGGCATGCACTAATAAAATAAGAAGCGAGCATCAACAAATGATTGAGCAAGATCTAATTGACGTTTGCCTAGTCAGTGAGGAGGCGTGATATGTATTGAGGGTCACATCTGGTTGCCACTCGGGAGGCGTTTGGAACTCCGGGCGATGTGATTGGCAACCTGGCAGTTTGAGGCTTTGAGCGGTGGGCTAGGTGGACTGATGGAACTGACGGGGAGGGGCGTGCAATGAGGGATGGATTTGCTGGGGTTTGGTTTCTGCCCATGCTGTCGGGAGAGACCAGGAGTCAGCAGGGGGGACTCAGACACGACAGCACGAGAGGCGCAGCCAGTTCCCTAGATACGGGTCGACATTGCGTACTGGAGAGTACCAGGGAGGGCAAGCGACATTTGCTGTTGGACAAGCCATGGATCGAACTGCTTTTGCTTTTTGGAGGCGTGCGGGGATGAGGCGACCAGGGCTTGGACAATTGGCGGAGAGAGAGAGAGAGTGTGTGTGTGTGTGTGTGTCCTTCCACAGGCAGCTTGGGGCGCAAGCCAAGTAGCGAGATGGAGGACAGGACTCTTTTAGACAAGCCGGGCGTGATAATCCCGTACGAATTCCGAGCGAGGGGAAACGAAGAGAGAGAGCAAGCGAGCGGTATAAGCAATTACTAAGATGGGAAGCCCCAAACCTTCTGGTTGCTTGCAAGTTCAAGTTGGGATTAACTTGCTGCATCCAAACTACTATAGTACCTCATCCCCGTTGGGTGTGCATACCGAGGCTCCACCGATGTCAGTGGGTTTTCACGGGAGGTGCCAACTCGCCGGGCACATTGAACGGAGGCGGGAATGGGGGAAGGGGAAAGGAAATCGGCGATAATGGTGATGGCCGGTGGACAGTGTCCACTGCACTGTATTTCCAGGCCCTGGCATTCACGAACAACCATACACAGGTAATCAGTTATGGAAGTCAGTCAAGTCAACAGAACGACGGCACATGCATGGCGTAACACCAGGGAGGCGATACTCCGGGTAGGCGAAAAGCCAAGCAAGCCATGGAAGCCTAGATGGAATCCGGTTCCCTTCACCGACTAGCATGCCGTTTTTCTTTCTTTGTTTTTCTTTCCTTTTGCCGCCGAGGCCCCAAGAGGTCCGGGTTCCGGACGCAAGCAGCGAGACATCCGGGGGAACCAGACTGCTGGAACACACCGGGGAGCCAAGGCTCCGCGAGTTGGAAGCGTAGCTATAGGCGCCGCGTCGACGCCATCTCTGGCCGGATTTTACGGCCGCCCGCATTCGTCGAGGGACTCCGGTTGAGGTTTCTAAGACATTTTTGCATCAGAAAAGGGAAAAGAAAAATAAGCATCCGAGACATGCCCATCAAAGAGCCATCCGAGACCACGAGGGACGTTGCAGCGCAACACAAAGAACGCACCGGCGGATGTTCATGATGCCTCCGGCACAGTGGGTGGAGAGACACACGGACAGACAGACACGCCCGGGATTGGGGATTTTACTAGGTCCCATGTGCCATGGATGATCGATCAATGGTCCATGGCCGTGCCCCCTCCCAGCTTCCCACCCATCTCCCAGGCCTTCGGGCCTCCTCTCACTCCCCGTCCCGGCCTTTCATCTCTTCTCCACACCGGGTACACCACCAGGTCCACCATCCCTCCATGATCCACCATCCACGACCCCAGAACCTCTCGTCGATGCCCACCCGAACCCACCGAGAACCCGCCACGAGAAGCCAGGCAGTTTGGAAGGAGGGAGGACGGATCTGGGATCAGGGAGGGGGGCGACAGGGGGCCAGTGTTCCATCCGCTCCACTCCCTCCTCGCAATGGCTGGAACAAAGTCGTCGGGTCGCTTCACAAACTGGCTTCCCGCTGACAACTGGCGCCGTGGCCCCGGGAGCGTTCGTCACTCAGGGCCCACGGCTCGTGGCTCATGGCTCGTGGCTCAAGGGCCATGTCACTCCCACTCTCACTCTCACTCGTCCATCGCCCGGCCTCGTCGGGATCCCAAGGAATGGAACATCACCACCCACTTGTTGCCTCCTCCCGCGGTTGCGTTGCTGACAGGGGCCGTTGCAGTCGTGGTGTGGACAGACACGCCCCTCCCATCCCTTCCTTCTCGCCTCCCCCTTCCGCAGCAGAGGCAAGGGAACCAAAGGGAAGCCAACATGGCATTCGTACGAATACTTACACACGGCATGGTGGCACTTTCACTAGCACAGGCAAAACCTGCAAAGCCCGGCCCAGCTTTTGCCAGCCAGAGCAGCCAAGCAACCAGGCCACTCAACACACCACCCACCACTCGCTCATCACACACCCCGACCCGACGCCTTTCCCTTCCCGTCCCCAGAGCCCGGGCTAGCATAGGCAGGCCTGCGCCGGTTTGCTTGGCGCTGCCGCCCTCTGGGGTGCTGCTGGAGACTGGATGTCTCGCTGGGCCACTGTCGTACGGCGGTTCGCTGCGCACTGGCCTTCTGTCTCTGTGGCCCTGGCCCGGCCTGGCCTGGCCTCTCTCGCCTCCTCCATGTCTGTCCCAAGGCTCCCTGCCATTCGCTCCGCGCCCTCTGTCCGTCGTAGCGCCGGGTCGCTGGTCTCCAGTTTCCACTAATACCACCGCGCTGGGCTGCCAGTAGGGGCCCGTACCAAGTATTCGTGGTGCAGAGTTAGTGCCACAGCCCACTGGCATGGGCGGCCCAGCTACCAAGATAGCGCACCGCGGGACGACCTGCACCATGGAAGTCAGTACGTCGTAGTGACCAGTAACGTCAACTAACTAGGTAAGTAGTCCACCCTGCCCGCCAGCTCCCGCTCTCTCACTCTCGCTTCTCTCCCTCTCCTCTCCTCCTCTACCTCCACTTCGACCTCCGTCCCATCACATCACATCCCACAATCGCTGCGTCATGGGAGCAGACTTATGAGCCCTTGGGTCAACTACGCTACAACACGTTCCGCGCTAATATAACACCGACGCGCCTCGATTGACCCTCGCCGTTGCCTTGATTCTTCTTGCTCCGTTGAGCGCCGCTTCCACCCGGCTCGACCCAGCGCTATCAGCCATCCGTCAACTACACCCTAAGAACTACCGAGAGTTCACGACCACTTCCCAAAACCACGCTGCACCAAATCCGAGCCAACTTTCCCAAGGAGAAACTGCATAGTTTGACTCGGATCTCCCTCGAGTCCTCGTTGCTCCCCTGGTCTAATTCGATTCACCTTGAATTGATATCAACATCCGGTAATCGCTAGACCCAACCTACCAACCACCCGAAGTCGCCATCATGAGCTCTTCAGCACAGCCAGGGGCTTCCGTCCCCAAGGAGGAGAAGGAGAAGAAGCGTTTGAGCAAGGTTATCGACCGTGTCAGGACCGTTCTTAAGCGCGGCGAGAGTTCCAAGCGCTCGTCGAACACCCCGGCCAAGGGAACGCCTGCTCCCAAGGCTGAGCCCGTTGTGAAGAGGTATGTTTCTTCACTTGCAGCATGTATTCTTGCCGATGGTTCTCGTCGCTGTCATTTTCCATTCATTGACGAGGCCAATGACAATTGTTGGTGGCTAACACAATCTCTAACTAGTGAACCTCCTCCTCCATCTAAGGCCGAAGTAGCCCGTGCCAAGTATGAAGGCATGGAGGGCGTCTCCAAGCTCACCCGCAACCAGCTCTTCGAGGAGCGCGCCAAGAAACTGGGCGAGCGTTACGGCCTCGAAATCAAGCTCTCTGAGTTGCAGTCCGGATCCCCCGATGACACTGTCCTCCGTGTGGACAAACCCATCCGCATGCGCGTCCGACGAACCTGTCACAAATGCAGCGCTACCTTCTCCGCCGCCAAGGAATGCCCCAACTGCCAGCACGCCCGTTGCACCCAATGCACCCGTTACCCTCCCAAGCGCACCGAGGCCGAGATCATCGCCAGCCGCGAGAGACGGGCCGCCATTATCAAGGCCAACAAGGAGAACGCCCCTATCATCCCCGACTACTCTTACCCCTTTAGCGACAAGAAGATTGTCCTCACCCGACCCAGCAAGACCGGTGGTCAGGACCTGGTTCACAAGAAGCCCCGTCAGCGTGTCAGAAGGACTTGCCACGACTGCCAGACGCTATTCGTTTCCGGCAAGAAAACATGCGAGAAGTGCGGACACGTCCGCTGCACGGACTGTCCCCGAGACCCGTACGTCCATGATTATCTGTCTCCTATCCTCGTATCGAGCCTTTGTTCTAACTAGCTTCACAGACCCAAGAAAGACAAGTATCCGTTTGGTTATCCTGGAGACGAGTTCGGTCCCAGCAGCATACCTCACTACCAGTGTAAGAGCTGCAAGATCATATTCCCCACTGGCGCCGAAAATGGGACAAAGTGCAAGAAATGTGACCTGGAAAAGACGGATGAATCGCCCCGTGTTCTGCCTCGCAAGGTAGAGCCAGAACCAGACCCGGAGTTATTGAAGAAGCTGCACGCCCGGCTCGAAAATCTCAAAATTGCATAACGACCAAGATCAGCCCAGGGCATCATTTGACTCCCTGACAAGCCAAACTTGTCACGGGGTTTAGGGGACGAAGAGCATAGCGGTTGTTTTCCTTGAATTTTTTTTTTATACTACCACATCAGAACGACGAGCGCGAGGTGGCGGTGGGTCTGAGATTCATGGGCCATTTCCATGAGTCGAAAACTCGTCCATCATCCCGCAGTCCTTTACTCTTCTTTTCGACCAGCCGTTCTCATGGCATATTCGCACTTGCCACGTGCATTGCACATCCCGACACGACAAGTCCACGCCGAGCACTACACCAACGAATACTGTTTGTTCCCACGAGATAGAATGGGAATTGTTTTCATCCGTATGACATGACGATCCAACTCATTCAAGCGCCATATCAAGGATTTCTCTACAATCATCGGTCATTTACCACGCATTTTACGAACGAAACATTGCGGTGTCATTTGGGGCGAAGAGGACGAGAAAGGGACACTTACATAGTGTGTCGCCTGGGTGGTCTTGGGGAAGAGGCGGCTGAATTCGTGTTTTTGAAAACTCGCATCGGCGCCAGAGGGAAGAGGAGCAGAGCAAGGGGTGGGATACCGTGCAAGCGGGCCGGTCAATGGATTTTAGCGACAGCGAGAAAGCGGTGATTTTCCTTCTCTCGACATGAAAAACTTCGGGACCTCGTCTCGCATCCTCATTCACGAACCAGACGTCAAAATAACGAACTCACTATTCCCTACCTAGGGGAACGATATCTATGTCTCGCCTGAAAATGACGCCGTGATTTGCTCTTTGTATTCGTAACCCAAGTAAACAAGATGACGGACGCTTCCTCGCCTTTTTCCATGACGCGGAACGGACTACTAACTACACACCTACACGCTCAAATCACATTAGTCTGCCTCGTACCTCATGCCCCCTGAGTGCCCCCGTCTTCCCTATTCGAGGCCGTCGCGCATGAAACATCAAGCACCATCACGTCACCGCATCTCTCCGCGTACGACCTGCGAGGCAAATGGTCAGCCCGCGCGCACGCACCTCTCTCCCCGCGCGCCCAGTCAGCTCGGGTTACCAGCGCAGCGGTAGCGAGCAGGATTTTTTTTTTGGTTTTTTTTTTTGTGTTTTTCTTTGCTGACCACGGACCTTTTTGCTTTTGCGGGTCGCCCGACGTTGCATTGCCAACGGCGGGTGGGCTTGCGGTTGTTTGGAGGGTGGCTGCAGGAGGGAAGGAGGGGAGCTAGAGGGTCTTGATGATGTCTCAAGTTCCTTTGGGAGCGGTGAGAATCAGATGGGATGGGTTGCATTGAGGGGGTTCTAGGTTCCCTCAGAACAGAGCCTTGTTTTAGTTTCTTTTCCAGATCATCGAATGAAATGAGCCTTCTATAGTAATCGCAAATTTTATATGAAGTACGAATACGTCCGTCAATGGAGAACACATGTCAATAGTTCTTCGTCGACTTAGCAGACACAAATGTGCATCTATATCCATTTAACAAATCAGGAAACTAGACTTACAAAGGCAGCTCCCAACTCTGCGGTTCTGTGATACACTAACAACCCTTCACCCGTAATCCATCCAACCAAATCTCAAGCCCCTCCCCTTACATGCGTTTAGGTGTTGTGCATTAGGGAAGAAAAAAAGAAAAGAACCTCGCACCTGACTACCTATTCGATCGACGCCCCTAGATCCCTAAATGTCTCCTCTCTTACGAAGGGCTCCAGCGCAAACCGTGCCGTACGGGGCACCGAGGCCCCCAGTGCGTCGAGTCGGTTCGCCCTGCGGCCGAGGTACCTCCCGGAGCCATCCATGCGGTTGTTGAGGTGGGCGTATTGGTCATCCGTTTGGCCTTGCGCGACCGCTTGCCGGAAGGCGGCGGGGTTGAGGATGGGCATGAGTCGGTGCATGGGGTAGAATCGACCTCTAATCGATTGCTCCTTGAACACGACGTTCTCTTTGACGAGCGCCCAGCGCCAGCGCTTGCCAGGGCTTGTCGAGTTGCGCCACTGGCTTTCCTCTCGCAGGGCAATAGGGAGGTGCTCCTCGCTGACGACGTTTGGGGGGTCGGCGTCGCCCTTCACCGGCTGGTAGATGTGGCCGCGGAAGAAGACGCCGCCGGGGAAGTCCTTGGTAGTGAAGATGAAACGCAGACCCAGGACCCCCGTCTCGGCCGGGACGTTAAACTCGGCAGGAAGGGATCTCAAACGAAGGGTGTCTCCGATCTCGACGCGCTCTGCTCCAAAGAAGCATCCGTAGAAAGTTACAGTCTTAGCGTTCGGGTCTTCGGAGAGTTTGGTCCAGAGCGAGTAGGAATAATCAACCTTCGCGGCCGCCAACTTAGAGGCATCGAGGGTGATCAATTCCCGCTTGTTTCCGTCGTTTCCTGGCGCTCGGAACATGCCTTCCCAGGGGACCTCGTCGAACATCTTCTCCTTGAGGTCGGGAATTGCCACCGGCGGAACCGTGAAGGCATGGAATGGTCGCATATCTCCGTCTTGCTTGGTGACATTCTGCTGCTGGACCAAGCCGTGGCCAATGGGCATGAGCTCGTGGTTGCCGTTAGAAGAGGCAGCAATCATTCCGAGACGCCAAGTAGTACCATTCTGGTACCAGACCAGTTCACCTGTGCGGAACATGGTAGGTGATTTGAGAGACCATTGGTTCAGCTGCGGTTGCGGGTGTGGTTGAGGTTGTGTTTGTTGCTGGTGGGGCTGGAGTTGGGCCTGTGGTTGCTGCGGCTTTGGGGGTTGCGCCTGGAGCTGAGGCTGTGGTGTTTGGATGTGAGGTTGAGGTTGAGGTTGGGCTTGAAGCGGAGGTTGAGCTTGAGTTTGAACTTGGACTTGAGGTGATGGCTGAGGTGAAGGATGAACTGTTGGCTGAACCGGCGGTTGAGACTGAGGATGCGGCTGGACCTGTACTTGAGGCTGCATCGCAATAGGCGCAGGAGAGTTCTGAGCCGTTGTCGCCGGTGTTGATTGTGTAGATGTCGGGCGCGTTACCGCACCGATATGCTTCTGTACTGGCTGCCCAGGTATCTGCGGGAGCGGAACCGGAGTGACCTTCAGAGGCAGCTTCTCGTTCTTTGGCGCCTCATGAGTGATTATGAGGCTCTCCTCCGCGGCACCGGCTCCCTTGGCCACATTTCCTGCGTTGCAGTGTGCGCAGCAGCAGTCTCCGTAGTCCATGGAAGTGGAGAGTAGCCAGATCAGATGGACGGCGAACTCTTGCGGGCTCTTGAAGAGCTTGGCCTTTATCGGGAAGCCGGAAACCCAGAGGTGTTTAGACTTTTCGTACAGCCAGTATCCTCGCGGAAACTGCACATACCACGGGTTTCCCTCTGCCAGCTCTGTTAGTTCCATGCCGGCGACTGACTCCATATTCGGCTTACCATCGGGGTTCGGGCACAGTTCTTGTTTCAGTAGGATGCCCAGCTTGACCCTCCACTCGACGAACCTAGGGTCGTCCTCGGCCAGGCGAACCATCTGCGGCTTTGTCCTGGGCGCCTTTTCCGATGAAGCAGCATCTTTGGTCGACTTCTTGGTGGTGCTGACGGGAACAGGTGCCGTCGTAGGCCAGTATCCCGGGCCGGTATCCGCGCCATCGCTTCTGGCTACCCGAATCACATCAAACTCCTTCAGCTCCGTCATGGTAGGCGATGTTGAGCGGCCGACTTGCGGTCATGGACTTCGAAGCTGCTTGGTGTCGTTGGCAAAATCCGAAAAACCACGGGCCGACCTTTGTGATCTCAGGAGGCACGGGCTGCCCAGTGCGGATGGTGGAACGTCAGGACGCGGCCTGACAGCACGATGGCCGTGAATCCTCGATTCCTTCGTGCCGAAAGCGCTGCACTGGCTGGATGAATCACGCTCGACTGGCCATGAGCTGGGCCCAGGTCTCTCCGTCTCTCCCGCGATTGGCCTTCCCGTTGGTTGCTGCCAGCGCTGCCGTCTTGTCCACCCTGTCTCACCCCGAGCTGGACGCACCACAGCACGGGCTGAGTGCAGTCTCGTCGCGGTAGTCGCTGGTCAGGACAGGCAACGAGCCAGGACCTACTCAAGCCGCCTGCTTGGTTAGAAATTTCGCTTCTTTCTCAGTCGTTAATCCTGTCAAATTCCGGTTCCTTGTCGTCGTCCTTGGGCTGTCCTCATGCTTTGTGCTAGGTGGTTTGAAGGGAGCGTTGGAGATTGAATCACAGCCAGCCACAGCCAGCCACATGGGGCTGAGTCAGCGGTCGGAGCCTTAGCTGTGCTACCCTGAGCTGAGTTTTGCTATATCTTGGAAAACAAAGCAAACATGCTTTGGTGTCGTCGTTGAATTCGGAACTTTTGTTATGTTAGTATATTTTGGGTTCCGTTTCTGGTTTGTTCTTTTTGTATTCGAGAGAAACCTTACCATGTAGGGCGATATCGGGACGATTTACCGATACACTTTGACTAATAAGAACGAAGTCAATAAAATATTCCTTGACCACCTCTATCTCCACAAAACTCTTTCTACTTGATGAGAACTTGGATAAAATTGCACAGCATTTCATGATGTTCTCACTTGTTGACATGAAACAAGAGATGTATATCAAGGGGCTGCTATACAGACTGAGGAACCTTAGAGTTCTGGTGGAACTTGCCATCCGCACTCTCATGAGCTGAAACCTCCAAGATAGGCACAACATCATCCTCTCGTCGTCCAGCAAAGCTGGATAGCATCATCCCTGATTCGACGCTGCTTGCTCCACTATAACCTAAACTACTATCCGGATTGTAGATATGTAACTCTTGGAACCGCGAGCCCTGGCTGGGGCTTGTGCCATGTGCACTCTTGGGTTCTCGTCGACCCAGCCTCCCCTTCAAACAAGTGGGCACACAAATGGCCCACAAGTACTCCCTGAATGGACGTGTCGTTCCAAAAACTATAAACGCAACCAGCGGCGGCGTTGCCCCCGGCAAAAAGAAAACGAAATCGGACTTGGCCTGTTGCAGACTCAGGTCGGCAGTATCTTTGAGGTTACCGCGATTGTTCTTGCCCTGGGAGATCATCTCTGACATGATGGTGACTAGCTGAAATGTTCTGTGTATAGTTGTGAGCACGTTTCTTGTAGGGTTTAAGCTGCATGAACTTACCCTAAGGCGACGAATGCTACAGCAAGTCGCAGGATAAGCCATCGATCATATAACGTCTGCCTGGGCCGAAGCTCCGTGATGGTGGAACCTCGTGACTGAACCCCAGACCGATTTGAAGATTTGCCATACCTAAATCGGAATGAAACGAGGGCGCGTCTGGTGTAGATGTACCGGCCCAGGATCGCAAGGAGCATGGCGGCACCTCCCACAAGACCGACAGACACTGCTTGCGCGTTAGTATGGTTGTGCATAGCAAGAAAGGAGACGTACTACAAAAATTCGCTATGACGAAGAAGGCGATATTGTTGTCCTGAACGGCCTTGAATCGAAGTAGGCATACCACGACAACAGGGGAGAATATGGCTACCGCCTTTGCCACAATGTTGGAATAGCGCAGAGTATTTACCAATGCTCGGAGCTGATAAACGGATTGGAGTAAGACGGCGCACCAAAAGAAAATGAGCAGTGCCTCAATGCCATAGCAAGCAAACTCTGTGACTATAGATCAGTATCAAAACATCCGCATTAAAGGATCCAGCGTACGGATGTAAAAAAGGGCCAAGTCTAGATGTACCGAGCCACCGGCGAGTGCAAGTTCGGTATTTCCAACATTTGCTACGGTATGGCGATGTTGCTCCAACTTGATATCCCTCCAGCGAACGATGGTATGTATCTGCTGAGCTGTGGAAGCCAGTCCTCCAACCGTCGTGGAGACGGCTAGGAGGAAGACATCTTGCAAAGATCAACCCCTGGTTTGGGATGCAACCAAACGAATGTTGTCACTTACAGCTCGTACCCTCATGATGTACGCAGACAAGCCACGCCGTGAGAAGGCCCAGAGCGATGCAGAAGAGAGAGTATATGAGGACCCCAATTGCCAATCCCAGTGCTTCCGGGGGCAGTTGAGCGGTCATCGGTAACTCGTCGACGATTCCTAGAAAGAAACAAGGGCGTGAAGGAAGGCACTGTACTTTGCAGCAAACGACAGAAAGGTAAAGCTCCCGTATAAAATGAGCTCAATGGGTAATAATTGGATGGTTGACACGTGGGCATTCTAGCCCCCTGATTGAATTCTCGGTCATCTACGCATGATTATGCTACGTATTGCTGGTTCAAACCCAGCCCTCTGGATGCCCCTGGGACACGCCCTGGAACGATAGTGCGAGATTGGCGAGTCAGTTTATTCCGAGAATTCTGGACCAAGGTGGAGATGGACCCATGACTGCCATGTGAACTTCGACGCTCTGATGAAGCTATGGTGGGGACCCCTGAATACAAACTTGAAGATGTTGGTGCAGTTTGGCCTAATTAATGAGATGCTAGATAAGCTAGAAAGTCCCGCGTCGAGGTAGAAGCACTGTGCTAATGCGTGACCTTTGCATCTCGAAAGACGCGCGTGGGCTGAACACACTTGCGGGGAGTCACTACAGTGAGAGCGTGGTGGTGTTCGATCGGGCCGGCTTTCTGAACCCTCAGCTCATGAGTTACATATCGAGATGGACGTGAGAAGGCCAAGATTCGTCACTCGAGATCGAATGGCTGATTCGCGATGCAACAAAGTACCACCAAATGTTTCATCTTCGGGCAATTGTGTGTCATGGCGTCGGACTGACTGCCGATTCTATCACAGCGCGACCGGCTTCGGCTTGTCTGGGCTTGAATCTCAGACAGATTGAAGCTTAAAGATGGCCAATCATGAGTGGATGAGGAGGTTGAATGGAGCTCACCTGAATTGTGGTTCTCTCTTTGTTGAGCTGAGGTTGGGGCTGCGTGAAAGACCACCAGCCACACCTAATGATGCTGCACCGCCACAACACTCTAGCTTCCAGACGCGTGAATCGCGTCTTCCTTTGTGCACAACCACGAAAAGAGCTTCCCCATCTTGAAAGCAAACCATATCGCAGGTTCCGCGTCGCATCGTCCTACCAAAAGCAACAGGAAGGATCAACCCAGCTGACATGGGAGAACCCCACTACACCGCCGGAAATCGGGCGTTCCTCCAGGCCATTTTGGCTCGAGGTACCATTACCATTGAAGAAGCCCGGCCCATCCTCGCTGAGATCTTCAAGGCGGACAGTGGCGGGGAGAGCGAAGTTCGCCCTGAACAGGTCACCGAGAGACAGTTCAAAGATTACATCGACATTGCTTCAGAAGCAGCTTCACTCTTCGACTACGAAATTAGAAGCGGCGTTCATCAAGTCACGAAGCAGCGCATCTATGCCCTAGTCAACACCACCTCCGACCCGCAGACACAACTCGCTACGACATATAGTGCCGATGAACTGGCATTTATCAAGCGAGTCCTCGACGCCATGTTCGAAAAGTTCAATTCGCCCCGCATGGAGGTCCTCGCCATCACCGATATGCAAGCTATTAAACTGGCGCGACCGAACCGACGACAAAGCCAAATCGACGCGGATACACAGACACAGACACCAGGAGACCGGGGTTTAAAACATAGTGAGGTTGAAGCTGTCTTGGCAAGCTTGCTTGAGGGAGGATGGTTTGAGAAGAGCGTCGAGTCCTTCTACTCTCTGTCCCCGCGGGCGCTGCTGGAATTGCGACCGTGGCTTGTCGAGACGTACAACGACCCAGATATTGGCCCCGACGAGTGGCAGCGGATAAAGTTCTGTGAGGCCTGCAAAGAGATTGTCACAGTTGGCCTGAGATGTATCGAGCCAAACTGCAATTTCCGGTTGCATGATATTTGCGAGGAGGCGTTCTGGCGAACGCGCAGAGAGAACAAGTGCCCAAAATGTTCCAACACATGGTCAGCCAATAAATATACTGGTGAGAGAGCGGTTACGACGACGAACGCCTACCAAACCGGCCGAAGGCGAGGAGGCGGCTGGCAACGGAGCACGCTGGCTGACGACGTTATTCGCGACGAGGGTGGAGGAGACGATGCTGAGGAGGACGCGGAGGACACGGAAGACGCTCAGGACGCGGAAGAAAATATTTACGACGACGAACGAAGGTGATTGGTCTACGGCATTCCTTCGATTCAAGATACCCAGAACCTACCTGGATGAAATCGCATCTTGGCACGACGCGCGAAGTTGGTTATCGATTTGAGCCCGGCACTTAAGAGCTGTTGTCGGTAGTTGGTGTCGATCATGGGTTAGCACAGCACCGGCTGCACCAAGTCACAGTCGGGTGGGACTAAGTAATGAATGACGGCGTGGATGGGTGGCGTATGATGTCATGTGGCGGTGCTCCAGATATCGGCCTAGAACCCGCCGCCTGAAACCAAGACGCTGGCAAGCGCGCGCCTACAAATCGCTGACGTCCTATCGTGCCTCCATAGTCGACCTCAGGGCATGACAGCTCATCTAGGCGGCCTCTTTGTTCCCTCTTGAATAAATACCATCGACCAACGCAATTTCCGATCGCTTTCGTCGAAATTCACCAACCCAAACTCAATACGATTGATTTCCACAATGTTGGAATACTTCACATACAAGAAGTTCAAGAAGAACAAGGCTGACAAGGAGGCCGCGAACGAGGCCGCACACCCGCCCGAGGTGGAGACGACAGGGGCCGAGTCGCATGCGCCTGAGATCGAAACCGTGGTTCATGACAAGCATCATGGGCGACACAAGCATCACGGCGAGAGCGAGCCTGAGAGGCATCGTCGTCCGAGTTCCGACCCTCCTCCGCTAAGCCCCGTCCTCGACACAAACGATGAATCCTGGCTGAGGAGTATCCTGGAAGATGACAGCCCTCCTCCTCCGTTGCCTCCGCGCATCAAAACTCCCACGATCGAGCTGTCCGACAGCGACTCAGTGGCTAGCAACAAGCAGTCCGTGGAGGTAGCGAAACTTGGCGAAGAAGGGACCAAGGACAAGGACAAAGAGGATGCCAAGGGCAAGAAGAAAGACAAGAAGGACAAGAAGGACAAGAAGGACAAAGATGACAAACTCCCTAACCGCCTTTCGCTCCTTTTCCATCGGAACAAAAAACATGGCGACCTGCTCAAACCAGAGGACATCACTCCGCAAGAAGCCGAGCGTGAGAAGGAGGACCTTAGCAATGTGTTGGACCGCCTGAACCTCCAAGCGAAGAACAACAAGATCGTCTCGCTATCCGACGAGTCGTCGGACCTGCTGCAGCGCTTCACACAGATCTTCAAGGACCTCGTTAATGGAGTGCCGACGGCGTGCAACGACCTCATGAGCCTGTTCGAGGACCGAGATGGCGCCATCAACCGCGGCTTCGAGAAGCTCCCCTCGTCAATGCAGAAGCTCGTCACCCAGCTGCCCGAAAAGTTGACGACGTCGCTTGCGCCCGAGCTGCTCGCCGCTGCCGCAGAAAGCCAGGGCCTCAAGGCCGAGACCGAAATCGGGGTCAAGGAAGCCGCGAAGAAGCTTTTCATGCCGGGCAACATCACGGAGCTGGTGACAAAGCCTGGGGCTGTTGTGAGCATGCTCAAGGCCATCGTCAACGCGCTGAAGCTGCGGTGGCCAGCCATCATGGGAACCAACGTGGTCTGGAGCGTTGCCCTCTTCTGTACGTTCCCACCAACCCCCACCTAGCTCTCATCACTTGCTAACGTCTTGCTAGTGCTCATGTTCGTACTTTGGTACTGTCATAAACGCGGCCGCGAAGTCCGTCTGGAGAAGGCGAAGACCGATGGCGAAACTGTTATCGATGGAAGTGACCGCGTCGAGGAGCTTCCTGATGACCCGCTCCTCCCAGCGCCGGTACCAACTTCGTCGCGGAGTGTACAGGATCAGTTGAGGGCATCGTCAGAGCCGCCGGTCGGGCAGGATGCGGTCTTGGAGCCGGCTCGTCGCTGAGGCTGGCCTTCTGCTGCGGTCGCAGAGGGAGGTGGGGATGGCTACAACGGTAATGAGTACGTTTCTTACGCATGGAATACGTCTGGGAAAGGGACTGATATCACCTGTACGGATAAGGATACCTAGCGAGCCTTGTTTTTATGAGTATTGTGTAGATGAATGACATGTCTGTTTTCCTGCATATTTTACGCAGTGGGTATCTTTGGGGCCGACCGAAACCAAACACCGTGATGCATCGCTATGATATTTCCTTCCTTTTAATAGTCGTCCTGAACCAGTTCCTTGATCTCCTCCCTGCCTGGGGCCAAAGCCACGGCCTCGCTCTTATCACTAACTCCTTGGCGATCCGTTGCGCCTCCACCGTCTTGCATCCAAAAGTCTACCTCGTCGATGATATCGTATACGATATCCTCGGCGATCTGGTCGCAGTAGCGGGATGACACGGCGTGGACCTTAGCCAAGCGCCCTGCGGCAACGCGGACCATGTCAACCTCGCCGCCGGTAGTGTCATATCCGGGGGGCGGGTACCAGAAGTCGGGCCCGAAGTTGACCTCTACGGCACCGCCGCGGAAAACACTGACGGCCGGGTAGTAGCCCAGCATCCCGTCATCGAGGCCTTCGCGGGCACCGACCTGGGCTGTGGGGCGGGAGGCCGGGGGAAGGAAGCCGAGGAGGTTTTCGAACGCGGTGCCCATGAGGACGCCGTTTTTGTAGACGCGGATGCAGGAGTCGGGCAGAGTGCGTAGACTCGGGGTTGGGTGGATGGGGTTGGGGACTTCGGGCGAGCCGCTGGAGCCTGAGGATGCCGGGTTCATGAGGTCTTCGAGCTCCTTGGTGGTGTGGTACTCGATCTTCTCGAAGTATGTGTGCGCCTTGAAGCGGATAGGCACGCGGTCTCGTACAATATTGGGCGCCTCGGTCGTGAGCGGGGGATCGTCGTCGACCTGGTCCACGGCTGGATTGTACTGCCCTGCCATGATCTTGCGGTGTAGCTGTTCCGACGGGAGCTGGATCTCCAACCCGATGACGTCCCCCTCCTCGATGCGCTCGCCGGCGGGGAAGAAATCCTTGGGTCGCGACATGTGCACCTTTTCGCCAGAGACGTCTCGGATTCCGTAACTGTAAGCATCGAAGCCTACTGGAGCATCTAGTGAAGCCTCACGCCGAGCCCAGCCCAGGCGAACATGCTTCCCACCATCTGATTTTGCTTCGCCATCTTTTGCCTTTCGGATTCCCTGAGTGATCTTACATTCCCAGTACGACCTTCCCTCCCTCACTGCGACATTTGCCCGGGCCATTCGGAATCCCTTGTCTGTAGTGACTTGGCGCGCCGACTTGTCGAAAAAGACGTGCCCCGCGGCGTCCTCGAAGCTCATGCGTGGGCCGAAGGGCTCAGGCTCGGTCTGTCGGTAGTAGATCATCGAGGGGAAGAGGGGATCGGCGATGCAGTGAGTGTAACGGAAGTTCTTCTTGTTGCAGACGCTTTACAAAAGGTTAGCAAGGACACCACGACAGATAGTTGATGGAGACCTACTGGTCGGACGCTTCGAAGAACTCGACCGTCTTGCCATTGGAGACCTGGAGCTCATGATGAGACGTCATGACAGGTCCCCGGGGCAACTCGAAGTCAGAGGGTTTTGGAGGCGCGAGCTTATAGCGCAACGGGCTGGACTTGCTCTGCTTCGGTTCCTTTGCGGCCTTGGGATCGGGGGTTGCGCGTGCGTTGTCGCCGCCGAGGGCGCCGCCGCCCTTGGACTCGCGCTTCTTGAGCGTGTCCTTCTTTGCGCGGGCTGGCTTGAAGCGGGAGGCTTGGGCGGCATCGTCGGGGGCGAGGGAGTCGGAGGGCTTGACTTCGGGGTTGAGCGGAGAGGGGACGGCAGGGCTGTGGCCGCCTTCGTCGAGAGCGCGCTTCTGAGGGATGGAGGAGAGGGGAGCGGCGGTGGGAGTGGGCTCCCGTTTGGGGCTGCCGACCTCAGACGAAGCCATGGCGAAGGAGGACGAGGGAATTGGAGTTGCCAATGGAATTGATTGAGGGATAACGACAAGGGCTAGAGGAAGCAGAAGTACGGGTTTGGCTTAGAAAGGTAGTATCGCGGGTGGTGACACTGGACGGCTGGGAGTTGAGTGCCGGTGTCGCAAGTCGCGGCGTGCAAGCGCAGAAGCCAGGGTTGTGAAGTTAGTAATTCTCGTACTTTTCTTAGTACGCCTTGAACAGTGAATTGAAAACCAGCCCTAAGTCCTATAAAAAAAGGGCTTATTAGACAACTCTGAGTTGTATATAATATAGCTTATTAATATTTAAATACTTTAAAAAAAAGTAAATAATCAAAGCTAAATAATATGTATTAATCTTTAAAAGAAAGTTTAATATAGTTAATTAAGAAATAAATATTTTAATAATAATAATTAAATTATTAATTAATAGCTCTTAAGTTATTAAGTTTTTATTATTAATATAGCTTATTATAATTATTAAATAAAAGATTAAATATGATTAAAAGTTTTTATTCTAGCTAAGTGGCTGAGCAGCAAGACTAAAACCTATGATACTTAGTGTGACGCGCTTGAACCTGCTGTAGACACCCGAGCAAAATAAAAGAGGACCCGATCTCGGCCTAGCGTGAACAGGATCTAAGTCGGTCGGTCGACGAATCCCCCCTGCGCGAGGCCCGGGCAACGCCGCAACGGAGTCAAGCGGCCCCAGAGCATTTTCTCCGGCTCGCGCTGGCCAATCGGCACCGGCGGAATGTAATCGAAGACATGTCAGGGGCGGCAGAGGGGCCGCGAGACGAAGCTTTGACAGAGCCGCGGTGAAGGCGGACCCACCAGAATCGCGACAGACGCCAGCGATTGTGGGTGACTGCCATGGAATTGTCGGGCTGGGAGCAAAACTCGCTGCAGCTGACAATAGGAAGACTGCAGAAGTCGGTGGAGGCCACCGCCGGAAGAGGCGTTGAGGGATGTGGTACTTAAGAAACTGGACTCCTGGAGGCCACGCGAGAAAGGGCTCAGAACCGAGTCGAGGCCCTGCAGATGCCCGAGATAAAGCCCAGTCCATGCTCAGCAGATTGGGCGCCCAGCAGATCGCCCAGCAGATGCCCAGCCGATGGCCAGAAGACGCCCAGCAGAAGGCTAGGTACCGTAGATGCTACTACCGTAGATAGATGGCTAGTACCAGTAGATGGATGCCCGGTAAAGGAGTCCATCGAGGCCCGGTTTTAGAAGGGCCAAGTCCCGCGTTGACAGGTCGTCCGCGCTTCAACCTGTCGGAAATGGGGCTTCGTGCTTGGCTTTTCCTTAGTAGCCTTTTCCCTTACTAGGTCGCCTGTCGGCCGCTGGTTACCCCAACCCACCGCCTGCCTTTTTGCCCGTTGTCATCATCTCTGGTCGTCGTCTCCATTGCTGATCCCATCACATCATTGCATAACGCCCACCGGCAGCATCGCCATCGCCCTCATTGTCGCCCGTCTTTCTTCCCCCTCTCCCCTCCCCCTCCCCCAGCCCACTTCTAGCACAACCTACCCAAGAATTCTTGACCCCTCCAAGCACGAAACGGGTCGCGAAACTCTGGGTCCCGGGGCCTTTCGCCGTGTCACGCACGTCACTCCCGGCTCACGACTCGTCCGTAACAGGGGAACTGTCATCCGCCAGCACGCTTTCTTTGACTACCTACGACGAACAACGACAGAGTGGCATCCCTTCTGTACGATTGACTGTTCTGCTACCGCCTGCGTCCTGTTTTCTGGCCTTGGTTCCTTCCTAATCTCCTCGTTACCCTTCGTCTCTTCTCTGCCCCCCAATCTTTCGCTGCTTGTCTCTTCTCTCTCTCTCCCTCCTGGCCGCCTAACGTCCCAGGTCATGCACATGCACCTGCCGACACCCTTCTCCCCATCCACCGTCTTCGTCTTATCCACATCGATCCATTAAGGCTAAGAGACGCTGAGGGTCTAGAGTCCACTCCCCCTAGCCCCATGCGACTGCGTCTGCCGAACGACTTAACTCTCGACCGTCTGGCGTCTTCTCGCTCCCGGGAATCCCTTTTTATCACTCTGCTTTGCTCGGCTCGGCTTTATATGCCCTGGACACTGGTTGTGATCTGATCACCCCTGGTCACATCTCACCACCCACCTGGCTGCCCCGTCCCGAGCTGGTGGTGCCAATTTATGACGGTCCCGCTGCTGCTTTGTTGCTTTGCTGCTTGCCAAGCACTCCGCTGCCTTCGACGTCTCGATCACCTTTGACTACTACTACCTATTGCCCCCGCGCCACCCTGACGCTGCTGCTCACTGACTGCAACTGCAACCTCCCACGGACTACGCACTAGCAACTCACAACATTGTACGCCGACTCCGACTCCGACTCTGCCTTCAATTCAACCCTCCCCCGGGAAACTCAACTCCATCTGCATCCGCGTCTCCCTCCGTCTCTTTCATAATTGGATCTGCCTTTTACCCTCATCCTTTCTTGCCACTTCCGCCCCCCAAGTCGCAAACCCAAACCAAATCTACAACTATCCCAAGCCGCCTCAGCCCGATTCTGGTTTGTCATCGTTGCCTGCCTTGGCCTCCAAGCCGCTCTCCCGAGTTTCCCATTGCAGTCGCGTCATCAGCCGGGACCACTCTCGCCTACCCCCCTCCCATTCGACTGACTCGGCCTTTTGGGGCTTCGCCCAGTCATCTGCCTCGAGTCGACCTATCTCGTACCCCAGTGGTTTTCCTGACTAGTCTGCCCACCAGCACGGCTTGATCCATTACATACGCGCTCTCGTCCACTGATTTTCCATCTATTTTCCTCTCTCGATGCCGACTTAAGCGATAACCGTACCTCGTACCTGCCTTGGTACGTCGCACCCACGAGACCCGGCGCCGGTACTTCTCCGGATTCGCCTTATTCCTCATCGGGATTGTAATCAGCTGCAACCTTCTTCGACTTGCCACACCAAGATCGTCTCTCCTTCATCATCAAAGCCTGGTTATCCTACCCTAACCAAACCCCTATCCCACGTTGCCAGCGGCCACACATCGACGCCGATGCATGCTACCATCTTCGCTCTGTATCGGACCAATCCAGCTCATCTACAACACACCCTCCCGGAGTTGCACCGCTTTCAGCAATCCAGCTCCTCGATTTCCTCATTTTCTCTACCTCTCCCCTTGAATATTCCGTTAGCTTTATAGGAATGAGCGAGGAAACGCAGCCAAGGGCGCCATATAGCCATCATCGCGAGGCCGGTTCTGCGCGAACTGCCTTGCCATCAAGGCCAATGTCGTCAAAACCCCTTGACGGTCCTGGGCCATCATCTCAGGAACGAACTCGACTTCCAACTGACCTCGAAAGCCGTGATTATCGTTCGAAATTCGGCACCGATTCTCCTAGCTTGAGGACAACCCCTCCGGACGACTCAGTGTCCAAAGCCCCTAGCCCTCGCTCTTCCAAGATGGAACATGGCTCAAATCCAAGTCCACCCCCGGGAAGCAGTCAGAGCCAGGGTCAAGTATGCAGGTGAGAAGCCCATTCTCGTTGACTTTCCGTACCCCCAGCTCACCGTCGGACAGCAATTGTGGCACTACGCGAACTCCTTTATGGAGGAGGTCGCCCCAAGGCGCTACGATTTGCAACGCATGTGGCCTCTATCTAAAGGCTAGAAACGCTGCTCGTCCTACCAGTCTCAAAAGACCTCCGCATGTGGTTCCCGCAGACTCTCCCCAAACTGCGCCTTCCAAATCCCCCCAGGCATCCTCCTCGACGAGCCAGTCTAACGCCAACCCGGCGAGCTTTGTTTCTGCGGACCAAACTCCTGGAGGAACTTGTCCAGGCGGTGGCAGGTGCAATGGAACAGGCGGCGCGGAAGGATGCAACGGTTGTCCTGCTTATAACAACCGCGTGTCCAAGACCTCCCATCTGAATGTTATGCAAAAACGACAGGGTTGCCAAGGCCGGAGCGAGAATGTCAAGCCTGAGCCTATTCCTGTCGATGTTAACGCTCTTCAGGGTCAGCCCTCCAGCGCATCGGTCGTGATTGCTTGCCAGAACTGCGGGACAACGATTACTCCTTTGTGGAGACGTGACGAGAGCGGTCACACAATTTGTAACGCCTGCGGTAAGTCTTTGTTACCTCATAGAGACTTGTTTTGGTTACTGACAATGGAAGGGTTGTATTATAAACTTCATGGCGTTCACAGGCCGGTGACAATGAAAAAGGCAACTATCAAAAGACGGAAACGGATTATCCCGGTCACTCAGGATGAGGAGATGGAAGACGCCATGGACTCGGTCGAAACGCAAAACCAAAGCCAAGAGCAAACTCCCGAGAGAGGGACGTTAAATGACGATGGGTCCATCAATCTGGGCATGCGACGACGACCGGAACACCCTCTCACGATCGAACCCCATCCTGTCATGCGCCCAAATCGAAGGATGTCCCCCTTGCCGTCCACGTCCGATCTCGCAGCATATCATCAGTCGAATAACATGCGCAGCCTCCCGACTTCACTGAACGACGACAACCGGTTGCCGCCGATGACATCGATGACGGCTGCCTCTGATAGGCAGTCTTCTCTTTCACCGGCCTCATTTCTCTCGCCGACACGAAAACGGTCCTTCTCTACGACAGAAGGCGAAGCATTCAATCAAAACGAGACAGGACAGGAGAGCATGAAACGAGTCTCGTCGATAAATATCAAATCCATCCTAAATCCGTCGACGTCCACCGGGAGTCCCTCGAATACGGGAGCTGGTAGCGATGACGGAGATTACTACCTGCCACCCATACGATCGCCGGGAAGCACAACTGCCTCGGCACCGAGTCCTGGAGCTTTTTCGAATAGGGACCCGACCCCAGGTGCCCAGTCGATGTCACGCGAGATGAACATGGAGGGCGAGAGGCTGAAGTCCGAGCGCCGAGCAGCCCTCCAACGGGAAGCCGATAGGATGCGAGAAATGCTTGCCGCAAAGGAGCGAGAGCTACATGAACTTGGAAACGGCTGATGACGAGGAGGATTCACGACGGGACAGTCAATGACTAATGAAGGTTCTTTCATGTCGGCAAGGAGTCACTGGAAGATGGAACTACCGAATGGATTGAGGTTTACGGAGCCCTGGATGGGCTGGCGCTTTTTGGAATTCACTCTGCATACGGTATCTTCCCACGGTTATAGGCTCACGGTACCGGGCGCTACATTTCACGAACTGGGATCGTTGGCAAAAGATTTCTCTTCACTATAGGGACGGAAATGGTCTGCATAAGACTAGAAAACGGCGGTTGCGGCACCGGGGTCTCCAGCACTTGGTTTCTAGGTACCATTACGGCACTCCAACATGCATATACAGATGGTTTGGTAGGCTTGGTGGATGGCGAGATAGTTTCTAGGAGCCAAAAACGAAAATTCGATGGAACGATGGATGATGGAAGAAAGAACATGTATTCAACGACAAGCTCAGCAGACGGTGATTGGGGCAACCTTGCCTGCGGCGTTTGATTTACAAGGGCGACAAAAGCAGGAATTGATGCAGCTCGGCATTCCCAGGCGGTCTGCAAGATGTCGAGACTGAGCCACTTTGTCATAGATGACAGGAATGTAGGTTCGCACACGATCCTGGACAAGGTTGCATCGGACGTCGGTGGTGCGAGGCAGCGCTTCCATCTTGAATCTTTTCTCGTTGCTGCCAAGTCTTGGGGGGATGGTTGGAACTCCTGCAAGACAGCCCGAGGTTCATAGGCGAGAGAGAGAGATGACGTTCGTCACGATGACGAGATGGTTCGGTGTCGTGACACACCAGGGTCGCTGATAGGGCTGATTGTGCTTGTCCGAGAGCACGCGCCACGACTTGCACCACCGGGCCGTCCGTAAACATGGTCAAAAGCGCACCGAGGCACGCATAGAGGCTGTTTGTGAACATGGCGCCACAAGCCCAAGGTCGCATTGCGGGCAACGGCCACTTAATGTGGGCGGACTGGGACCAGAGAGGAGAGACCAAGGTCACAAGGGGGCGACGACGTACAGGGACAACAAAGAGGGGAAGGGGAAATGACAGACAGAGATAATCATCGAGTACAGCGCCTACCACAGCGGCGGTTGATCTACGAGCTCCGCTTGTCGGTGTGCGCCAGAGGGACGTCCGGCTTTGCTGGTGCCTGCGCATGGGCGACTGATCAAGCCTGTGATAATTTCCTCGACTTTCGATAGTATGTGAAATCCAGCGCCTGCTACTCGTCAGTCTTCAAAGTGGACATCTCCACTTGGCGAGCCGAGTCTCCGTTAGCAAGACGGGAGGCGTCGAACAGTTGCTAAAAGGGACAGGCTAGCCACCATACTAGTCCAAGGTTCTAGAAGAGGATAAGAACGAACACCAAGGATTAATTACGCCAAGGATCTTAGGAGTGTGTCAAGCATGGTTGGTTACCTGTGGCATTTTTTAGCTGGTTCGTACCAACCCCCCCAGCGACGGCGAGCAAGCCGGTAGTTTTTCTTTAGGGTCGACCTAGCTGAATTAGCCCCTTAGTACATACCTGCTTCGTAGTAATATTCGTTTACTACATTAGGTGTAGAGATAACACCAGGTACCTTATGAATAACGTTGGGGCTACGAATACCTCCGAGCATCTCCGAAGACGGCTCAACAGCCGTGAATTGCGCCGTCGCAAGTGGTGCTATCCCGGCAACAAGTAGAGATCATCACGCGTGTGTGTGGTCAGTTCCCCCGGAAAGAAGTCACGTCCTTGACACATCGACGCTACCAATCTGTGACAAATCTCCCCATCCGAGCGGTATCATGGCCGCGTCCCTTCTCACTGAGAGAAAAACCCCAGAGGCTGTTAGCGGCAGATCCGGCGCAGCCCACTTGGTGCCGGGTGCGAGTTGCCGTTTTCTCCATCTCATTTTTTGTTTGGGTGGTTTGGGAAGTTCAGATCTGTTGGTTCGCAGCCTACCCCAGGTTGAATGTTTGGTACGGAGATGGGGAATGGGGGTTTGAGAAAGAACGACTGTTGCCGTCTGGGGAAGCAATCTAGATTTCGCGGAACATGCGGGTTGGGAAAAGGGGAAGATGGTCTGCATTGCGGGGGCGGTGAGTTGATTTTGCTATCATCCATGAAGTTGAACGCCGAGGGAGTTGAACTTGCCCGGAGGAGACTTCCGAGTTTGCTCATATGGCACCGGATAGTGATACACCTCCATATTAAAAGTGTGAGAAGATGGCTTCGCTGATATACTTCCTACCGATTATTAAAGATCATGAGACATGACAAGGAGGACCCACTAAACACGTCCTTAGATCTTCCTTACATTGCCAACATGGTTTTTGCCCTCGCCGAATAGAGCAGTTCAAAGGATCAGGGGCCAATTTGTCATTATTCGGAAGCTCCTAAGGTCAAGTTTCAGAGTTGCGGGGTGTGTCGGTGTGCTACGGAAGTTTGGGTTGAAGACCGTTGTTGCCGAGGACGATGACCTGTAATTGCCACACAATTGAGAAAACATGGTTATTTGAATCAGCGTCTCTGTGCTTTGCTGGCACCTTTGGAGGGCACTAGGATAACTTGATATCATATCTCGGAAAGCCAGATGCTAAAACAGTATGACGCGGAGGCTCTACTACGGCGGTATCTTGTAGAGAACATAAACTGAGAATACAGAGTTACTTACGGCTGTTGACTGCTGAATCCCTTATATGGATGCACAGAGGCAGTTCAGTCCATAATTCCGAGTTACCAGGCTTGTCCACTTATTTTGTCTTGGTCGGGTTCGGTGGCATATGTGAATCACGTTGGCGAATCCTGCTGGGCAGTCGGGAACTACTGTCGAACTGATCTATCAATGCCCAGCTCGCACTCAGAGCGAGCAAGAACCTGTTTGAGCCTTCGTGGTTTGTTAGCTGGTGTCTCACTGTCGAGCTGCACTGCTTAAGTACGAGGTAACAAAATATGTGGTTGTGTCCTGGGTAGATGGGGGGAGGAGGTCTGCTTCCTTGATAATATCCCTTAGCCGCGTCTGGATCTAGAGAGTTCTGTGCAATTTCTGGGTTTCTTTGCGGTTCAGATTTTCTATGCTGGCATTCCGAGCTGGTATGGCTGGAACTCACAAGAAGGAAGAGTTAGTAGCTCTGCTGGATTTAACTGAGTTCGTGTTGTATTTTCGTTGTGGTCGAGCTAAGGAGAAGGTCAATTTGACATTGTCAATGGTTCTTGTCGTAGTTAATATGAGCCATGGTACTGAAGGTAATCACAGCCATAAGGAAGGCCTGCCTGACGTCCTTATCGGGACCATTGCGACGTGCTGCGGGGCCGGCTGAGGGCGGTGTCGGGGGAGTTGATCCCGGAACGGACGAGACGGCGAAGACGGGTGAAACGCCGGTGACGGTCCGGGTCGGTTGATTTGTCGGCCAAGTCGATGAGATGGGCTTTCTAGAGATGGTTTCATGTCATGTAGCGAAAGGAGCATATTAACTCGCAAGAGGCAGACGCCGCCATGTCACCAACGGCTGACTGCCTGTACTGAGGACGCATTTTGGTCCTGCGTTGAGCACGATATAGCTCTGGATATCATCGTACCCAACGGGCCATACCAATGGATAAAAGTATCCATCGTGGGAACGTCGATTATCCTGGAGACCCACAATGCGGATGTGTCAACATGCAGCCGGACAATTTCCTTGATCAACCAACAAGCTGGTAACCCGTCTGGCAAAATAGGGGTTCCAATTCAACCATGAATTATTGAAGCCACACGTGAAGTCCATTGAATTCAGAAGGAATAGGCTTTCTGGAATGGAGTCCATGATCACATGAAATAATTGAGGCTTTTGTCAAAGTAAAGCGTTGGCATAGCGTGATGAAACCGACCGCTGGTCTCATCATTGCCCTGCAGTAACATTTCATCGAGAGCGGGATGGCCCGCCATATACCCAGAACAGCATGCAAGGACTCGTCGCAGAAAGACGCAATTCCACGAACTTGAACCCCGTTTGTAATCGGAAAGAGCCTGGTATAAGTATAGTAAGGTGTTCAGAAATGAGTGTCTACATAGAGCAACCATTTCAGAAATGTCCTGGGTTCCGTATCGTTATTCGAAAGGGCTGGTTGCGGGAGGGTTGCGAGTCCTGGGTTTCATCAATTGGGCAAAATATATAATTTACAGAGGACATATGCCTTCATCCACATATATCTTGCAGCGATGGCCGGGATAAGCACCGGAGACGCGGATTGCGTTTGAAGCGGTGCTATGTCGACATGTCAAGCATTGAAAGGGTATCGAATCGCCCCACTGCCCTTCAGCAATGCCGTCAAATCCTGTCGCCGAAAAGGACTAGCTTCTTATCCATATCGAGAGACAAAGTGTAATGTACAGTCTTGATGTGTGAAAATTGAAGTCCATACCCGGACCTCGTTGGCCTGGCAAGGACCGGGCTCAACAGCTGCAACATGGTGCGGTGAGACTGGGCTCCGAGAAGACAGATTTAGCAGAGACAAAGAAAGGGTGGAGCAGTGTGATGCGTATGTACTACCAATACGCACAGTACTACCCTTGATAAATATTCCATGGTTATTCCAGGCGGTTGGAAGCAGCCTAGTCTAGAATTCTAGATGGCATCGTGAAGCGATGAAGGTGGGGGCCGTGGCGGCTGACATGGATGCAAGTTCGCATGACGCCACACAGGGTGACTGACTCCCCAGATTTTTCAGCTCCAATCCATATCAATCGCAACAGCCACCAATTCGTTGATTACCAATACTGCCAAGAAGAATGCAACACCACGACCACAGCCAAAGGGATCAGCGGCTAAGACGGGCAGGCAGATGCGGAAGGAACTTGGACGGCAATGCGTCAGCCCATCCATCCTTGGGCATTCCTTGACGGACCACCTCTCTTGATTTCCTTCCAACTACACGTGTAGCGTATGCTTCATAGAGAAGATGTCTAGAATGTTCCCGTACGTTCACATCAGAACAACAAGCTGGATTCACCCTGGCTGTGGGTATACCAATCACCAATGATGGGCGGTCGGGGACACGGGGATACGGGTCGTCGCGGCCAAGTTCCAAGTTCCGGCCACGGGCTGGTCTGTTGCTCCGGTGGAAGCAACCAACTCCAGGTGGCCCGGTCTCGGGGGATTACTGTACATACTTAGTACAGCATAGTCTGCTTCGTACCGTAAGTCTGCTAGTTGGTGGCTTGCATCCTCTAGATGATTAGTCTAAACCGTCTCCCGCGTAGTCAACCGTCGTCGGCTGCGCGGCCACGCCTTGCGAACAACGAGGAGCGGAGCCCCGGATGCCATGCGCCCCACCCGGCCTGACACGGTGTGCAGAGCACTGTGGCCCCGAGCTAACCCTCTCACCGACAACGAGTAGGTGGCCGACGCACGCAAATTTAGTGCGGGCGCGGTACACACGGACATGGCCGAATGAGGAATTCCACCGACAGTACAGTGCGGCACCTGGCCAGACACCGTCGCCCGACGTAATTGGTGTGCCGACCCCACCCTCCCACAAGTCCCAGCGCCCCAAAGCGTGCTGCCTGTCAATCGAAGGGCGCACACATTGACATTGTCGCACGCACGAGACCCCAGTCTTCTTTGGGTGGTCTGAGTGTCTCCCGTCCCAGTTGAGTGGTGAGTGGCTGGGTCGCCAGAGACGCCCTACCAAAGGGTCCTTCCTCCTGGCGTGGCCGCTGAAGAGGCTTGCCGCGCTTGCTCAATCAATCCGTGGAATCCATGACTCCCCCAGTTCAACACCGCAACACCGCATCTTGCAACTGTCGAGTCGATGCGGATCTTCTGAGGGTTGCGTTGAAACAAAACTGAGCCTGCTTCCGCGTCTTGCTGACTCCCTTCTTCTCCTCCTAACTCATCCTTATTCTTCTGAGACTTGGTCACACCTCAGACCAAGTGGGACCGACATTGACCTGACTGCGCTTCGCAAAAGGCGTGCGTGTGCTTGTCATCTCGACGCCCTTTACAGTTCGCAGTCAACAGCGAGCGCCCTTCGCTTGATTGCAGCCTCGCTTATTGACTGACCGACCGACCGACCGACCGACTGCCTGATTGCATTGGCTGCGCCCTGTGAACTACCGCAACCATGGCCACCATCCGCGAGATGGAAGAGTTCGTTGACTGGACCAAGGCCGGCGATGCCTTGGGGGACGCCTTTCAACAGGAATCCACCTCGACTGGCTTGACGTCTCACTTCAGCAACAACAACAATCTCAACAATTTCAACATTGGCGACGACACCAACGATGACATAGATCTCGTCCTAGCAAACGTCAATGAGGACGACTTTAGCTTCTGCGCCCTGCAACATTTCGCCGAGAACAATTTCGCCTTGCCCGAGGAGTCTGCCGCTCCCGTCGAGATGGACTTCACTCCCGCCCTCGACTGGGATTTCCCAGCGCTGCCCTGCACCAATTGTGCCCTTGGTGGTTTCTCGTGCAAGACCATCCGGGAGGGTCAGTACAAGGGCTACTGTACCAGCTGCGTTGCTTTGAGTGTCGACTGCAGCTTTGGTGCCACCCTTGGGTTCAACCTCGATCAGCCGACTTTACCCACCAACACGCTTCCTCTATCTGGGATCCAGCTCAAGGCCACCGTCTCCGAGGATGAGCACAACGACTCTCTTATGTCGTCTCGGAACAATTCTGCAACCGACTTGTCCAACTTACCCGACACCTTATCCAAGGTGGCCGCCCCTCCTAAAATCGGTGCTCGATTCTCTCGAGAGTCGGTGCGCATCCTCAAGAACTGGCTCTCAACCCACAACCGTCACCCCTATCCCAGTGACGAGGAGAAAGAAATGCTTCAGCGACAGACTGGCCTGAACAAGACTCAGATCACCAATTGGCTTGCCAACGCCCGGCGCCGTGGTAAAGTCCAGGGGCAGGCTCCTCGCTCGACATCCCCGCACTTCAAAACTTGGTCCGGTCCCATCGATATTCCTCAGCGCCGAGGCACTCCCGCCCTCGAGGCTATGAACCCCCTTCAGCGTTGGGAGCATTCTCCCCCAGAGAACGAACCCGCCTCCATTACGGCCATTTCCAGGGCCGTCACTGCCTCCTCGTCCGGCATGTCGTCCGGCCTGAACAGTCCTTTCGGCTTCAGCTATACCGACGACGGTTCTGGCAAGTCTCTCTGCAACTTGTCTTCGGCAAGCAGTCTGGGCACCTCCCACTCCAGCAATGGATCCTTTGGCTCGGCCTACTCGCATGGCTCCCGCAACTCCTTTAGCTCATTTGGCTCAACTCACCTCAACGGAAGAGGCCGCCGCCGCCGCCGTAGAAGGGCGGGCGCGAAGCCGGCCAATGAGGGAGGCACCGCCTTGTCAGCCCCTTTGAAGACTTTCCAGTGTACATTCTGTACCGAAACCTTCAGAACAAAGCACGACTGGCAGCGCCACGAAAAGTCGCTGCATCTGTCTCTCGAGAGATGGGTTTGTTCTCCCCACGGTCCTCGTGCCGTCAACCCAGACAACGGCCTACTATCCTGCGCTTTTTGCGGCTTAGCTAACCCAGACGACGCCCACATCGAGAGTCACAACCATTCGGCTTGTCTAGAGCGGTCATCCGAAGAGAGGACTTTCTATCGGAAAGATCACCTCAACCAGCATCTGCGTCTGGTTCACAACATCAAGTTCTTGGACTGGTCCATGAAATCTTGGAAAGTCGCGACGCCCGAGATACGGTCTCGGTGTGGTTTCTGCGGTATCGTGATGGATACTTGGACCATAAGAGTCGATCATCTGGCGGAGCATTTCAAAACTGGTTATTCCATGGCTGACTGGAAGGGTGACTGGGGTTTTGAAGTCCCTGTGCTCGACATGGTCGAAAACTCCATCCCACCTTGTATGAGACCTCTGCAGTATCCTGTAGATCAGCTTAAAGCGTCTAACTTTTGAAATAGATCTTATTCATTATGAACGAACCTCTCCATTGCCATATGTAGCAAGCCAGTCTCCGCCAGAATCACCCCGAAACGCTTACGAGCTGATCAAGCTCGAGCTGGCCAACTTCATGACGAACTACGACGATCAACATGGACGACTACCGACCGATGCCGAATTGATGGTGGAAGGATGCCGTATCATTTTCGCGAGCGAATTGTTGTCACTGCAAGGCGTAGCCACGCTTCCCTCCTGGCTGCGTGACATCATCATGAGCTCTGATACGCTGGCCGAAAAGGCCCGTTTCGGTCCCTTGCGTGGTGCAGCTGAAAACAGGCTCGCGTCGCTCAAGATTAACGGCAAGGACAACTTGTTCGAGGAGTGCCCCATGGAGGTGCAGCTCCAGGAGTTTGTCAGGGCCAAGAAGATGCTGGGCCTGACCACGATGGACGATGAGCTGCAAGAGGAGGCCTGTCGCATCGTCGCTCGTGTTGAGGAGATATCAACGCACCCATCCGACGCCATCGCCAACTGGCTGTTGCGCTTGGTCAAATCCTCTACTCACTGGTTGGCTCCTTTCCGACGCCGGGCCCATCTCCCACGTTCCGAGGACGTTAAGAACGGGGTTTGCCGCTCGACTGATCCGACGCTGATCGATTCGACCATTCTCAACTACTCTCGCCTTGAGCAGGAGCTGGGAGAGTATCTCGATGCTCAGCGGTCTCTGGGACTGGAGCCCTCAGATGAGGACCTGCAGAGAGAAGCGCGTGTGATTATTTACGAGTTCGATGACGGCTGGAACCAAACCGCTGCCGACAGCGCTCCCTGGCTGGAAGGTTTCAGGGGGCGACACCCCAATAAGAAAGAATCGACAACCTCTGATAGCTCACCGGTGCTTTCACTACAACCGAGCTACCCATCTGTGCTGACTGGGTCACTCCTCACCAAAGGCACTGCGAAATCCTCAGAGTGTCATATGCGAGGTGCTAAGACTCCCGATGACATATCATGCTCGCTTCAACCTGGACCGTTCTTCTTGAATGATGCCAACTGCTATCGCCGACTAGCAAAGGAGCTGACTCGGTGGGTGTCATCGACGATGTCGCCAAACAACCCCAACCAGCACGTGCCGACCGATGCCGAATTACAACACCAGTCTCGCTGGATCCTGTACGACGAGTAAGTGCTTGCGCTTGAAGTTGTCGATTCGAATATGACGAGCTAACAAGGCTAAGTGATGACCCATGGAACCAAACCGCCGCGGACAACGTCGAGTGGCTCATGAGGTTCAAGCGACACGTCGGTATTCTCAAAGAAGACGGACCTGGCCTCCCCGACGGAAGCGCCTGGGCACTTAAGCAAGGTGGGACTGGATTCGCGCCACCTTACGCCTGCCCGAAGGCAACCCTCGAGCCGTTCCACGAGAACGTCCAGGTGTCGATGAGCGATGGAGCCAAGTCGTTCCGGGCAGGCCAATCCGGGGCAAACGGCTACCTGGAGAACTTGACGTCACAGTACGAGCGGCCAGCAATGGTGTTCTGCTCCCGGGAGCTGGAACGCGGCCTCGTGGAATTCGTGGAGAAGCACGTTATGAGGACAGGACGCATGCCGACGGATGCGATGATGCAGGCTCGGGGTCGCCAGATCCTCGATTCGAACACCACGGCAGCCGACGACGCGGCGCTGCTGGGCAAGTTCAAGGAGATGATGGCCGAGAAGCTACCGCGAGCCAGTCAAGCGGATGAAACTATGGATGCGGCGTCCGCCATGCCTAACAACATGGGTGTGAACATCTCGGACGAGGACATCAACAGCATTCTCCAAGACATGAACTTTGAATTTGACCCCCAAGACTTTGGCGGGGTGTCGTTGTTGGGGATGGAGGGCGTGGAGGGCGTGGAAAACATGGGCGGTGCGAGCCTCAACATGAATGACTTTAGAGACTGAGGACGCTTTACACGAGCCAGCAGGTGCGCAGTGTGCGGGTGTATAGATAAGAGGGATGGGTGGGACTGTGGTGACGGGTTACGTTTCTTTACACGGTACATGGCTTGCGAGATGTAGATGATGATGCTGGTGTTGGATGATTATACGACGGAAGATTGGAGATACCATGGATCGAATCGAATGGCTTTGGGCTGGGGAAAACAGGTGTTAAAACACACAAATGATGGAAACCCCCACACTATCCTATACCTACATAATAGACTTATACGTTGATACTATCTACGATACGGTGATTGCGGGATGTGGACGAGTATGTATATGTAGTCTGTATGTAGCAGCATATCTACACATATGCATCCTGCAGCAATGGCATAAATGGACCCCGTGCGGCGGCGTGGACATGTTATGTCACCTTGTAATACTACTTCCCACAGGGATTTCCATGCGTGCATTGGTTCACATGACGTGGCCCTTACTGCATAGGCAACTTCACAATCGGTGGCCATGGCGCGCCGCGGCCCGTTTTCCAATTATCAAAGGCGTGGATTTTCTTGTCTTCTTTTTCTTTTCTTTTCCTACGCCTCAAACGGGAACGACGGTGGCTCTTCTGCCGTCCCAACGGGGGGCCTCGCGTGAACTTTTGAAGCCCGCGCTTCGATTATTTTTAAGCCCAGAAATACCGAGGGAAAAAAAAAAAAGGGATCCAGCCAGGGAAGCGCGGCTCCGCCCTCGTCGAGGAGGCGGCCGACTCGGAGATTTTTGGGGGGTCAGAAAAGTGTGAGGACGAGTCAGTCAGGACAGGACTTGGGAGGCACCGCGAAAGGCGATCGGCAATTGAGGCGCTATCGCTGACTATCCGGCCACGCTTCGTCGTCGGGGCTTCACACAATGCCGACGTATCTCTGCCACGGCTTCCGATGGCACCGTCGCGACATCCGCATCTTCGTCGTCCTCCACGACCTCGAGGATGCCGCGTCCAACTGGGTCATCGGCCCGGCCACGTCGCGGGCCATCCTCTCGCAGCTGCACACCAGCTTCACCTTCATCCCGGAGCCAGCAGCACCGCCGGCAGTAGCACCGCCGGCGTCGTCGCCGGTTGCCAAGAAGCCCGCTTCGGAGCCGCCGCATCACGACGATGACTTCACCGTGCCGCCGTCCCGGGTCCCCGAGTCCAAGGACCCCGTGCTCATGCACTCGTGGTCCGCCGTCAAGCTGCTGGAGGAGTTCGACCCGGAGGACACGCGCCTCCCGAGCCGTCCGTACGCCTTCGTCGCCGACTACGTGGTGCGCATCGACCTGAGCGCCAACGTCGTCGACGAGATGGCCAAGTACCGCATGCGCAAGCAGGACGAGTGGTTCAGCCGGCTGCGGGACGAGATGCAGAAGGGCGAGGACCTCCGCTGGTACGTCGTCGTCTGCGGGGACGACCTGAGGGAGGTCCCCGCGGACAGTGAGGATGACGCCGTCCGCGAGGACGACCAGGAGAGCGAGGACGAGTCTGGGGACTTCGGCTCCGAGGAAGCCATTCCCCAAGGGCTGAAGCCTCCGCCTGCGAGGCCCGTCCAGCAGGAGAGGCCGAGCACGAGCCCGCAGACCAGCTCCGCGAGCAGCCTCCCGATACGCCCGTCGCCGCTCAGCTCGCACCCGGCCAACCCGCGGCCCAGCCCGCCGCCGGAGCCGGGAGGCCAGAGGCCGGGCGCGAGACCGCCTCTGAAGAGCAAGAAGTCCATGGCCGAGGGGCTGAGAAGGCTGTTCGGGAAGAAAGACGGCTCTCCGGGTTCGCGGTGAGAAAGTGATTTCTTGGGCTGCAGGGAGAGGAGTTGGTGTCTTTGGAGTCTCGGGCTGAAGCCGTAAAAAAGCGCGGGTTGCTAATTGGACCTTTTAATAACTACTGGAGGAGTGAGTGATGCATTATTTTATTTTCCCAAGGTGGCTGCTTAGTAGAGCGGTGATTTCTAGATAGATAGGTTGGAGCTTTGGCTCAACAAGGTGGAGCGTGATGCTTTAACGCTGCTAGTGCCAGGGACGTGGACATTTCCATGAGGCTATCCACGCCTCAACCAATACTTTTATATAGAACCCAATTAGCTAATGTAGTAATTCCCCTCCTTACGAGTCAATATCCTTAGTCTATCCATTGAATCACAGTGCGTATCTCATGATTCATGCGACCGCCTAAACTCAACGTCTGGAATGACGTCGGGCTTCACGTCACGTGTAACCAACACAATTCCCCAATTCCAACCTCCAGCCAACAGGGTTCCGTAGTACTTCATCCGTACTCGGTACAACTTCCTCCTGTCCACGCGGAGAATGAATTCTCTGCTCGCACCGAGTCGCCTCCAGTAGCCGCCTCGTCCTCCGGCGCACCGGCCATTCTCTGCCGCCGACCCTTCGTCCCTCTGCCGCCCCTGACCACCATCCCGCGATCCTCTCCCGATGACCCACCCTGACGCCGCCGACTCGTTCGCCCAGACAACGGCCGAGTTCACCCTCGACGACAGCGACGATGACGATCTCCGGTCGGCCGTCGGCGGGGGCGAGTCCTACGAGCTACGCGATAGGGATCGGGAACGCATTGGTGGAGGGTCTAGCTGGGATGGCGACGGTGACGACGATAACCATATGCAGCCGTTGGTCGACCGTCGTGGCTCCGTCGCCAGCTTCGAGCTGTATACGCCCGACGAGGAACGCGCCGTACGCTGCAAGTTCGACCGTAAGCTCGTGCTCTTCGTCGCGCTGCTCTTCCTGCTGAGCTTCGTCGACCGGTCCAGTACGTCCATGCCGCAGCACCCCTTCCTGATTATCACACGACACTGACCTATCTCCCCCAGACATCGGCAACGCTCGCATCGCGGGCATGGACGACGACCTCCAGACTTCCCCGCCGCGCGACGACTGGTACGACTGGTCGCTCACGGCCTTCTACATCTCGTACATCGCCTTCGAGTGGATGTCGCTGCTGTGGAAGCTCATCCCAGCGCACATCTTCGTCTCCATGGTGGTGCTGACCTGGGGCCTCACGGCCTCGCTCCAGGCCATTGCCACGTCATACCCGATGCTGATTGCCCTGCGCGTGGTCCTCGGCATCGGCGAGGCGGGCTTCACAGGCATCCCGTTTTATCTGAGCTTCTTCTTCAAGCGGGATGAGCTGGCCTTCCGCACCGCCATCTTCATATCCGGTATGTAAGCTCTTGCCTCCACGAACATCAACTGGAATTGTGTGGCTTACCTCTGACTCTCCTTAGCGGCGCCTCTTGCTACGAGCTTTGCGTCGACACTCGCTTGGCTCATCGTCAAGTTTGCCCAACTCGGCCCCATCGCGCCCTGGCGACTGCTCTTCATCATCGAGGGCTTCCCCTCCGTCGTCGCCGCGGTCTTCGCCTGGCACATCCTCCCCGACTCCCCGCAGACGGCGTCGTACCTAACCAAGCGGGAGAAGAAGGTGGCCCGCCTGCGCCTCCGCGGCGAAAAGTCCACCTCGGCCAAGACGAAGCCCTCGTCCGGGCTCAGGGGGCGAGATGTCGCAGCCGTCTTCGTCGACCCCATCGCCTGGATCACCGCCGCCATGTTCTTCCTCACCAACATGGCTTACTCGTCGCTCCCCGTCTTCCTCCCCAAGATCCTCACGGAGATGGGCCACGACACGCTCACCGCCCAGGCCTTGAGCGCGCCGCCCTATCTCGCTGCCTTCACTATCGTTCTCTTCACCTCCCACATGTCCGACCGCCTACGCGCCCGTACTGTCCCCCTTATCTTCCATGCCCTTGCTTCCGCGAGTGGCTATGGCCTCCTCGCTCTCGCCAAACCGCTGAACCTCCCCCATTTCGTTCGTTACATGGCTGTCTATCCTGCCGCCATCGGCTTCTTCAACGTTGTCACCCTAATTATTACGTGGAGCATCAACAACCAAGCCAACGAAAGTCGGCAGGGCGGTGGCTTCGCCCTCCTCCAGCTTGTCGGTCAGTGCGGACCACTCATCGGCACACGTCTGTATCCGGATCGTGACGCACCATACTATACCCCCGGCATGTCGACTTGCGCGATAGCCATGTTGAGCGTTGGTTTTTTGGCCTTTGCTCTGAGACTATATCTCAAGTATTTGAACCGCAAGCTAGACAAGACTGAATCTGAGAGGCTGGCCGATGGCAGTACCGTGGAGGAGGAAGGCCTGGTTGGTCCCGGAAAGCGAAAAGACACGCCAGCCACATCGTTTCGATACATGTTGTGAGATCTTCTTGAGTAATGAGTAGACACGTGTTTTGGATGAGAATATGCTGGATATGAAGCGGTGATTTGAAGCCTTCATCAAACCAGTCTATTCAACTGCATCCGGTACTTGTATCCTGCCGATGCCCCTTAATGATTATTATAATTGACGTACACAGTCTGTTCGCGTTACCTCCTTTCCTACTTCCTCATGCACGAAGCATCAAACTGCAACCACTTCGGTGCGTGATACTTCTCGACGCCGTCTTTCCACCACATCTTATGTCCGTAACGACTCCGTTCAATCGAGAAGGTCCCAAACCCCTTCTCAAACTTGCCCTTAAGGGCGTCTCCAGGTTTACTCCGACGACGCATTGCCTTCCATGCTGCATATTGCTTCATCTCCTCCTCGCGCTGGCGTTTCATTAGTTCACGGGCGCGGCAGAATTGGCGGGAGCCTCCGCGAAGAGCGTTACTGGCGATTCTTTTGATGGCGAGTCGTGGCCGCTTGGCGAGAGGTTTTGTCAGGCTTCTAAGGGAGAATTGTGAGGCTTTGCGCTTGGCTCCCTGGGGCCACTTGCGCTGGTATGCAGAGGGAAGCGGGCTCTCTGGATGTGACTGAGGGGCATCACCTACTCCGTCGTATTGGTTCTTCATCTCAATTATTTCACTGTATCTGGGAGGTTTGGTGTCATTCGAAGAAGAGTTAGAGTAGAGTTTGTCGCTATTGAAACTTCCTTGTTCAGATGATGACTCTTCCCCGCTGGAATTGAGCTCATAGCGATGGTACGACTCAATAGGCTTGCGCTCGCCCTGCCATTGATTGATGACAGCCGCGGCATCCGCGATGGCTTCCTGTGTGCTGCTTGCGGCACTAGTACTCCGTGACTTGGCTGACGTTGAGGTCGAACGAAAGTCGGACGACCGGTTGTTGGAACGACCAAACTGCGAAAGGTTGGACAGACTCAATTTGTGAACGGGCTCGCCTGACACTGGTGACTGGATGCGAGTCGAGCGAATACCCTTGGAGAGGTAGGAGGATGTGCTTCGCACCCGAGTGATTTGTGGTTCAGGGGATGGAGATTCCGAGGAGTCCAGTCTGAAGTGTTCGCCCACCAGCTTCAGAAGATCGGCATGTTCTGCGAGCAGTTCTGCGGGTGGCTCAGGGGATGGTGTGTTGAGCAGTGACCCGTCGCTTTCTGGCATTGCCCAGACAGCCTGCTCGTCTTCGGTGTGGTCGTGCGCTGACGAAGGGAAGATCATGCTATTGTGAAGAAACGGTGGTGGATTCTCAGTCCAAGGGGTCGATTTGAAAGGATCGACATCTGCGGGTGCTGTGGAGGCGACATCATCCTGCGTTTTCTCTGGCTTTGCGTTCTCTCTACCGATGCGGTGTCGATTTATGACCCTGCCATGGGGCCCAGATCGAGGACGCGGGAGAATAGGAGCACGTCTAAGGCCACATGCTGGACTTGCGTTTGAGTTGGAGTTGGCCTGGCTGGTCGGGGACTCATGGTTGGAAGGTACAGGTTGAGGCTTGAGGCGGATGGGAAGGGCGAACTGATGAGGCATGATCAATTCGATATCTGGCTGCTGGGATATGATTGCGGAGATGGTAAAGGTGCTGTGGTTGGTGGTGGAGGGTTAGAACTGGTGAGATGTGAGATGTTGAAGCAGAGACGGGACGAGTTGGGCTTTGGTTGTCGTGAATCAGACGAGGTTATCACCCATCTGACTTTCCTCATTAACAACGTAAACAAGCAGCTCTTGCAATACGGACTAGAAGTATAGATGATCACGGTGTTTAGAGACGGAAGAAAGGAAGGAGTCATGGTAGTGAACTTCAGGGGAAGGCAACGACACGGGAGTGGCACTATACGGGTATCAAAACGGATGGGTTCAGCTCGTCATCCTTTGAAGGATAAATGAAAAGAGAAGCATATTCTTCTCTTTCGTCACATTATTCCGCAATCGAGACTTGAAGCACAGGATGGAGGAGGACATCTTGGGTAGACTAGAACACTTCGTCAAAAGTGCAAAACGAAAGGCATCGTGAGACATTCTGCTCCCGGCAGGGCTTGAACCTGCGACCTTCGCATCACCAACACTTGCAAGTTGAAGTATTAGTACGAAGCTCTAACCAACTGAGCTACGGAAGCCTTCCAATTGTTGAAGTCTTGGTGCGTTATTTTCGAATATGGAGGGAGGGTTGGGTTGCGGAGTCTGGAGATTGGTGTGGTGGGGCCGCTGTCCGGATCTCCCAGATAGAGGATGATTAGAGAGGCATGGGTAAACACAGGCAACGTCTTGGATAAAGCATGGCTTCATAATTACTATTTGGGTGTATTAACGCCTTGAACCCGTCCCATTATTAATGGCCTGCTCGTGAGGCCCTAGTATTAACCGCCCGAGTGCGGGTGACATCAACTGATGACTTTTCTCGGTTTCTATTCCATGCAACAGACAGGCTCCCTCTTCCTACAGGATCTATCTATTCCCGGATGCAATTGGTACATTTCGCACAGGTGAAATGCGTCGTGTCGTACCCGAGGATCCCCTCTCCGCCGGGCGTTTGCTCGTGAAGCAGGTCGGACCAACCGCTCTGGGTCTCCGGCCAGGCGAAGATCTTGGTCGGGGCGCAGCGGTCGTCGGATGAGAGTCTGTATAATTAACTCGTTAGTATGAACCGCAGCGTCGATCTGAGCTACAGGCTAGTCAACGTACCCGGACATCCGGCAGATGGCACCCGGCTCCACGAAGACGGACCCCACATGACCGGCCAGGTCGGGGCCCAGGTCGGAGCATGTGTACTCGAGGTCGGGATAGTATGTGAAACACGGAGGTCCCCAGTTCTCATCCCGGCAGAAGTAGACCTAGAGAGGATAGGACCCGGCGGTTAGCGGAATCACCACATTAGGAATCGGCGCTTAACGAGGGCGCAGCGGCAAGCGGGAACCATGCGCTTGGCGAGGCCACGACAGGGGGGGGTGAGCAGGGAAGCAGGGGAGCAGGGTGAGACCGGCGCTTAGCAGAGCGTCAAGCGCAGGGACGGGATGGAAGTCATGGAACTGAGGGCACTTACCATTCCCGCGTGTCGCTCGTCGGGCTTGTACTCGTCGGGCGTGGTGCCCAGGCGCGCCTTGAGCTCCTCGGGGTCTATGGGCTCGTTCCGGGGAACGGCGGCGCGGGTGCTGAGGAGGGGCGACGACCACATGTCGACTGAGGCAGCCAGGCTGCTGTAGGAGAGGAGGGATATGATCAGAGGAGCGTAGGTGAGCTTCATGGTTGCAGAGGAGAAGTTTCGTTTAGTGGTGTTTTTCTTTGTAGGGTTACTCTTTGTCGTTGGGTGGTTGGGTTGTTGGGTTGTTGTAGAGGAATGAAAGCTGGCAGGAATTTATTCAGGCTCCCCGACCAGGCTTCTTATACCGGAGAACGGACGCAAAGGATTCACAGGTGGCGGCACGAGGTCACGACCGGGTTCTCTCTTCCCATGAGTTCCGTCGCGCAAAAGGCCGATGGCGCGGGAACATCCATGGATCAACGGGCGGGAACCTTCGTGGATCACGGGCGGAAACTTAGGCATTGCAAGTCACGGCTACATGCGCGACACCCGCCGGGCCGCCCACTGCCGCCCGTCTTAGTGGCATCGCACAGGGAGGGGGACTCACTCCCGGAACGAGGTGCAGGCAGATGTGGGCTTTTTTTATGATGTATGGAAGGTGATGGAAATACTGAAATAGCAGCAGTTCGGGAGTTGCACATGTTTGGTTGCGTCAATGAATTGGGACGTTGAATTCCGGGTCGTTGGATATCCATCTTTGCTTGTATACCCAAGTGCGCGCTACTCTCATGTCTCCTCGGACTACCCATGCTGCCTACAGGAGGATTATCCATTCTCCTCAGCATACTGTACTCATCCGATGACACATGATGTCATCTAATGCCGTACCCCACACCCCTCTGTCGACTTCCGAGACTTCCATGCGAGACCCGCGGCATCGACCATTAATAGATTTGACAACAACAACAAAATCGCCGGCCGATTGGATTCACATCGTGCACACGTACACAGCATCCAGCGTGAGAGGCGACGGAAAAAAACTCGTGTTGACCCTTGCCCCGCGTCGATCATGTGCGAGGGCCAAATGCAAGGCCAATGCAATGCATCTCGCCGCAACGTGTCACCCGCCCCAAGATCCCCGAAGCTGTGTTGTTTGTTTGCCTGAGAAACGGCGAATATCGTAACGGTCCGACCGGCGCTCGTGCGACCTCGTGTCTGCTGCCCAACCGTTCCGTCGGTGCCATTGCTCCCCTTCTCGTACGGAGGTGCCGCATGCGGACTTCCACGTTGCGCATTGCATCACGGGATGGATATTCTGATGACGTCCATTTCCGAGATGTTCACCGCCATGGCATTTGTCGTGCTTTCCCCCCCCTTTGCATTCTCGTAGTTGCAATTCGTAGATCACGACCGGTGGTGGAGGAAGTTGGATCTGACATGCAGCTTAGTAGCTCAAAACAAACACAAGCAAATTGCCAGAAGAGGATGTTCCAATCATTCCAGCGGGATTCATTGGGTACTCTAGGCCATTGCCGCAAATGTGACGTCGATGTAGTACAGAGCACCACCTCTTTTGGAATGGCTTCCATCAGTCCCAAAAGTATGAACAAACATGCACGAGGCACTGCTTACAGTACTTCTAGGCGTCTGTCCTCCATCGCACAGCATATCCTACACACCAACATTCACGTATTACACTGATCTCTGGGCCCTGTCGAAACTACGAAAAATGAAATCATTCATCACGAACGAGCCTGCGTCCGCCTCGCTCCGCCGTCTCTTCATGTGGAACACCAACCCCCGTGGTATCCGCCGCCGCCGCCGCCGCCGATGCCGTGCCCCGGACCTTCATTGTCACCTGCGCATCGTCATGCGTCCCGTCCGAGTTTCTGGAACAGACCATAACATACATCGGCTAGGGATCGCAGGCCAGTGAGCGGAAGTAGGACTGCGGGAGGACGATCCGGGACCGGAATTTCTGGACTAGCTACTACCAAGGCCCAGTACCGAATCTTCTGGATATTGCAGCGCAAGAACATGTCAGCGAACTTGGCGGTTCTTGTTGGATCCGTGTTGCCAAGGCGATAGTTTGGTTTCTAGCGATTAGGGAATGGTGCTCCTAGACTGCCTTTAGCTATATCGTTATTGCCCCCACCTAGGTATTTATAGTTAACTAGATAATGCACGACATACGCTTTGGTTTCCGCGAGGTGTTTCCTATTGCGATGCATCCTCCGAGAAGATACCCACTCCCAATGTGGTTCTTTAGTTTCTCCGGCCAGTACTGAGTTATGGTTCTGCGTTATGTTGCGGGAGGACTCTGCATACAAAGAGGCCAACCAGCCCGCCGTAGATGGATCGATGAACTTCGATTTGTTTCGGCTGATAACCTCCTGTGTTCTACGAATCAAACCTGTGTTGACGATTCTGAAGGTACACATTCTCGCCCGATTGACTTAACTCAAAGCAAATTACTGATTGAATTATAGTTCTATATTGGAGTCTTGATATTCAACCTCGACAATGAAACAACACTGCCACATGATGGCATTTCATGACTTCGACCTGCCATGCCAGCCAGGGTCCAATGAACCAAAAGACAAGATATTAAGGCTCGGAGATAGCTCAAACACCATGGGTGTCTGAGGATGCCGGTGAGGCTTCATACGGAGCAACTTGCATCAAGCCTTACACAGTATCGTCAACACTGTATGGCGTCTGTCTGAGTGGGGCTTTGATCGAAAATACTTTGCTCACCGCAGCCACAAATTAGTTCAAGTAAGTGCTCGATAACCGTTATGCTTACACAGTGTGCGTCCTCCCCAATTGTTACGCGTTATGCTGGGTGGAGACGACGAAGAGCCACCATAACGGCTTAAAAGAGAACGACCCGACGCTCCGACAAGGCACTCTCGGCGACAGAGCTCATTCATCACCCCTGACTATTGAAGCGTTGGATACGAAGTGCTCTGTATCATCTGATGAAAAATCGAGGCAAGCCCAGAATGACGGACGGAAGCGCAACTGCGGCCACATCTGTTGGCCGTCCACGAACAAGACAACGGGCTCATAAAGAACCGCCCCCATTACCAGTCCCGGACATTGAAGAGGATGCCGCGGAGAGAAAACGAGTTTTGAATGTGCTGGCGCAGCGCCGATATCGTGAGTAGATGTCATCAATGGCTATTGGGGTTGTTGTTCTGACTAACCACCTCGATAGGCGAGAAGAAGCGGCTGAATCGTCTCAAGGCCGCCAGCAAAGATGCAACAAAGCAGGTCGAGACTCCGGTGGCTCAGACACAAGAGCCCTCTCCGTCATCATCGGTGGATAAGCAAATAGAAGACAGCGTCGATGTGGCCGTTACGACTACAGAACTCACTACCCCGTGCCTGGCCCCGACTCCGAGCATCATCGCAGGGCTGGACTTGGGCACGGAGAGCCAGGTGGAAGACATCGTCGAAGAAGTTGTCACGACTTCCGATTTCAGTCTTCCGACTTTGACTCCGACGCTAACTCCAACTTCGGGCATCATCACCGGGTTTGACATGAGTCTGTGTCAGTGGGACCCTCTCGGCGACATGTCACTCCCGGCTTTGCTACCCCAGCTTACGATGACCGACGACCCGGAGGGAGAGAACTTGGTGCAGCAACAACCAGGCTCTTCTTCAGCCGCAGCCGGCCTATCGGAGGACATGCCACGCACCATTGACCCATCCACACTGGATACCTCCTTGATCTCGTCCTCGAACGTCGAATTCACCGACAACTATCACCTCCCCATGCTGGAACTATCCCTAGCAATGGCGGTGATGCGCATCGCCGACCGGCTCGGCAGCGGCCGAGGCATCTGGGACCTGAACTGCATCTCGGTCTTCAACACGGGCCACGGCACGCCGGCGGACCAGCTCCCGGCGGCGTGGCGGCCGACGCGCACGCAGATCGTGCTGCCGCACCACCCGCTGTTCGACTTCCTGCCGTGGCCGGGGGTGCGCGACCGCATCATCAACATCATGGCGATGCCGGACGACCTGCGGCCGCCCAACGCCAAGGGCCCGCTGGCGCTGGTCAACTTTGCGTATGACATCGAGGACAGCGCCGAGGGCGTGCGCATCTACGGCGCTGACCCGTGCGAGCCGGGGAGCTGGGAGGTCGGGCAGGTCATGTTCGAGCGGTGGTGGTTCCTGTTCGACCGGGACATTATCGCCAACAGCAACCGGTGGCGTCGGTTGAGGGGGGCACCGCCGTTGCGGCTCAAGGGGAGTCTCTTATGAAGTATGCGGGTGTCGGGTTTGAGATGGCTGAGAAGACTCTACGGTTTGGTGGTAAGGTGTACGATATTTGTTTTCGCCACATGGCCCAGATGCCGGTGGTTCTGGCGTTGGATGATGGAGGGCGTGCGTATGACTCTCTCTGCTTTTGGAAGCGGTGGATCGGTAATGTAATGAATGAACGAACTATGCTCAGGCATTTATTCTCCTTTGGACGATGTATCACGCAGCTAGGGTGGATCACGGAATAAAAGTGCTAACTCGTAGGATCGGAATGCCTTCAGGCTCCATGTCGAGCGGTAACTAGTTTCTAGGCCGTTGACGGAGGACGGTGGGTTGATATAGAGCCCCGCCGTTGGAACACGTGGGGAACGGGGGGGATCGAGGCCGTCCCAGTGCCGAAGCTAGGGCATTCGCAACTGGGCTGACTGGAAGTCAAAGTGATCTAATTACCTCCTGGCGAGACAGGACATTTGGCGGTGAGGACGATAGGTCGTGCAGGTATTATGAGAGAACAAGCGTCATGGGCGTACGGCAGAGCAGACTACATTGAGGGCACGGATGGACGAGCGGAGATGTTTCTGCCGTGCCGCCTTGGTACTCATCCAATTCATGCTTAACCAACCCGGCTTCCAAGCTTGAGCGGAGAATAGCGCAGCATTGAGTGGCCAGGGGGAGACAAGATCAGCAGCAAGGGGAGAAGGAAGGATGAGGCGGGGTGGGGGGTGATTCATACATACTATGTATATACATGATACGTACATACATGCGTAGATACATGCGTTGCAGCGTATTCGGTTCATGACGAGTGGAATGATACTTGGTCCCTCGCAGCTTGCTGGACCACTTCCGACGTAACCAAGGAAGCTTCACTCACACTTGACGGTTGGTACATGCCTTGGCTAGGAAAGCCAGAACGGAAGCCGGTCGCTGAGATGGATGACGCTTCTCCATGATTTAACTCAACTACCTATTAATTCTTTATTAGTTCCGTCTGTGTCATCCATTCCCCGGCGTTCGGCCCCCGGGAGCGGCGCTGTGCTACAGCGACGCAAGGGCCGCACAGGTCGGCGCTCTGTCTCACGGACCAATCACAGCGCCGCCTCCTCGTCTCGGAGCCAGAAACGGACCTTTGCGCTCCACTGTCGTTAGCGCGGTTCGGTGGCGGGACCGGGGGAAGAGAAATTTCCCTTTCCATCCCGCCGTCTGCTCGATGGACGACGGGTGAGAGCAGAGCAGAGAAGAGGAGAGCTAGCTAAGGTACCTTAGACAAGTCTCTTGTTCTTCCTTTCCTTCTTCCTTCTTCCTTCTTCCTTCTTCCTTCTTCCTCTTCCTCTCTTCCTACGCCTCCTTTTTCTTGTTTCCACTTCCTCCAATCAATCCATCCATCTTCTGCCTAATTGCCTACTTACCCTCCAACCTCCGCTGCTGCTGCTTCTCCCCCCTCCATTTTACCCCTCGCCTGGAGTTGCAGCGCAAACGAAACAAAACAAAACAAAAGCCCAATTCAATACCCCTCAATCCTCTACCATCCATCCCACCATCCCACCATCCCGCCTCCAAGGGCCAAACGTTCCAAAGGTCGGCCAGCTTCTTCTCTTCCTCTTCTCCGTCTGCTCTTATCGTCTTCCCTCTTGCCGTCTCACAGCAGCCATGGCTCATATTTTCCGAGCCCGGCATTCACACATAACACATCGTGTCACCTCAATTGCTCTTTGCTGACCGTATTTCTGCCCCTCCAGTCTCCCGCCCGCTCCCCGCAATCCTCCAAGCTCTTACACCTCCGCCTCCGGAGACACCGCCGCCTTCTCTGGCTTCGTCTTCGTCTTCGTCTCCCTTTGACCACTTCTCCCGACCCAACTCTCTGGACCAGCTTCAATAGCTGCAACCATCGGCTCCTCTTCAATCACATACATCGCCTATACCACCCCGCTACCGCCATCATGCACATCCGAGACATGCTCGCCGACGCCGAGAGGTCGGGCAAGCCGTCCTTCTCCTTCGAATACTTCCCCCCCAAGACCGCCCAGGGCGTCCAGAACCTCTACGAGCGCATGGATCGCATGTACAACTTCGGCCCCAAGTTCATCGACATCACCTGGGGCGCTGGCGGTCGCATTGCCGAGCTCACCTGCGAGATGGTGCTCCAGGCCCAGGCCGTCTACGGACTCGAGACCTGCATGCACCTGACCTGCACCGACATGGGCGTCGACAAAGTCAACGAAGCCCTCCTCAAGGCCTACAAGGCCGGCTGCACAAACATTCTCGCCCTGCGTGGCGATCCTCCTCGAGACCAGGACACATGGACTGCCACCGAGGGCGGCTTCCGCTACGCTCGCGACCTCGTCAAGCACATCCGCACCACCTACGGCGCCCACTTCGACATTGGCGTTGCCGGTTATCCCGAGGGCGCCGACGACAACAAGAACGAGGACGAGCTCCTCGACCACCTCAAAGAGAAGGTTGACATGGGCGCCACATTCATTGTCACCCAGATGTTCTACGACGCCGACAACTTCATCCGCTGGGTCGGCAAGGTTCGCGAGCGCGGCATCACCATCCCTATTCTCCCTGGCATCATGCCCATTGCCACCTACGCCAGCTTCCTCCGCCGCGCCAAGCACATGCAGTGCAAGGTCCCCCAAGAGTGGATGGACGCCCTCGAGCCCGTCAAGAACGATGACGTTGCCGTTCGAGAGGTCGCCAAGACGCTCGTCGCCGACATGTGCCGTAAGCTTCTCGCCAGCGGCATTTTCCACCTTCACTTCTACACCATGAACCTCGCTCAGGCTACCCGCATGGTCCTCGAGGAGCTCCAATGGGCCCCAAGTGCCGAGCGACCACTTCAGCAGGCCCTGCCCTGGAAGCAGTCCAAGGGTCTTGGCCGCCGCGAGGAGGACGTCCGGCCCGTCTTCTGGCGAAACCGCAACAAGTCGTATGTCATTCGAACCCAGGACTGGGATGAGTTCCCTAACGGCCGATGGGGTGACTCGCGATCCCCCGCCTTTGGCGAGCTCGATGCCTATGGCATTGGCTTGACCGGCACCAACGAGGCCAACCGCAAGAAGTGGGGAGAACCCACAAGCATCCAGGACATTGCGAACCTCTTTGTCCGCTACCTCCACAACGAGATCGACTCCCTCCCGTGGAGTGAAGCGCCTCTCACCAGTGAGGCCGATGAGATCCGGGAGAGCCTGGTTTCCCTCAACAAGCGAGGCCTCCTGACTGTCAACTCGCAACCCGCCGTCAACGGCGCCAAGTCGTCGCACCCCGTCCATGGTTGGGGCCCCTCCAACGGATACGTCTACCAGAAATCGTACCTCGAGCTTCTCGTTCACCCCGATGTGTTCGAAGAAATGGTCGGCCGTATCGAGAACCACCCCGACTTGACCTTCTACGCCGTGACCAAGGACGGTGAGCTCCGATCCAACGCGCCCAGTGACGGCCCCAACGCCGTCACTTGGGGCGTATTCCCCGGGAAGGAGATTGTTCAGCCCACCATCGTCGAGAGCATCAGCTTCCTCGCCTGGAAGGACGAGGCCTTCCGACTAGGCGTCGACTGGGGCCACTGCTACGATACCAACTCCCCCAGTCGAGCTTTGATTGATCAGGTCATGAATGAATGGTACCTGGTCAACATTGGTAACTACAACCCTCCCCCCGAAAAAACTATTGGCGCGATGCTAACTCGCTCCATAGTGAACAACGACTTCCACGAGAACGGAACCATCTTTGAGCTCCTCAAGAACCTCGAGGTGAAGGATTTGACCACCCCAGCTTCCTCCAAGACGGTGCCTGCCACTAATGGCACTGCTGCCGCGAACTAGTCGTCCACGAGTGACAAGAGTGTGATGTAAACTTCACCTCCCTTGTCGCAGAATGGATACGCTGTTTCTTTAGTTCGAGAACATTCATCGGCGTATTCGTTTAAAAACAACCATAAAGCATCAATGCATCATTGGGCGTTTTCTTCTGATTTTTGCTATTTTCTTTTCTGTTTTGGTTTTGCTTTTAAGTCTTGGTGCATCAACGGGGTGTCTTTTTCAACAAAAAGTTACCATGGAACACAGGGGAGCACAAAAGGGGCGCACGATAAAACGAACCTCGGCGGGGCGCAGACGACTTTCTCTTTTTCTGGGGGCGTGCTTTGCTTGTTTATATCTCAACGATACCCCGCCGGCAAGGCCTATGGATGACGATGACGATGACGGATGATGGATGATGGATGACATGAAATTTTGGTGGCCAGGTTATCTAGGAGGAAAAGAAGGAGGAGAGAAGAAGATTTCAGGAAAAGGGAATGAAGCATGGGAGATGGGCATGCATGGCATGACGGCCAATAGAGAGCATGGCGGATGCCGGGACAGAGAGGCCATCGCGAGCTGTAGAGAGGAGACAACAAGGTGAAGAAGGATATACTGCCAAAAGCATTTTTGGCTATGATATTCCAATTCTAGGGCATCAATTGCCCTCCTTTCTTCTGTCTGTCAAGGCAGAAACCCTAAACCGCCCTTGATATGTTTTGTCTCCTTTGACCCGTTGACAGTGAGCAACTGTGATCACATCGGACCGTTCAATACTATACAGCATCATCCTCCCAGCGTAGCCGAAGCAGGGGTTCTGCAACTATACATCCCGAGGCGTCCCAACGAAGGGTCACCACCCATCTTCATCGGCCACTTCGTAGTCCATATTCACGGCCCTGTCTCCCCTCCGCTGTACCACCTCCCCTTCCTCAAGCGGCGTGTCCCGCAAGCCGGTCATGACGTCGTCTTTATCGTCGGCCATGGCTGACGAGGTAGCGCCGGTGTCGTCCGCGGGCCGGTTCGGCTTGACGGGCGGTAGCGAGGTGGACACCCACGCGAGGTCCAGGCGGCCGTCGACGCCGGGAAGTTCCTTGCCGTGCAGCGAGTAGTAGAATTTCTCGGCCGTCTTGCGGTCCTGGAAGGAGACGTGCGTGACGGCGGCGGAGGGATCGACGGATTCGAACTCGCCGAGGTTCTGGTGCGCAGTACACGATTAGCCACTTACACTGGGACAAGAGACGGTGCTTGGAGGGAAGGAATATGCTTACCAACAGGAAGTGACGGAGCACCTCGTCCTTCTCGGGCGCGGTAAAGTCCACGCCCGTCACGGCGAGCTTCTTGGGCCGGTTGTCGATTGAGTACTGCGCATACGCCGCGTGCAAGTTGCCGCTGCCTCCGCGACCCCGGAAGCCGCCCCGTCCTCTCGGCGCGTACCCCCGAGCTCTCGGCGCACCGCGGGCCCGGTACCCGCCGCGGGGTTGGTGATGATAGGGGGCGCTGGCGGCGTCATCCTCGGCGTCCGGGTCGAGGCCTAGCATCTTGGCTTCCTGTTCTAGGGCGGCGAGCTTGGCGCGCAGCATGCCGGTCCCCGACGACGGCGCGTCGCCACCGTCGCTGCTGTGGCCAGTGAGCTTCGCCTGGAGCTTCTCGTTTTCCTCGCGATGCCTTGTGAGTAGTTCCTGCTGCTTGCGCTCCAGCTCTAGGCGCTGCTGCTCCAGCTCCGCGCGCTTCGACTCCCGCTCCTGGTGGTGCTTTTGAGCCTCTTCCTGTCTCCGCTGGAACTCCTCCATGTTGATTTCGGGTTCCGGCTCCTGGCCGTCGGTGAATGTGCCGGCGTCCCCGGTCCAGTTGCCCTCGTTGACGGGCACCGATGCCGGCAGCTGGTCTGCCTCGTCCTTGTACCAGAAGACCTTGACGAAGCGGTTGTCGAATATCACCTTCGGTGACTTGTACGCGGCGTTGGCGGAACCCCACTTGTCGTACTTCACAATGGCGAGGTGCTTGTACGGTTGCATCGACACCTCCTGGATGTTGCCAAACTGGGAGAAGAAGCCGCGAACCACGTCCTCGTTGAAACTCTCCTCGGGAATGTTTTCTACTACGATGGTGGTCTTGGTGCGATCCTGGACTGGCCCGTCGGCGGAGAAAGGAGCGCGTGCGCCGCCTTTCTTAGAAGACCCTCGCGTTCTGCGTCCTCGACCACGGCCCATATCGGGTTGGAACCCAAATGGGTTCCTCTGATTTTGCGTAGTTGCCATGGCGAACATGGAGTCATTGGGATCGTATTCTGAGGAAAGCTATGTTAATACCTGCGAAAGACGTGGCGGTCGAGGTATGGCAACCTGGAAACGCTTACCTTCACTAGATGGCGGCATGTTCTGAGGCATAAAAATGGACTCGTTCCCGTGGTCGTACTGACACGTACTTCCGCGAGAACAGAACCCCTTGGTGTCAAAATCGCGACAGCGCCCCTTGCGCCTTGGCTGTGCCCTCCCGCCGCCATACTGTTGTTGTAGGAACTTGGGCATGCCTGGGTACTGGAGCCCCATGGCCTGCATCTGCATGAAGGCCTCCATCGGGTTGTTGGGGTCGAAATGTGGCATGTCTGACTGCGGAGGGAAGCCGTGCAAGACGCCGGGCTGCCCTGCAAGCAGACCGCTTCTCAGATCGACGCCGCGGCTTCCGTGTCCGCCTCGACGGGGTTGCTTGTAAGCTCGGTCGCCCTGGTACGGGCCATCTCGTACGTTGGGGCCGTCGAACTCGTCCCGGTCGTGGAACCCTCGTTTCCTCGAGCCGCCACTGTCGAATAAAACGGGCAGCGGGGGAGGCAGCTCGGAGCTGGGTCTCGGTGGCAGTTGAGCGCCAGGCACGTAGGTCCTGTACGTAAGGGCCTGGAAGACATCGTCGAGAAAAGCGCTGGGGTCTGTAGGTTTACGTGGCAGTGTTAGCATCCGGAGCACCCAGACATGTCGCCGGCGAGAGACAAGACCATGTAGACCATGTGCACACCTTCGGACAAAAAGTCGGGAATCTCCTGCTCGCAAAGCTTCCGCACGGCGTCGCGGTCGCCGTCATGCTTCAGCAGTGCAATGACATAGTCGGCGAGCACATCGGAATCGGCATCGGACCTGCGAGTGAAGGTGTCAGCGTAGGCATTGAGCGTTGGGGCGCAGACCCCGAGGGCGACGGACGTGTTTTCGATACGCTTGACAATCCACGCTTTCAGCAGCGGCGCATCTTCTTCGGGGAACAGCATGGCTCACAAGCACACGAACAGAGCGCGCCAGGGAAATAACGAATCGAGTAAGCGCAGCGCATTTGAGCTCTCTCCAGCAAACTCGCCGTTGATCTAGCGGAGAAGTCGAGGGTTGCGGAGTAAGAGATGTCTGGAGGGGGGGGGGTCCTTTTCCGTGTGAGGTTGTGAGGTTGCGAGGTTGGAGACACCTAATTTTAGCTCTCGCGCGGCAGAGAGGAAGCACCTGCGTTGCCCCGCAAAAAAGCAACCCTCCGACTATCAAGGAACTACGTTTGTGAATAACTGTCTTCACCAAACAAAGCAATATTCCCACAACCCGACGGGAATTTAATGGGTCACCGTAGGCATATCTTTCTGGACCTAGCAGACTGATATCAAAGGCCAGCCAAACCTCCCGCCAAGACCTCCCGCTCGCCGCATTCTTCTCTCCCCTCATTCATGTCACGTAGCACAGGGGCACCAACGATCTTTTTGACTTCTTTCTAAACGTGTTCAACTCATCAACGACGTTAACTACATGAAGGCCAGTTCAGCTTCCCTTGGTGTCTAGCCTCAACCCAGCTCTCGACTTTTTTTCCTTCTTTGGTATTAGCTCAGTATGCCCTGCTGGACTTCAGAGGGAATTCCTCCATGGGATCGGACACACGTCCCAAATCTTTAATACCAGCCGGTTGATGTAATGTGCCCACTTTGGCACGATTGGAGTTTCCATCGGCACATCAGGAAGCCGCTTACAGCTTGTCGTAGTACTGATCACACTGGTTAGCGCTTTGCTCACGGGATCACAACTAAAAAGGAAACTTACGTTCTCGACACCGGGAACCTCGACCTTGAGACCCTTGCGCTTGCGCATGTCGGTGACGATGGCGCCGACCTTGGAGGTGTTGTCGAGGGGAGAGCCACCGGGCAGGACCTGCCAGTGGTCGAAGACGGACTGAGGGAAAGCCTGGCCGGATGTGGCCTGGCGCAGGTCGGCGTTGAAGCCGAATGACTCCAGGACTGGCAGGTAAGCCTTGATGTTGAACAGGGGAGTACCGGGGCGCTGCTCCTCGTTGAAGACGTGACCACGTCGTCGGGTAAGCACACCGTAGACACCGCCCATGGCGTTCTCGGGTACTTGAATCTCGACCAGGTAGACGGGCTCGAGAAGAGCGGGCTCAGCAAGAAGAGCAGAGGCGTACAGGACACGTCGGGCAGTGGGGATGAGCTGACCACCACCTCGGTGGATAGCATCGGCGTGGAGGGTGACATCCATGAGGTTGAAGCGGATGGAGCGCATGGGCTCCTCAGCAACGGGACCCTCTCGGCTGGCCCACTGGAAACCAGAGACGACGGAGTCCTTGATTTCGTTGAGGTACTGGACGGCCTTGGTCTGATCGACCAACAGGTTGGCGCCGGTACCGTCGGGACCGAAGGTCCAGATCTTTCGGGCATCGGTGACGTCCCAGCCGTAGTCGTCAGCGAGAGTACGGGCACGAGCCTTGAAATCGTCACGGGCGCTGACCTTGCCGGCCTCGATGGCCAGGGAAAGCTCCTCCTCGATGGGCTCAGCAATCATGTAAAGACGGTTGTGCTTGTTGGGGGACTTGGACAGAGCAGTGATGCTGGACTTCTGGGTGACAGTCTCACGATACTGGACGACGGGGTCGGAGATGGTGAGGGGAACACCGGCGTGGTCCTCCTCGAGATCCTTCAGGCAAATCTCGAGATGCAGCTCACCGGCACCGGCGACGACGTGCTCACCGGAATCGGAGGTGAAGGTCAGGACACAAGGGTCAGACTTGGAGAGACGCTTGAGACCCTCGACAAGCTTGGGAAGATCCTGGGCGTTCTTGACCTGGACGGAGCGCTGCACGACGGGGGAGACGGAGAACTTCATGACCTTGAGGTTGTGGGCGGTGTCGCTGGTGGTGAGGGTACCGGACTTGAGCAGGAACTGATCGATACCGACCAGACCAACAATGTTACCAGCGGGCATGTCGTCGATGGGCTCGACCTTGCCGCCCATCATCAGGACGGTGCGCTGAATGGCCTTGATGAAGAGATCGTCCTTCTTGCCAGGGGTGTAGTTGGGACCCTGGATGCGGACCTTAAGGCCGGATCGGACGGTACCGGCGAAGACACGACCGAAGGCGTAGAATCGACCCTTATCGGAGGTGGGCACCATCTTGGAGACGTAAAGCATGAGCGGAGCCTTGGGGTCACAGTCACGGATACCAATGCAAGCCTCATCGTCGGTGGGACCCTCGTAGAGAGTCTCGGCACGGTACTTCTGGGCAGTGACGGGAGAGGGGAGGTGGAGAATCAACATCTCAAGGAGAGAGTCGGCAGCGGGGAGGAAGGTGCGCATGACGACCTTGAGGAGCGCCTTGCCCTCCTTGTCACGGTCCTCGACGGACAGCTTGAGGTTGAGCTTCTCGAGCAGGTTGGTGACCTCGTCCTTCTTGAAGTCCATGACGGCGGCGAAGATCTTGAAAATGGGGTCCAGGATGAACTGGCAGAAGGCACGCTCGAGCTGCTTACCCTCGTGGGTGCCGTTCTTGGTCCACTTCTTGGTCTTGGGGTTGAAGAAGTTGTCGCCCTATATTTTCGAGCGGTTAGTGAATCCATAGCGTGAGGGAGGACGAGACAAGTAGACTAACCCAGAGGCGCTCCATCATCTTGGCCTTGTCAACACCGAACTTCTTGGCGTATCGGACGGCGAACTGGCGAATGGTGAAAGCCCAGCCGTGGAGACCCGAACCGAAAGCGACGGTACCCTTCTCGGGGTAGACCTGGACGTCACCGAGGGCCTTGTCGAAGTAGGTGGAGATGATGACGTTGACGGACTCGATGGTTCGGGAGAAGGACTGGTACAAATCCTCCTTGGAGACCTGGAGCTCGAGAAGAGCACGATCGACCTTGTTGATGATGATGACGGGCTTAATACGCTCACCGAGGGCCTGTCGGAGCACAGTCTCGGTCTGGACACAGACACCCTCGACGGTGTCGACGACGACGAGAGCACCATCAGTGACACGGAGAGCGGCAGTGACCTCAGAAGAGAAATCAACGTGACCGGGCGAGTCAATAAGGTTGATCAGGAAGTCCTTGCCGTCGGTCTTCTGGCCAACGACATCGGCGATGTCGTCGTCCTCACCGAGCTGGCCGAACAGGGAGATGGCAGTGGACTTGATGGTGATGCCTCTTTCCTGTTCGTCTGCACGAGTGTCTGTGGCTCGAGCATCACCGGCCTTGGCGTTGGAGATGATACCGGCCTTGGCGAGCAGGGAGTCGGTAAGAGTCGACTTGCCGTGGTCGACGTGGGCAATGACGGACATGTTACGGACATTGGTCGGCTTGTCCATGAGCGCACGGATCTCATCGATAGTGAAGCTGTTTTGGGTGAAGGCATCGTTGGTCAGCTCATGGACATTGACGGCTTAACTCCGAGCGGGGTATAGGAAACGATGATGGGCAGCAGCAGCGCCGATATGGGCAGCGGCGGGATGCGACAGCAGGGAGGAAGTCATCTCGAAGACGACGACGATGGAGGCGATGCTGTCGGATGGCAGACTGAACAGAAGAAGCGACTTACTTGACCATCTTGGCGGTATTGATGGGATGACCTGACTATGTGTTGTGGTGTGAAAAGTCGAAGTTGTTGATGTGGGAACAGAGCGGGGTCGAAGTCTTCACCCCGCGATCTGAAGAAGCCGTGGTGGGATATGCGGAAGCGGTGCCTCGTGAGGACAGCAACGAAATCGAATTGACGGTGGAGGAGGGACAGCGAGGGGGGGAAACCACTGTCACTCTTTTTATGCGTCCCTTGAAGAAGGTTGGGAGAGGAAAGGGAGAAAAGAGAAGAGGAGGAGAGGGAGAGAGAGAAGGTGGGAGGGGGGAAAGCGAGTAAGTGGAGGAGGATGTGTGACGACCCCCGGCGTCGGCGTCGGCGTCGGCGTCGGCGTGGGCAAAAAGTTGGACCACAGGCCACCCACAGTGGAGGTCACACCCGCTGGGCGCCGCACGCACACACCAACAGCGAGAGAGAAAAAAAAAACATTCGGGGGCTAAAAGGTGGGCTTTTTTTTTTTAATGCGCAGTGGGGCAACCGCCCAGTTCAGCGCAACCCCGCCACTGAAAAAGGCCAGACGGTGGGCGTTTCGCCGTTCTTTTTTCCCTCTCATGATACTTGGGAGGTGACAATTCACTGGAGTGGAGGGGGTTGGGTTCCGTGGGTGGTCTGGCCCGTACCTAGCTAGGTGTGTTCGCAGTGGGAGCCCCAGAAGCACCTCCACCGTCGAGAGTCACCGTAAGCTCAGCAGCACACGCCGCACAAAAAAGGGCACCAACCCTCATTCGCCGCCGCCGCCGCCGCCATACCTACTCGGTACCAGGAGATATCTCGGACAACCTACTACCTACCTACTATCTACAGAGTACTAGGTCCGTAGACTGCCTAACCTTCCATGAGAAGTCAGAAGGGTTGGTTCCATTGGGTTGCCATTTTGTCTGTGCCACCCTGACTTGATGAGCCATACCGAAATGCAAAATACCCACCAATGCCCACCAAGGATGACCGCTTGTTCCCTTTTTGTGAGTCGAGGTTGTCTCTCCGAGAGACTCACCGTTCAGTATACAAAGTACATGACATGCTTCTGGCGGCTGTTCTGCAGACGGATGATTTGCATGGAGATGAGATCGGCCAGGCAAAGGCTGATTCCCAACCAAACGAGGCTTGCTTGCTTGTTTGCTTCCCCATTATCAGATCAAAAAAGGTGTGACAGCCCATGACGGAAGACTTTGCGCCCAAGAAACGCACCTAGCCTCTTTTCTGGGTTTCCTCGCCCACTTTGTCGTGTGGTCTGTTCATAATCGTTGCACAATCAATCATATCACCAAGGCAGTGCTTGCTTGTCAGAGCTCAAGCTAAAACCCTCCACCATGGGTTGCCCTGCCAAAAAAAAATCCCTGAAAGATACCAGCCAACCTACCCAAGACAAGGTATCTGTTTGTCCTCTCGTCGCCAGGAGGCTACCCTAGCGGCCCAAGCTCTAAAGTATCAGCGAAGGGGGCTTCTGGGCTGTCGTCCGCCGGATCCGTCGCTGTGTTCCAATTGGAGCAAATCCAAAAAGATCCAATGGGAAGCAGCAGAGATGAAGAGCAGGGTGAAGCGGGGAAGCTCTCAGCTCACCCAGCTGCCAGCTACAGCTTCAAGGGCTATTGCATCACTCCACACTTATTATTAGTACTTGTTTCGCGAACAGATAAACTACTAGTAGTACTTCACTACACGCAGCAATTACAGTTGTATGCGACGCAAGTATGTGAAATTTCGATGCTAATTATTATTTTCAGCCCTTGAAATGCTCCAAACCCTCATCTACACATTAATAAACATGTCGCTCCAGAACATAAAACGCCTCGCTCAGTTGACTGACTGCTTGCTTACACCTCCCGCCGAATGACTCACACGCCGTCGCCACTCCCTCATGAGACTTCATCATGACGACCCCAAGATTCGAGAATACGCATCCTCCACCTCGCCGACCAACTCCAACAGTGACACAATCACAATCTGGTGAGTCAGGTTTGGCAACCTATCACGGTGCAGTCCGATCCATTCCAGCGGTGGTGTGGCCTCTCCCATGTCTCGTAGCTGAGGCGTCTCGATGACGGGTGCCTCCAACGCGACGTAGTCGTACTTGGACTGCGGCACGTTGACTTCGGCCGTAATCTTCTGCTGCTCGCCGTCTCGCCGCTCCGCCTCCGCCCCTGGCACTCCCGTGATCTTGACCGCCGTCAGCGGTATCTCCTTGCCCCAAATCTGCTCCAGCGCCTTCGCGTGGTTGGCAAACATCCCTCGGATGTAGCTGACTCGCGAGAAGTTCCAGCCCACTTCCACCTTGCCTTCGAACGCGCTCTTGAAGATGTAGTCGATTTGGTTGGCCCGCGGCTTTTGCCACGTCTCCATCACTGCTGATACCTGTGGGACGTTGAGGATCGTTCCGCCGCGTGATCCAGTTGCGCGCTGGACAACGTCCTCCACAGAGATCTCGCTCAGTGCCTTTGGCGCCTCTACATTTCTAACGCCTGCGAGTCCAATTCGAAGTTGGCCCAGCATCATCTTCAGGATGCTGTGGATGCGTCGCTGTTCCATACTGGCCGCAAACCGAGTATACGCATTCATGGCTTCCACCTTGAAAACCTGGTGATCCGAGAAGGTGCTCGGGAACACACCCAGGTTCAGTGCCTTGAGCGTGACCACCACATCCGTGTCCAGAGAAATGAGAGACTTGGCAAGTGTATCCTCCTCTTTAAGCTTAGGTGTTGGTGGAACCTGAGGCATGTTCGTTCGAGAAGCGGACGACCTTCGGTTCATGAACTTTTCGATCTCTTTCAAGGAACTCTGGAAGCTCTCTCTTCTTTCCTGGACCAGCTTCTTGATGGCCTGCCACAAGGCAATACCCTGTGCTGCCGTCGTCGTCGTTCCAAACACTTGCACAGATTCTCCGTCGAAGATTGCCACCAGTCGATCTCCACTACCGTCATGGCTCTCACGCACATTGTACATCAGAAACTCGAGTGAAGTGATGTCGGCTACCAAGAAAGCTTGATAGTCGAAGGCAGCCTTGACTCTGAATGCGTTGAAGCCTATCGAGGCCTGGATCAAGGGTGTCTCGTTCAAAGCCTCCTCTCGCTTCGGCCACTGGATCGACGATCGAAGTCGGAAATCTTGCAAAGCAACGAATCCACTCAGTCGACCAGTGCAGTCTACACCAATCTTATCGAAACCAAGGCAGAGGTTCTGCTCCCAATCCGATGTTTTCTTGGACGAAATCCAGAAGTTGTTTATTGCAAAGGCCGACTTTCCAATGGCTTGACCCAAGTCAATGGTGACATCAAGCGCTGCAATCGAGATGGTTGCCGTCCATGGAAACGCGGCTGTCGCCGCCACCTGTTGGTATCGCTGCACCAAGTGGCCCTGCGAAGTTTCAGGCTGAAGCTTTGGAACGGGGGCTGAGGATCCTTGACGGAGTTCACTGGGATACCAGATCTCTCGGAAGAGCAAGAAGTCTTGCGCTTGCTTGGCATTGATGGCCACTACCATTGGGCTGACTTTGATGATAGCCGACACTCCGCTTGTTCCACTGAAATGCTTGCTGTTCATGAAGGACAGCGTGATAGAATCGAGCTCAAAGCTTGCTGTTGATTCCCTGGAGTAGACATGCTGAACTGACGCGTGCAGTTTGGTAAACGCTCCTGAGATCGCGAAAAAGTTGCCTTGCTCCACAGAACGCACGGTATTGACCGTGAAATAGATGTTATCGAAACAAGTCGTGGCCGCAACGCGAGCGATGGGTTGACAACTGAGGGAGAATTCTTGTCTGCAAATACGCAAGCCCAAGTTGAGTTTCAGACGACCTAGAACAGCGCTCGGGTCCGCGGTGAGGATATTATCCCCATCTCCAGATTTTCCGGACTTGGCCTTTGGTGGCTCTGCTTCCTTGGGCAGCTCAACTTCCTCATCGTCCTTGACAACCTCCTTCACACTCGACATCATGTCCATCACAAGCGGAACGACAGACGGGTACAGGATGTTGCTGGAGGCGTCGATCTTGATTTCACCATACAGTGAAGGATCTTCCTGTCCGTTGTCTCGATACTCAACCTTCCAAGCCAGCCCAGGACTGCGTAGGACCACACCACTGCCAGAATCATCTGTGTTGAATTGGCCATATTTACCAGCGAGTGAAGGACGTCCATGTCTTGAATTTGTAGCGTCATCCATGGGTCTCTTACTCGCCACGTAAACAACGGCGCCGGCAAAATCTGCATCAACAAGCAGATTCTCCAGTCTCTTGTTGCCAAATATGCTACGGTGAGGTTCCTTTTTGGGTGTCTCGCTTGACTTCTTGTCGGGGGCTGCAACCGCAGTGTTCCATTGCGTGGATGCCTGCTGCACGTTCTGTATCGACAGCGAGAGCGACTCGGCAAGATGAGCGGCAGGGACGATAAAGCCTGACGTGAGTCGAAGATCAAGAGACTCGCCCACGGCCTGGAACGCCATGCGACGAGCTTCTACAGTTGATACATAGGCAATGTTGAAGATGATCTCAGGAAGAAGAGCCGAATGGAGGGACCGGAGGCTCATGTCCTGGCCAGGCGGCACCATCTGAAGCTGGAAGTTCTCGATGGCCAACCTAGCTGAATGCCTGGTCCTGGTGCCAAACTGGAAGAGTTTCAAAGACAAGACAAGGTCCTCCTTGCGACTGGACTGTCCATTCAGGTTGTCTGCAACAATCCAGCAGACCCGAATGTTTCGAAGCTCAAAATGATATGTTACGGCCGCCAACACCGAATCGATGAAATCGGCGTCTTCTGGCAGCTCCTCGCCGCCATTGATGGTGATCTTCGGCTTGGACTGCCTTAATTTTCGCAGGTAATCCAGCTCACGAGAGGTGTCGAGATCCTTGATCTTCTCGCCCATGTAACCAAGAACATCGACGACTGTCGAAATGGTTTCTGGTGCGAGTTTGCACTCGAAATCGTCACTGCTGAAGTTGAAAACCCAGGTTTCCCTCCCGTCCTCGCCCATGGTGGAGCTAGCCGAAACGGTGACACCCACCCCAAGGCTCCCGCATGATCTCATGGAGCCCTCTCGGCCTCTTCGAATGTCAAGACCGATTTGGTTGAGATTAACATGCAACTCGGGGTACTTGAGTATGGGGCCTTCCGCTTCATGCCGGTTGGAGGCATGTAAATGAGCTCTGTCTAGAGAAAAGAGGACACGCGCAAGCGGCTCTGTCTCCGACTTCAAAGAAGTGTTGGCGAATACTTGTAGACCAGCCAGGGTCATGTGAACATTATATACAAGTATCAGTTGAGGTTCAGTTGAGGGAGCCACTCGCTTCGGGGTGTCGGTTCCGTCCGAGCCAAAAATGTCGGAAATGTGGCCTTGTATGAGCTTTGTCTGCTGTTGCAGCTCTTGTATTGCACTAGATATCTGTGGTTTGTTCAACGCAGTGAGTAGGCTGTAGATTGCAGACGCATCCAGTTGCACGACTTCAAGTGACGAAAGAACCGTGACATAGTGCTCAGTCTGGCCGATGTGGCTTGTGATGCGGCCATTCGTCGGAGGAATTTGTACAAGAGAGATACTACGAGGCTCATCTCTCACGTTGATTTGCATCTCGTGGTAATTTTCCTTGATGTCAAAATCAAAGATGACTTCCTTTCCAAAGTTTGCTGCGGCTGCGGCTCGTGCAACAGTTCCAGTAATCTTGTAGGTCAGACTCTGAAGGAAAGGAACAGAGATGCTGTATTCGTCTAGGAACATCGCAATGTTCACTCTCACGCTGGAAAGGCGCTCTGACATCCTCCTTAGTTCTCTTCGCGGCTTCGGCTTTGGCGATCTGACCAATTGACTCTTGAGGCGATAGAGCTGAGTAATTTCATCACGGAATAGGAGGTCGACGACCTCCATGAGCCCAATGGGATCTTCCTTGACAGCAAAGGTCAAACTTTTACTGCTGGCGGTCGCTTTAACGGTGTGACAAGAGGCTTCATCGGTTTCTTGGACCTCATGGGACAAGAAGATGCTCGGCTCCCGGAGCTGTGACATGCCAAGAAGTTGGGAGTTGCTGTGCAGTGTCGAGGTAACGGCGTTGCAGTTTACCATCAGGTTGGCAGAATTTGACGCTTGTTCTCCACGGTGAAGAAGGACAGACATCGTGAGCCCGTGACTGAGAGTCTTTGAATTGAGGTTGATGGTCTCCAACTCAATGGATCCTCTTGTGACCTCAACCACCACATGTATAGGGGGTAAGGGTTTCGGGCTTGGCTTCAGTTGACTCTTAAGTGCGGTTCTGGCCGGGCTGGGCTGAGATTGGCCTCGGTTTTTGTTATAAAGCCGCAATATGTCATCTGCCAACTCGCAAAGCTCCCAGTTCAGGTTGATCGCCGCCTCAGAGCAGCACACATTGAGAACTGTGAGGTGCTGGTCTGCCTTTCCGCGTTCTACCGACTTATCCACCGCGTCGACATCCTGTTGATGAATTCTTGCAGCCAAGTCGACGAATCCGATCTTGTTTTGTTTCGGACCCGGATCAAGTACGAAGTGCATTTCGCCAAGAACGCAAGCACCAAGAAATGGGATTTGGTCATCGGGCCTCGATGTGTTGTCACCGATTTGGCCAAAGATGTTCTTTAGCAGCAGAGACTCTGTCAAATTCTCTAGATCCCAACTACGCCATCCCTGAAACGCCTCGATAACGAACAGGGCTGCGTTATCCGGGATGTCTGGAATTCCACCCCAGCATTGAAGCATCAGCTGGTATCGAGATTCCAAGTCCATAGATGTCCATATTTGACGCAGTCGCATTGCTAGTTTCCAGGAATCAAAAGTACGAATATGGTCCTTGGCCGACCGAAGCACGGCAGAGGGGCGAACCAGGAATGATGGGTCGTTGGTCGATCGCCCCTGTTCAAGGAGACGATAGGTGAAGTATTTATGACGCGTTTGGTGTTTGTCAATTGTCTCTGAAAGAACCTGCTTGAGGTCCGTCGCAATGATCCCTGTGCGGTGTATCAAAGAAGCAAGATACTCAATCTTGCCAGAAGCTGTACTGCCAACAACCGAGCCAATTTCAGCGTCAATGTATCTGACTTCCTTCGTGCCAATTGACACGATGACGTTATCAATCTGAGCCATGACAGCCGCTTGAGGTTCTTCTAGGGAGGAGAGACGCTCAGAGGCAGAGACTTCTGCTGATCCCACTTGAAGTCGAAGGGACGTTCTCGAAGTCCATGTCTCTGGTTTGAAGGGATCTTCCCAATCGGTAGTTGTTCGCGTGACCAATGCCACTTTTGAAATCGTTAAATCATACTGATCTTGTTCATCTCGAGAGGACTCTGATGAGTCAAGAACGGTTGAGTTCAACAGCCGAAAATTGGCCTTGGGCACCCTAACCAAGATATCTCGAATCTTCCCTCGGGTGCCATGTTCCTTCTGGAGATCAAAGATTTGAGTCATAGCATCAACTTGGAAGGAATCCAGTAAGTCTTCCGGCTCATTTGGCTGCAGCGCATCAAGGAGTGAAGCCGCATAATGAATAGAAGTGGGGTTGGCGAAGGCTGAAATACCAGATGGGAACTCGATCATGGCACTCATATATGAGTGGTCCTCGCTGAGCCCATTCGGGTCAATATCGTCAAGCTCGGCATTTGCAGTCTCGAACGGATCATCTTCGTCGCTTTCCTCGATGCTTTGGAATGGGACTCCGTGAGTGTTTGGTTGAACACCTTGAAGTGGAAAGTGCGGTGCGACATATTGACTAGAAAATGCCACAGAGGAGTAGGCTTGGTTCTCTCTCATGACGTGGTCTCCAACTGACAAATGTCCAAAGGATCCCTGAGAACCTCTTTGTCTTAACGACGGTCGGTTGTCTGCAGATCCAGACCTGGGCTCAAGATGACTTTCTGGCTTTGACCTGGAACGAGGCCGGTGTTGACTTTGGTCAAGGGAGAGAAATGAGCTCTTGTGACTAAGACCACGTGAACGACGAGATGAGATTGTTTTGTAAGAGTCGTCTTCACCGTCCTCTTCCAAAGCGACGATAGGATGCGGTGGCGGTGGTGCACATTGAGCGGGAGGATCCACCGGTTCCGGGATGAGCTCATCAAGATAATTTGGCAACACAAGAAACTCGGTACGATGCGTCCTCTGATCTTCTCGCTGCACCAATTCTTGTTGAAGTCTTCTCTCTTCACTGAAGTGGAACTTTCTCCCAATGATGGCAAGATCTACATCAGTTCGCAAGAACGCGTCTGTATCCACAGGATGGTGGTATCTTGAGTTCTGTCTTGCAGCTGACTCCGCGTTGACACAGGAGACTTGGATGTTCGGTATTTTGATGTTAGCACGTTTCGAGTAGTGCGATCGAGCCCAGTCGTTGTACTTGATGTCGATAGTGTCAGTGGACAGGAGGAAAGCTGCTTCATCGACATGAAGCCAAAGTCGGACAGAGTCAACGCTGACTCGGGCAAAGGTAATATCGTAAAACACCAAGGACGAGTATGGCACCAAAGCATTCTCGTTATCATCGAAAGTAAACGCAAGGCCTTTCGCTCCTCCCACAAGGGCGACGAGAAAATCAGCTGTGCATTCTCCACTAACATCACCCACTGCGATGTCCCAGTTGCACACGTAGGCAGGCTCCGTCGGTGGAAGGCCAAAGAGCTTGTGTCCAAAGAGGCGCAGACCGTCGATGAAGAGCTGGGTATTAGATGAAGACATGCCAGGAGAGTCCAACTCCCCTTCTGAACTGCCCAGCGAGAGGCTCACTGGGCTGACTTCAAGATCGATCTCCATGAAGTAGTTGGTGAACCGCATGTCGGCAGAAACACTTGCCAACTCACCTTGAATGAAGCGCTTGGCGGAGTAGAGATTTGTCGGTAACATGATCCGGAGATCATCCATCTTAAGGCCGAGAATAACGTCCATGTCATTTGACTTCTTGTGTGGAGGCTGGTTGGTATCCTCCGCATCCGGATTCTTTTCTTTCAATTGCAGTTGCCCTTGGTGCTCATCTAGCGTCTTGAAGTGGACAAAGTCACCGAAGTAGTTGTCCTTCAGCAGTATGGCATAGCGAACAAGGAACCCGTATAGGTAAACATATGGGGACTGTCCACGAACATTCAGCGTCAGGGTATCAGTATTCGCCGAAGAGGTTGTTGCGTTGTAGTGGTAGCCTCCGTCGACAACGAGGCCCTCGATATGGCCAAGATCCCGGGATGAGAGGAAGGCAGCCTGAGTATTCCAATCCGGGACCCGAAGTGCAAGATCCAACGTGTCGGCACGTACATCAAAAGGAATGGAGTTTTTGTTTGGTCGAAATGTATCGACAGGAATGCATAGTTCTGCTGTTAGGCGGGAGCTAGAGAGGATGAGGTACGTGTTAGCCTCTATCGCTGTTGCTTTATCGATGATGTTGGCCTCGTTGACGTTGAGGTACAGTTTCAAAGATTGAAGCGTGAGATTAATGTGGTATTTGAAGGGTGTAAAGACAAGGTAGTCTGGTGGGGGGCCATTTGTCCAGTCGTCGACCAAATCGGTTAGAAGAAAGATATGGTCTCGCAGGATAAACAGTTCCATCTTATCACTGTGGATGTTGAAGTACCAGTTTCTAAGTCCGTTCCATGAAATGGGATTAGAAAGATCGCAGTTCAGTCGTTGAGCTCCAGATCGCCAGAGCAAGTCATGGTTGACGCTACTCCATAGCTCAGAACTTGGCAAGTTGACATCGAGGTTCGTAGAGTATCCAGTTGGGCTAGCCAGCATATCCATAGTGAATTTCACCGTAGAGTTAGCAGGGACCTTTACTTCCAGCCAACCCGCCGGGCGTGATTGGGCTGCGTCGCCTTTGCTGTCCTTCTTTGCTCGGCTTCTTTGTTTCCGCTTTGTAGGGACCTTCTGGTGTCTCATCCGAGGTTCCTTCCCGCGCCAACGCCAGTTCTTAGATTCCTCCCTAATCGGAACCCTCAAAGTGATCATGTCGTCCATCTCGATGTACATCTTGAACTGCGTAGGGACTCTCCAGGCCCCAACCTCCAATGGCTGTGCTGGTGTGACATCCTTACAAAGACTAGGGAAGAAGAACCGCTGCAAATCTGCACGCTGTCGATCTGCCCATGGGCCATAGTTCATTGTCCCACCCTTGACAGAGAAATCCATGCCCCAAGCTGGAGGTTCGCTACCATTGATGTTGATGGGAAATCCCTTGTCCTTCCGACGACGGTCGTCGCCCGTAACCTTTCCAACAGCATCCCAGTAGACGGTCATGGTCGCTTCAGGACTGTCAAGGACGGTTGACACCGCGGCATACTCAACAGAAGCCCAACGAGCCCTGTCATCTTGATCACGATCGTCGAGATATCGGGTCAACCCTTGCCATTGGCTGACACCAGGTGCTTGCGATGCAGCAGTGTTGATTGCAGTCCGTGAGTCGGTTGAGAAGGATTCCACGGACCTTCGCCAGTAAGGCACCAGGTTGCGGAGCGAACTAAGGGCCTTGCGGCGGTGATGACGGAAAAGCGATCTTTTAGGCATCGCTTCCCGCCCTTCAGTATCCTCTCGGTCACGAGTTGCCCGAGAAACCTGGTCCTCCTTGAAATCTTCGTTGTCCTTCATTTCTATTACCGGGTGTTGGAACTTGATCTTGAAAGTTTGCCGGTACGGATCAGGAGTTGTCGTCTCCGATGCGTCAACGTCAACGGAGATCGAATCAGTTTTAGCTACCATGATGCCCTTGGTGTTCTCATTTCCCATGACAACAGCGGCCTTGTGGCATTCGATGTGGACGGGGAGCAGCTGGATCATGAATGGCAACGTGGGGTCACCTCCGCCATTCGGCTGCTCGTCGTCATCAGCGCTTCCAAAGCCAGTGGTAGAGCGCTGAAAGGTGAATCTCCCATGGTCTTCCGAGCCGTGTTTCTCCTCAGAGCCTTGGGCGCCTTGGCCCTGTCCCCCAGCACCAGCTTCGGAGTCTTTGGTTCGGTTAGGCCCCCGAGATCTCAGCGTTGTTCCGTCTTTCTCTGATGTCCCAGTAGAGCGGGAGTCGGGGTCGAGTTGCTCGGTGAGGCCACGCAGGACTCCATCGTATGCTGGACTGCGATTGTATACGAACCACTCCAGGCCGATCAGGTCGACGTGAATGCGGCACGGTAGCTGCGCATTGTGTTCCTTGATAGTTCCCGAGGGATCCGCGGTGGTCTGGCGGGAGTTGATTATGTCCGCATCGCGAACTCGACGTAACCAATACCGCCAGGTGATGTAGCCATGTTGGACAACGAACGTCTCGTTTGCGCCATGATATCGTAAGCCAGTAAAGAAGATTCGACCACCGAGAAGGGATATTTGAACAGCCCGCACGTCGATATAAACACGGTACTGGTGCCAAGTCCATGCTCGGATGGCGTAGGAGACGAGGGATGCGAAGACTCGGTTGAAGTAGAGGAGGAAGAAGACGGCGAGGACGCCGCACAAGGCGACGAAGATGAGAAACTCACTGCGAGCAATACAAATCAGCTTCTAGTGAAGGCAAAGGCGCACCGGGGACGGCGTACTAATTGAAATCGGGTCGGGTTCCATCATCTCTTGCTGCAATGCCAGTGTCGGAGTCCGACAGCGTGGTGTTCATGGTGGATGGTGCTCCCGCAGCTCCGTAGGCTGGCCGAAACAGACGTCACGTCATCTGGTTTGCAGGATCGATGGCATTGAAACAGTTGCGCGCAAAGGAGGTACGGCGAGAGTCTGTGGGCGAAGCATCTCCTGCTGATGCGAGTCGGTAAGGAGTCAGGTCATAACGAGGTCGGCTGGCCTGGCGATGTGGTTGAGAGCAACTCTGCATCGATCCCCTGTAGTTGCCAGGCCAGGGCCCAATGGACCTAACCAAAGGGGACAGCTACAGGGGACGCAGGGGGCCGGGGCCAATCCGGACAGTGCCTCGCCAGTGCTGGCTGCAGCTGCAGCAGCCCACCCGCCTAAACGCGGCCGCGTCAAGCTCCCGAAGATGGATGGATGGATCCATGGATGACCCGCTAGCCGCTAAACCGCTAATTACCAGCTTGTTCACCTTCCACTGCCGTACACGGCGCCTTCACAGTTCACACCTTATTAGCTCCAACAAGGGAGTCCAGCGCAAGTGGCGCATGAACCGTAATTCCGTACCGACTCTATGCTAAGTACGAAATACGAAGCCATCATCTGGGTACCATCGGCCATTGCTAGACTGTCTCTTGTCTACGTAGTCGACTGGACTACAAGGAAGCAGGCAGACGCGACCACGATTATCACGGGGCTCCCAGTCTCGTCGTTGTCGTTGTCGTTGTCGTCATCACCACGACTCGACCGTCATTGTCAAACTGTCAGCGCCCACGTCATCGCCCGAAGCTGCTCCAACGTTCTCGCCTCCCTTCGCCAGGACTCCCAACACACGCCATCGTGGTCTTCAGCCATGTACTAGGCCGTGTCAGACGAACTGCGTGATACCAAGCTCTCTGCATCTACGTCTGCATCGCAATGGAGAGCTACGCCGATACCATGTCGGACGGTGGCACCGGACAGAAGCTCACCTATGCCACTATCGTGGTCGCAGGCGTCGCGTCCCTAATAGCGACCATCATGTCCATCGTGTAAGGATCTGTCGTCGCTGTTCCATTCGGTCAGGAACCGTGGCTAACCAGTATGCACAGCTCCATCTTTCTTCAGGCGAAAAACTACCGAAAACCTCTTCTGCAGAGATACGTTGTCCGAATCCTTCTCATGGTCCCGATCTATTCGATAGCATCTTGGACGAGCATGATCTCTCTTAAGGCTGCCGCATTTCTCGACCCGATACGCGACATCTACGAAGCCTTTACCATATATACCTTCTTTCAACTGCTCATCAACTATATCGGCGGCGAGCGTGCCCTTATCGTCATGATGCATGGCCGAGCGCCGGTTTCTCACCTCTGGCCGATGAACCACATCTTGCCCAAAGTTGACATTTCGGATCCTTACACGTTCCTGTCCATTAAACGAGGCATTCTGCAGTATGCTTGGCTGAAACCGATTCTCGCTCTTGCTGCCATAATCATGAAGGCCACGGGAACATACCAGGAAGGATACATTGGACTTACGTCGGGCTACCTCTGGAGCGGCATCATCTACAATCTCAGTGTCACCCTGAGCCTGTACTCGCTTGGTCTTTTCTGGGTCTGTATGCACAGCGATTTACAGAAGTTCCGGCCAGTCCCCAAGTTCTTGTGCGTTAAGCTCATTATCTTCGCTTCCTACTGGCAAGGATTCTTCCTCTCGATTCTGGTCTGGCTCGGGGCCATCCCCGATGATGTTCAAGGCTACACACCAGACAACCTAGCAGCAGCCATTCAAGATGCCTTGATTTGCATTGAAATGCCTATGTTTGCTGTAGCCCACATGTACGCGTTTTCATGGCACGACTTTGCAGATAACAACATTCTATCCGCACGCATGCAACTGAACCATGCCTTCCGTGATGCTTTCGGGATCCGAGACTTGATCGAAGACACAAAGATCACTTTTCAAGGGGACACATACGGATACAGAGTGTTTGACTCCGGGGACAAGGTCATGGCCCACGAAGATTCCAAGTCGAGACTGGCGAGACTGAAGGAAGGTATGCGCTACGAACGTGGCGGAAAAGGAAAATATTGGATCCCCAAACCTGGCGAAATCAACACTACGACTCCGCTTCTTTCATCCAATGGTGAGGCAAGCGCGAACCGTACGGACCAGATGAACGAAAACGCTCATGGCACCTTTGACGAGCCGCTCATCGATCCGGAAGATGATCGCCTTTATCACATGGCTCGACAGCTGGAGTATGGAGACTGGAATGTACGTCCATCTTTCCCTCCAGTCGTATCATTGCTAATCAGGAAAATTAGTATCCTGTCATCACAGCCAGCGAACCCTTAAGGGATCGATATCGGTCCGCTGAAGTCTTTGGAAGCAGGTCCCCTTCTGTCAGATCGCCGGCCGTCAGATCGCCGGCAGTACGTGGACCGTCTATAGCACCCTCCACTGGCAAGGGCAAACAAACGATCGCGGAGCCTGAGGTTCAGGCTGTGGTTCCCATCAAGAAAAAGAAGAAGGCCAAAAAGGCTGTGAAACATGAGGAGCCAGATCCATCGCAACTTGGGCTTGGGCAAGGCCCTCCCCCTGAAGCCAGTCAAGGGCGCTATGACGGGGCGGTGGATAGTCCTCTCAATGAGGAGGTCAGGGAGTGGAATCGAAGCGAACAAGATCAACCTCAACAGGAAGACTACATGTCGAGATATCGAGCGGAGGATGAGGATGAGTTTGGGAATGTCTGGGGAGGAGACGAGGAATCTAGGTCAGGCCGAGGCTTGTAATACCAGATGCACGTTAGTCACCTGTGGATTGGTGACAGCTTAGGTCCATAGCGAGGAGTTTATGGCTGTTATATGTCTGTATTCATAGTAAAGGCAAGACTAGATTCATGTCGTGTTAGTATGTATCCATTTACATTTACCGACTGTTTGCAAAGCAAGAACCCGAAACTATATTGCTCTGTAGTACTTGCTAAACTGGATTAGTTAACCAAGACACTCTGATTTATCTTGTTCGAGACTAAAATCGCGTGCTAGGTGATCCCGGACGCTTTTAGACGAAATATAGGGAGGTATCTTGGCCAATGTCTTTGGCTCAGACACGGCCTACACCTACTCAACTAAGAACGCCATCTACCCAATCTGCCGAATATGGTTCATCGTAACATGAACATTGTCTAACCTTTTTTTTTCTTCAAGTTTCTTCTTATGTACTTTTACTTTCTCGCCGAGATGTAGTGGACACAGCCTCTTCCAGGGTAGCACAACGTTGGATTCCAACCATTCTAGTTTACATACTGACTCGAGCGATGACCCCGAGCTCTGTTAGGAACAATTTTTTGAATGTCTTCTCGATATTAAGTCACAAGACTCTGTACCTGTTGTAGTTCCGTACTAAGGTGACAATGATTATACGACATATCGAGATAGTCGAAGTCTCTACTCTCTAAGAATGGGTCGTATGAAACAATCTTCCTCCCTAAGATAGCAAAACAGGAAATATCCAGCACGCAGGAGCGGATTTGAGTCTAATCCGCCCATTTACTTTATACTAAAACATCTTATATCACGAAATATATCACTAGGCGGCCGCGAGTGGTGGAAGGGGAATATCATACTGAATATCACATTGACAGAGTCCTCTAGCGATGTGATCTGTGGCGGCGAAGACACTAACCAGGTGCTTGGCGATGTAGTATCTACAGATTATGCATTTTTAAAAGTCTGGGCTTCGTTGGAGAAAGACCAAAGGAGAAGATCACCGGCGAGGATGAGATCAAAGAACTTTCTCCATCTGAATCGGTCCGGCGGGGGACATCGGGGATGGTCCCTGCTCAGGCACGGACGAAGTGCTTTCATCTCTCACATCGCTCAAATTTTAGTGACTGTAGACCTTTCCCGTCCCTTGGCAATCGTGGAACCGGTTGCAGGAGCTACAGGATGGAATATGAGACACTGGAAGCAGAAAGATCGAAGCGGAAATGCGCTGAATAATAACGAGTGCCTAAATGATCTCATGTTGAAGATTTTGCCTTTCCTGAACCTATCCAGAGGCTGGATCCTCTAGTTGTCGCGGCAATTTTACGCTTGAAGCCTTCCATGAAGGACGTCTTGAAATGTGATCGATCTAAAAATATCGAAGGAGGAGATACTCAAGGATATTTCCACACCCCTGCTTTGGCCATGTAAACCGAGATTTTATTCTTAAGTGGGCTGGCCCAATTGAATAACCCTGTTTGTTCATGTAAAATACACATACTTATGAGCCAAGAGGAGATATCGGTGGTTTGATTTCTGGGATAATCTAAAGAAAACATCTACATGAATAAAATGACCGAGCCTTCTTCTTAATCACACATCTGTAATCAAACGAGCCCTCATCTCCCAAGACCTGCATTTCAAGGGCCCAGTTCACTAGCGGCTAGATGAAATGGGGTCGCCAAAACGTAACATAGAGAAACATCCCGTTATCTTTCAGACCCGATGAAATTAGATATCTAGTTAAGGATGAAAGCAGTATTATCGTAAATATGGCGATCTACTTTTGTCTTTCATGTAACTTATCAACTATTATCCTTGGCCATATCTGGAGGACTGCGGATCCTAGATGCAATATGAGTGGGCCAGCTTCTGCGATCACGTCCGGAGTATCCAAGAGGTTTCGCAGGAAAAAAGGCTCAAGATCACCAAATGAGCAAAAATGTTTGTGAGTTGAGTCGTCTTTATCCGATTTGGCGTATTAGATGTCCTAGTATTTGGGTAGACCAAGTGCCTTGTCGTCTTCGATAGTCACGACCTGGACGTGGTTTTGGCAGAAACGAGGGCTGGTGGGGTGGTTTTTTTTTTACCCCTCCAAAACCAGCCCCTTGGGATTTTCAGGGTTTGAAAGGCATGTGATTTTGACAGGATGGCTGACTTCTGACTTCAAGGCTAAATTCAAGAGAAGAATGGAGGTCAGCTAGTAATTCTTTGACATTATTAAGATGATAAACGCTCTCGTTCTACTCGCACCGGAGTACCTTGGTGCCTGCTAACAAAAACTTTGTACCTTGATTCTCGGAGAGTTTTGACCAATAAAGAGTTCGGACGACCGCCCGGAAGATCGATCACCCGAACTTGACAGGCGGTGTGAGAATTTTGTCGGTCAGTGAGGGCAGAATCTGTGCTACGGCGAAGCCATCACCAAATCCCACCAGCCCTAGACTTTGAGAGCCCTGGCCGCCTCTGCGACTGGATTTCGAACATAGGATCTGTGGCGGCATCGACCTCTTGATCGACTTGAAGAAGGAGGTTGCAGGCCAGGCGCTTGCAACCACGTCCTCCCACGCGCAATGGGCAGAAAACCCAACCCCCTCATCCTCGAGTATTTTGTCCGCGGCCCGAAGCTCAACGACAACAGCAACCGTTACCCGCACACCTGCAAGCAATGCGGAGAAAACTTCCCCAAGGGCCGCATCGATAGCCTGACCGCGCACATTACTAAGAAATGTCCGGCCATCTCCGAGTCCGACCGCATGCGTGCCTGTCTCGAACTACATGGCATCACCAGCACGCGGGCCGTTCCCGACCGACCCCAACCCGATGCGCAGGCCAACGGACAACCCACCGACATCCCCAATCTACCACAGGGATGGAGCGCCCTGGAAACCCTCGCCGAGGCCTCGCGCCAGGTTGATTTGAATGAGAACAGTCGTGTCCAGAGCGCTCAGGGTGGACATGACCCCGCCGACCCCGCCAACGGACAGCAAATCGGTGACCGCTTCGAACTTCAGGAGCAATTCACTCTCGATAACCCTCCCGTGAGCTATGAGAACCGGATGCAACAGATCACTAAGGGTAAGCGCCCACAAAGACGCTCGTGAGTGCCATCTCAAGCTGACCCTGCTTCCTAGGTGCTGTGCAATCCTTGCTTCCTGGACCCGAACTTTCAGCCGAGGAGCGACTACAAGCCTTCCTGCCAGGAAATCCATCCTCCCCAGAGGTTTCTAACATTTCCGTTGCCGTTGCCGCTACAGCTCGACTGAACCCGTCTCTTCTCGACCCTCAGCTCGTGAACGATTCTCCAACCTCGACTCCTCCTCCGACCGTTGATGTCTCACCCCCAGCGGAAGCCTCACCAGGTGCCGCAACGGCCCCGGATGCCAATATCTCGCAACCGTGGGGTGAGATGACATACTTGACCGCTGCTTCGCCAGTTTCCATGACCAATGACCACTCCCAAGTACCAATCCAAATGAATCGTGGTGGTGTCCGCATGGACACCAGCGACGGAGGTTTCAATGGGAGACCGCGTCATTCCCGATCTCGTTTTACGGCTGCCCGGCGCAAAGAAGTACAAGAGGTTCGGAAGATTGGCGCCTGCATAAGGTGCAGAATCCTTCGGAAGAACTGTGGCAAGGGAACCCCTTGCGATACGTGTCGCAAGGTCTTGGCTCCAAGGGTTTGGAGAACTGGCTGTGTCCGCACAAGGCTACATGAGCAGCTGGATCTCTACTCGGCTGGAGTTCAGGTGGTCTTATCTCAAAACCGAATCAACCACCTCAAGAGCCAATTTACTTTGATGGAAAATGGTTCTGTGATTGAGGTCTCCCACTTCCCCGAAACGGGAAAAACTATTGTCTTTGAGGCGCTAGGAGCTATACTCTCCCCCAATGAGACGGACACTACCGCTCGAGATAGCAAGGACCCGTTTCACCAGGCCATTATGATTAACCAAGACAAGGAAGACATCCCCGGCAAGGTTGAAATGTATATGCGTGATGTATTTCACCTCTTAATCGAGCGTGAGCCCTCGAGGTTCATGAGAGTCACCCTTGAAATTGCGATCCAGCAACTTGCAGAAGGGGAAGACGATTTGCTTCGCAAAGCGCTCGAGCTCTGGGGCTTGGTAGAGAGCATCGACCGCGAAAGGCAGTGGAATATCATCGAGAAACCCAACACCGAAGGAGAGGAGCCTAGACGAATAAAGGAGGCTCACGACGGAATTGATCCCGACATTTACACGATGATTTGCATGCAGCTCAACGCTGCAGCTGAGAGGAAGGCTAACAACACCTCCAAGAGCCTGCTTAGCGGCATGCATAGGGTGCTCCAGGATAGCAAAGTCAAGATCAGCTTCAAGGTCTTCCTCACAGCCATCATCTTTCTCAATTGCGTCGAGAAGTCGACATGGGCCTTCAAGGCATGGGAACAAGATCATCTCCGTCCAGGCTGGCCCCTAGAAAGAGATCCCAGCGTCTTCGCGCAGCAGGGCGGCAACCTCGCTGGCTTGTTGAGGATGCTTCTTGCGATCCGTAAGGCTTTGCCACAGACGATTCGCGATGAGGCTGGAAAGCTTGCTACTTCGGAACAAGACCCAGTTGTGGTCAACTATTTCCAAAGCCTAGATCTTGATTGTATGTCTTTGTCCCTCCTGGGTCACTACCATCTACAGAGATGCTAATATGCCTTCAGACAATACCATTCAAGCCCGCCTAGAAGGATCTCAATTTTCTCCCGCCGACTCTCGTTCTCTCGAGCTCACCTTCTGCTCTCATCTTCTTCTCCCAAATATCTCCCCTTGAACGCGCACACTTTAATGGCTAATGACTCGACGAAAACAACAAACGAATATATACCTTCACGATGACATGTACGACTAGGCCTTCTAAGGCAAACCCGCCGGGCCAATTTGACGGAAAAAGGGGACAGAATTATGACGAAAAAAAAATAAAAGGCGATGGATCGTTCTTAGCCTGGCGTTACGGTCTATACGTAGAGGGCGAGATACCTCAGGGTTTTCACAAAAAAAAAAAAGGGCGGGGGGGATGACGGGACTTAAAATAAATCATACACTTTTTGGCCCTCATAAAATTTGCTTCTGGCTTTCTTCAACCGCAAGACTTTGTCATTTCCTTGACTAAACTGACTTACACGCTCACCATCCCATAAAAAGTACTGATATTCATCCTTGATAAATGGAGTGGCCTAGGGAATCGAAATGCCACTGTTGTTCCGACTTGGTCTTTCATGACCAGGACGCTTGGGCTTCTTGAAGCAGGCGAACTCGTTCTTGCTTGCGTCACGGAGGCGCTTGAGGACGTTACGCATCTCAGGTAGCTCGCTCTGCAGGCGGGCGCGGGCCTCGTTGTCAGTGCGGCTATCGAGCTCCTGGTAAATCTGGCCCTGGAGCTCCGAGGCGCGGTCGGTGGTGTAGTGGCTGAGGGTCTGGGCGACGAACTCGACGTCGAGGGTGGCCTGCATGAGGGCCTCGAGGGAGTAGCGCGGCCGGCGGCGGAAGGCCTCGAGAAGCTGGACGGACGTCTGCTCGAGGAGAAATGAGAGAACTTGGGGAGTGAGAGAGGGAGCCGTCGTGGACACTTGGGAGTGGACGAGAACGAGGGAGAGGAGCGCCTCGTAGACGTAGGGCTTCGCCGTGCGGGCGCGATGGCCCTGAGCAGGCGCCCAGTCGGAGGACGCGAGCCCTGTTTGGATGATGTCGTGGAGCTTCTCGATTGATTGCTTGGTGTAGGACTGGAAGAGGCGCGCGTCGATCTGGCCGAGGACGTCTCGAATAGTCTTGGACTCGTCCGTCAACTTGACGGAGAAGGCATTTTCAAATTGGGAGTTGAGACTGGGCACCACCTGCGAGCGCAGGGATTGGAGGTTGCTGAGGGTCATGAGCATCCGGATGTTCTACATGTCATGTTAGTTATGTTTCGAGCAAGATTGTTGGCATGATACTTACTCGGTCACCAGCATCCAGTGTTCCTTTGCCTGATGACACAGGCGTTGCAGCCATAGCAAGCGAGCTGTCGCTTTCAATTGACCAGTCGTCATCGGCCTTCTTGAGAGATCTCTCAGCATTCTCCACCATGCCGCTCAAAGCCTTGTACAAGGTAGTGACATATTGGCTTCGCACCATCTGGAGCAGCTTGGTCGGGGGGGGCAGAACAATATCACCTGCGCCCGGTTTGGACATGGCATCGGAGACATACAGAATCTTCTGCATCCCTGAGAGTAGCGCTCCCTCAAAGGCCGCAAAGCTGGCGGGCATCCGCGTCACGTCGCCGAGCTCCACCGATCGCTGCCAATCCTCCACATATTTGATGTTCTCGGCATCGCGGTTCCACGCGGCGCAGAGAGCAGTGACACAGCGCTCCCGGGAGGCACCAACAAGGCTCCTCAAGCGGTCCAAGACTTGCGCGTCTCCTGAGGCAATAGGGCCAATACTGGCTAAGTCAGACGCTCCAGACCCTATCAGGGCAAGCATCTTGGAGAGATAATGAACGCCGCTCATCGAGTTTGACCACGGAGGCCAGAAAGCAAGCTTTTCCCATGCCTCACCCCTCTTAGGCGTCGGTGAAGGCATGTTGTTCGGGTCGAAGTTGAACCGAGGGTCTCGTGTCGATGGCGTCAAGTTGCCAGACAGGGGCGTTGCTACCGCTGGCGTGTTGGGAGAGTTGGGCATCGGTGAAAAGAGTAACGAGATGTCCTCTGGTGGAAGCTCAGTAAAGAAGGCATGGACGTGTTCGCGCGTCATATCTACCAACTCTATCGCACCCTTCCGTAGCTCGTTGATGTTCTGCGGCGAGAGTTCGTGATGGTGTCGTGACTCCCCACGATAACCCGTTGGCAGGTTTGCTTGCGCCTTTCCGTCGATGAAGCTCTGGACCATTTGCCAGAAATCTACCACCTCGCCGAGGATGCCTTGAGATGACAGAAGATTGCTCAAGAACAGGAGCATTTTCTCCCACAGCTCAATGATATCTGGCGAGTCCGTCGATAATGGTTTACCTTCGATGACTGGCCGGCCCAGAGAGCGAAGATGGTTTGCTATCGTGTGCGGACTGGGCTTCTCGCTGTTCGCAAGTCTCCGGCGAAGGACCTCAATTTCCACCTTTGAGCGGTCCGAACTGGATTGAATCTTGCCCTTGAGGTAATCGTATCGGCTCAAGAGCCAGACCCAAATAGGGTTGTCATCGGCTCCAAGCTCCAGAAGCAGGCTGATGAGCTCTGTGTGCTGGTCCTGGGCACGTCCATTCATGGTCTCTGACTTAGAAACGGTGTGCAGGTTGACCAGCCTCTTCCAGACATCCCGCTTGAAGTTTCGGATCTGATTGTCCACGTCATGCCACATCCGCCCTGCGATTACTAGCTGATAGAGTTGTGGCTCAGTGGGAGTGTTGTTCCCCAGGTCCTCTGACAGCCTGCGAGCCTCGTCGGCGATCTTCCTGGCACGGCCAAACTCTTCAACAAGTGACTCGTAATCTTTGCGCTTGATACTGTCGGCCAATGCAGTGCTCAGCTCAAAGTAGTCCTTGAATCTTGTTAGGTGATTGGAGACTGTCTTGAGGTGTTCCTCCTTCTCTCGTCCTCCGAGGGCTGGGCCCCAGACATCCTCTGCCTTTGCTGAGACATCCAGCAGCGGGCCCTTGATACCCAACACACCGTACTCACTCTCCTTGGTAAGCGCGTTCTTCTTGCGAGTGTCAGATACAGGCGAGGTCAAAGGGTTGTTAACGCCCGTTCCGACGATACTATTCCGGAAACTGCTGCGACTAGCATGGCGGGAATGAGTGCGCCCGGTAGTAGGCGGCTCAGCTCCACGGTACTTCATTTCCTTGTAAACATTGTCAATAGTGGCTTTGGCCTTGACGAATCGTTCGAAGTTGGTCTCAACTAGGACCTTAAGCGACGCCGACTTCTGGTCAATGGACTGCGAAAGAACGTCCAAACCGGAAACCAATGTTCGGGTATCAGCAGTCGAATGCATTTGCGACAGAAAAAGCGCCGGAGAGAAGGTTGTTGAGGAGAGAAGGAATCGGTTGCCTGAAGGACAAAGGTAAGTTTGGCGATAGCTCATGGGAGCTCGCGCGTGGACGTACGTAGTCGCAAATCATCTTGGACGGGCAGGCCGAGGTGCTTCAAGGTCCTCACGACGCTGTCGGATCTTCCCAAAGGATCGGCCTCATCCTTCTGCACTAGGCTGCCAACGCCTCCAGCGCCAGCTTCGGACCCAGGTATTGTGCTCCGTCGGTCGCTAACAGCCCTCTCTAAGGCCTGGTAACGGGACTTTCTCCGTTTGAGCTTCGCTCCCTCTTTCGCGCCCTCGTCTTCGGAACCTTCAAGATCCTTCTCGGCCGGCCACTCTGAGGGAAAGGCCGTAGGGATCTGGTAGAAGTCGAGGATGGTGCGTTCGTATTCGGCCATGGTGTCGACGGTGGCCAGGAGGTGGGGGACAATCAGGGCAGAAGGCGCATGCTTGCCCTCCGTCGCGTCGAGTTAGAGATAGCCCAGTGGGCAGGTGTATAATACAGGGTCTTCGTGGCCGTTTCTGCGCCTAATCAAGCGCAAATCAAGAAATGGTCGCACGCGCCGCGAGCTGTGTCGTGTTCGAGGTCGTCGGGAGGTCGTCACCCGAAGCTCATGCATGTGGCTGGGTCTGTCGGCTGCAGTCGACAGCCTGGCAATAGGCACGGGGGGATGTGGCTAGTGGGTTCGCTGTGGCGCAGCCCCCGCTCCTACTGATACGTAGTCGTTCACTCCCGAAACTCCGTAATTGAAGTGACTGCGCACACTAGCAATGCCAATTCCATTCCCTACCTGATGCTCCATCATCATCATTGACCGCATTTGTCAGCCCTCTCAGGAACTCACCTCAGCATCACACCGCAACAGTCGCAAATTGACATGTTGCCCGTAGCCTCAGGGGTATAACTCTTATTTCCAGCGACCCAGCAGAAACCCACGCTCCCTTCAATCGCCATCGCCGCTCCGTTCCATCCCACCATGCATCTCTCCGTCCTTCAATCCCACGCCCTCGTGGTGACAGCACTGCTCGCAACGCTCACCGTCGCCGAGCACACCAGTAATTGGGCCGTCCTCGTCTGTACCTCGCGATTCTGGTTCAACTACCGTCATCTCGCCAACGTCCTCTCTATGTATCGAACCGTCAAGCGACTTGGCATCCCCGACTCCCAGATCATTCTCATGCTCCCCGATGACATGGCTTGCAACCCGCGCAACGCCTTCCCCGGCACCGTCTACAGCAATTCCGATCGCGCCGTTGATCTGTACGGCGACAACATCGAGGTTGACTATCGTGGCTACGAGGTGACCGTCGAGAACTTCATTCGCTTGTTGACCGACCGCGTTGGCGCCGAAATGCCCAGGAGCAAGCGACTCCTCACCGACGATAGGAGCAATATCTTGGTGTACATGACAGGTCACGGCGGAAACGAATTCCTCAAGTTCCAGGATGCTGAGGAGATTGGCGCATTTGATCTTGCAGATGCTTTCGAGGAGATGTGGGAGAAGAAGAGGCGAGTAAACATGTGCTTCGCTTACGCCTGTCCACGTACTAACCATTATCAGATACCACGAGATCTTATTCATGATCGACACCTGCCAAGCAAACACCATGTATAGCAGGCTATACTCCCCTAACATCCTCGCCACCGGTTCCTCGGAGCTCGATCAGTCGTCCTATTCCCACCACGCTGATAATGACGTTGGTGTCGCGGTCATCGACCGTTACACATATTACAACCTAGAGTATCTTGAGACGCAAGTCAAGGACCTGAACAGCCCCAAGACTGTGGGCGACTTGTTTGACAGCTACGACTACGAGAAGATCCACTCCGACCCCGGTGTTCGCTACGATCTCTTCCCCGGCGGTGCCGACACCGCTCGTAGCCGTCTAATTACCGACTTCTTTGGCAATATCCAGAATGTGGAGGTTGACCGCACTAGTAACCTGACTATCGAGGAAGACCTGCTGGAGCTCAGTAAGAAGATTGTTCTCCTGCGACAGAAGGAGGCTGAGGAGGATGCATCTCGAAAGGGGCATGCCAGCGCTCCCGCAAGCGTCCCGACTGAGGCGCCTAAGAAGGCCCAGAAGGCCAAGGCACTTACCGACGATAACTGGTGGACGAAGAAGGTTGTTGGTGCTACCGCTCTGGCTGGATGTGCACTTCTCTGGGGCCTGGGATCGTTTTTAGAGGGCTGAGACGTTTGCTATTTGAAGTCATATATTTGTGTGGGCACAGAGAAGGCATTCTTTCGGATAAAGGGTTCACCAGGCGTTTGAGCTCTCATTGCGAGCCCCAATTGTATCATTATAGTGCAACATGTCATGGTCTTTAATGAGCGATACACGCATGATACTACCAGATTATTTAGCTTCTAGGAAAACCATGGCCATTTTCAGTACAGTGTGCCTCAGCTTCGCTCGTTTGAGTCAGGAGGTCGAGACGACGGGGCTCTAGACGAAGTTGGGGAACTCTGAAGGGCTTCTTTTACATATGGACTTAAACCACCAAGCCTTTTGTTTTCCATGTACAAGCTATATACCCATATTTTACAAGATTATGAGAAACAAATTATTTCCCATTCACATACCAATCCAGCTGCTCTTGCGTCCCAAAACTCCTACCGGCACCTCACTTTCACTCACACTTTAGCATTAGTGCCTTAGTCAGCATAGCTCACTTTAGGATGCGGAATTCCTCAGCGTCAGAGTTTCGATCTTTAATTGTCCCCGCGCCAGCTTCGTTTTACCTCGTCCAGGCTTCAATATTGCTTTTCTGGTTCCACTAAATTCACTACGCGAATATCAACATGCACCTCGTCCGTCATCGGCGGTGACACTCTTTTGCAGTTGAGAAAACAACTGAATTTTCAACATGGATAAATCCAAGGTACGGCCGCACTTGCCTATATGCAGTTGAACGTCCCTTTACTATGGATTTCATATCTTCGATCTGAAAACAATTACTCCCCACTTCTATAGCGGTTGGATTGCTTTTCAAGACCTCAGAAAATTACTGACATGGATATCGGCCTCATATAGACGCGTCCCCTCAAGACCATCCATCTCAAGTCGCGTCCACTTACAACTCATGCACTGGCATGGTCTTGCGACGCTGAATTGGCCGCCGCCACAGACGATACCATCTACATCTTCTTGCCAGAGTTCCCAAAATCCACTGATCGCGATGAGGCTGCAGAAGAGGAACAGCATCAATTCTCACTATCGTTCCGTGCATCAGGCTTGATCCGGCCTGACCCCACAATCAATGCGCAGATATGCTCTTTTGCAGGCGTCAGAGTCGTAGCTCCCCGTATGACTGAGGAGAACTGGTTCACGGGAGTTGGGAGTGGGCTCGTTACAAGCTCTGGAGCATCAGTCTGCCAGATCATCCGGTTGGAGTGGTCACCCGACGGACTGGGATGCAACCTGCGGCCTATCCTAACGGCAATGTCGACAAACGGAGCGATCATTGCGCTCGGGGAGCACATTGACCGGCAGTCTACTGTGATAACGGGTATGCGCACTCGCGGCTTCAAGGCATGGAAGACGTTGTGGGGTTTGGGAGCTCAGCTGCCAATTCCGGATTCAAGCGAAGAAGGAGGGTATCGGAACATGAACGAGCGTATCAAAGGGTTCTCTTGGGCTAAGCAGATTTCTACTGGGAGGGCCTTTCTTGCGTATTGCAACGATGAGGATGAGATTGCGATCATGAGCGTTCAGCTCTTCGATCGGCCGAAGCATTCAGAGCCGACAACTGAGGAGTCTGTTTGGGACATTCAAGAAATCGCTCGATTTGATGGACGGGGACGACATACAAAAGAGGATGTGAGTTGTAATCTGACGAGCTCGCTGTGCGGCCCTGATTTCTTTAGGCTACAGATATCACCGACCCGGATTTCGTCCCACATGGGAGCGCTTTTTTGCTGAAATGGAGTCCTTGGTTTATTAGCGAGGGCAAGAGAACGGCAATTCTAGGATACCTGGCAAAGAACCATGTTGGATTTCGTCGCATCACGATCCTAGACGATTGGACTAGGGGTCAACTCCCCCAAGTGAAGGTCGAAGAGGGAGATACAGCCACCATTTGCACATTTCTGTCGACCGATGCGTTCATTGAGTGGGAAGACAGCGTACGTCGGGCTTCGAATAATCTTGCGAGCATAACTAACAGGTTGCAGATATATATAGAGAATGATAAGCCGGTGGTCAAAGGAGTCATTGGCACCCCCTTTGATGTGAAGCCGTTCCAGGTGTCGCTCTCTGACCCGCCTAAGAAGCGCGAAGAGCCACACTACACTTGGGAATGCTCAACTACATATTCAAAGGAAGGAGAAAATACGTCCACAAATCCAATTACAGGTGCATGACATTTACGATGTTTCTTAGCAGCACGAGCTAACAGTTCTGTACAGGGCTCGTCATGCACCGACGCGATGAATCGACCAATTCTGCAACTCCGCATTACTCATTCGTCAGACTATCTGCGGCCGCAAGCAACCAGGACTGGTATCAGACCAACCTTCCCGATACAGGGTCGAACCCGCCACAGTGGGCCGGGAAGATAGGGAAGCTCACGACGCGGCTTGTCTCCCGAGCATCCGCCCTGGAAGGCCTAGATTCCGACTCAGACTCTGAAGATGAGTTAATAGAGGAAGACGGGCCACAGTTGCAAGTACACCAGTCAAGGTTCCGTATCTGGGGCATGGCAGCCTCCCCGGGCGGCGGCTCGACGGCGGTCCTCGTGTCCCAATACAGCACGCAACACCCGGAGCGCCGGGCTATTTCCAAGCTGCTTTTCGGGTGGCGGAGCCGAACGGAGGAGCAGGACAGCGTGCAGAACTTAACAGTGACGTCAACAGCAGACTTGACAACGGAAGGCCAGCTTTGGGAGTGGATGTATGGAGGCGGCCCCATGGTGCCTGGGACGACTGCCGAGAATAAAGCCAACGCAGAGGTTCGCGAGTCGCCGCTCCGGGAGCAGTTTAAGGACGTGATTACGAAGCAAAGGTGTGTGTTTTGCGATTCAACGCTACAGACCGCGGGCGACGAAGTGAACTGCAACAACGGGCACTTGTTTGGTAAGTCTCCTCACTCACACACCAACCCTCATGTTCTTTCATTCGTCCTCTTTACTGACTGCCTCTCAGCTCGATGCGCCTCGACCGGCCTAGCCATTATAGGGCCTGACATATCACGGATCTGCTCCGTGTGTGAGCTGCGGTGCCTCAAAGTGTCCGAACTATCGAGGATTGCGGAGGAACAGTTTGGCCCTGGGACGAAGATTGAGTCATCTGGCGAAGCCTGTGGAGGCTGCGGGGGCAAGTTTGTGGCTTGAATGAGGATGATGTCTGGATTATCTCCCACCCAACGGGGTCTCGGTGAAATACAAAAGCTGATGTGGTTCAAAAGAATTCCCATTCAATAGCCGAAAATAAGAACCAAGGTTGCCTAAATCCACTAGCTCCACGTCGAACCAATCGTGCGCGGCAAACCAGCCAATGAAGTCGTGCGGTGCTAGCCTAGTTAGACAACCCCACTGTCGCCCAGTGAAGCTCAGTGGACGACGCGGCGGTTGGGCGGCATTTATGTGCGCTAGGATGCCGTTGTTACAAGGGTCTTCAGGGGTGGATGCGCTCCACTATGTAGGCGCAGGGTCCATATGCGACCACACGCAGCGTCCTCACGGCCCTGGAACTGGGTGCCCGCAGTGAAAGCCGGCGGCGGTAAACACCCCCCATCCATGGTATGGAATGGATCTCCCCCCCAGTGAGCTTCACCTTCGTTCTTTGGTGAAACTTGCCTCTCACATCCACATTCCAGCTTCACGGCTCTCTTCTCAACTTTCCCCAGCAAGACAGGCCTCTGGTCAAAGGTTCGCCCCGCGCTTTCCTTCTAGTTGACAACGCCTGTGAAAAGCCGATACGACACTGTCAAGCCGCAGGGCCGGGCGCCTGTTTGGCTACTAACTGCGCCATCCCCGTCCCCCATGCCGCCTACGCGCGCAGACGCCGCCATCAAGGCGGATAACGATTGCTTCGAGGAGTACGGGAACCGGACCCCTTCAGTGCCTCCTGTGCTCCTGCTGATCTTTGCCGTATTGCGGCCGTGTAGGTCCCTGGCCTCCAAGCCTTTCCTCTTTGTCATCGGCGAGGATCACAAAGAGTTCCACGTCCACAAGGAGCTCATCGCACAGCTATCGCCTGCTCTCAACGCCCTCGTCAATGGCCAGATGAAGGAGGCGAGTGAGGGACGCGTTGAATGGCCGGATTTAGATGTTGATACCTTTGTGCGCTTCGCAAAGTATGCGTATTCGTGTGACTACACCGAGGCCAAGGCTGAGTCGCTCACACAACAAGTTCCCGAAAGCAAAATCGGCGGCACCGATTCTGAGCTGGATCAGCAGGCTTCGCGGAACTTGGAGGTGGCCACAGTAGACCTCACCGAAGAGCAGGACGAAGCATCCTCTCCCGGGAGCGAGGACGTATCGGACTCAACTTCAATGAGCGACGGAGATATCGACGAGGACGAGGACGATGATGACGACGAGGACGGAGATGGCGATGACGATGAACCCATCATCCACGGTCTCTACGGCAACGAGGAGTCCAGCTCTCAGGGTTCGTCCACTTTGAGCAACGGTCAATCCAGCCCTGGCTTCCTCCAACTTCCCTACTCCATCACGGGCTACATACAGACCTGGGAGTCTCACCGCCACAACGGTCTCGTTGAAAGACCTCAAGAGGAGGTCAGCGGCCAAGGCTACTCCCAGAAGCGACGTCGTATCGAATACGACTGGATATGCACCCCTCGCAACAACATGAAGGCCAACACCATGCACCGGTTCGACAAGCTCAAGATAACCCATCCTGCTGGCCCTGAGGCTTACACCGCCTGGACACCTCAAACCAACGCCGACGCGAACCAGTCCTTCCGCCCAGTCTTCTCCAGCCACGCTCGCCTCTATGTCCTCGCGGACAAGTACGGCGTCGAGGACCTCAAGGCCCTGACGCTGCACCGCCTGCACCGCACCCTGGGCCAGTTTTCCATCTTCTCCGAGCGCATCCCAGACGTCGTAGCTCTCATCAACATCATTTATGAAAACACCGTCGACGGAGACCTGGCTCGCAAAGTGATTGTCCTGTTCTTCTGTTGCATCCTCGAGCATGCGAGGGATTGCGAAGAGTTTCGGCTGGCGCTCCGCAGCCAGGGCGACTTTGCGGATGATTTGATTCAGGAGATGACGAGTCGACTGATCTGAAAAGCAGTGTTACAAAATGGATCGACACAACGGCAGGAAGCGCGGCGTTTGGGATACATGTCAGGATTTTGGGAAAAGATGATGTTCAGGGGGTCTGGCATTATGAAGTGTTCTTGTCTACGACAACGGAGAGGACTATGTGACTTTAAGCATCAAGGACAACGGGTTTCGCATCGCCATATAGATCTGTTGGTGTCCCAGATGCTAGCTAAGCTACATAGCACAGCCTTTACTACTGTGGAGGAATGTACTTATCCTTTGACGTGCCCCAGTCTCCAACGGCAACTCGCGTCCCCTGGTGACCTCCACAGACGAAACGCCCATCGACGGGTTTGACGGAAAGCGTCTCATTTGCTAATACAGTTAGGTCTCTTGATTATTTCCTCATTCTTGAGGTGGACTAGTGGCACTTACCGTCGTCGAACTTGACATAGGTCGGCGTAAAGTTCCCGACCTTGTTGATACACCCGGCAGCAAGGAACATCCTTTTGTTGTCGGTTCTTGGTCCCGTCTGATACAGCCGGAAGTTGGAGCAGGACTGATCGAAGTAGAGCGAGAATCTATGTCTCTATTAACGAAGTCGCAAGCCGGAGATGCAAATATGCATATACATACGGTTTAGCCGCAACCTCGAGCTGCCCATCGTTGTTCTGCAAGCACCAGTTCAGGTTCAGCTCGGTCAGGTATCGCGTCTCGTTGGCGTCGAGACAGAAGCCGCTCAGGGCCAGCGAGCCGGCGCGACCCTCGCCGAGGATCTGCATGCCGTCGCACTGGTCCCGGAACGCCGGAAAGATCGGGTCGTACGGCATGATGTATTCTTGGCCGTCGACGCCTTCGAAAGCTCGGGAGTACATGCCGATCAAGTCGCCGCCACGGCCGGGCCAGGCGGCGGCCGCGGTCGCGATGGCGAGGAGGACGGCTTTGAGAAGCATATTTGTCGAGTTGAGGGAGGTTCGAAAATGGACGCTGCGTGGGTAGTTGGGAGGAATCCTGATGTTTGGAAGTGGTAAGATCGTGGGTTGTGGAAGAGAATCGTATCCTAGAAACGAGTCGCGATATTTAAAGGGATCTTAAAGACTACATGATTAACTCGTGCCGTTCCAACAGGCAACTCACAGAAGCTTGTTCCAGAAGAGCAGTTACAAAACAGGGCAATTCACACTCCGCAGGATGCATATTAATCGCTATATTCATGTCTGCCTTGCATGTGGCCTACGACTCATGTTCTCCGACGGGAGCAAGCAGCTGGCAACAAACTTGGCTCGAGACAGCCACATGACATCAGACCACGAAGCAAACTGGAAACAATGATGAAAATGACAGGTTCTCTCGATTGAACATGACATAAGTTTGTTGTCTGAGGCACAAAGATGTTCATTCGGGCTCACCCTCAAAGCCTCAGTATACGGAGCGAGCAAGTACCCATTCAATGATGGGCTAGGAACCGCCATTGCATTCATTGGTCGCCACTCCAAGCATCCCCATAGTTCAATCGCTCCTCGCCGCAGACTCGTTCATCACGGAGTCCTTGAATCCCTTCGCATACCCAGACAAATCTCCCGCACAACGCTTGTTTGACAGCCAGCAAGAGCAACGCCACCAAGTCAGTTTCGTTTCCCAACTAAACAGAGTAGACAACTCGTCAACTCTTCCGCCTAGCCAGGCGGCTGCTAGTCGCGGCTCACATGTTTCATCGCCGCAGAGCACACAAACAGCAACTGACCTGCTGTATCCGAGTACAACAGTTTGCACTCGGTGCACGATGTATTCGAGTTCCTGGTTCGCAATGCGTCACGGTTGTCTATAGAAGGGAGGGATGGTTCTTCATCCGTTGTAGTAGAATTTTGGGCATTGAAGCAAATAGGGCAGTCAGAAGGCTTCTCGTAGACTTCTTATAGCCCGACGGCGTCCATGACGTGATGCTCATTTGAAGCCACAGAGGAACAAGCGAATCACTTCCGTTCACGACATGAATTCACAGCATCCATCGAAGTTGATAGATACTCATAAACCAGCGAGCCATCAATGTTTTCAACTTCCACATGCTCAACATAGTCCTCGACATATTCTAGGCGAATACGCTACTAACACGGAGTATCCAGCATGTACAACGCAAGTCAACTTCACAAAAATCAAGTAAACAACAATCATAGCATCGAGCATTTCGTTCTCATTTCCTACTTTATCATCACAATTCTAGTCCTAGGCTCTTAGCGCCACCTTGCCACTCAAGAAGACCTTCCTATATTCATCTCCTCATCCAACGACATGGAACCAGCCGCAAGGAAAACTGAATGCAAAAGCTCAAAATGTAAATACACATTAGCGACTAGCGCAACTCCCGTTTCTCGGGGACGTTGTCTGCAGCAAGAGTCGTAATCTTGTGTGTTGTCCCCAAAGCCAGCCGGCGTTTGAAGGTGTTTCGTCAGGTTGCCCTGACGAAAGACAATAAGACGCCGTTATACATGGCGGGGGAATATGCCGCCTGGGATATGTGAAGCGTATATAAACGTGGAAAAGGAACCAAGGCCCAGAGAGCAGCCCAAAAAGAAAAGAGATGAAGAAGGTTGAGTGAGTGACAAGAATCTTCAAAGCGTTGTGTTGGAAATCATCCCCAAATATCGTCCCTGGATCATGAGCAGACAGACAGTGATGCCCCTATCATGTCTGTGGTATCACAGAACGCCAGCCGTTTTTATCCCCGTTTCCCTGTTGACTCCCTTCGTGGCGAATTATCACATGCTAAATGAGACATACTAAGCGCCTGTACAGTTGCTCAGTATGCCTGACCAGGCACGGGCTTCCTGCCGACAGGGCCAGTAGGAGGGCCGATGGGGGGAGCTTGTCGAGGAGCTTGGCTTGGGTTCATGGGGCTAGGTCCAGGAGGGCTGTTTCGGCGATTCGCGCCACTGGGGCTCTGGGATCGACCTCCCGGTGACCCTTGGCGGGGACCAGGCGATTGAGATCGAGAACCGGGGCTCATGGGAGGGCCGGCAGGGGGTCCCTGACGGGGTCCAGGAGACTGAGAACGGGGTCCGGGGCTCATGGGACGTCCAGCAGGGCGCCCAGGATGGTTCATAGGACGGCCCATGGGAGACTGGCTTCGACCGCCGTTAGGGGTCATTGGGCGACCAGCAGGGGAGCCGGGGCGACCCTGAGCTTGCATGCCTTGAGGAGTCATTGGGCGCTGCATGCCTTGAGGAGTCATCGGGCGTTGTCCAGGGGGGGCCATAGGTCCTCGAGGGGGTCCAGAAGGGTTGACGGGGGGTCCTGGGCGAAGACCACCTTGGGCAGGGCGAGGCTTCACAGGACGAGTAGACAAACAGGTTCGAGGAACGACACCCTGCTGGGATCGGTCAAGTCGAATGCAGAGGGCCTAAACCAAGATTAGTATGTTGGCAAAACAAACAAAAAAATGAGTACAGAGTTCTTACCCATCCATCATCGTACTCATGAAGCATTCGAACAAGGTCGCCAGCCGTCAAACCCAGCTCATCATCGAGGGTAGGCTTGAAGTCGAGTTGCACGCGATAAACAGAAGAGTTGACGGGGCCTCCGGCAGCAGCAATGGCAGCGGCACCTTGAGAAGGGGCGTCGGAAGCGCCAGGGGCAGCAGAAGACATACTAAACTCGGTGCCGGCGGGGCTAGGGGGAACAGCAGCGAGAGGAGCGTTGGGAAGAGTAAGATCGAGCTTCTTGGGGCCGTCCTTGCGCATCGACGTCTTACGGGCGAGCAAGGCAGCTGAAGCTCCAGCAGCGCCACCTGCGACGACCGGTGAGCCATTGGCAGTGAGAGGGCCGCTGGCTGGAGACATGGTGCTAATGGAAGAGACAGGAGAGACAGCGCGAACAGCATCGCTTTCCATGGCGGAACCGGGAGTAGCGGTGCGTTCGTGGATGCTCTCCTCGATGATAGGAGTAGGGAGTCGCTCGGCCTGCACACCAAATGGGTTCGCAGGATCCGCGCTCTGGGCAGTAGACGGACGATCCCAAGCACTACCTCCAGGGGCTGCACGGCTAGTCATAGCACCGCCAGCGGCCGCACCGGGAACAGCGAGAGCCATGGCAGCGCCCTTGCTTGTACGCTTTTCAGGGTTCCAGTTCGGGAGGAACTGGGTGACGGGTCGGAGACTGATCCGAGGTGCCTTGGGGTCGGTCCGGGGAGCGGTACTGGCTGCAACAACTACGGCGGGATTGATGGGACCGTGGAGCTTCTCGTCATCGTCCTTGAGTCTCTGGCTCTCGGCCTGCTTGCGACGTCGAGAGAAGAGGAAGAAAACAAGCAAGCCAACAACGAAAATGCCACCGAGCACGCCAAAGGCAATTCCAGCCTTGGTACCAGCGCTAGAACTTCCATTCGATGTAGAGGCTTCGGCGGACGCGCTGGTGCTGGAAAGAGTGGATGCGGCGGTCTCAGCGGCGGACGTCTCCAGGGCGGTAGACACGGAAGCCTGGCCGGTAGCCTTGGCCAAGACGGACTCGACGGAGTCAGTGTCAGTAGGGTTGATGATAGCAGACGGAACCGAGCTGGTATCTTCTTCGATGGAAGTTGTCTTGGCCTGGGCTTTGGAGGTGTTGGTGGTCTTCGCACGCTTCGTAGTCTCGGTCTCATCGGCTTCCGTGGTCTTAGTCTTCTCCTTGGCTTCTGTCTTAGTCTTCTCCTTCTCCTTCTCTTGGGTCGTCTTGACAACCTTCTTTTCTTCAGTAGTTTCCTTCTTCTCGGCCTTGGCGGTGTTTGTCGCCTTAGGTTTAGCAGTGGTCTTTACTTCGTCCTTCTCGTCACTATCTTTCTCTTCGGAAGCGTCAGAATCCTTATCGACTGCCTTGGTGGCTTTGACAGCCTTTCCAACAGTTGAGTATCCAGCAACGCCTCCCTCAAAGGTGGCTGATGCTGTCACGTAGACAGTCTTGACGACAGCTATAGCCAAGTTAGCTTTCTGGTCAGACTTCATCACAACTCATCACGGGTGGCTAGTATCCCGTGGTTGTCGTCTCTTGCTCGCGGTCAGAAGGATACGCACCATTACGCTCGACGACCTGATGTTTGACGCCGGCCCTGCGGTGCAGATGGCCATGTGCAGCAGCCATGTTGTTGGAACTCGCGAGGAAAGCTCGGTTTAGTTGCCGAGAGAGATCGGGAGTAGGCGGGAGACGGAAAACGAGACGGTCGTTACACGGCCGGATATCTCGCTCTGTTATCGGTCCGAGTGGAGGGCTGGACGTTTCGTCAAGTCGTCAACTGGAATGGAGGCGCGACAGACTAAATCGGAGGGCGATTAAGCGGAGGGCGGGGGACAAAGAATGGACGGGGCAGGTTATCGAGACCGGAACCGGGTTGATCGGAAGGGCGGCGGCAGTGTCTTAGATGACGGCGGATTGTTTGAGGCGAAGCTGATGATGCGCAACGGAGTTGGACCAGGTGCCAAACGGGAGAGGGGTGAAAGGCGATGAATTGATGGGCGAGAGAGGTGAGAATAACGTGATTCGATAAGGCCAGGATCCGGGAGACTAAACAGCACACGACCGGGTGGATTGTAAAAATAGGCGCCGGGCAAAAAGAGGGTGGAAAAGAATGGACGAACTGGCACGGCACGGGCAACGACAAGCGAAGGTACCGTGGAGTAGCAGTTCTATAGGAGGAAGTGAGGGAGAGGGAGAGGAAGGGAGAGAGAAATGTGGGTGAGTGAGAGAGAAGGTGAAGATCAGGATGGTGGTGAGAGGGCGGAGGAAGAAGGGACGGGCGGGACGGACTCTGGGGTGGGCCAGAATGGAAGGTGCAGTGGGCGCCCGAGGTGTGACTACCTTCCTAGCTCTCGGAGCAGTGGCTTGTGGGCAACCTGTGGGCAACCTACAGAGGGCACTGAGTGAATTGCCCAGGTTAGTAGGTACCAAGTAATTAGCTGCCATCCAGCGCGAAGGCTGCGTACCCTGGTTATGCTAGCTCCATTGGAAGGTAGGGAACGGCCGGCACGCATTGACGTCGGGGCCGTTTATTCTAGGTAGGTTGTGTTCCGCCGCGTACCTGCATTGCTGCTGTGCATGTGTGCATAAGTAACGACTTACAGTTGTGCTAGGTGCTCCATTGCGAATCTCCCCCCCCATCCCCGGCCATCCACATCGTTCACAATCACGGGCACAACCGTAACGTCCATTGGGACAAACCCACTGTGCGCGCACCAATCCCGACTATGAGCGTCGACTTAGCTAGCTCCAGGTGGCAGGTGAAGGCGCCAAAAAGATGTGAAATGAGGTGTTGGCTAGCTCGTGCCGCTTTGCACTCAGATGAAGATCAACAGAGACACAAAATCGAGGTGAACACTACAGTACCTCGGCGATGCAGGCACCGACAGGGGAAAGCGCGTCCACGATCCAGGACCAATGGAGCTGGGAACAGGGTCTGGCAGGGATGTCCCAGGCCACTCCACGCTAGACACCAGGGACCAGAGCCTTGTTATTGGTCAGTCTCATCGCAGTGAAATTGGTTTAGCCAGGAACCACGAGTCCTCTGACCAATCAGCGCACTTCTGGCTCACCCATGTCATGAAAGTCTGCTGGCTGCTGGATGTTTCCCCCGACGCACGCGTGCTACTGCGTACGTGCCTCTCTGTAGCCCCCTGTGCTGCGCCGTTACCCTCTGTAACCCAGCGTTTCCACTCCCCAGCATCCTTAGCTGGGCAACCTGGAAGCTCACGGGCCACAGAGGATTCCCAGCACTGGTGGATGACTGAGGTGTCCACCCACCCACCCATACTTCACTTATCGTTGAGGCTGGCCCGATTTCTCGATGGAAATTATCCACATCCTTCACAACTTCCCTATCCCCTTTTCATTATGGCTGCTCCTTAACCAGCCGGCCTTGCTATCGAACGACCAGCTCACTAGACACTGGCTCTCGCTCGATCTCTGGTATCCTAAAGCCTGCTAGCTTGCTTCGCACAGCCTGTCATCGTTGTCTACTGCCTCCGTCGTCTACCGGCCACTAAGACGGGCAACCTTATCCAGCAATTAATTAATCGACCTTCACAGCCTACCTACCGGTCGGTCGCCCAGATATGGTCAAGGCGATCGTCGTCGCCGAAGAACGCGGGAATCAACCAATTTGATGCCTCGGTGAGAACTAATTGGTTAACTCGATTCCTTCCTCAAGGCTTGGGCCCAACAGACTCCGCTCGCTAACTTGTGAGCTCTTCCAGCTGCATACTGTACTTCGTACTTCCTCGAGAACTGGAGCCAGCTCATACGTCGACAAGGGCCGGTATGGCTCCAAAAAGCTCGTGTAGGCACGCGCACACTACCTGGCGGATAACGGTGAGCCTCTAAACCTTTAAGGGAGCTCCACGTATCGTATCTTGCCAACCTGGCTGAGACGCATGTGAAAGACTTGTTTTGTTTCCCAACCCCAATCCTCACTCTGCACCTGCATCTGCATCAATTTCTGTATTGTTCCTTGTCTTCGTCTTCATCTTCACCAACGTCGCCTGCATTGCCTCCGCCACATGGCTGCCCGGCCGGTCTCTGCTAATTTGGTTCCGCTCCTGCCAACGCCCTTCAGCCGCACTTTAGATCCTACCCTGCCCAGGCCGCAACTGCCTTGGCTTTCGACTTCGCGAATTACCTCGTCTCCAGCTCCTAACCCGTCGTCTGTTACCCCCAGAAAACCCGCTGGTACCACCTCTGTCCGGACTGACGCCACCCACTCTCATAGCTCCCGAGCTAGCCAGGGCCATGGGCATGAAACACCGAGAACCCACGCCGATCTTCCCCTCCTCATAGCGCGTCATCCACCAGGCTAGTCGTGCCTATGCCAAAATGAGGACAGCAACAGGCTGCGCCGTTTAATTATGGCCATGGCCATGCCGCATCGTGGGAATTCCCGCGCACCGAATGCGGCAAGCTGGACCCGGTCTTAGGGCGTCTGTTGACGATAGCGGTACCGAGCCGGAGAATGCCTTGTTGGTGCGATGTCCTCGATCGATAAGCCCGACCTTGTAGCCTTCTACAGAGCAAGAGGCTACTTTATCTAAAATACGAGGCATCGAACTAAGCGAGATGTCTGCTCATGCGCAGGTTCGGAAAATAACGTATCCCTACGAAGTACGCCGAGAGTACCTCTCCATGCAAACCTGTGGAGCGGCCAACCTCAGACGAGCACATGCGTTTATCGTTCGCCTCGACTAATTGGCAGGCCAATCTACTTCAACAAGTTCACACAACACCGTCCGACCGTGTGTTCATAGTTCACAGCCTCACATCAAACGACGGCCCGTCATGCTGCGCGCCTGGTCCTTGTTGTTTCAACTTGACCGTTGTCTGGCAAACAGCTCACCCTGTGCATCAGCGCCGTGTCATTGGCAACACCGTGGACCTCCAGCTACCAACACCGGTGTTTCGGCTCCAACTAGTCAAGACTTCCTCGGGATATGTCAAGCAGGGATTCATGATTGACAATGCAGATGGAGTTGCTGCAAGGAGGTCTCGGATGGGGCAAACGGGACAAGCAACAATGGGCTTTGCCCGAGTCTCATTTCGGATCAGTCTCATCTATGACATGCTGAGCAGGCTTCCTTTCATCCTCGGGCCAAGGCCTCGCCGGTTGCCTCCGGAGCCATTGCTAAGTACTTTTTCTCAAGGCTCGACACATGTCAGCAGAGTTTGACGCGGAACAAGATGCGGTCGGGACGAGAGCTAGGTACCCACTTAGGGAGCTCCCTGATTCAGATTCCCTTTCAAGACAGCTCGTTCACCCTCAGACTGTCTCGATCCAGCACTCTTACAATTACCGGAGTGCACTAATTGTTTTTTTGTTTTTTTTTTGGAACGAGTTCTCGATCATAACATGAGAACAACACTCAGGGCGTGCAGATCGCTTCCGATGGCAACGCTTGAACTAGAGTAAGTGCTGAGGGTATGTTTTCCATCTTGGCATTGAAATTCTTCGACAGGGGTCTTATAACGTAAAGAGAGATCAACAATATGTCAAGATATTCAGTGGCTCATTATCACTGCCATCACAGAGGTTGCGGTTGGTCTCTGGATCAATGTTAAAATTCGCTGCCCAGTCGTACAATATTCTTATATAGGTAAATGAAGACTCTCAGTGTGAGCGAAGACTCTCGTTGCTGATGTACACTATACTATTAATGTTCGATCTGCTATTCTACCTGACCACACTCCTGATATAAAATGCATAATCTTCGTGTGTCCCTCACGGCCTCCGTCTAGCTACCACCCGCCACTCAATCGTATCCAACACAGACATCAAAGCGTAACTAATACAAGCCAGGCAAACGCTCGCTAATGCCGAGTCATTGCTCCGGGTATAATGCGTCTTTTCTCGACCAAAAAAATCGTCCCTCGTGCCTCACATTGAATCCTCCATCTGCCGACTTCTCGTCTTGTTCCAGTTGTCCTTTTCCTGCTCTCCGCCCTTGACCTCCAAACCCATGCCCCGTTCCACCCACTCTTTGCTCTCCATGTGACGCAGCCGGCTCTGGGCTCGAGCGAACGCAAATGCCTCTTCTGATCCGACAAACAGGTCCGAGTCTTTGAGCTTATCGATACTGGTTTCTAGGTCGTGGGCCACCTCGTCCTTCACACCTTGCTGTAGCAGGTTCTCGGCAATCTCATCTCGGGAGACGAAAAGCTCGCCAAGAGGCTTTTCGGTAGTAAGAACCAACTTGGCGTTGCCTTCATACACGGCGTCGATGAACGTGATGAAGCGACGGGCCAAGTCTCGCGACTGGTGATCCATTCCGGGAATATCAGTGACAATAAAGGCTTCATAGGCTCGGACCAGCTCAATGTAGTCAGAAGCTGATTTTGGTTGCCGGATAAGTTCGTCGAAGGTGAACCACGCAGCCCGCCCGCTGACCCGGGGGACGTGGATCTCTCGCCCCCATACCTTCTGGATTTCGGGGCGCGGCTCAACCTGCTCGGGGTCGCCGAGGAATCGAAACCACTTTTCGGCGTGAGCGTGAGCATCACTGCCGAGAGTGGTGTGGTAAACGCCGGAGAGAGGTCGAGCAATCTTGCGGTAATCGGTGGGAGAGTCGAGATTTATGACGCGGAGCCGGGTCTTGAGGAGTTCGATGGCAGGGATGAAGAATTCTCGCTGGACGCCATTCTTATATAGCTCGTTAGGATGTCGGTTTGATGTCGTAACCACCACCACCCCATAGGACATGAGCGCCTCAAGTAACCTGCTTAGCGTTAGTCTCGCCTACTTGAGAGCAAGATTACGATACACACCTTCGCAGAATCATGGCACTGCCAACATCTGTGCACTGAAACTCGTCGAAACATAGTACATTTCCCTTCTGCGCAATCTCGGCCGCAATGAACGGTATAGCGTCGATATCGTTGCCGTGCTTCATCTTAATCCGATGTGATTGCATGTGAACGTCTTGCATGAAGTTATGAAAGTGAATCCGTGTCTTCGTCTTGACCGACTTGGGCAGCGTATCATAGAAGAGATCCATCAACATCGTCTTTCCGCTTCCAACGTCGCCATACAGATAGAGGCCGAGGGGGAGGTTGCTTGGGATGTCGCCGATGGCAGGGGCAGTTCCGGATTTGCCGAAAAATGACGAGAAGACGGATTTTTTCACGGGCTTGAGAGATTCGAGGGTGGGCGGCACAACTGGCGGCATCTTATAGTGGCACAACTCTTCGTGGAGAGTCTGGAGATTTTGGATGATGCCTTGGGGCCATTGTTAGTGCTTGCATCGGGGTTACATCAAGGGGCTTGTTGCAGTTCCCGTTTCTCACCTCGTTGGTGCTCGTCGTTGCGCAGTTCCCCCGCCTCCACGCGCCTATCGTATTCCTGAATCGGTCCGCGAACCTGGCCAGCTTTGTCTTCTGTCGCGAGGACAGTCGCCATCGACCGTGCCCTGCTGGGACATGACTGGGCCGGACTCCGCGGTGCGAGTATCGGTCTTTGAGATCGGTAACAGGACGGCACCGAGTTCGCCGTCCGAGGCGCTGCGGTCGTCCGGAACGTCCTCAGAGAGCGACCACTTCCTACTAGCGGCTTCGATGCTCGGAGAGGGCTATGGGAGGCGACACACCGTACACGGGCGCGCATGATGTCGTTCAGGGTCAGGCAGGTCGAATTCGGATCGGGTTGGCAGAAGGTCGACTACGCGGGCGCATCACGGGGGAGAGGGGCAGCAGATATGAGGGAGCGAAGCCCTGGAGAAAGCCCGCGAATTCGGTGTTGAGGGAATGACGACGTGGGCCGGGGATAGAAGTAATTCCCGGAACTTCGCTCCCAGACCCGAGCCGTTGCCGAGAATCCCGCCCGTAGTTTAAGCGTGCACGCACGTCGTGCCGAGGCCCACTGACGCCCAGGGAAACCTGGGGAAGCTGACAGTTGACTTACCCTATAGGAAGCTTCTGGAAGTACCTGCTTTTGATGTGAATACCCAGAGAGATAACTTATGTGCCCATGTCCGTCATGGATAAAAACTCTGGCATAGGCGATATACAGTAGTTAATTTCGAATAGTATGGGTCTTATTGTAATGGCATCTGATCCCCGTACCTAGGCTACTTTGCAATGACAGCATGAAGCACTTACACCAAACTTCAACTGCTGGAACTCCGATGACATCGCTCACGTGTATCATATTCCTAGTTTACTATTCTGAGCAACATTGAAAAGCTAATCAGGATATTCGAATGCAATGCATACACGAAGTTCAGTAAAGCTAAATAAACCACGTGGGACACGCATCGTGACCTAATTGTGATGAAGTTATTATCAGTCCAATGGTACCATAAAGTTCGCGACTACTCATGCTAACTAGCTAGCCTCGATGCTTGGTTGCCTCCATTGAAAGACTCTGCCTTAGCTCATGTTAGTTTTGAAAGGAGAGTTTGCCCTACGAAGAGCAATCTAACTACGCTAGATGCGCCATGTGTAGGCAAGCTACCTAGCAGATGCACTACGCGTAGCAAGGTCGAGGTTGATGCAGGCCAGCTTGAAGGTGGCAGGACTAAGGGGATATCTTAGCTACTTTAGGACAATGTGGGAGTCGCGCTGAATCGCGAACTGCTTAGTTGCAAGAGTCATCTGTCTACTGTTAATTGCAGTATTATCTGGTACATCGTATGCAAGGCATGGAAGCCTGCTCATTTCTCCGTAGCTCCCGCAACGGCTCGTAATCATCAATCGAACAAGGCATATAACTCCGTTTTGCATTTACCAGCCGTCATAACCGCAATCAAACCAGAAGATAGACAAGACTGACAGCACTCAGAAGGCCGAAAACAGGGACATGCAAGAACCGAGCAGCGTTATCTTCGTCGTCGTCAGACTGGCTGTCATCGTCGTCCGAACCAGCATCGCCCGAGTCAACGAGCTTGCCGCCGTAAGTAACGCGGCCAGGAGTGACGCCGTCGCTTAGTTCCGACGCGCGCTCCTTGTAGTTGTTGAGCGTCTGGTTCCGGGTGGGGTTCACAATGCCGACCATACCCTGGGCGCACTCGTCTTCTCGGGAAGAGTAGAAGGCGATGGGCTCTGTGTCATTGACCGTTACTCGGAAGACCTTGTCCTGCGCCAAGTGTTAGTAGACAGTTCCTGGCAATGCTGGCGCTCTCAGTGGGATTCACGTACCTCGGCATCGTCTACAAATCCAGAAAAGAAGCCAGTGCCGAGCTCCAAAGGAGAGCAAGGATACTTATAGTCACCGGCAACGACGCTGTGATTAGCCTCAAAGTGGAACTCGAGAATATCGTTTTTCTCAGCTTCGACCGAGCCGGGATCAAAAGCGTTGTCGCTGGTGGCTGTGATCTTGATCGTCTTGGCGCTGGCAAGGTAGATCAAAGCAGCTGGGGGGAGAACAGCCTTGAAAGTAGTCATGTTATTAAAATGCGGAGAAACGAGGACCTAGATTGGAGGACAATAGAGAGCGCACGAGCCGCGTAAGGTAAAACCAAAGTGATGAGATGTGAGTAATCTGCTCGGGACGGAACAGGTAAAATGGAAGCTGTTGTTGATTATGGCTGTTGCTAGGCAATCTTTCGTTACAAGGTACTGGAACACGGTGTGAACTGACCAACCAAGGGATGGCACGGCTGCATCCAACGGACCCTGGGATTTGCCTACAGACGGGCCAAGCAGCTTTTACCTAGGATCTGAGCCTAACCTAGACCCAGATGGCAGGGCACTTGAGGATCAGTTTTATTCGCTACGTTACTCCTTGAGGCGCTGCCCCTTCTAAAATCGCATAGGCGAGTTAACCGGTCAGTTCAGTGCAGCCTAGCAGCGTTCAAGGGGAAATCCAAGAGGGCAATGCGTTGAGCAAGGCGCATAACTATAACAGAACTGGCGATATCGACCACCGACTCCAGTAGTGGACATCACATTCAAGTTAACTTACGATTATAGTGGAACCGTCTTAGAATCATAGAGAGAGAGATAAGCCTGTGGAAACGTTCAAAAAGCCCTGTCTTGGCCTGCATTGCCAAGTTCAAGAATGTGGAGAGGAACTGAGACGCAAGGAGAGTCACGCGAAACGAGGTGTGAGACTCGCCGCCAGCCCTGGTTGTCCGTTTGTCAGACTGACTCGTCCCAGTTTCACCAACTGAAGCTGCCCGTTTAGTGGATAATTACGTCGGCTCTGTAATTGTTGATGCAATGTTGTAGCCTCTACTACTTATTCGCCGTGTATTAAGTCATCCTCGCGAGGGACTGCCCTTCAAACCCGAGAACTATCACCGTCCACCGTCCACCGCCGAACTCTAAGAGTTCTCCACACAAGCACGGCACGGCACAACCCTGGCAGTCGATCCCGGTTGCCTCGTGCGTGGGAAAGCTGCGAGGAAAGCTGCAGTCGCGCCGTCATTGCGGCTGTATTGAAGAGCGGCCGTATCGAGTGGCGAGAAACCCACATCCCGGAGATCTAGACCGCCTCCCATCTCCATGTTCTGAGACCTCTTGTTGCCATTGTCTCGCGTCCGGCAGCCTACAGGAGAACAGGTTACCGTAGAGACCCCTAAAGTACCCCCGTAATCATGCAACTATGTAAACTCGCCCGGCAGCCCTGCGTCAATGGCTTGGTGACCGATCTTGAACCCAAAATCGGGGCTCCCCATATTGCGAGCCTCAGCGGCGCCGATGGACCCACAGAGCCGAGCCCGGACGCCGGCGCGGACACGACCCAAACTGGCAAACGCTCCGGGGGGGGGGGGTTTGCCACGCGTCGGTCCGGCATGAGTTTCCGGCCCGCCCCCGGGTTCAAAGCTAATGGGGTACGGGAATGCGACGGCGCAATAAAAGGTCAAGTCGCCGAGTAGACTAGTTATAGCTAGTACATGTCAGAATGTGGGAAAAAAGGACCTTCATCTTTGTGTCTCACACGGACCCACCGGTAAGAGCCTCTCCATTTTGCTGGCCTACCACTAACGTGGGCTACCGAGAGAGCGCCGCATTTGCCGGTCCCATATGACGCCGGGGGCTTTGCTGCGTTGAGCAAGTTGCTCCTTTGCCGTATTCCCCGGTACCTCATTTCTGGGAACCCCTTTTTTCGGCAGTTCTTTTTCAACGTTAGTTTGTTTAGTGGAGTTGAGTTATGTGAACGGTGCTCGAGTTCCCGCGTTTCGGGTGCTTAGTGGGTTAGTCGGGCTTCGGCGTCCCCGAATCAAAGTGACTGCTCACAAAGAAATTCCATAAACAGACAGGAACAGAGAGTAATGTTCGTGACAACGACTGAAGCGACGAACTATTCGGAATAGTACATAATAGCTATTTCAACTGCGGAATGTGTCACATTCTGCACGAAAACAGAAGTCAATTTCAAACCGTCCGAATTCAACACGAACAGGAACAGAAGCAACTTCCTTAGTATAGCAAATATTGCTGAACCCACAATCCGATATGCTAACCAAACGCCCCTCCCGACGGAAAAAGGGAGGAAAGTACCTACGAACGAAAAGACGTGAGCAGAAGCTGGCTTCAACCGAGGCAGCGCCAACGTGCAAAGTGGAGCCATGTGGTAGTGAAGGAGGAAGAGGAGGAGGAGGACGACGACGTAGTTCATGGCTCAAGTCCAACAAGCTAGTTCCTCTTCTCTCCTCGTGGTTCCAGCCCTTCCGGAGATACGAGCCGGATGAATATTTTGTCCCCTTTCCTAAGGTCACCTTCTTGATCGACCAACCAACTAATCTGCTCTGCCAAATCTGCCGTGAAACGGTGCTGGAGGTGAAGCCTGAGTCCGAAACGCCGCTCCTCGGCGATTCAACGGTCGGGATACTGCCATGCGGGCACATTGCCGGATCGCAATGCCTTGAGACATGGCTTCGTACTAACAAGAGCTGCCCGTTCTGCCGATGTCCCATGACGTACCCGGAATGTGGCCATGACATCCCGCTGCGGTTGGTGACCAAGGAGAGCGTGCATCTCCTGCCACCCACGCTCCAGGACCAGGGCCACATTCCACCCCGATGCGCCGGATGTCAGCGGGAGAGGCTCCTCAAGCAGTCAGAAGTGAGGTTCCAGTGGGCAGCGCAGTCGTTTGAGGATGCAAGGCGGCGGTTCCACCGAAGTGGGGGTGACGACGGCATGGGCCAGGCGTTGTTGGCGGCGCGCGACAGGTTTGAGATGCTTCTGCCGAACGAGGTCTATCTGACACAGCTGACCACGTGGTTGACGAGCTGGTGAGCGTCTGGGAGGGAGGGAAGGCTTTCGCCACGCACAACATTCCCGGGAATTCATGCGGGCCGACCACGATGGACGATAGAGAGTTGGGATTCGCAAAGAGGGAGAGTATTAGGTTGTAAGTCATGACACGATTTTGAGTTGAATAGTTTGCATAGTCGACCTTGTCCTGGCTGACCGCCTGAGTCGCGGATATGACGTGTAATTTTAATGAATTTCTTATGACATAGTACGGTGGCGGATGAAGGCACACTTCATGGGGAAGCAGTCGTACTGTCCAGTGGAACGGCGAGGACGACGCGAGTCCGTATCCCGAAGTCGGTGGCCTCGGACCGTAACGGACCAAAATAATATGCCGAGCGACGGCTTGAACAATGATTGACTCGCTCCTACGCGCAGTGTAGATCATTCCGAACTTCTCCCACGTGTTTCCTTCGTTCTACCCGTTTGAGGTGGCGCACGAGTGCGCGGAGGGAGGGGGGGCGACTTACACGCAGCAGCGGTGAGGGCAGCTAGACGATGATGGGCAATCTAAGCGCCCGCCGCTTTGGGGCAGTGTGCGTGCGGGTATTGGATCGGTGTTTGATCGGGGATGGCTTGGAAGATCATCGGAGGATTAATCTGTCATCCCCGGAGAGATAACTGCCGTAGTAAAGAGGAAACATTTGGGGAGCAACAAGGGTCTCTTTCTACCTAGGTGGCGATGCGTGATACATGGCTCAGCTACCTACGTAACTACCTACCTGTCTAGGTCAAGTAAGTTTTTTCGATCCAGTGCATAACCTCTTCCTCAGATCCATCTCAGAGGTCTGAGGAGGACGAATGAAACCAGGGTAAACCCAGGAAGAGAGGAATAATACAGTAACGAGGGGGGGCGAGGGGGAAGTGTGTGGGTGGGCGGGCTGCTGCGCTTCGCCGAGACAAGCTGGGGGGTTCGCCTTTCTTATTAGTGGTGTCGTCGGTGGGATTTTCGCCATCGCCGTGGCCGTGGCCGTGGCCCATGTCAACGGGCAACATTCAATATTCAATGTCCAGTCGACAAGGGCTTGCTGCAGGCCCTGCAGGCCTTGCCATGGCCCCGGGACCACGCAAACCCGAGGTACCGTTAACCCTGGCTTGGAGGCGTAGCGTTATCAAGTTTGAAAGGTGCACGCAGCATGCAGCGAAGCACACGAGCAGAACGAGAGCGTGCAGTTCTTAGTTCCAGGTCCTATTGTACTTCGTACACAGCTTTCTTCAGCCCGTTGGAGGGTTGTTTCCCCCGGCCCAGGTTCCAGGGACAAGCGATGACGGTACTATTGATGAACCCCGAACTTTTTCCCCTCGATGCACGGGAGAGAGACGGACCCGACAGATCCTGGTGGTGAATTCCGTCAGAGACACCAGTACACATCCCTGGTGCCACTCATCTATGACACGGGATGGATGCGTACAGCATCCGTTCGCAATGCTACCCAGACGGATACGGCTGTTCACGCCTCCCGCCACTGACTCTTGCAAGCTTTTTCAGCAGTACAGTAATAGAACCATCGCCAGCACCACCCGATGATGGTTCAAGCTCATGTCCAAGGGCAGGCTGCCTGCTGCACACACCCAGACAACGGTCGGAGAATGCCGTCCAGCGGGCGTTCGAAGCGTCCAGACCAGACGCCCTCGAAAAAAGCCTCCATCCAAACCGGCGGAAGCCTCTTGACCAAAGCCTCCCACGAAGCCAAGAAGCTTGTTGCTTGTGTGCGTGCTTGTAAGCCTTCTCTTCTCTCTCTCCACGGGAAGCCCCACGACCGGACGGCTGGGAACTTGGTTTCCAGGCTACTACCCCCAAAACCTACCAATTGCATGTAATCACCGGGTTGATCACTGGATGCATCGAGATGGGGACAAGGTTTTGGCGACCCCGCTTCGTGCCTGCTCATCGTCAATGAGTAATTACTGTAAAGTGCAAGGTGCGTGTGCTGATCGCCGGCGGATGATTTGCCCGAGCGGCGCGCGATGCGATGCGATGCGATGCGAAGCTTTTTGGGCCATGGGATAGACTCTCCTTTGTTTCTCCTCCATCCATCCATCCATCGCGCTCTGGCCTCTCTCAGTATCCCATGATGCTGCTTGGCTTTGCTTCTGCATTGCGTTTGCGCCGACATCCGAATTCTATCTTGTCCTAGGAGCTGTTTCAGAGCTGTTCAAAAGCTTTTCAAAAAGCTGCTGTTCAGCTGATCCAGACCCAGGTCTCGTCTCGCGTGCCCCTCCCCCAAGTCGTCCGATGTAGCTGCATTTCGCCGCTCCCACGTGCTTTCTTCCCCCCCACCTCCCTGGTGTAGAATTGACGTCTGTTGTCTACTTAGTACCTGGTGCATCATCACCCTTGTTAACCGTTCAAAACGTCGATGTCAAGCGTCAGCATCAAGCGTCCAAGCCATACGTCAAGCAACCAACCTGAATGCACTCGTGTCATCTCCCGCTTCCCGTCTCTCACACGGATTCGTTTTTGTCCCCCCCCCCCCCTGCCTCGGCCTTGCATCGCTAGCGGCCTCAAGAGTTCGCTCAACCTGAGTTTTCCCGACGCAAAAGAAGCCGGCGTCCGGGCGGCATGATACCCCAGCCAAGCTTAGCTTTGTCGCTAGGAAGTCGTGGGACACGGGCTTCCCAGCAGTTTTTTTTTTACGTGTCCTTGTCCAAACCAAGGCGCCGGCCTATCGCCTCTGTAGGGCTGTGACCCAAAGTGTCGTGATCGTCCGGACGCTTCAAACCTTGGCCTCCGTCACATTGGCTTGACTACTGGATCTAGAACTATCCATCCCTTTGCAACATGCCCAAGTAAGGCAGGTTGAAGCTGTCCCGACTTACACCAGTCATGATCCATCCCTCCTGATAACGGTCGTCAAAACAAGTCACTTCGGATGGTTCCCGCAGGCTCCACCTGTCTTGTGAGAAACGAGAGGACATGCCGATGCTACTATGTACATATAGTACTACTATGTATGTACGTCGGCAAGCCCTACCAAGTACGACACGGTACACGCCACGATACGATCGGGCCCTCTGTCCCGACAGCTACTTGCGAATACTCAAACTTGGTCCTAGAACTACATAGTGATATGCCGGCGCGCCAATGCAGGTGGGACGCTTGGTGCACCCTGTCCGTGCATCCCGCGGGCCCTCATCGCCGGGTCAGCGTCTCATCACAGCGCCTATCCGTGACTAGGTACGAAGACTCTCCTCTCTACTGTCGTGTACTACTTACTGCACGGCACATCTGCGCCTGCGCCTGCGCCTCCGCCATCCGCCATCCGCCATCCGCCATCCAACTTGGCCTCAGCCACGTTCATGAATACATGCTTGGGAGGCGTGCTCCCACCTCCACCTCCCGGCCACTTGGGACCGCCTCCTTGCCCTGGCGGCCGCCCTTCTCGTGGATTTGTGCCCGTGGGAGCTGAATGTCAAGGTTCGAAGCCTCCCCACCCGGGCTGCTCTACTATCGGGACACCATGCGCGCCCATATCCATCACCATACGACGTATGTGCTATGTAGGCCTCCCTACTATGTACCGTACGAATACAGTATGCGCACTTCCTCGCCTCTCGCAAAATGCCATCATCACCAAGAGAGAGACCCTGGCAACTGGGGACGGGCGGTTAACCTTGCCGAGTGGGTTGGTGGCTTGTCAACATGTCTTGGAGCCGTCTGGCATTCGTTTCCTCCCTACATCGACCCTCCCCGGTTTGCACTCCGCTCCGACGCCCTGTCTGTCTGGCTGTCTTGTCTGTCCCGACACTCCAGTCCGGCCCCCCCGTTACAACCGCCGCTACGAGACGGTTCATCGATTCCTTGCCTTGCGCTGGTCAGGGTCTACTCCTCGACGTCCTGCAGCTTAAGAGACAAGTACCGCAATGCTATGCCAAACTGGCACTGGCTGATTCTATCCCCCCCCCCCCGGGCCTGACCGTTCCAATAGGGCTCCCACCTCCCGTCCGCGATGGCGGGCCCAATACATCACGAGCAATTGGTTTATTGGCTCTAAGTATTGGATACATCCGTCCGTTTCTCCCATGTCGCTTTTGCCATCTTTGCGAAAAAGTCCGACTCGGGGGACTGTGGCTGTCTCAAGCTGTGTGGGCAGCCGTCGCTCTGTCGCCCATGAGCTCGACCTCCCGGACCTTTAAGAGCAGAGCCAGCTGCTCCAACATGTCAACCCCCGGCCCGGCTTCTTTAAACCGATAAAAGAGATTAAAGCGTCGCTGGTTCCCATCCACGCCTCATTCGACCTTTTCCGAAGCTCCAGCTCAAGGTCCAGCTTAAGACGCCAGCGCCAGTCGTCGTCCTTACGCGCAGTCGTCGCCTCCATCCAGCGCACCCCAAGCGATCACGGTCGCGTAGCATCCTGCTCTAAATTATAGGGCTGTACATTGCCGAGAATCTATTCAAACCTGGCCTGCCCACCTAGATGCTATCAACTCGTCCCTACTTTTGCGACTTGACTTGTCTCAACAAGTCACAACACGGCTAAATGTCGAGGCCAACCAAAGATGTATGTGTGGCTCACCCTGGCCCGCCCCCTTCCCCTCGACCCTTGTTCCTAACCGTAGGGGTTTCTTCTTCTTTAGACCAAGAACCTCGAGCGAGTGAGAGACAACCAACGAAGGTCACGAGCTCGAAGAAGGGAGCATCTCCTCGAACTCGAGCATCGCATCCGCTCCTATGAGCTCCAGGGAGTCGAGGCCTCGTCCGAGGTCCAGCAGGCCGCCCGGAGAGTTGCTGAAGAGAACAGGCAACTTCGCGCTCTTCTCAACAGGCACGGCATTGGCGATGATTACATCATAAACTACTTGCACTCTGGCGCTGCCGCCCAATCTGACTCGGGCCCAATATCACACTTCTCCTCCGGCGCCACCAGCGACACTGTTCAGACGCTACAGCAAGCCATGGAACCTCGAAGACATGGACATCACGACCACGACCACGGCCTCCCGTACTCGATCCCACCCCAGGAAACGCGAGAACAGTCCATGGCCAATGTGTCGACTACCACAAACTCCATCTGGGAGCCGGCGCAGCCCATACGGCCAGGCCACTCGTTCCACCGGCCACTGCCCTCCAACGCGCCTTCGCCTATGGGACGCGCGACCATCCCAGCGCAGATCCATCCTCAGCCGTACACTGCTCCGTTCCCCGGGCCTCAGGTGCAGCGGACTGAGGCCTATCACCCGTCCCCTGCCCCCGTGTCTATGATGGAGGACCCTCGGCGGCACAGCTATTCGGTGCCATCCCTTGCCGGAGACGCATCCTCAGCCATGAACTACACTATGGCAATGCACCAATTCCAGAACCCGGGCAGCTCGAACCCCGGTGGCCCGGATCCTGGTCCGCCGCGGCCCTGCTGACATCTAGAAGGGGCCGTTGCAGGCTGGGATGCAGTCTGCATGGGCCTCGCTGTGTAATTGCCACATTTCCATGACGTCAAACACCCCCTCATGCGTCGACCTGTCTCTGACAACGACTCCTTAAGACAAATGAGGAGTTTGGCTAATTTCAATAGAGTGGTATCCTACAATCGACGCAAGTACCACTCTGCTGGAAACATTGGAAAGAAACTCGACATGGCACACCGACGAAGGGGAAATGGCTCGGGGGGGACCTGGTTTACAGGACGGTGAAGGTATACGTACCTGCTTGGTAAACGGAAGATGCCATGCTACGAACCAGATCCGAGGAATCGAGCTCACGGCTAGAAGCGCTATGAATATCACGAACACATTGGATACCTGGCGGAGGATGGATTATGTACTACAAAATGGTCGTTATAACTAACCATGATGTGAGCCTTGGGTTTTGGAAAAGACGGCGGATAACAAAGATGACGTTGGCGAACTGCCCAGTCCTTTCAGCTGGATAGGCAGCTCGTCAAAGGAGGAACCACAACTCGCTGTTCAGACAGAGACTTGTTCACAATCAACAAAGAATCAAACACCTCTGTTCAAGAATACTGGATCCCCACTCAAGTGATAACAGGAACATGCGTGGACAAAGGAACTCACCTGCCTGACCGTCCTCTCTAGACGTATATTACCACAGGGTTCAGGATGGCCCTTTGAAAAGATCCCCTCGAACTTTTCCGTTGACTATTTCGCAAATTGGTGCAACCATGGCCACGACTAAGACCAAACCAAAGCCACACCCACCGAGGAATATAGGGGCTAGTTCTGACCAACACGCTCCCGTATGCACGTTGAAGCGAACACGACCGGAATACCTAGACGATAGCACGAACACACCTGCACCGAAAAGACCATACTTTGCCTGTCGTCTGCCGAAACGCAAGGTCTTTGATCGTGACTTGAGTACTCGTCCCTCTTCGAAGAGAACCATGACCACGAAACCTCGACCACGGACTCCCCTCCCCGACATGCTATTCAATCCCAATTACAAAGCCCTTCCAAAGATCACTCTCCAGCCGCCGACCCTTGTCCAAGGGTCCATCTCTGCTCAACCGCTGCAGCACGGAAACAGGACTAACCGCCGCAGACCCCCGCCAAACGAACCGGCCCTGCTGTATCCAACGTGGAAGAAGCTAGACCTGCTCCGACGCGTGCGAAGCAAACAGCCCACCAACAGCGATCCGACGCCAGACAGCGAGTCCAAGGCCGACGAGCCAAGGGGAAAGAAGCTGACTCACAAGCTTCGGTCTTTGGCAGACCGCGTCAGGTTCCTGAAGTCTTCGTCGGGAGAGAAGAAGTCCGAGTCGAAGGGCGGGCAGGGTGGAATCGCACCCGAGAACGTTCCTGGACCGACCGAGCAGACAACTCAAGGTACCACCAAGTCAACCCCCAAGGGGAGCATGACAGCCGAGAAAGCTTACATCTCTAGGGCGCCTGAGAAGGTCCCCAAGCGCTCAGCGACCGATCCCATCAGGTGCAACACTTCGGCCAAGTCTCCTCAACCCGGTCCAAAGGCTTACACCTTCAGCGATGCAGACATCGAAGCTGCCGTGGAGTGCCTCATTGTGCTTTCCGAATTGTGCGAAGAGAACCGTAAGCCAGACGACGAGACTCAGAAACTCCTGCTCGAGATCATGGGCCAAGTCCCAGGACCAATCACCCGTCGGAACCGCCGCAAGGAGTTCCAGCGTGCTCAGCAGTTTCTGGCCAAGGTCCGTGAACACCCGGGCATGGAACGTTGGAAGGATGTGGATGCGTTGGATGCACTGGAGGATAGGGTGAGGTGCATGTACAAGTTCGAGGAACGCGTGAGTACGCAGCCCAGCAAGGTAACGAAGCGGACTCAAACCATGTACTTGGTCTAAACGGTGACTTCGGCCTGTTTTGTCAGAAAGCAGCGTGTTGACGGAAAACAAGTATAGTAAGGTGGTAAAATTGAATATGTATTTCGAAAACTCCGTGCTTATCCGTGACCCCAAGTCCCAAAATGTGTGTCTCGTGATACAAAAACTCCTGTAGTCTGTACAGCAAGTGACAAAAGCAACCATTCACAAGAAGTAGTCGGCCACCGGCTTCTTGGCCGGCATGCCGCGCGAGTCCTGCGGCGCAGCCTGGAACACCCGGTATCGGCGAGCGGGGCCGCTCCGGGGCGCCCCGTCTCGCTCCATCATGACGCCGCTGGCGCCGCCGTCGCTGCGGCCCACGTCGCCGTTGCTGCGGGCGAAGAGGCCGGTGCCGGACTCGTCCTCGGACAGCTCCAGCACGGCGGCGACGTTGCCGCAGCGGTAACAGTAGTTGGGGGCGGACCACACCGTGACGATGGAAGCGTCGAACATTTCCTTGAAGCCTTCCATGACGAGCTGGTGGGCGCGGGCAATGAGGCTCAGGTCGTTTCGGTGGTTGAAGACCTTGACAATATCGGCGCCGAATAGAAAGCCCGCGCCACGTGGAGATAGACCCCAGCCGTCGATCTCGTCAGGATCGGACCACAGCAGGTCGCACATGGCACCCTCGTGTGGCACCTCCTGCTTGCGATCTATCAGTCGAATCTTATCGACCGTGTCAATCAGGGGGCTCAGGCCGCCGTGGACGCAGAGCACCGCTCCTGCCGGGTTTCCAACCGTGCCGCCGCTTGAACCCGATGCACCAGAGCCAGGCGGGCCGGTTTTGTCTCCTGATGCTCCGCCGGGGCTTTGCGCTGGTTCCTGCTGGGAACCGTCCAGTTGCCGGCGTCGGGGGAAGCGGCTCATGATGGAGCCGTTCTGGTCGCAGACTTCGATTTCGACTTCCTCATCGACGGGCTCGGCACCGGGTGACAGGGTGTTTGACGCACCCAGGACGATGGCGCCCAGGGCAAGATAGTCGAAGACATCGCAGCAGTACCGCCAGACGTTGGCGCTGCCGTATTTTCGTAGACATTCGTCGTAGAATCCATATACGGTGGTGATTTGCCGCGATTCGTGGTTGCCGCGAATGAGAGTCATACGGTCGGGGTATCGTACCTTGAGGCAGAGGAGGAGGAGGAAGGATTCAAGCGAGTAGAAACCACGATCGACAAAGTCGCCTGCGGAGAGGAGATGCGGTTAGCGGAACAAAGCGGCGCAAGGCGGTCGAAAAGAGTCCGGGGACGTACCCATGAAGAGATAGTTCGTGTCTGGGACATCACCGCCAACTCTGAACAACTCCATCAAATCGTGAAACTGGCCGTGGATATCACCACATATCGTCACGGGCGCCGACACGGTGACGACGTTACCCTCCTCGATCAACAACTCCCGGGCCTTGTGGCAGAGCTCGCGGACTTGTGCCTCGGGGATCGGGCGGCATGCGCGCAGTTGCGCAATCGCCCTGGGAAATTCGAGGTTAGCTTTGCGGGCTGCGATGATCGGCGGGTCGAAGGAGAGCCTCACTTGTCGAGGTCGCTCATGGTGGGAGAGCGCTGGTCGCTTCTAGACTTCGAGATAACAGAGCTAGACGATCATAACATGTCGGAATATGTGTATCGGCCGTTTCGCGAGGGGACACCAGGTTGAACAAACACAGGTTGTAAATGGCAAAAACCTATGGCGATTCGCGACTCGCCTGGCGCAGTGACGACCAACCTCCAAGAAAGGTACGTACCCCGCGGGATGCCAAGGAAAAATTGGAATTATATTCCACCGGCTCCGATGAACCCTGGCCAAACGCATTAGCCAATCAGAGAAGCCCAAACACAATCATGCAGCTGAGGGCTCAAAGCTGAGTGAGCTGCTTTCTGAATGCAAGCATCGGGCCCACGGAACTCCTAGAAATCCCTCGACGACGTCAACCCGGCCCCTACGCCTCGGGAGGACGATGCTAAGGCCATTGTGTGAGTTCAATGGCATATACGATCCCCCAAGACGCTTGCTGATGCCCAATTGAGAATACTAGAGTCCCCCCCCCTCGTGAACACTCCTACGTGCGGGATCATGCCACCACTCCTTCACCCCAAGTCGCGGATGACCTCGTCGTTGTTCGCCACGACTGTCGCCGCATCTTTTTTCGTCGTTACGCTTCCGCACTTGCTTCCGTGTCCCGTGCCGCGAGCCCGATTTGCCGATGGCGAGATTATGGTGGACGAGAACGGCCGGCGGAAGCGATGGAGGAAGAAGGATACCAGCCCGGAAGTCAAGGACGGAATTGTGCAATTCAACGATACGACGACCGAAGAGATCGAACAAGTCAAGTTGAGATCTCAGCGAGAGTGCCCTATACCGAAGCCTGGAGGCATGCTAGGAGAGTGGTTGGGTTTCCACAAGAGCGAAAGCGGACAAGGCCGGTAGCCCACCGAACGAGATCACAATACGATAATAAATCGAGGAAACCGCACCAGACAATTCTCTCCGGCATATTACTCATGTTAACTCCGACTCTGAGACAGCGGAAACTTCGCTCGGCCCAGTCCGACTCGCATGAGACGATTGAAACATCAGACCAAAAGCGATTCCGAGACTACGGAGGCTACAAACGGCGGTTTATGAATTGCCAGAAATGACGGAGAAAACAATTCGATACGGGTCGAGGAGCTCGGCACATATCGTAGTTGGGGGGTTTTGACCAGACATGCCCGATTCTCTGGTACTAGACCAAGACTCAAGGCCGACATCCTGTCAGAAATGTTTATTTACTGTAGCTTATATCCACGAATGAAAACAAAAGAAATGATCAAATCGCAATTGGCCGTATTGTCTGGTTAGTTTGGAAAAGAGATTGGTTCGTTCTTGAAGTCTAGGCAAATTGAGTTCTCAGGGTCCATGAGCGAGCCTGTCGAAAGCATGCCAATTCGTTGCGTCTGCAAATATCGTACCACAGTTTTTCCGAGCATAAAGCCTACTCACAATTTTACTACTGGCTCGCGTGGTCTTCAGCAAATGTCTTGCCTTGCTGGCCTTTTACACCGAGTTCCTATCGAAGGCGCGTGGTTTTGACAAACTCCAGGACGAAAGGGATATTCATAAATATCTGTGGCGCGTATTAGATTGCAAGACAGCATTTCTTGCCGTGCTTGTGGATGTGATTGACTCTCCCTTGTTCGGCTTGCCCTTGAGACTAATAAGGTCTTCGTCGAGGTTGGGAACAAAATGATCTCAACGGCATACGGAATGTGGCTTGGCTGCTGACTGCGCCGAGGCAGAGAGGTGAGGTGGGGTCATACGCCGAGTCGCGTGATGTCGTGTGCTTCGTCCGTGTTACTGGGTGTAAGTCACATGTGAGGGAACTTGGCAACGAGCCAACGGCAGGTCGAAATTAAAATCCTTTGCTCTAGTGAGAGCGAAACTCGAAGATTAGGCAGTTTCGTTTACCCTTTGCATGCCCGCTAGGGTTACTGCAGTCGAAATAGCCTCTCCTCTTTCTTCCCTTTACTCAATAGGTATTCATCCCTAGGGTGATGGCTTCTTGGCAAGGGACAAAATCAATGACGCAGTGGATCAAAGCTTTGGCGAGCACGGGGGAAGAAAGGAGCTCGGGCCTTCGGCAGGATGGCAAACAGACCAGGAGCACCAGTTCAGCTTAAGAACCCTCCTCTGGTACTGTGAAACGGCGCTGAGAGCAATCAACAAGCCTTGAAAGCCAAATCATTCATTGAAACTGTGGTGGTCAGTCAACCAAGTCCTGCACGCACTTGATACGAGGTACAGGGATACGCACGGGCCATTCTGGAGGCTAAACTGACCCGTGGTCATTTCCTCCGCGTATTCTGACGCGTTGACTACGTACTAAAACCGAGGGAATTTTCTCCATGTCTTACTCCCTTGGCCATGTCACACCCCTAAATTGAGTCGCCCGATAAGCGCAGTTCGTATGTACCATAGTAGTACTGTTGGGACTTGGAGGCCGTTGTGCGCGCACGGATCAGGCCAGTAACAATGCCGCCACAGAAACGGGAGCGACCCGCCCACCCAAGTTTAAGCCCCCCAAATCAAAGCGCCAGGAGCTGATAGAGAGCGAGAGAGCGCCAACCCGCGGGACTAAGGAAGCCCAACACCCCGACAACTTCACCAGTCTTCCTCCCGGCGGCTTCCGGCTCCCGGCTTCGATCCTTGATCCTCGATCTGTTCTGCACATGCCGCGCGCGTCCGGTGTTCGTCGTGCCCGATCGACCCTCGACCCCATCTGCCATGCTCGCGTGTCTTGACTATGCTTTGCCCTCGCACTCGCCGGCCCCGACAGATCGCATCAGGCTCTCGTTTTCGTCACCCAGTAACCGCGGCCTCACGAGGCCATGACCTCCCCCTCTCCCCCGAGGACTGGTCCACACTTCGACTCTCCCAGCATATACGGTTCTCCAAGGACCACGAGGACTGCGGGGACGACGAGCACTTCAACCGACCGCAGAGCTCCTCGGATCCGTCCCCCTCGGTCTCTCCCACGTAAGCGCCCACCACTTTCCGCTTGCCATTTCCCGACGCTCCTCACCCAGACCTTCCTTGACTAACCCGACACCAGCCTGGATTGATTCCTATGAAGAGAAACTCGGTTCCGTTAGCGATGACCAACTCCGGCTTCTACATCCTCCCGCGCGCGCTGTTCAGCCGCAACACAACTCCTCCCCAAGCGATCCGCGGCGTGTCTCGAAAGATGGATTTATAGATCCAGACGATCCGTTGATGGGTCAGGGGAAAGGAACGAGGGGAAGGATCCCTCATATTTTGAAGTACGGGCGTGCATCCATGCGTGGGAGGAAATGGGATCACCTCCGATCCAACGAGCCCGTCATTGTATCGGGGTTCCAACCTGCGACGAGATCAACCCAACCCAGCCTAGCTTGGCAGACGTTTGTGCAGTCCTCCGCTTATGGACATATGCCGAATGAAAACTCGGCTGTGGTCGACGTCGACGTTCTGGATAAGCTCCAGCCAAACTTTGGAAATCCAGCATTCCAGCCGTACAACGTTCTGGATGCGAGGATACCGAGGAAGAAGCGCGCGCTTGCGCCTTATAAACGAGTGTGGAACATGGTGATTCGACACTCTCTTTCACCACTAGTCTTTCGACTTACGGTTATGGTCACGTCTATGGTCGCTTTGGGGATCGCAGCGCGGATCCACCAGATCGAGGACGTCGACAGCAACGACACGGCTGAGGAGACACAGTCGATAGTGGCAGTGGCGGTGGACTGCGTGGCCATCCCATATCTCGGGTACATGATCTGGGACGAGTACACCGGGAAGCCGCTGGGCCTGCGGTCGGCGGTTTCGAAGTTCTCGCTGATCCTGCTGGACCTCTTCTTCATTATCTTCAAGTCGGCGAGCACGGCCCTCGCATTTGAGAGTCTGGTCTATCACAATCTGGAACACGCCTCCGTGCGTAACTTGTCTAAGGCACTGGCCGCGTTCATGTTGATAGGGCTGATCACCTGGACCATGAACTTTGCCGTCAACATCTTCCGAACGGTGGAACGGCTAGGCGGCGTGGAGGACGAAGGCGGGCTTGGATAGGAAGCGGCGCGAGGAGGACATGTAGAGTCGGAGCCGGAGCCGGAGCTGTAATTAGCTGAAGCTGGGACCTTTGGCATTATGGCATTATACCCCCTTCTGCAGGGACCGTTTTTTTCTTCCTATTTGTATTACTCGGGATTGCTTATTGGCATGACATGCATACGTGGTGTAATCATACCTTTTCATTGTACTTTTATCGTCATCCAGCCTCATACGCCCAGGAACAGCCAGAAGCGACTGCAACTTACAACTTACCGAAGTGATTATGTGCCTATTATACCTTGTAGGTACATTGACACGACGGCGCGAATACAATAGGCGCAGCCCAACTCCTCCAATAATGGCAGCGCGCCTTGTTTCAATCGGACGGCGATCTAATCAATCGCGCGCCATTCCTATTGTGTTCAATGGTGAAAGGGAAGTTGTGGAGCATGCCGGGGGATGGATGTGAGGTGACATTGACAGGCGCGCGGCCATTCCCAGGCTGGCGCTCCCGTGTGGGAAGAGGGATGTTATAACTTATAGTGGGCGGAGGTCACTATGCAGCCTAGAAAGGCTCCCCGGCTGAGAGCCCCAGCGGGCCACCAGAGGCTCGAGGGAGGACGATTGCGCTCAGCCTAGCGGGGCGGTCTCGCGCGGCAGAACTAGGCGCTAGGCTATTTTCGATAACCGCCCGCTTTGGCCAGCGGGCCTTGCCTCAGGTAACTAATGAATGAATGCCTGGATGGGACCAGCTGGGTGTCTGACTGCCTGATTCTCCTACTCCAACGATCTCGACTGACGGACGGCCATTCTCCACCGTCTTATCTTCTTCTTCTTGTGACCCAACCGGCCAGGCGTGCAACCGGCCGATTTATTTCTACCCCGTTTGTGTCCAGCACGCTTCCGCTGCCTGTGAAAGTGCCCTCGTCCTCCCCCCGGACCGCGCTCTTCTGTCCTGCCCTGCTCTGTGGCCCGAGTCCGCCTCTACCTGCGCCGGTCTGAGCTACTCACCTCAGCCTTGGCGAGTTAGACTGCGACCTTGTCAGACGACGCATCCACTGCAGGATTGCCTCTGCTGCCTGTCCCGAGTCCCTGGTCTTCCGGGCACAAACATATTTCAATCCGGGAGCAGCCCTTCGCGAGCATTCTGACGACGACGTTCCCCTCGATCTGAACCCCGCCTCTCTCGCCTCCGTTGAGCCGCCGTTCCCCCAACCTGCCCTCTGTCCGCCGACAGACCATGGCCACCAAGATGGCTACCCCTAGCCAGATGCCCCCGATACCAAACCGGGAGGATATCGGAGCGACGTGAGTTGCCCGCGTGCACGCGCAGGTGTGCCCAGTTACTGACTGTGCTAGATGGACCTATCTTCAAGCCGGCATCTCGCGTATCATGAACGACCTCGAGCAGGGCATCGACATGCAGATGTACATGGGTGTCTACACGTACGTTGTGCCTCGCCCATCTGGCCCCTTCATCACCTCTCCGATGCTGACCTGAGACAGTGCCGTCCATAATTTCTGCACATCACAAAAGGCCGTTGGCCTGCATGGGCCCGCCATGCACTCCAACCACCGGGGAGGTAGAGCTGCCCCTTCTCTCGCAGGAGCACTTCAACAAGTTATGCTAACATCTCCCAGCGCATCTTCTCGGAGAAGAGCTCTACAACAAGCTAATCGACTACCTCAAGCAGCACCTCGAGGGACTCGTGAATCAGTCCAAGGCCCACACCGACGAGGCGCTACTCTCTTTCTATATCAAAGAATGGGGTCGATACACGGTCGCTGCGAAGTACATCCATCATCTGTTCCGCTACCTGAACCGTCACTGGGTTAAGAGGGAGATCGATGAGGGCAAGAAGAACATCTACGATGTCTACACACTACACTTGGTACAATGGCGACGCGTCCTTTTCGAGCAGGTGTCGACAAAGGTTATGGACGCCGTTTTGAAACTAGTCGAGAAGCAAAGAAACGGCGAGACCATCGAACACAGTCAGATTAAGCAAGTTGTCGACTCCTTTGTATCTCTCGGTCTGGACGAGGCCGATCCCTCCAAGTCGACCCTCGACGTTTACCGATTCCATTTCGAGCGTCCCTTCCTTGCGGCTACCAAGGAATTCTACCTCGCCGAGTCCAAGCAGTTCGTGGCCGAAAACAGTGTTGTTGAATACATGAAAAAGGCGGAGACCCGTTTGGCCGAGGAAGAGGAGCGTGTCCGCATGTACCTTCACCAAGACATCGCCATCCCGCTCAAGAAGTGCTGTAACCAGGCGCTGATCGCTGATCACTCGGGGCTCCTGCGGGAGGAGTTTCAAGTCCTTCTCGACAACGACCGCGAGGAGGATATGGCGAGGATGTATAACCTACTCTCTCGCATCCCTGAAGGATTGGAACCCCTACGAACACGATTCGAAACCCACGTCAGGAAGGCCGGTCTCGCGGCTGTCCAGAAGGTTCAGTCATCCGAAGGCGACAAACTGGAGCCCAAGGTTTACGTGGATGCCCTCCTGGAGATTCACACCCAGTACCAGGGGCTGGTGAAGAGGGCATTCAACGACGAGCCGGAATTCACACGTTCTCTGGACAATGCATGCAGAGAGTTCGTTAACCGAAATGAGGTATGTAAGGCGGGTTCCAACAAGTCACCGGAGTTGCTGGCCAAGTACACCGATGTCCTGTTGCGGAAGAGCAGCACTAGCATTGAAGAAGCCGAGCTGGAGATCACCTTGACTCAGATCATGACCGTCTTTAAGTACATTGAGGACAAGGATGTTTTCCAGAAGTTTTACTCTCGCATGCTTGCGCGACGCTTGGTCCACAGCAACTCTTCGTCGGATGACGCCGAGACCAGCATGATCAGCAAGCTGAAGGAGGCCTGTGGTTTTGAATACACCAACAAGCTTCAACGCATGTTCCAGGACATGCAGATCTCTAAAGATCTCAACAAGGAGTTCCGAGATCACCTCCAAGGCGTGGAGTACACCAAGGCCGTCGACTCCACCTTTTCCGTCCTGGGTACCGGTTTCTGGCCCCTGACGGCACCCAGCACCGACTTTAACCCGCCCCAAGAGATTGCCGCTGAAATCGAGCGTTTTATCCGTTTTTACAAGCACAAGCATGACGGCCGAAAGCTGACTTGGCTGTGGCATCTCTGCAAGGGCGAGATCAAGGCGGGGTACTGCAAGAACAGCAAGACACCTTACACGTTCCAAGTCTCAATTTATCAGATGGCCATTCTGCTTCTGTTCAATGAGAAGGACACAAACACTTACGATGACATGCTTAGCGTTACCCAGCTCAGTCCCGAGGTACTAGACCAAGCTCTGGCTGTCATCCTTAAGGCTAAGGTGCTTACTATGGTTGGGGCCGCGGGCGAGAAGCCGGGGCCTGGTAAGACTTTCCGTCTAAACTACGACTTCAAGAGCAAGAAGATCCGAGTGAACTTGAACCTGGGTGGTGTCAAGGAGGCGAAGGCGGAAGAGGCGGAAACCAACAAGACGATCGAGGAAGACCGGAAGCTCGTTCTTCAGGTATGTACCAATCCCTTTACGCTTCATTTGACGCATCTACTAACTCGTTTCCTAGTCTGCCATTGTGCGAATCATGAAGGCACGCAAGAAGATGAAGCACACCCAGCTTGTCAGTGAGACCATCAACCAGATCCGCTCGCGATTCGTGCCCAAGGTTAGCGACATCAAGAAGTGCATAGAGATCCTCCTCGATAAGGAGTATTTGGAGCGCCTGGAGGACGATGAGCTCGGATATCTGGCTTAAATACCCCTCAAGCCTTTCCTCGTTCAGATACCACACAACTTCAGGGGTGTTTTAGGTCCTCCGTATCGGGCTTCCATCAGCACTCACATATCCTCACCTTGCGTTGGTTTCCGCCAAAGCGTCGACGATGGAATTTAGGTCTTCATGGGAGGGCAGCTTGTTTATCGTCGTGGGTACGGGGTGGCAGCGAGGATGGTTGGCAAATTAGACGGTCAGCATACTTATTGTACGCAACACTGGGATTATCCCTCTTTTCCCATAACCCACCTCCGTTCGGCCCCTTTTCTCCCTCGACCCCATCGTCGGTCTTCTTTTTTCTTTTTTTCATGTCTCTATGATGACTCGCGTGGGGGATAACGGGATGGGAAGGACTTGGCTGGATTGATGGAGTGGGTGCGGCGCGCTGCAAAAGCTTGGGAGAATAGGTGCGGTTCGAATTACACATACACAACTACACATACAAGAACAGGCATGTTTCAAGTTGACTCATTTTAACTCAAGACGTAAATCTTAGACACGAATGCGGTTTCAACGTCTGGAGCCCCACACCAACCGGGATGAGTCCACCTTGTAGCAAAGCTTTGAGTTGTTCCTCCTTGACATGACGACACCGTAGCCCCGTTCTATCTACCCAAGATCCCATAATTAACATCATTTGACTTTATTCGGGTTTCTCATACTCGTTTTCTATACGGTCATCAGTCTTTGCCCGTAGGAGCGTCGCCGAGAGCAACATTGCCTGACTCGGATTTTTGAGCTACGGCTGCTTCAGGTCTTGTGTCCAGCTTCACATCCGACTTCGCCTCAGTCGGCGTGTCCCGAGAGCCGACAACGCCCTCCGTATGGAATCCGTCGCCCCTTGTGACCTCATTCTTTCGCGATAAGTCATATTCTTCTTCCTCATCCCCAGCCCCAGCCCTAGCCCTGGTTCCCGGGCGGCCGGGCGACTCGCTCACCCCAGAGAGGATGCTCTCGCTGAAACTAGCGCCCGTGTTGGGCCGGCCAGTGGCTGGGTCGTCCGAGGAGCCTGTGCGAGACCCCGGGGCGCTGATGATCTGATAGTCGTTATCGATAGGGCTGTCGGGTGATGAAGAGTCGGGAGGTCTCTCCGACTTTGGCGTGGTGGGCTTGCGGCCCCAACCGCCTCCCCAGCCGCTGGTGCGACGTTTCTCGCCTGCCCATGCGGCCCAGCTGGACATGTACGCGCCGGCTCTTGCACCTGCTGTCGACGCTGCCTGCTGCGACTTGGACAAGTCGTTGGAGCCCGGGCTTCCGGTGACATACTGGTCTGTTGGTGATCTAGTGCCTTGAGCGGCACGAGCTTCCTCAGCGCGGCGCCGCTGGGCTTCACGGAGGGCCTCCATATCCGCGTACAGCTTGTTGAGGACGAATGACGCCTTCTCGCGGCCAGCAGCGAAGTTACGGCCGAGCACCTCGCGGCCTTGTGCAAAGCGTTCGTCGAGATGCAGCTCCTTGACCTGCTCGGCGATGCGCCGCTGGACGTCGTCGATGGTGAGGCCACCGGCGCAAGGGTGCCGCGGGTCAACGATATCGAAGAGGTGAGAGTCAGTGTTGGCATTCCACATGCGGTAGTTCTCGGTGCGTTTCCAGGCCTCGACCCAGTCCTGCCCAAAGTCAAGGATGGGATCGCCATCAACCTCCGGGAGAATGGCTTTGGCGTTGTTGGGATGTGATGTAAGATAGTTGTGATACTTGACGGAAGAGATGAGGGCAAGAATATACTCCTCGAACTGAAGTCTAATAAACTCTTCGCTTCCGACGTACTTCATCGTCTTGGGTCGGCTTGGATTCGCCTCATCCCATGTCTCGTTGATCTCCTGCGTCAAGTAATCGACCCACCGACGATCCGCGGCGGTAAGGGTGAGGGCCGTTCTGAGAGACGGCGAGGTGATGCTGACAGTGTCCTCGTCCAGGTTGATGAGGATGTCGCTGTACCGATCCTTTTGCTGAAGGAGGAGTGAGTTTGTGCTTCCAACGATGTACGACTTGGTCCCAAAGTCGGCCAAGATATCGAGTTGCTGTAGAGGCGTGTAAGGACCGTACAAGCTTCCCTAGATTGGGTGTCAGACAATTCATTCATTTTCACAGCTAGCCGCGGTCTGTTCGTACCTTGCCAAAGATCTGGAGGGGGAGACCCATGTATGACAACAGCGAATTCCGATCACTAGTCCGCAAACTCGTCGGTTTTGAGAGACACTTCTCGTAGTTGTTTAATTCAGGGTCCGCGCAGTCTTGAAGGTTGCGAATGAGGCCGGGTATCAAAGACAAAAGGGAAAATTGCATCATGCACAGCCGATCACACTTGGAGCCAAAGAAGAGCATCTAAAATGGTCAGGGTTAAGTCTAAGGAGCTGGTCACATCTGGATTGGCTTACCTTGGGCTGAAGAAGACAGCACTTCAGCAGGACCAGCGTTTGCCACTTAAACTCGTGGATCAACTCGCGCAGACTCATGCCGAGGTACTGGTCGCGGTCCATCTGATCGTTCATCACGCCCCTCGCCTTCTCATCTGCTAAGCTCTCCTGAAATCTACGCAAGATTTCCACATCAGTGAATTCGCGCTGAGCGAACCAAGCCTGTGTCACAACACTGAGACGCTCGCGCAGCATGCCGAAAAATTGTGGGCTGTCGGCGATGACGACGACAGCCTTCTGGACGGTCGAGCGTGTGACATCTGCCGGGCGGTTTATGAGTTTAGAGGAATCCAGCTGCCGGGTACAGGATATTCCAAACAGGGATGTTGCTGGCGTCGTCTCTGTCTCCGGCCGAAGCAAGGTGAAGTATGAAAAATCCTCCTCGGAGCTATAGTTTCAGTAAGCATGCTGCTTCGCAAGCCGTCATGTACACAAAGAGGCTGAGGCTGGCACTCGAACTCACGCATGTGCTCCATCGCTCAAGGCCATGAATGGAAGCAATGACCAGCCAAAGTCGACAGCTGGATCACTGCCCTCGTCGGCACCGAACCAATTCTCGACCTCGGGGCCTCTCGCATGGTGGAAGCCGACAACGGTGACTAAGGGGGTGAATTCGAACTTTGCGGGCGAGGCAGGCGACGAAGGAATGATGGGTGACAGAACAGGCTTGAGGTCGTTGGCGGATTCGGTCGCATTGAGCGCAGCGTTGGACTCGTCGGAGCTCATTGTGAGTCCGGGAGCGGCTTGACCAAACGCCGGTTGAAGAAGCTAAATTGCAGCTCTCAGTGCCCCTCGAGTCTTTCCATATACGTTTGGCAGCCGTTCAGCGGCGGTGCTACGGGGCGCTCGAGGATCGACGAGTAGGATCGTAGGTTGTCGGGTTCGTCAAGGTGGATGTCGGCAGGTAAGGAGGCTGCGTGGTGGGTATCGCGGGGAGCTCGCTGTGACGGAATCGGGATCACAAGCCAAAGCCAGGAGAATAGATGGTTCGAAAAGGTCGTCGAGAGGTCGCAGACCCTCGGGACGCCCGTTGAGCGGCGTATTGAATCCCGCGGAGGGTTGTTGATAGGTGCACGGAGGCGGTCAAGGACGGCTCGTGAAGCTCACGCAACGGGACCAGGTAGCCGGGACTCGAGGTGGTACGGCAGGGGACGGGGATTGGGTTGGATGGATGGATGGAGGAACGACGCGGAGTGGTAGCGGTAGTGAGAGAGAGAGAGAGAAGAGGGTATCTAGCAATGGCAATGAAATGAGAATGAGAATAGGAGAAAGGGATGGAGTCGTCACTGGTCGATGCCGTCGTTGTCGTGGTTGTGGTCGTGGTCGCGGTGGCCGAGCGGGCGTTGGATGTGGGAAATTCGTGGAGAAGGGAGAGGCTAAGAATTATCGAGTGTAGTCTAGCTCAGACCGGACGGCATTGGATGGATTGGATGCTAATCTCGGGGCCGTGGCGTCACTATTACTGGTAGGAAGCCCTTGCCAACTTTACTTTCTAATTACATACTAGACTCAGTATTCAGCAGTACTTACCTTTTGCGTTCCCGTTTACTGAGTACCTTGCTTTCTAAGTTCTAACCCCGCCATCCGGTAGTACGTCCAGCCTCCATCCGCGCGTCCCTGGGATACTATCATCAGTGAGTGAGGTCCTGATCGGCAACGCCGTTCAAATTGACCGGCGGACACAGGAAGAGACTTCCACCTTATGTAAAAAGGTGGAGCTGTACTCTCGTACCGTCCGGGGTCCATCCCACCCTGTGATTGACAGCGCTATGCCCGATTTGAAGCTATCGCACACCGCCTTCGGCGTCTCTGTGTCTTCATGACCCCGCGCGGTCAGCCTCGTCGCCGTCGTTGCTAGAGCTGTATGACTGCGTCAGCGATCCAAGTGACTTCGAATCCCTACCAATCCAGCCCGACTACTGTGTACCTTCGATCCCGATGCCCCGGCGGTCCTCATCAGCAGCCGCCAGCACAGCTGCGGCACCGCGCCGCAGGAATCCACCCGGATGGAGGTGGACGACGGAGCAGGCGTTATTCTTCATGGACGAGCTATGCCTAGCAACACGAGACGGCAAGCTGAATAGCACCAAGGATTCGATAAAGAGAGGGGTTTGGGATCAATTAGAGGTCGTATTCGACGAGCTCTGGCCTGATGCTGTGTGGGATGCCAAAGTCTTCGAGGGAAAGCTGCGTCAGATACGTGACTTCTGGCGGGTATTCCGAGAGATCTTGGACTCCTCAGGAACGTTATATAATCCTAATACTGGGAAGGTGTCAGCAAGCAGGCAGAATGAGAAGATGTTCATCGATAGATACGGTGTTAGGGCAAAGCAGGCCTTCCAGAATGGCCTGTTGGTCGGAAATAGCATTGGGATCGAGGCATACGAGGAGATCTTCGCCAGAGACCCTCGTACGGGCACACAGATCACAGAGGCCCATGAGGATGTTGGTATCGTCCCGTCAACGCAAGAGGGATCGTCTGTGACGGTGGTCAGTACGAGAGGCACAGGGGATGATGAGGGGGGTGACTCCTTTGGTAAGGAAGATCCGTATGATACCCCCCTTCCAACTGGTGAGGCCATCGAAGAAGAGGAAGAAACAGTTGCCTCTATGCCGGCATCTCGACGCCTTCCTTCCACGCCAGCAGCTCGAAGCAGCTCATCTGTATCGACAGCTCGAAGCAGCTCGACTGCATCAGCAGCTCGAAGCAGCTCATCCACGCCGGCATACCGAGTGACTGAGGTCCCCCCCAACAGGGGCATTCCATTAAGGGGTCGAGGGAAGCAGGGAGATGCCAATATCTCACTCAGTAGTCAGGATCTAGTGACGGCTTTCTCGAGGTTGGTAGAGCGTGATAACCGGCTTCCTGGGGCAGGTGATGTTAAGAGGGCGCTATTAGACTGTCAGGAGCTGCTTGAGGAGCTTGGGGATGAGGATCCTAATGTTTTAGGGCAAATTGCCGTCTAGTTTTCAGGCTCACCGATAAGAGCTATAACTTAGAATGCTCTAAGGTCCGTAGGGGTAAAGAAAAAGATCCTTGAGAGGGAATTCAATATATATATTAATAATAAGTCTTAAAGGTAAGGCTTAAGCTAGCTAGTAAAATAATTATAATATAGTTATAGTGGGCGAGCTCTAAATTTTAGTAATATAACTACCTATACAGGTACTAATAGCTATTAAAGTAGGCTTATATATTATTCTAGTAATAGCCTCTATATTATAGGGCATTTTAATTCAAATTTAGAGCAGTACTTACTAATATTTTATTAATTTTAGGGGATTAAGCACTATAATTATAGAGTACCTCTCTAAAGTCTACCTAACTTAACTATATTTCTAACCACTCTAGCCTTCCTAGTAATATCCTTATATCTTTACATTATTAACTTTAACCTTCTTAAGCTACCTTACACACTCTACGCTTAAGATAATCCTTAAATACATCCTAAACCCACTATAAAACTATATCTTTTATATAAATACCTATCTAGCCGCTAATTACACAATCAGTATGCTTACAAGCTACTATAAGAGCGTTGAAATCCCAGTCTATAAGTCCCTTCTTATCCTCTATACTATCTAGCTCTTTACCTTCTAGCTAAATAAAGTTATATAGGCCTATAACTATATATATAATCCGAACCTAATCCTTAAAGCAATACTTAGGAGCGCTACAGTAAATAATCTTAAACTTCCTTTTGCACCGCCTAAAGATATACTCAACTACCATTCGAAGCTAGGCATACCGCTTATTAAAGAGCTCTTTTAGAATTGCTAGTAAGCGTCCGATATTATCCTAGTCATAAAGATAATAATAAATATAAGGATATAGGATAATAAGTCCTTTCCTTAACCCAAAGCCCGTATCTCCTAAATAAAAGTAGCTATTAGGGATTATAAAAGACTAGGTATATACCTCCCTAATTAATAAAGCATTATTTATTAACCCTTCCGCACTAGTAAGCATATATAAAAATAGTCCACTAAATATAACTACCGCTAGTATATTCTAAGAGATATTATTCTTCCTTAACTAAAATCTCTTTTATTTTTTAGCCAGGATAAAGGCATAGATATACATACTATTAATAGCACCGATTGCGCCATTAAATTACATAAACTTAGGGTTTAACTCTACATCAGGAGATACGTAAGTTAGCCCTAGAAGACAAATATATCTTATATATAGATACCGCATTAGAATGATAACCTAACGGAAGATAGATAATACTATACTCTACGCCATTTTGAACCAGTATGCCATATTCCGCTAGGGCTCGTTATACACAACCATCCAAAGGAATACCATAACCTTCTGCTTAATATCGTAATGCCGGGTATTACGAAGGGTCGTATTGCACCGGAGCCACTGATAGAGTGATCGAAATACTGGCTTTATCATTCTAAAGAGATCTCGAAACATTGTATCGGGGGCCACAAGGAGCCACGAGCAGTAGGCCCTCGTGAGCGCCGGGCCAGTCTTACGCTATATGTCTTTATCGGAAGCTATAGTGGGGGGCTCCTTCTGCTGTGTTTTGCTCATACTGACGATGACTGTATCTAGGATTGCGAGGGTAGCAAGACCGGCAGCAAGATCATCAAGATCATCATCATCCTGATACGAAGTCCCCATTCCAAGCCCAAGCTCGAGCAGGCGTGACGGCATCGCGATAGAGGCACAACCTGCGGTCGTATCAGTCTTCAATACAGCCGCGGGGTATCAGCAACAAGGCTGCCGGTCAAATTGACCGGATTTTTCAAGCCGTTCAAATTGAACGGCAGAAAACACCAAAAATCGAGGCATTCCTTGGCATCTAAGCCTCATCCGGCAGTCTACGCGGCCCCTGCTAGCCCGGTACATTGGGGACCGGGGTCTTGGTCAAGATATGCAAGTGGAGACTGCATTCGCTGATTTATGCTAGGAAACGGTGACAAGAAGGGAATGGTCGCTCTTGGCGCCGACTTTATGCAATTCCTGAGTCCGCCGGTCAATTTGAACGGCGTTGCCGATCAGGACCTGAGTGCGCTGGTCCACTCAAAAATGGAAATTGGATTCCATGCAACATCACACAGCGACTTCGACCTTGAGGAAGCCACCTCTCTGGCCATCACGTGGCACTCATCTCAGCTACTTACATGGTACTTACGGTCGTCCCACCTCTTGCATTGAACGATGCGTGTCTACCGTTCTGGCCATCCACGTCACCACCACCTAACCCAACCCCGGTCCCCCTTGAGGCTCATTTTTGCTAGCGGCCGTCCAACCTCAAGCCTTTCTTTTCTGGTCTCTTTTCAGACTGCTAACTGGTCTAATAATCACTAGCAAACCGAGCAGTGTAGCTGCTGCATCCCCATAATCAGCTTTGCCTCATATCTTCGTGTTACCATTCACGTCCACAATAAGGTCTCCACGTCTTCTTCTCCGCCTCCTTGTCTCACGCCTCCCTCAGGGTTGCGTGCGTAGGAACCAACGGCTTGCCCATCTATGCGTTTTCCCTGGCCTGCCATCCGTCTGTCGTTCTTCCATTGGACATGGCCGCGCAGAAAGGGTCGCAGCGTGTGCGAGCGCACACCACCCCACGACTCTGCCTGCCGACGTGTCTTGCATGGCGTACCGCCCCCATTGGCCTACGCAGATCCAGTTCTAGTCAGTGGACTGCCGAGTCAGCTGCATCCGCATCGATTTTGCAGTATTCGTACAGTAGTCTGGACTACTCGAGTCACTCATCTCATCGTGACAGCGTGGTACAGTACGTATCCCCCGGCTTATCTTGAAGTGTGGCGGAGTGGCGGGAGGCGACGCTGCATGTCTTAGATCACTCTCCGGAAAGGGCTGAACGCCTCAACAGCAAGTTTGCTGGAGGAGTGCTCGCCCTTCAATAGCCGAGCGGCTCAACACCATCCCATGTCGTGATACAAGGGAAATGCCGTTTCATCCCAAGCGTGCTCGTTGCGGTAAACTCATGGCATGGGCCATCTTCTTTGTTATGGTGCATTTGCCAGTGCCAGTCCTGCGCACAGATACGCGAACCACGCGAGGTCTTTGATGACCCTCAGGCACACTTGGCATGGCTTACTCTCCCTTCTCATTGAGTTTCTGCCACGTGCTGGCGAGAAAGGACGCAAGGACTCCTCCCACGTGGTGGCACCCCAGAGATTCAACGCTATGGTAGGTAGGTACGAAGTACACAAGTAAACAAACCGCCTATGCTTGTCTTTGTATCGTACAAGGCCCGACCATCTCTAAGGGCAGGCCTTTCCCTACCGCCGATCATACAATAACCGAGATATGTACACGTATTATGGACTAGTGTTCTGAGTCTCTTTAACTTCCAACTAACAAAGAACCAAACCCATGAGCATGGGACAAAATAGAGCCTGTCCTCAATCTAGAATAGAAGCCCAAGTGGATAGTCTGAAACACGATTGGAAAGGCGATCGAGAATATCCATCGTGGTCGAACCAGCTTTCACCTCAAAGCAAACAAAGCGAGAACGCCACTCGAGTTCCCGGCGTGCCTCCCTGACTTGGCCAGAACACCATCAACTCACGGTCTGGGCCCGGATGACCCCAAGAACACCTATACAGCGCCGCCACAGAAGTATCCTAGACCTAAGGTTCTTGCGATACTTGAAGACTAGACTGGTTATCCCTGTGCGTGGCTTGACTCAGACTTGGACAGCCCATCGTGATCTCGAACCTCCAGGGAGATCATACAATTCTAGACCAGCTTGGACAAGGGTTTCGAGGCCGAGAACTGGAAAAAAAAAAAACCTCGAGGGACAGGAAATATCACGCCGTGAGGTTAAGGTTTCTCCAACGTCGGAAAGAGAGTTGGACTGGACGCATGTAGTCAAAGTTTAGTTGAAGCCGAGAATCGAACCGAAGTCTGGCCATACGATAATCACCCTACACTCTGTTCAGGAGCAACTCTAAATATGAGTCGTGTGGTTTGATCCAAGGGTTTAGAGGTATTTGGATGTTCCGGCACTAGTAAGTATATCCTATGTGGGCGAATAAGTGAAGCGGCCCTGTCGCATCATTTGTTGACTGTATGTATGCCCACCTCGAGGCGTGTTCGCTAACGGTCCGCCAGATGTGGGGTCATAGCAAACATAGTAATGTCAGTCATAATTTTACCTAGGATCTTCATAATCAAATGCCATTTGCGTGGCAATTTTGGTAGAATAACCTTCGGCAATCAATCCAGCCTCAGGAATGGAAAAGATTGGAAGCTCGACTCTTGATTCACCTTCCGCTTTAGGAGCGCCAAGAATAGCTCTCGAGGGCGACATGTTAGAGAAGCATGACTGGGCCAAAAAAAAAATTGGGATGAATGCAGCTGCCTCAGCCGTAATCGCCATTTCCTCCTTGCAAATGACTTACAAATCGTGGTATATATGGCTGGACTATATCAGCTTGGAAGTGCGACATTGGAACGTCGTTGGCCAACGCATCGTCGACATCGCGTCATGTTTCTAGTAACGGAGACAGTAGCTCGCCCAGAAGCGGCAGATCGGGGGCTGGGTCGGAAGGATTCGCCCTAAGGCTGTTAGACACTTGGCCGGGCGGGATTTCTTCATGGTGTTGAGCAGCGATGAGGTATGAGGGTCAATGGGCAGAAGGCTTTAGGAAGGGAACGGCATCACGTAGTTGCGTCAGCCACCACTGTGTGCAGGAGATCGCCCGTGGCTGAACACAACCGTGCAGCAAGTCTTGAAAGAGACGAACTGTAAGTGCAGAACCGGTGCTGGTGAAAGGGGGTTCAGGGGTCGGGCGGGATTGTGTCGCGTAACATCTGAGCCACAGGAAGGTCGATTCAGAAGCAGGTGCTGGTCATGCCATGGGTCCAACGCGATGTTCATGCGAGATGGGCGAGGGTTTCGCAGCAATCAGCACGGGATTATCACACTGGATGGTGCTGCTGGCTCAGAGAGCCTTCAAAACAGCCCATGGATTGTGGTGAGACGTAGGACAGGGCACAGGCAGCACTGCCAGTTGCCTGCTCAAAAGACCGAATCAGCCCTGTTGAACTGCAGCAGGCGTCCAGGAGGTGAGACTGGCTAACAATTGGAGTTGTGCCCCCTCGCCCCCAGGCTGTAGGAAAGGATGAGATGCATGAACAACGAAGAATGAGGCGTCGAATAGCCTGTGCAGCTTGGTCATGCAGCTAGAACGAGAACCGGATCAGTCGCTAGCCGCCTTCTGGAACACTTCCCTCGGGCGCCGGCACCCAGTCCGCAGTAGGCAGTTGGTTGTGAGCCGGGAGAAATTCAGGCGCTGGCCGTGATATGGCCATGGCAGAACTGGATATTCGTAACGCTAATTATAGGAACATAAGGGCATGGGACTCGGATTACAGGCGGAGTGAAGTCCCTAAATCGGGGGAGCCAGCGGCAAGGCGACTACCAGTGACTGGACAGGGAGGGAGGAGAGCTAAGCGACTGTCGGGAATCGAGAAACGAGATAGGGCAGTCTTTGCTGATCCTGATGTTGATGGGGGAAATGTCCATGGATCCTTACCAGATGGATTACTGCATTAGCCGCCGCTGGGGGTGTGAAAGGTGTTTGTTCGGTCGATGTGGGCTTATCTGACCGTCTAATTTCTCTTCATCCCATCAACAACGCCTACCCAGCAAGGCGACTAGTAGAAAAAATCAGATCATCAGCATCGAGGGCGTGGTGGTCTTGCCAGTCACCACCAAATCGACGTTAGATAGCCAGGGCCCAGATCAGATGTTTTGTAGACGGACACAGCACAACGACTACATAATATGCCTGCAATGTATTGTGCAGACAACTGAGTCGCTCACTTTTTTTGCTTTTTTTGCGTTGTCGAGCTCAGCTGGCGCCCACGTGTCCTTCCTGGTCGTGCCACCTTGGACCGGGAGCCGGGAGAGCGCCGGTGGGCGGTCGTGCACCAAGGAGTCGGGGTAGGCTGGCGGGTCGGTGATTCGCTGCCTGCCCTGGGAGGTTTGCGAATCTTGGTGATGATGGAAATGAATCAATGATTATCTGCCATTTCGCCAAATTGCGGTTGGGCAGTGCCGCATCGTAACACGTAGTGACCATGATTTGAGGCCAGCTGGATTTCGGTGAGGACGGGATCCCGTGTCACACCGCCGCACCAAAGGCGGGTTGGGCTAAGTACACAGAAGGAGGTGAACAGGCAGGTTGATATTGCACATTGCGCCTCGTACGTACGAAGGACGCACCTATTTGGCACTATAGGTTGCAGGGTGGTTGCTGGCGTCGGCTCAGCGCCAGGGCCGGGGTTTGGACGCGGGGGGTTGGGATTTGTGCGGCCCCTTGCTGACCGAGGACATCAGGGGAAGAGCTGAGATCAAAGAATTTTTAGATTATTGAGAACAGACACATGCTCGTAATTGCTTTGTACCGACTGCCATATTCAAGTATGTACGCATGCAGGTAGCCCAACGGTCAACAGACGTCCCAGTACCCCAACTATGAATAGCTGCCCTATGCCAATAGAAGGGGACGCGAGGGAGGAGGCTGGGAGGCTTGGATGCAAATGAACATTGTTTCCATCAACCCTCCCTCGTTGTCACCGAGGGTCTGGGTCGAGAGAAAGGGGACTCGAGCTTGGCTCTGCCCCAAGCATCCAATCATACGGCCGAGTTGGGGACATTTTAAGGTGGCTTGCTGGTGTGTCGTTGTGTCGTTGTGAACGCCATCTGGGTATCGGTACGGACCTCAACTCACAACGCGGGCAACGCTCGGCAGGTCAAAATGCATGTGTAATTAATTAGTACCCACGCAAGGTATTCCTACTTGTGCGAAGTAGGGTCCCATTGGCATGGATGTAATCTGGATGCCTGGATAATCTAACGCGCCCGGTTGTCCAGAAAGCTGAGGTGCGCTGCGGGTGAAACCAAATCCAATGTAACCGAATGCCCCCACTCCTCCTCGCTCCCTCCCTTGAAGAGATGGACAGCAAAACCCCCGCTTGGTAAAGTTTACGAGGCTTGGTTGGCCGTTCAAACTGGACAAGTCACTTCTCCTCTCCTCTCTCGAGCTCTTGCCATCAATTCTCCAGGTGGGCCTCGTGAGTCGTCACTTGTCAAATGTCAACTGTCCAATGTCAAAGTTGCCAGCTTAATAATTGTGCCAGCGCCATCGTGCCGAAAAAGAAAAGTTGGGGTGCCCCTCCCTCCGGCTCCACCGGGCTTTGTTTTTTGTCCTCTGGTGCTTGAAGTGACGGGCTCCCCCATGGGCGGCGCCCTGAGCGACGAGTTGAGGCACCCCCAAACTTGAAGTCCAATTGGATCCAAGGCCGTATCCAAGAATGAATGATGCCGCCTGTGGGATGGAATGATGGAGCCTTTCATTGGTGGGAGTACACTTGCAGCACGTACAGAGTGCCTCGTACCTAGTCATGTCAGCTTCTCACGGCTGCACATCCATTCCCTTCTTCCGTTCAAACCATCTCCAATGCCGTTATTTCAAGTACGACAATGGGTGCAGGTCTGTACTTTGTTCTCCGCGCCACCATCCCGTCCATCGCCGGGCTTGGTCAACCGCCTACCTAATGAAGGCTACCACTACAGTGCCGTTTTGGTCGTTTACTGTTTTGGGGCAAGATTCTGACGATGGACAGGGCTGCTGCGACATCCCAGCGCAATTTGCAGCCCCTTTGCCAAGCCATGGCGGAAAAAGGTGAGACATATCGGGGACGGCGACGGGACTCGAGTCTTTGACAGGTCGAGAGTCTCTTAAGTCTTTTTTGCAAACGCGGCTCAGCTAGTGCACGGGAAGGTATGTTCTCAGCTGAGGCCCGAGGGGGGCAATATCTGACAATGAATGGGAAATCTCCCGAAGCCGGCCGCGACGAAGGATCTGGATGTGGTTGGCTGTGGTTGTTTGATGGTCCTGGGAAGGGATTCATGGGAACCATGTTCAGAGGCGCGCGCCCTGATGATGAGCCCAGCCCAGCAAGCCCTCTCGAACCGCGATGGTCGGGGACCATGGACTAGGTTCATCGAGGATCCCCGAAGGAAGGGTCAAGACCCCATCGCCCAGGCCTAGACTCTGTTGGGGTAAATACCACGTAGTCGTAATAAAGAGGACGAAACCAGATCATAACGTTTACTCGCTCATTCCATTTACTCAATGACTTCTTCTACTGTTGCCGGCTGCCGGCTGCCAGACCTAATTCATCGGTTTCATTCGGTTGATGTTCCTTGTGGCGAGAAGGCTGCCGGAGTCGTGTTAGGGTGTGGCTGCGCCAGTGCCTGGCGAGGGAGAGAGGCAGCGAAGTGGGTATATCTCTCCATCGTCGCCCGGCTGGTACTGGGCTAGATTGCCGGCATGCCTGCTTGCCTGCCTACTACGGAGTACACGAGGATGTGCATTTCACGGTGGGTTCCATTCGCCGTAGGAAGGTGATGGCAGGTGAGCACATAGTAGACGGACACACATAAAGCGGCTCAGCAGCGATTAATCAGCAAGTAGGCACGCAGTATTCGTAGGTAGGGACGTTAGACAGGTAGGTAGTAAGCGTCGAATGTAGCACAAAGTACGCGGAAGTAAGGTAGGATCTGAATGAGAGCGAAATGAATACCTGTCGAGGCGTAGGTCGTAGGTCGGTCCCGCACCCTGGGCGGGCGGATGGGCGGTAAGATTCAGCCGTCATCAGCATCAGCGCCAGCGCCAGTAACCAGCATCAGCGTGGAACACCAGCTTGGCAGCCAACCGCTTGGGCATCGACTTCAGAATCAAAGACCGCGGCGACAAACCACACACACAAAGGCCGTCATCGCCACCTGGCATCAGCAGCTTACCATTGTTCCAGGAGCTGTGTGTGCGTGTGCACCACCAAGGCGACGAACCGGGCCGGTCCACGACGCTGACTGTCTCTTTCTTTGCGTCCCTCTCACTGCTTGCTGCTGCTGCTGCTGCT